>JAOWBW010000044.1:292287-1492287 GCA_026119855.1 Campanula takesimana
TTGCTGGAGTTGCTTTAGAAGAGATATACCACACTCATATCAGGAGTGGGAGGAGGAGGCGCAGGAGTAGAGGGGCGCGGAGTAGGAGCGCGGGGAGGAGATGGAATATATTCTGCGCTTGAAGAAATTCTTCAGGATGAGGCGCAGGAGCCTTTGGCGCACAGATGATGGTTTGCGCCTTAACTGATCTGGCTCCCCTGAGCTTGATCCTCAATATCTTCACCAAATAAATCTGCAGAAATTTTATCTCTGACTTGTTGACGATCAAAAGATGGTGTTTGAGTAGGCGCATGAACGGTTGGAGGCGCATCATGGGCAGGCGCGCGTTGCATCAGCGCTAGATCCTGCGCCTTTGCGCCTTTCAGATTTAGATAAATCAGCAGCCTGTTTCAATCTGAATTCTTCATCTCTTTTAAACTGCGCTTCCAGTCTACTGGCTTCTTTAGCGCGTTTCAGCTCCTTTTCTTCTTCAGTGCCCGTTCTGGGGCGCTTAGCAGGTCTGCTTGGTTCTTCAGCAATCCCTTTGCCTTTGCCTTTCACTGCGCCAGGAATATGTTCTGCGCGTGGCGCTACTGCAGCTTCTTCTTCACCATCTGCGCCAGCTGCTTCTTCATCTGACTCAGTGGCTTCATCTACCAACTGAGCGCCTTTCACCCTTGGCGCGCGCTTGGCCATGCGCTTTCTGCGCCTCTTCATCACTAAACTGTCCTTACCAAAAACAGGGACATCAGTGGTCTGGTAGGCTGGGTTCTCAGCAAGAAAATTTGCAAGCGCAGGGTAGGAGAGGAAGATTTTAGTGAGAATACGGCAGTGAGTCTTGAACTTTGTCTTGCCGTCAGCTTTTGTTTTTATTGTACTTGTCAATCTGGTCCTGAAGATTAGTAATAAGATCTGAGGCCAGTTGAGGATGGTTTTTGCCATGATGGCAGCTGTGAATTCCCACTGCTCCATAGTAAATCTGTTGACATTTCCAGTTTTGAAGATAATGGAAGTGCCAACCAGATGCGCAATATGCGCCAATAAATCACAACCATCTCTAATTTCCACCGTTTTGATATTGTTTTGAAGCGTAAGAATACGAAGAAGGGAACGCGCCATAATGTTTTGAGCGGCGGCTGAATAGGAATTGACTTTGCCAGCTACACCAAGGGGCCAGTTTTGTTGAAGTTGACAACGTTCTTTATAGTGCCGGCAGACATGGTTATCTCAACGTCTTGAACTACTGCGCGAATGCGATAGCGCACCATTCCTTCAATGTCTGTTGGAATTTCTACAAATTCAGCTGTAGAGAAAAATTCATCAACGAGGAGCGGAGAGTAGAAAGGTTGCTCCAGAGTGAACAAAGGGAGAAGACCAGCCAGTCTGATATAATCCATAATTTCAACACCCATAGGGTCAGCAGATAGCTCGTTCAAATCAAATGTTTCACCAGGTCTGAAGTTAGATAGATCCTGACAAATTAAACATTTAAAGAATTAGTGTGAATTACGCGCATAGAAGCATAAATAAGCAAAGTGTATACCAGGCGCATGAAATTTGAGGCGCATAGAATAATTAGGCGCAAAGAGTCATAGGAACATAAGAGAGAACAATGAATCTAGGCGCATAATTATGGTAGGTGCATGAAATTTATGAGGCGCAGAGAAATACAAGGCGCATATTTAAGGTTCTATGAAATATACTAAGAAAAGTTTGAACATAAGAATTGACTAAGTATGAATTGGGGCGCATAATAAGTGTAGGCGCATAATGATATTAGGCGCATAAAGGATTGAGGCGCAAACGCATGTGAGCGCGAGAATCTCTTTGAGGCGCATAATGTCAATGTGCGCATAATCATACTAGGCGCATGAATTCATATATAGGCGCATTACTTATGTAGAAATGTAAACTGAGTATAAAAACACACAAACACATGCAAACATACATATGCAATTTTTCAGAATCAAAAAGTGAAAATTTTGAAAAACAAGTTTTGAAAATTTATGAGACCCAAGTCAAGCAGAAATAATGAAGAACACGAAGAACATGTCTTGAATGCTCGAAGAACACCAAGAACACCAAGAACACATAATTCGTGAAACTTCACCAAATCAAGCATACAATATATCAAAATGACCGCACGAAGACAAGGATAACAATATGTAAATCAAAACAAGTAAAAATCAACAACGAATCCAAAAAAAATGGATTCAAAGATCTTAAAAACCGAAAAGTCGAAAATGGTGATTTTTCAGATTCGCACCAAATAGCGAATTGATCGTTGAAAAAGTTAGTTATAAAGACTCGAAATTGCAAAACGAACATACCTAACGAACGATTTTGAAAACGGATCACCGAAGCAAGATTAATCAAGAAAAATGGGCATTCGGGTTTTTTGAAAAAGACGAACACAGGAAAAAAATTCAGAAATTTAAAGAGTTTAAGAGTTAGAATTCATTACCATTTCGTCTTGGGTAGATTTTGTAGCTTTCTTCGGACCCATTAACGATATATATAAGAAAAAATAGAGAAACGAAAGAGAGAGAGAGAGAGAGAGAAACGGAGAGACTGGGAGAGAGAGAGAGTGTAGGGAGGTGCAGAGAGATGAGGGAGTTGGTGAGAAAGAGAGAGAGAGAAGGGAAGTGTATATATAGGTTGGAAAAAAATTGCACTGATATGGAAATAATACTGTCAAAAATTTAAAAAGATGGAAAGTTGAAAGGATGTGTATTTATGAGGGATTTTGAAAAACGGCGGCTCATCATGACATGTGTAAGGCGCATTAATGAGGGATATATGGATTTGAAGGGCATTAAATGCAGAATGACATAAAGAGTCATGATGTGACATATTGGGTAAAAGAAAAAACTGCTCCACTATCCCTTTAGTTGTATGAGCAATTTTGACTAATTTTGCACAAACCCCAAAAAACATCTATTTTGGTGTAAGTTTGGGGTGCAAGAAATAAATCCCCAGAAAATAAAATTTTTGAAAAGCGTAAAACGAGGGAAAAATTTAATTGCACAAGTACCCTTGAACAATTAATGGAATGTCAAAAGACATAGATTCCTATAATAAATGAACAGAATGAACATACCTGGTACTTGTGTATTTAATACGTTCAATCATTGAAATTGAATTTTGAGAAATGATTGAGCCGCAATAGTTAATGCGCGCATGAAGGAGCGCATTACCTTAACAGGGCGCATACTCATCTAGGCGCGCAAAATGACTTAAGAGGCATTGAATGCTAGGCGCGCGCTAGAATTTGGCGCGCAAAGAGTTGAGCGCGCAGAAGTATTAGGCGCGCATAGTTTCCTTGAAACTTTGAAAAATTGATTTAATCATTTGTACCTAATATACTCATAATTCAACATAAACATAAAATCATTAGTATTGACAAAACTATATTGAATTTAGTTGAGTTCAAGCATACCCATTTCGCCTCTCAAAAATATGAACCGTTTCGCGTCGAGTGCTTTCGTTAGAATGTCGGCGATTTGATAGTCGGTTCCCACGTGTTCCAAATGTATATTGCCTTTCTCCACGTGGTCTTTGAGGAAGTGATATTTGATGTCGATGTGCTTGGTCTTTGAGTGCATGACAGGATTTTCAGAAACTGCAATTGTTGATGTATTGTCGCAGTAGATGGGACAATTTTCTTCGATGATATCATAGTCCACCAATTGCTGCTTCATCCAGAGTATTTGGCAACAACAACTTCCCGCAGCGATATATTCGGCTTCGGTTGTTGAAACAGATACAGAAGCTTGTTTCTTACTTGCCCATGACACAAGTCTATATCCGAGGAAATGACAAGTGCCACTTGTGCTTTTCCTATCAATTGTGCACGCTGCATAATCCGCATCTGAGTAACCTACAAGTTTAAAGTTCGAATCTTTGGTGTACCAAAGTCCAAGGTTAACAGTGCCAGAGAGATATCTTATAATACGTTTCACAGCAATTAAGTGTGCTTCTTTAGGGTCGGATTGATAGCGAGCACAAACACAAACACTAAACATAATATCGGGCCTACTAGCAGTAAGATAGAGGAGTGAGCCAATCATACCTCGATAGAGCGTTTGATCAACACGTTTACCTTTTAGATCTTTGTCGAGTTTGTTGCCTGTGGCCATTGGAGTATCGTATGCTTTAGCGTTCTCAAGTCCAAACTTCTTGATTAAGTCTTTTGTGTATTTGGCTTGATTGATAAATATGCCTTCACTCATTTGCTTGATTTGAAGCCCGAGGAAGAATGTGAGTTCTCCCATCATGCTCATTTCAAACTTGCTCTTCATTAGTTTCTCAAAACGCTTGCACAACAATTCATTAGTTGAACCAAATATAATATCATCAACATAAATTTGAACAAGTAATTTATGACCATTATGTTTGGCAATGAAAAGAGTTGTATCGATTTTACCGCGAGTGAAGCCTTTTTCGATGAGAAACTTGGATAGTGTATCATACCATGCTCTTGGTGCTTGTTTGAGTCCATACAAAGCTTTCTGGAGTTTGTACACATGATTTGGAAATTGTGAATCTTCAAACCCAGGTGGTTGAGCCACATAGACTTGTTCTTGGAGTTCACCATTTAGAAACGCGCTCTTCACATCCATTTGATATAACTTGAAGTTCTTGTGAGCGGCGTAAGCTAGAAATAATCTGATAGCTTCAAGTCTTGCTACGGGCGCAAAAGTTTCATCGTAATCAATTCCTTCTTCTTGCCTATAGCCTTGTGCGACCAATCTTGCTTTGTTTCTCGTGATGGTTCCATTCTCGTCCATCTTGTTCCTGAACACCATTTTGTACCAATCACTCCATGATCATTTGGTCTTTGAACTAGAGTCCAAACCTTACATCGTTCAAATTGATTGAGTTCTTCTTGCATTGCAACAACCCAATTAGGATCTTGGAGCGCTTCATCAGCCTTCTTCGGTTCAATTTGAGAGATAAAAGCAGTGTAAGCATCAAAGTTTGTAGCTCTCCTTGTACGAACACCAACTTGTAGATCACCGATGATATTAGCAATTGGGTGACCTCTAACTTCACGAATTTCAGGAGGTAAGTTAGGTTGAGTTGTAGTAATTTGAAGGTTTTCAATTGGTACATCTTCACCAGATTCAAAATCATTGAAATTTGGGGGTTGAACTGGCTCAGAATTGAAATTTGGGTTAACACCAGATGCAGCAGTAGAAATAGGCGCGTAAGAGGAATCATGAGGCGCATCATTTGAGTGAGGCGCAATAGAGGATTCAACAGGCGCATAATGCATTGAATTAGGCGCATTTGATGTAGATGGATTTCCTTGTGTTGATAGATTCTGATCTTGAGTGGGCGCAACATAAATAGGAGCACCTGTATCATTTAGCTCAATAGAATCATCAGCAACATTTGGAGCCAAATGTGGCTCAAGGAGAGAATGTTCATCAAATGTAACATGTACAGATTCAACTATCACTAATGTGGTTCTATTAAAAACACGAAAAGCTTTAGAGTGTTTGGCATACCCAACAAAAATACCTTCGTCGGCTTTGGCATCGAATTTACCTCTATGTTCGTTTCCGTTGTAGAGGATATAACATTTGCAACCAAATATCTTGAAGAATGCAATGTTGGGAGTTCTACCACGCCAAAGTTCATACGGAGTCTTATTGTGAAGTTTGTTGATGAGGGAACGATTTTGAGTAAAACATGCGGTGTTGATAGCTTCTTCCCAAAAGTACTTAGGCAATTTAGCTTCAGCTATCATCGTCTTTCCCGCTTCAATCAACGTTCTATTCTTTCGTTCAACAACGCCATTTTGTTGAGGGACTCCGGCGGTTGAAAAGTTGTGATCTATCCCATGATCTTCACAATATCGAGCAACACCGTTGTTCTTGAATTCTGTTCCATTGTCGGATCGAACACTAACGATGTCATCTTCTTTTTGGGTTTGGAGCAGTCGAAATAAGGTAGTGAGAATATCATAACAATCATCTTTTGTAATCATCATCTCTACCCATGTATATCTTGAATAATCATCCACCACAACTAGAGTATACTTGTTTCTTCTAATACTTGCGGTGGAAACTGGTCCAAATAGATCAATGTGAAGCAGTTGCAAACATCTAGTAGTTGAAGGATTAGACTTGCTTGAGAATGACTGCTTCGGTTGTTTGCCAAGTTGACATGCGGCGCACTTTTTGTCATGATGATCAGCAACCTTGGGAAGTCCTTTGACAAGATTATTCCTGCTGAGTTTAGATAGATACTTGAAGTTCAAGTGACTTAAGCGCTTGTGCCACAGCCAACTATTTTCGTTCACACTTTTTGCTACAAAACAAAGATTAGTACTAGAGTTCAAACTATGGAAATCAATAATATAAATATTTGTCTTACGATATCCCGTGAGTAAGATAGCTCCAGTTTTGCCATTCTTGATAAGACATTGCGTTGAAGTGAAATGGCATTCTAATCCTTTGTCGCAGAATTGAGATATGGATAATAAGTTGTGCTTGAGCCCTTCGACGAGTGAGACTCTTTCAATGCACACTTTGTCTTTCTTGAGCTTTCCATATGCTACAACTTGACCTTTGTTATTATCGCCAAATGTTACGGAGGGACCTCTTTCTTCATGGACATCTTCTAATAAGGATTCATCTCCAGTCATGTGTCTTGAACACCCACTATCGAGAATCCATTCATAATTTCTAGCTTTTGAAGATCCAGCCATGAAACAAAGAACCTGAAATATAGACATTTAAGCAGGTCCCCTTTATTCCTTTTGGGTCCTAGGGTTAGCAACTTTTGACAACCCACTCTTGCTTGACCTTAGGATTTTTACGTCCTTTGGCATTGGGAGTGAATCGCAAAAGGCATTCCACGGCCTTGTGTCCTGAACAATCACAAATGGAACAATGATGAAAGCCACCAATCACGTGAGTTTTCACAAACTCTTTACTTTTCTTGAGGATGGCATTCTTCTTTGGGTCAGATGAACTAGACTTAACAAAATCTTTCTTTTGAAATTTTGGAGCGCTTTTTCTCGGAGGGCGCATAGGGCTAGGAGGCGCACGGCGATGAGGCGCGTGGCTCTTAGGCGCATAATGAGCACTCGGAGAAGGAGCGCGCCTATTTTCAAGAATGATTTTGCTAGGAGATGGTTCATCTGTAGCTATATCTTTCCCATTAGCTTTCCCAAATTGCTTCGTTGGGTAGACATAGTGGAATGTTTGTCTCTTGACTTTTTCCTGTCCTTTACCCATTGAATTAGAATGTTTTTCCTTGGGAATTTCAAAAGTTTGTTGGTTGGTAAATTCACTATCTCTTTCAGCACAGACATCACATTTAAAGTTGTCACTAGTTGATGAGAATCCCAAGCCACTTTTATCACCACTGACTTTTTGGGACTCAAATATATTCTCCATAGTGACACGAGAATTGGACCACTCATTTGTAATCTTTTTAAGATCAGTGATTTGAGCAACCAATTCATCGTTTTGAACTTTAAGAAGTGAGTTCTGTTCTGTTAGAAAAGTGTTTTTAACAGTAAGAGGAGTCATGCTCTTTATCTGCTCCTTAAGGAGGGTGAGTTCAGATTTAAGTAGAGATTTCTCGGTCTTAAGCTGAGAAATTTCATCACATGATAGTGCTAAAGCTTCCTTCATACTATCAAATCTAGTGATTACCTTTTCAGCCTTCTTGAACAATTTTTCTTGTTCAGCAATCACTTCATCATTGATTTTGGAGATTTGAGCAGTTGGTTCAACCTGTGGTCTAATGTATGCTCCTTTTCTCAATTTGTTCCTTGCTCCAAGATCACATCGTGAGAATAACAATCCACCATCGTTTTGAGCCGGAGTGAGAAATCCTTGTTCAACGAGCTCGCTGATGGTTGGTCCTTTCTTCTTTTTCACTTCTTGAAAACCTGCAGATTTCTTGATAGGTTTATTCAAGGCATTCATATCGGGAACATCCTTGGAGAAGTCATCATCAGAATCATAAGCATCAACTTCATCATCATTTGCCATCAAACAGACGAGTCCATCATCGGAATCTTCATTGCTCTCATCGGAGTCTGTTTCAATCCAAGTGTTGTGCTCATTTGCTGGTGCTTCTTCTTCAGCAACCATTCCCTTGTGACAAGTGAACTTGGGAGTGAATTTGGGAGTATGGCTGCTCTTCTTCTGCATATATTCAAATTTGGGGATCGGGCAGCTTGATGCAAAATGTCCGGGTTTCCTGCAATTAAAACAAACAAGATCTTCTTTTCTTTTTGAATCACTGCTCCTTGAAAACTTTTGAGGAGCTTTGCTGGTAGATCCTTGAAATTTGTTGGTTGAGCCGGGTCTTGAGAATTTTCTGAACTTTTGAAATTTCTTCACAAATAAAGCGAAGTCTTCATCATCCATGTCTAATAGCTCAGAAGTAGAAATTTTGGGATCGGAGCTTTTCTCATCTTGTACAGGCGCAGGAGTAGGCGCAGGTGTAGGCGCAGCTTCTCTGTGCGCCATCATAGCCATAGATTTTGACTTTCCTTCAGTTTCGCTGATTCGTTGGAGTTTGAGTTCGTAAACTTTGAGATTTGCATATAGGTTCCTTAAAGTCCAAACATCTAAAGTTCCAGCGTCTTCAAGAGCGCTAGATTTATGTAGGTATCTTGATCCAAAAGCTTGTAGAAAATTTACATTCAAATCTTTGTTGGTAAACTTCATGCCAAGTGAAATACATAGATTGATAATTTCACAGTAGCGTTCATAAGTTTGCCTCAAGTTTTCACCGGGGAGTTGAGAGAAATTGTTGAATCTCTTTTGTACTTCGTATTTCTTGTTCTCCTTGCAAACAGTGTCTCCTTCAATATGCTCTTCAATAGCATCCCATAGCTCATTTGCAGTAGCACAATGCATGACTTGTTGTTTCATAGCCGTGCTTAGAGTGCTTAGAAGAATGTTTCTTGCTTTTCCATCATTTGCAACTCTTCTAATTTCTTCCTCGGTCCATTCTTCCCTTGGTTTTAGGACAGTAGGTTGAGCAGCGTTGGTGCGTGGATTTGGATTCGCCTTCATCGGAATATAAGGTCCATAAACGACGGTGTCATGGAGCCTTTCATCGATTGAGTTGAGATGAGTCAATATGCTGAATTTCCACACGTCAAAATGATCTTCATCAAAGACCGGAACGTGAGTGTAGTTTGCAGTTGCCATAGGTTTTAGTTTGCCATTTAGAATCGGCACTCAAGCTGTTAAGCTTGAAAAACGAAAAATGTTTTATAAAGGTGTTAGCTCTGATACCACTTGTTGGTCCCAAAGGGCAACAAGGGTATGAAAAATAGCTAGAGGGGGGGGGGTGAATAGCTGTTTTAAAATTCTTTTCGTACCCTTGAAAAACTCAATTGCGAATGCGCACTTTATCAAGTAAGCGTTATGAAATGCGCCTAAGTGAGTGAGTGAAATGCACAGCGGAATTTAGTAATGAAAATAGGCGCAAAGTGATAAAGGGAGCGCAACACATACACTAAGTATTTTGGCTCAAAGTGAGTGAAATAAGGAACTAAGGCAAATGATATAACAAACACAACACAATTCAGTTCAAACAATCTACAATGAGTAAACAAGCAAGTAGTGAGTGAAAATAATAACTTGAAAGAAATAACAAGATAATAACACGAGCTATTTGGAGAGGTTCGATCAATGAAAGATCTACGTCCTCTACCAAGATGGTTAGTCTTGGATTTCTAATCGAGATCTTATATAATGAGGAGTGTTACAAATTACAATGTTGAGCTTATACACTAACTTAAGATATATTACTATGAAAGAACAAATCCAAAACAATAACCGGTGTATCTCTAAAAGATGAATCTAAATGATTAATCTTAAAGAGGTGCGTGTGTGTTCTTAGTATCAAGGCTCTTTAGATCTTTGAGATGGAGAGCACAAGAAACTAAAGTGTTAAGGCTTTGAAGATCTGGGCTAAGGATGAAGGTATGAAGATGTTCTTGAGAAATCTGGAAAAACGAAGGCAATCTTCAAATCTTCAACAAATGCTTTGAGAGAGAAATTCTTGAAATTCTTAGCAAAACTCAGCAACTTCAAAATGTTGAAGTTATGGGGTATTTATAGTGAACTTCAAAAAACTAGCCGTTGGAAATCTTTGTGGATAAGATGAGCTGTCGCTCGTTGATTGGAGCATGCATATATTATAGCCATTTTGACACTCAACATAAATGTGACCGTTATGGACACGTGTCAATAGATTGGGCGTATATGCATCTTTTAACCACCGTTGGATCATTGGCGTAATTTGAATTCTCTTCAAGTCTTCGAGTCTTCATTAAATCACTGAGTGTAAAATCAACCATGATGAGGCGCGTTGAGCCATTAGAGCGCATGGTCCATTTGAGGCGCGTAACAACACGCGTGGATCTTTGAGGCGCGAGGCTATATGCGCGCGCGCTGAAAGGCGCATGGCGCATAGCATAAAGGGGCGCATAGGCGCGTGGCTCAAACTGAACTTGTGATTTATCTTGAATCTTGATCTTCTTGCCCTATTTCTAAGCCTATTCTATAACAATGGACAACTTAAAAAATGAAGTATAAATACTTCTTACATGTGGGTCTAAAGTCCATGAAATAAAACTTAGGTGATGGATCAATCAAATCTAATAAATCCTAATACATTAAAAACTAAGATATGTGTGGGCATACCCAACACGACCAAAGTTGAAAAGGTCTCATCCTCATAATTATAGAGAAACTAATGACACATAAATATTGTGCTTAAGTTAATGGAGATTAATTTAGTGGCTAAACTTGATGCGTAACATGTTTATCTTATGTGCTCATAAATGTGTTGAATGCTATATGTAATGAACCTTCAAAGAAAGTTTTAAGTCCTCTTGCCACGCCATGATTAAAACACTTGTTTGTGCAAGGGTATTTTCATGTGGGCTCGCCAAAGCGAGGTGCATTGATTTTACTTTTGTATGAGCAAGATGAGTGAATAAGAGTTTTCTATGCGTTTAAAATGGTTGGACTTAATAAGGCGTCAAAACAGTTTTGGGCCTAGGCAAAGATGAGATTAAACATGCTTTCGAAATTGGATCCCTAAGAATCATATGAGATATGATTGACAAGAAATTGTCTACCTAATTAATTTGATTTTGAGCGGTCCGCCTCCGTGGACTCAAAGTTAAATTAAAGTTGGATCTTAGCACAATTTCAAAAGAATCTCATGAAAAGATCTAAGAGTCATATGAGATATGATTGACAGGGTTGTCTACCTAATTAATTTAGTTTTGAGCGGTGCGCCAAAGCGTACTCAAAATTAAGTTAAAGTTGGATCTTAGCCCATTTAAATTATATTATACATTGGATGTCTAAGAAGGTTATATAATTTAGTGGGAGTATTTTTGGAAAATACATTATTTATCTCTTTAATGAGATTGGTACTTGTAAAATTTTGGAAATTTTGCATAAGTTGTAGATGACAACTAAAATCGTTGCGATTAATCCTTGTTAAGGATAAAGCTTCAAAAGAATGGTACAAACTTCATGGATTGGATCCTGAGCCTAAGAATGGTTCTAAGGCAAGAAGATGGGTTGTACATTCTTGATGGGCCTATTCCTAAAGAACCCAAAGCCAGAATAGACAATCACAAGAATCATGAGTATGATTCTAGGAATGTGAGTTGTCCTATGCTCGCGATTATGTGCTCAAAACTTCAACAAAGTTTGGAACTTTGGAAGCCTATTAGATAGGCGTGGAGTTGAGTTACATGTTTCAAAGAGCAATCTAAGCAAGAGAGGTATAAAACCATTATTGCATTCACTTCTTGCAAAAGGAGTAAAGGGCAATAAGTGGAACCTCACACGCTTAAGATAATGACTACGTAGAGTATCTTGAGAAACTTGGGAGTCCAATTGGATTGGAGCTAGCCATGGATCTTATTCTTGATTCATTTCCTAAGAGTTATAATCACTTTGTAATGGACTATAACATGCTTAGAATGAATAAGAATTTCTTCGAGTTGCATTAACATGCTGAAAAACTGCGAAGATGAAGATATTGGAAAATTGTTCTCCAGAGCTCATGGTTCATAAGGAAAAGGGCCAAGTGCCAAAAGAAAGGTAAGACAAGAGTTGTCAAACCTAAAAGAAATAATTATGGTTAAAATAATAACTCTAATTGATGCAATTTGGTAAAAATGGCAATTGGATTGACCATTTAGAATTGTAGTCAAAATTCTGGATGATCAATAAAAGGAATGGTAGTGGGACTACCACTTGAGAATTTTATGTTATAAATTATTCTTTCTAAATTTAATTATTGGGTATTGGATACCAGAATAATTAGTAAATGAAAGACTACTTATAGTAAAGTTTTATCTACAAACGGTAATGATGCAATGGTTGCAACATTGTTTGTAGAACACTTGTAAAGTGACTTTACTGATGAAGTAGAAAACATTATTTTGTTAAAAGATAATGAAGGATATTAATTTCTTGTTTGGAATAAGAAAAGTGCTTTATTTATTATGATTTACTTCATTGTGTTATCATATAAATAAATCTTATATCCTAAATCTTGAAGAACAAAGTAATAAAGGCTATAACATAAATAATTAAAATTCTTTATGCATTATTGTTTTGATCAAATAAATAAAAGATGCATATCTAAAATTCCATGGGATGGAGTTTTAAGTCATATGATTTGGAATCACATGATTTATGCAAATCTTATTTACTTGGACCAAGACATCCTTTACTATGATTGGTAAAAGGCTAATATCTTAATTGACCTAATACATTTTGATGCGTATGGTGCATTAAGAAGCAATGCTAAAATAATTTTTTTTATTATACTTGGTAAAACTATTCAAAGACTCTGATTGGATCATGATGACGAATAATTGAACCAAGAATTTGACAGTCATCATTAAAGTTGTGAAATGGTTTCACAAATTAACTTCACTAAGAACATCATTTTAAATGATGTGTCTTCATGGAAGTACAATAACCTTATTGGATATGGTTCATTAGATGATAAAGTCAAATTGATCTTCCATTATTAATTTTGGGGTTATGTATTACAAACCGCTGTAACTACACTAATTTGAATTCCATCAAAAGAGGTTAATTGGTGAAAGAAAACTCGGTTTGTCTTTCATAAAGATTTAAGATGGTGAGACCTTTTTGAAAGGAGTTGTCTGGGACACACTCACATTTAAATCTAATAAATATATTTTCATGGGATATCCTAAGGAAACTTGAGGATAATAATTTTACTCATAAGAAACAAATGGTTTGTTAATTATGATGATACTTTTCTAGATAAATGGTTTATCTCTAAAAGAATCAGTGGGAGTAAAATGTATCTCGAATGGTTCGAGACCTAGAAAATATATTTTAACCTAAGATGGAAGTTGAACAAGTTTTCACAAGGAGTGGTGAAAAGTCTGTTCAAGATATACAAATACTTGCGATACATGATAGGATACAATCTATTAGTAGAAATATTGGATATTTCGAAATAGAAAGTATTGAGGTAAAGTTCATTTAGAATGAAGTATTTACCACCTATCAAAGATGCAATATCAACTCCACATTTAGATTAATGGCTTGGAGTCATAAAATCTAAAAGGCAATTCATGTATAATAATCAAGTTTGGAACTTGATCATTCTAACCTAAGGTGTTAAAACCAAAGGAGATGAATGACTTTTCTTGGAGAAAAATGTTACATGGGTAGCAAGAAACTTATTAGAATTTTCATAGTCACATGTTCATATTTGGAATATGAAATTTGACAAAATGATGTCAAAACAAGCGTTCCTCAACGGGAACTCACTTAAGGATGTATTGGATACAACCTAAAGGTTTTGATAGTCAAGAAAATTCTAAAAGGTATGAAAGTTGCGAAGATTCATTGGATGGATTGAAGCACGCTTTTGGGAGTTGGAATATCCGTTTTGTTAAGTCATAGAGCTTGGCTTGATCAAGAACGAAGATGAATCTTGTATATACAAGAAGATTAGTGGGAGCATAGTGATATTCCTTAAATTAAATATGTGGATGACATATTGCTCATTGGAAACGAAATTCCTATACGTTAGTCTGCAAAGACTTTGTTAAGAAAGTGTTTCGCAATAAAGAATATGGATGAAACTGCATATGTCCTTGGCATTAAGATCTATAGAGATAGATCGAAGAAGCTAATTGATTAAGCCAAAGTACATACATTGACAAAGTCATTAGAAGATTCCGCAAGGAAAATTCTAAGAGAGGACGGTTGTTAATGTTACATGGAGTTTTCTATGCAAAGACTCAAATGTCCTGAGACAAATGATGAGCATGAGAAGAATGAATGGGATGCCATTTGCTTCGGCAATTGGATCCATCATACCATGATAAGTACTAAGCCGGATATATCTAAATGCTTGGAGCATGACGAGTAGATATTAATCCGATAACCGGTGAGAGTCATTGGATGGCTGTGAAACAATTCTTAAAGCACTTTAGAAGGACTGAAGAATTGTTTTGATCTATGAAGGGATGGAAGATGATCTCGTCGTATATGAGTACGCGGATGCATGCTTCCAAACCGACAAAGATGATAAAAGATCGCAATTGAGTTTTATAAATAATAGTGAAGCTGTAAGTTAGAATGGTTCCAAGCAGAGTCACTAAATTCTACAACTAAATCTAAGTATATTGCTGCAAAGGATGCTGCAAAGGAAGTCGTTTGGATTAAGAAGTTCATGGTGAACTTAAGATGGTTCCTAGTATTGCTAATCCAATAGACCATATTAGTGATAATAGTGGTGCTATTAATCAAGCAATGGAACCAAGGGCACATCCTAAATCCAAACACATACTTAGGCGTTTTCTTATCGTTCGAGAAATCGTTGATAAGGGAGACGTAAATATATGCAAAGTACCAAGTAATGATAACGTTACAGACACGCTAAACAATGGGACTTCCACAAGCTAAACATGATGGTCATGTTGGGTCCATGGGTATTGGATACCTAGGGAATTGGGCCTAGGGCAAGTGGGAGATTGTTGGTGTTGGTGCCCTAGGCACGTTTGTTAAACGTTGTATAAGTTATCATTTTATTCATAATGATAAAGAGATAATAAGATTATTATTATGGCTTGTGTTTGCTTATAATAATCTCCGTCCCTAGAGCTTGTTAAGCACTAGTATAAAGGCTAAATGATCATGGGATGATCATGTTAGATTTATGGGTACTTGTTTGGAACAAGGTACTGGACATGACCCACGGTATGAGATTTATGTCATGGTCGATGTCATATATAAATCTCATATTAGTTATGTCATTTGAATCCTTGGACATGAAGTTATTATAGTCTTCCACTTGATGAACATTATGTTTGACATATTCAAACGCTGCCTTAACACGGTAGTTATAAAGGGTATGATTGGCATGATTGGATTCACGTAGGGAAGAATAATAAGCCAAATGGATTTGTCCCTCTTCGGAGAGATGTCAAGCTTGGGCCCCTCGAAGGAATGATGTTGATGAAATGTTTGGCCAAACTAAAATGGATTGATTGGATCAATGTCATTTGGATTATCAACATATTCAGAATCGAGAAAGTATTGAACAATACAAGTTGACTTGTTGACCATGACTTGTGTTCAATGACATCGTGGACAAAGGGATTATGACATGTTCTAAAAAGGAATGCGAACTTGTATCTAGTTATACTATTTGGGTAGGTATGACGGTTTGCTAGAACCTAATCATATCTTATGGTTTCATGTTTGAACCCATTGCCAACTTAGTATAATCCTAGAGGGTCACACACAATAGAACGAATCCTAAATAAGGACTATATTGGAAATTTGGAAAAATTGGATTTTTCTGGGCCTTTGGGCGACCGCCCAAATGGGCTGGGCGACCGCACAAGAAATTGGGCGGCCGCACACCTCAGTTTGGGTGGCCGCACAGTACTGTCGGGGACAGATTCCTAATTTGATTCGGAAAGGAATTTTAGACGGGTTTAGACACAAGTTTCCTATTTGGAATAGGTCTAACTTGTATATAAACATCAAAATTCGTCCAAGAACAGAACCTAAGATTTTGTGCAAGTCTCCAAAGAGTTTGAGAGAGTTTATTTTGTTCTAAGAAATCCTAGATTGAAGAACAAAATTATACACAAAGAAAATTCCATATAGTTCATATTAATTATGAAAACGTGTTTCATAATTTGGTCTAGCAACCAAGATCAAGTGTTCTTGATATTCGTTCGTGGTGTGGATACCGCTAGAGGGTGAAACTTATCATCTTCATAGTTCGTGATTCTTGCTTTGTTCGTGATCAAGATTTCAAGCCTCCATCGAATTCAAGGTTGCAAAATCAAAGGCATCAAGGGTTAGTATTCTCGTATTCATATTGTTGTATTTGACTTAATCATATGAATGGATCTATGGGCTTTGGGTTTCATTAAATTTTAAATGCTTAATTCCGCTGCGCATGTGACTACGAAACCCAACAGTACGAGCCTTCCAAAGAAGACTTGAAACAAGAGCAAGCAATCAAGAACGAAAAGGCCCGAGCTCGTAAAGAAGGCCGTCGTTATGAGGTCCCTAATCTAAGGCCTTACCGCAAGACGTTGAATGGCTATTTTGTCTGCCAAGGGGAAGACGTTCCGTACATGATCTTTCCCGAGCCCTGGCTTAACAATAAGGGTGTCAAAAAGCCCGGTCTCAAAATCTTCTCCGATTGTGAGATCCAGAAATCCGAAAGGGAACCAACTCCCATGTCGCCCCGTGAATGGTGGGGAAGGAAGGCGACTATAGAGTCCGAGACAGAAATCACCGTGGGGGAAGAACTGACAGATTTAGCCTCCATGTTCGAAGAGCTTGCCATGATGAATGAATGCCAAGTCAACGCCATCCATGACACCGTCATCATGAACGAGACTATCAGTGAGATCCCGCCAAGCTCCGAGCCTATCAACAATTGGTATTCAACAAAGTGGCCCGTGGTATCCGAAGAATTCTTAGTCCAAGAAATGGGTTGCATACCCCGCACCGCAACGAAGGAAGAGCGGCTCACACTTACTTTCGAGTCCGAGAGTGTCTCTAATACCCTCACCCAAGAGGATTTAGAGGCCATAGCCGAGCGTGTGTTTCCTTTCTTTGCTAATGAAAAATTTGATATTTCTGAGTACCCTGAGATTGTAAACATCATAAATGATGAATTAACTAATAATGAAATTAATGAACAAGTTAATAACGATTCAAATTATGATGAAATAGACCACGAAAACACAACATACTTAAATGAACTTGCTCACCAAATCCGTAGTCGTGGTGAAAATGGTCCAAAGGCTGACGAAGAATTGCATGTTGTTAATCTGGGTACCAAAGAAGAACCAAGAGAGACTAAGATCGGAAGCTTCTTCAAGGGGGACGACAGAGACAGATTGACTGCACTACTACGGGAGTTCATGGATGTGTTCGCATGGTCATACAAAGACATGCCGGGTTTGGACAGAAAGGTAGCGGAGCACAGAATTCCGATCAGAGAAGATGCCAAGCCAGTAAAACAGAAGCTCAGAAAGATCAAGCCAGAATGGTCTCTGCAGGTCAAAGAAGAGATTGAGAAGCTCCTCAGTGTGGGTTTCATCAAGGTTATCGAGTATCCGACTTGGTTAGCCAACATCGTGACAGTCAGAAAGGCAAATGGCAAGGTTCGAGTTTGTGTGGACTTCTGGGATTTGAACAAAGCTTCCCCAAAAGATGATTTTCCACTCCCTAACATCGACATGCTGGTCGACTCCACTGCTGCCTACGAGGTTCGCTCATTCGTGGATGGATTCGCTGGGTACAATCAGATTCTCATGGCCGAAGAAGATCAACATAAAACAGCCTTCACAACACCGTGGGGTACCTTTTACTACACAGTCATGCCATTTGGGTTAAGAAACGCTGGGGCTTCCTACCAAAGAGCCGTGACAGACTTGTTCCACGATATGATTCACAAAGAAATCGAAGTCTATGTGGACGACATGATCATTCACTCCAAAGGGACCGATGGTCAACATTTAATCGATCTCCGCAAGTTCTTCGAAAGGCTTCGTCAACACAAGATGAGGCTCAACCCTGCAAAGTGCACATTCGGGGTTATTCGAGGCAAAGTCCTTGGTTATATGGTCACTGAAATGGGAATT
This sequence comes from Campanula takesimana, assembly GCA_026119855.1. Taxonomy (NCBI): domain Eukaryota; kingdom Viridiplantae; phylum Streptophyta; class Magnoliopsida; order Asterales; family Campanulaceae; genus Campanula; species Campanula takesimana. The sequence continues at coordinate 310,454 of JAOWBW010000044.1, forward strand.
GAAGTAGACCCCTCCAAAATCAAGGCAATCATTGACATGCCTCCTCCAAAGACGCAGAAAGAGATCAAAGGTTTCATGGGCAGACTGCAGTACATCAGTCGGTTTGTGCACCAACTCACTTCCATGTGCGAGCCAATCTTCAAGCTACTCAAGAAGAATGTGGCTCTAGAATGGACCGACGCGTTCCAAGAAGCCTTCGACCAAGTGAAGCATTACTTGACGTGCCCTCCTGTTCTAGTTCCGCCGCACAAGGAGAAACCTCTGTTGCTCTATCTCACTGTCAATGATGAAGCCCTAGGGGCTATGTTAGCACAAGAGCAACGAGAGTCCACAAAGGAGAACGCCATTTATTTTGTCAGTCGCCGATTCCAAGGAGGCGAAAAGAACTACTCTGTCTTAGAGAAGTCATGTGCAGCATTGGTTTGGGTCACTCAAAAGATCAAACACTATATGGAAGCTTTTCCGATCAAGCTAGTAGCAAAGGTGGACCCGCTCCGCTACATCTTCGAGAAGCCTTTCATGTCAACAAGAATAGCCAAATGGTACTTCATGCTCGCCGGCTATGATATCACTTACGTCACACTAAAATCCAACAGGGGGAAAGTGTTCAGTGACCAGCTTGCCGAATTTCCGTGTGACGAAGTGAAGGGGGAAGATGTACAGTTCCCCGACAAGCATTTAATTTGTACTGCAACCGAGGAAAATAAGTGGCAACTTTTTTTCGATGGCGCCGCCAACAAACACGGTTTTGGTATAGGAATATTGCTTATCGATCCAAAAGACATCTATACTCCCATTGCCATCCGTCTGGAATTCGAAGCTACCAACAACATTTCCGAGTACGAAGCATGCATAGCAAGGCACGAAGCAGCTCTCGAAAGAAACGTCATGGAATTAGAAGTATTCGGCGACTCTTTGCTCCTTATCAATCAGCAATCGGGTAAATGGCGAACCCAAGACCCAACTCTCCAACAGTATGGTCAACACCTTGAAGAATTGGTTGAAAAATTCCAAGAGATCACTTTCAACTACCTGCCAAGGGATAAAAATCGCTTCGCCGATGCATTGGCCACCATAGCTTCATTAGTCGAAATGCCCAAAGGGAAAATGGTAAAGCCTTTCAAAATTGCCCGAAGGAACAGTCCGGCATATTGCATGAGTATCGAGATCAACAAGGTACAAACAAACTCCCCTTGGTATTTGGACATCATGAACTTCCTCAAAGATGGCACTTATCCCGAGAATAGCAATAAGAAGTCTCAAGCAGCCCTGCAAAGGTTAGCCTATCGGTACGTACTGATTGGGGACCGAGTCTATAAAAGGCACCACGACGGGATCAATCTCTTATGCGCCAATGAGGCCGAAGCTCAAGAGATAATGTGTGAAGTGCACGAAGGAGAGTGTGGACCCCACATGAATGGGTTTATGCTAGTCAAGAAGATACTCCGCATTGGTTACTATTGGAGCACTAAGGAACGAGACTGTATCGAGAAAGTCAAAAGGTGTGCTAAGTGCCAATTCCACGCTAATCTACAACATGCTCCACCCTCGCAACTTTACAACATGGTCACACCTTGGCCTTTCTCTTGTTGGGGGATAGACATCATCGGTAAAGTTCATCCTGCCGGGAGAAATGGGCAGTCGTTCGTCCTAGTGGCAGTCGACTACTTCACAAAGTGGGTCGAAGCACAAGCCTATCGGACCCTCAACGCAAAGAAAGTGGCCGAATTTGTAAAGATTAATATCATGTGCCGATACGGCGTGCCTCATGAAATCATTTCCGACAACGGCTCTCACTTTGAGAAAGAAATGGATGCACTTTTGGTAGAATACAAGATCACCAAGCACAAGTCATCTCCTTACCGTCCCCAAGCAAATGGCGCGGTTGAAGCAGCAAATAAGACCATTGAGACCATCGTCAAGAAAATGGCCTCAACAGGAAGGGATTGGCCCGAGAAGCTACCATTAGCATTGTGGGGCTACCGCACATCAATACGGTCAGCGACAGGAGAAACTCCTTATGCATTAGTGTATGGTTCTGAAGCCGTACTCCCTATCGAACTTGAAGTCCCATCTCTACGGGTCCTCCTCGAGAATCAAGTCAACGAGGTCAACTGGATGCAAAGTCGATACGAACAGCTAGCCTTACTTGACGAGAAAAGGTTAAGAGCACTCGAACGCACGAGGGCATATCAGCAAAGGATGGCAAGAGCTTTCAACAAAAAGGTGAAGTCTCGAAACATCAATGTGGGAGATTTGGTCTTAAGACAACATCTTCCTAATGCCATGAATCCCCTGGGGAAATGGGGATCCCGATGGATCGGTCCGTACGTGGTCAAAAAGATACTAAGCGGCGGTGCAGTCCGGCTCGTGGATTTAGATGGTGACCAGCTGCCAAAAGAGGTCAACCTCGACAAGCTCAAGAGGTTCTACGCTTAATAAACAAAGACCATTAAAAAAAAAAAATCGCTCGCTAGGTTGAAAACCCGCAAGGGCGGCCTAGGCAAAAATTAGAGCACGTGCAAAAAAGAAGCCCGCTAGATTGAAAACCCGAAAGGGCGGTCTAGGCAAAAAACAGGGTGCACAAAAAAAAATAAAAATAAAAAAATATGGTCTTTGTTTGTTTGAACTACGGAGACCTGAGCCTCCCAACTGGAGGAACGTAGGCAACCTTCGGGTGCGGTCTAAAACATATCAAAAATACCCAATTCACTTCAAATAACAAAATGCAATTCTTATTCATTCAATGAATTATTCAAGCCATTACAACGGATTTATTGAGCAACAAAATACATCAAAACATTAAATCCTAAAACAAAGTGGTCTAATTTAATTGCAATCTCTTAGGGTACTAAGAAAAATCCAATTTTCTCTTAGCTTTCAAAGGACCACCCGATCGTCTCTCAATCCTTTTCTTCTTGGGTAACGAAGGAGCACTAATACGCACCGAAACCTTCTGTGTTGCAACACGTCTCCTAGCATAAAAGTCATCCAAAGGAGTACCGAAAGGGTCAGCGAGAATGTTACTCGAATCAGCAGCAGCCTCCCTATATCTCAAAGTGCTGCTAGGCTCAAAACCCTTTCCCAACAACTCGGCACGAAGCACATCAACCCAAGTGATGCCGCGGTAAAGGGTGCCAAATAAATAATCCAAGTAGCTCTCGGGAAGGAAGACACTCCCCCGATGCAGAGGAGCAAAAGCCCAACGGTTGCGATCATCTCCCCAAGCCGACTGAAGCTCACTCGAGAAGTCAGGACCCATGTAAGCAACTGGACAAAGCATTCCGTCCCTCGGAAAAGGAATTGTCTGTTGGCGACCGAACTGCCGCAGAACCCGCTCTGGCTGGTAAAATGAAGAATCTCTCAAACCGGGTATAACCACGTGCTGAAAACCAAGAGTCCATTCCACAAAAGGACGAAGACCCCAAGAAGGAGAACACCACTCAATATCAACGGTCACCCGAGAGGCAAAGAATTTCTTCCAACCATCTTCAGATAAATCCCGAGTCAACAGCTTCCTCCTATGAACAGCAAAGGGAGACAAATCACCATTTGGGGAATAAATCTTGAAGTGTTCCCGAAGCCATATGGTCAAGAGCAAAGGGCTTCCCCGACACATCTTGCCCGTCCTATGTAACTCATCAAGGCCGTGCAACGTCTCCCCTACGATAAGAGGGATTATACTAAATTGTTGCTCCTTGGCTTGCAAAATAATCTCAGCCAAAGGCGCATCCGCAGTCCCGAAGGGTGCAACAAACAGTACTTCACTAAAGAGACAAGCGGCCATGGCATTCCTCTTGAAAGATTGAACCACCGGATCCTCCGAGTGTAAACTGAAGAACATCGGCAACTCAGTTATGTCAATCACAGTACCGTGCAACATCTTCCTCACATCCTCAACAGGGAGTCAATAGCACCACAGTGATATTTAGGGACGGCAATCCGACCGGCCAAAGGCATGCCGAGGATGGCCCCGAAATCATCAACAGTCGGCACCATTTCATTAGCTGAAAAGTTGACGGTATGGCTATCGCAATCCCAGAAAGCCGCGACAGCTCTCAACAAATCCCAATCTGGCTTCAACGTCCGCAAAGTGAAAAGAATTCGGAACCCGAAGTCTTTAATGAAGGCCTTCTTGGGATGGGTCTTGAAAGAATACACGAAAGTGCCCAAGTCCTTTTCATAACCACTAACAACCTAGGCATCAAGAACAAAAGAATTGGAAGCCTTGGAAAATGTTGATCACAAACAAAGTTGAGCAATAATATGATGTTCAAAAATGGCAGAAAGGAGCTGTGAGAATCAAGTGGTCGAACAGAAGATGATATTATAGCTGTTGGGGTTTCTTTTGGCCAGCAAATGTCAAGCCCAGAATTTCGCCTCCCAGACGCGCGCGCCACCCGCCAGCTGTCTCAAGTGCGCGCGCGTCCCGAGCCCACAGAGGAAAGCGCGCGCCTCCCAAGTCTAGTCGCTTCAAAAAAGGACATTGTCAGAGATCTCCAGCCTAAATCAAGACACAGTCCCGGTCCTCGGACACCCAGTTGGGCACATCTTCTTCTGGTCCGCCCTTAAGGCATGTCAAAAATCGAAAAGTAGGATAGAAACTCCCACTCAAAAAATAGGCTTTCCTCCTCCGGATTCCGAACTCCCTAAGTTCTGTCACGGGTGCCATACCCCCCTCAAGAGTCAATCTCAACATTTCATCCCCAGCAGGAACATTTTTCTGGTCGCGGTCAACTGTACCCGCACCCCACAATTCAAAAAGAAGTCAAGTGTGACTCCAAGTGGCACGAGACTCCAAAGCAATATTTCATCAACGAATTTCACTAACGGATTCGTCCTCAAAGGTTCACTAACGGCCTCATCAACGAATTTCACCAACGGATTCGTCCTCAAAGGTTCACTAACGGCCTCTCCAAAGGTTCACTAACGGCCTCATCAACGAATTTCACCAACAGATTCGTCCTCAAAGGTTCACTAACTGCCTCTTCAAAGGTTCACTAATGGCATCATCAACGGATTTCACTAACGGATTCGTCCTCAAAGGTTCACTAACGGCCTCATCAACGGATTTCACTAACGGATTCGTCCTCATAGGTTCACTAACGGCCTCATCAACGGATTTCACTAACAGATTCGTCCTCAAAGGTTCACTAACGGCCTCATCAACGGATTTCACTAACGGATTCATCCTCAAAGGTTCACTAACGGCCTCATCAACGGATTTCACTAACGGATTCGTCTTTAAAGGTTCACTAACGGCCTCATCAACGGATTTCACTAACGGATTCGTCCTCAAAGGTTCACTAACGGCCTCTTCAAAAGTTCACTAACGGCCTCATTCAAGATATTCAGCCGGCAGGTTCACCTAACGAATCATTCCACCCCCTCTATCAACAAAAGCCGCTCACACAGGGAGCGCACCACTCTCTCTCGCAATTTCAAATTCATGCTTTCATCGAGTCTTTGCTTTTTTTCTTGGTGATGTCCTCGGCGGGTGTTTTTAACTTTCGTCGACGCGTTACGTCGCCGAGGGGCTCTGTAGACACCCCGCCTTGGACCGCTCACCCCGATTGCACATTTGATCTTGTGTTTCTCCCCGTTTTAAGTGTTTCTCATTAGTTTCTGTCACTTCCGTTAAGTTCCTGACTGACTTTGTTAAGTCTAGGGACTAAACTGAATGACAGGACTGACTTTCTAGTCCATTCTGTCAAAATTGCCTTCTCTGAGTCGCGCGCCTCCGACAGGAGGAGCCAGACGCGCGCGCCTCCCGCCCCCAAAGCAGGAAGCGCGCGCCTCTGGGCGTCAGTTACAGATTTCTGGCCAGGATTCTCTCCCTTGCTCAATTTACAGGATTTTGCCTGGGAAGGATTTCTTGGTGACTGAGTTTTGGCACCAAAAACACCCCTCTTTCACCTATAAAACCTCCCTTTACCTCCATTTTCAAGGACCGAAAATTGAACTTACAAAAACTATACCAAAACCACTTTCTAAAGGTTCTCCAAGGATTTCATCAAGCAATATTTGAAGGTCTTCAAATTGTAGGTAAAAGTCCATCTTTTCCTTTCTTTTCTACTTCATCTCCTCTCTCTCTTTTACTCTAATCAAATGTGCAATCACCCAAATCATTTTGGGACATGACTCTAATGATCACCTCATCTCATTGAGGTTGGTTAAGGAGTTATCTCCTACATTCCAAACTCTATTTTAAACCCCCCCCCCTTTTATGACTTAAAGAAGAAGAAGAAGAACGTTATCATTCATGTAGATTTTGATCAAGCAAGACCAACTTTAGTTGGGCGAGATGGGTGTTTCGGTACTTCCCATCTCGTAATCTAACCCCCGAACCTCAAAACAAAGAATCTCTGTTTTCGTAATCAAATCTAGGCTATAATCAATAGGTTTTTCTTATGTTCCTCAAAACATAGGTGGCGACTCTAAAACAAGTTAGACATCCTAGGATCATTCACGCGCTCTAGCCAAGCCGTGGCTCCCCGGGGTATCTACATATACAAGTAACATTTGCTGAGGTTTATACAGGTAACCTCAATTCACGCCGCAAATGTTTATACAAGTAACATTTGCTGAGGTTTATACAAGTAATATATTATGGTGTTTGCTCTTTTGGATTTTCGCACTCTTGCATTTCTGGATTGTCGTGTGTCAAACGATTTCCCTCCCGCCTTTGATCTCGCTCAAACATTTGCGGATTGTTGAACAAGTATTCAACACATCATTATGCACAAAAAAGAGCATACAAAACATGAGTCAATTCATACCGGAAAATGGGTATCATAAACTGTATTAATTTCGCAAAGAATAACTTAGAATTAAGCCATCTTATATCATATCATCATTATTTGTCCTTGACTTTTTAGACTTTTATAAATCTAAGGGTTTCCTTCTCATTTTTGTTCTTGCACAAATAATTGTGTGTTATCGAACGAGTATCCCCTATTTCATTACGCAGAAAATGAATGCAAAAATCCAATAAATCAAAATGTTGTAATTTTGTGGCAGTTTGGAAGAAATAATTTGGATTCATGCAATATCATACTATATCATAAGCATTTAAAGTTTACTTGTCCTTCCTCCAATTACACTCCAAAAGTTCTCCTTAAACATGAAATAACAATTTCAAACCAACACAGATTTGGAAACTAGCAAACTATGGTCTTAAGTGTTATGGAATAATCCCTCCCAACACCCAAGCAAATTGCAAGAAATCGCAACACCCAAACAAGCACAAGAAATAAATAACCAAAGCAAAAGACAAAGGAATACAAGAAATTGTTTACCCAGTTCGTCAATATGTTTGACTATGTCTGGGGGCACTACCAAGCCAGGATCTTGCACTATAATATATTAAATCTGAGTTACAATGAGTATGGGGGCGGAACATTACTTATATATGCACCCTAGAATAAGACCTAAACCTAAACATAAGAGAAATCCCGAAAATACTGCTATTCCCGAATTCACTGCGTGCGGCACCAGGCGCCCGCCTGGTACCATCCAAGCGCCCGCCTGAATTAGAAATCTGGAATCACAAACTCACTGCCTATACCAAGCGCCCACCTGGTGACCACCAGGCGTCCGCTCGCTATCCAGCCAGTTTTCCTTCTCTTTGTTTCCTTAAGATCTCTATTCCAACAATCTCCCACCTAGAGATCAACCGCGTATATCAGCCCCGTATCCGTCTTCAACTCATCCTTAGTGCCATAGTGCTCACCTCGATCATGGTAGTGCCTTCCTCCTCTCCTATTCTCCAAGCCCAATTGAAGCTATGCACAGCTTCAACTTTTTAAGGTTTACCACCTTGGTCAACATGTCAGCCGGGTTTTCCGATCCCAAAATCTTCTCCAGCCTTAAGATCTTCCTCTCCAAGAGATGTCTGATGTAGTAAAATCTCATCTCGATGTGCTTCATCCTAGAATGAAACGCCGGATTCCTTGCTAGATGAATTGCACTCTTACTATCACTGTAGAGAGCATTACCACTTCGCGTCTTCTCAAGTTCACCCAATAAGTTTTGCAACCATACCATCTCTTTGCTTGCCTCTGTCACTGCCACATATTCTGCTTCTGCAGTCGACTGACCCACGATCTTCTGCAATTTAGAAGCCCAGGAGATTGTCGTACCACCCAATGTGAAAACATAACCCGTAGTACTTATCCTCTTATCAAGATCACTTGATGCCAAATCCGCATCAACATAACCCGCTAACACGACATCCTTGCTTGAGAAACATAGAGCCTTAGCAGCAGTACCCTTTAAGTAACGAAGGATCCATTTAACCGCTTCCCAATGTTGCTTCCCTGGATTTCCCATGTACCGGCTGACTACTCCCACCGCATGTACAATGTCCAGCCTTGTACACACCATTGCATACATTAGACTCCCCATTGATGAAGCATATGGAGTCCTTTCCATCTTGTCACGCTCTTCCTTGACCTTAGGTGAGTCCTTCTCGGATAGCTTGAAGTGCATACCCAATGGTGTACCCATTGGCTTTGCCTCTTCCATGCAAAATCTTGCCAAGACCTTCTCGACGTACTCTGCTTGTGAAAGAACCAACTTACCCGACTCCCTATCCCGGTCAATCCGCATGCCCAAGATTTTTCTGGCCTCCCCCAAATCCTTCATCTTGAACCGCTCTGACAACTGTGCCTTCAATCTGTTTACCTCTCTACTACTAGAGCCCACTATTAGCATGTTATCCACATATAATAGCAAGATTATGTACCCGTTGTCAGTGTTCTTGAAGTAGCAACAATGATCCGCCTCACATCTGATAAAATCAATGTCATGCATGAATCCATCAAACTTTCTGTACCACTGCCTAGGAGCTTGTTTAAGGCCATACAAGCTCTTAGTCAATCTGCAAACCAGTTCCTCGTTACCCTTAGACAAATATCCCTCTGGTTGTACCATGTAAATTTCTTCCTCCAAATCACCATGAAGAAAGGCCGTCTTTACATCCATCTGTTCCAGCAACAAGTTATTTGCCACTACTATCCCCAGAACCATTCTGATAGTGGTCATCTTCACAACAGGAGTGAAGACCTCGGTGTACTCAATACCATACTTTCGCTGAAACCCCTTTACAACCAACCTTGCCTTGTAATTACTGCCATTTGCTTCCTCCTTGATCCTGTAAACCCACTTGTTATGTAATGCCTTCTTCCCCTTATGTAGTTTAATCAACTCCCAAGTTTTATTGGCTTTCAATGAGTCCATCTCATCATCCATCGCAGCTTTCCACTTATCACAAAGTGCACTACGAACAGCCTCCGCATAACACTCCGGTTCACCACTATCTGTTAACAACAAATAGTAATTCGAAGGAGAATACCTATCAAGAGATCCATGCAATCTGCTAGATCTGCGCAGCGGAATATCCGGTTCTGGAGTATGTGGTTCATCTTCAGTGACCCCCTGATCATGGTCATCATGAACCGTCCTTCTCCCACTCGAGTCTGGAATATCTACCTCAACAATGTCTGGCTCCGAACTAACCCCATCAGATACCCCCTTTCTGTCCTTGTACAAAACCTGTTCATTGAATATAACATCCCGACTACGAATAACCTTATGATTTTGGTCATCCCAAAACTTATACCCGAAGTCATCCCCACCATAACCAATAAACGTACACTTTACAGATTTAGCATCTAATTTAGTTCTATCAGCAGAGTCTATATGAACATATGAAACACAGCCAAATATGCGAAGAAAGGACAGATTTACCTGCTTGCCACTCCATGCTTCCTCTGGAATTTCATTCCCCAATGGTACCGATGGTCCCCTATTGATCAAGAAAGCCTCATTGTCAACTGCATATGCCCAGAACCTCTTCGGAAGTCCACACTTCAACCTCATACTTCTAGCCCGCTCGTTCAATGTCCTGTTCATCCTCTCTGCAATCCTGTTGTGTTGAGGTGTGCCCTTTGGTGTCTTCACCATACGAATACCATTTGCTGCACAATATTCCTTGAACTCCCCGAGCTCATACTCCCCACCATTGTCAGACCTCAAGCTTTTGAGCTTAAGACCCGTCTGATTCTCCACCAAAGCCTTCCATTTCTTAAACACCTCGAATGCCTCATCTTTGTGTTTCAAGAAATAAACCCAGACTTTCCTTGTCGAATCATCAATAAACGACATGTAATATGACACACCACCCAGAGAAGTTGAGAAGTTACCGGGGCCAGCCCCCACAAATCCGTGTGAACCAGTTCCAACTTTGCTTCCCTCAAATCCCTACCTGTCCTCGAGAAGTTGCTTCTCGCCTGTTTGCCAAACACACAATCTTCGCAGATTCCCACGTTGACTGTCTTCAAACTCGGTTGTAATCCTTTTGAGCAAAGTACTTTCATCCCATTCTCACTCATGTGACCCAATCGACAGTACCAAAAATCCGTATCACCCTTGGCTGATGCCACTGCGATACTATCCTTGGTGTTATTCGCCAAATACAATGTCCCCTCTTTATTACCCCGAGCGATCTCTGAATCCTCCTTGGTAATAACCCAGTTCCTGCAGCCAAAAATTACCTTTTAACCTTCTTCATCAAGCTGCCCAACTGATAACAGGTTCTTTTTCAAACCCGAAATGTGTCTGACCCCGTGTAGATGTAAGACATTCCCGTCCGATGCTCTTATTCTGACATCCCCCTTCCCCTTGATTTCCAAAGGCTCGCCATCCGCCAGATAGACCTTACCGAAATCACTGGAAGTATAATTTTCCATCTCCTTTGCATGCCCACATGAGTGGAATGATGCCCCCGAATCCAGCACCCATGATTCTAGCGCACTACTAACACTTAGAACCAGTACATCTTCACCCTCAGTTACCACATTTGCCACTCTATTCCCTCGCATGGGACAGTCCTTCTTGTAGTGTCCTAACTCCTTACAATGATAGCACTGTACCGATCCCTTGGCAACCCTTGGTCCATTCTTGTTCTCCCTAGGCCTTTACTCACCACCTCCTACGTTTTCCTTTGATTTGGTTCTCCCCTTGTTGCTAGTACCCGGCCTTCCCCTGCTAGTTATAGTTAAAGCCGATCCCGAAGTAGATGGTGTCCCCAACTTCTTCATACGATTTTCCTCGCCTAAAAGAAAGTCCTTAACATCATCATACTTCAATTTATTCTTACCTGCTTAAGCATTTAACGTCGTCACCGTTCCGCTCCAACTTCCTGGTAAGGATGCTAGCAATTGACAAGCATAAACCTCATCCCCAAACATAATATCCAACGCAGCCAATGAGTCTATAACATCCATAAACTCATCGATGTGTTTAGCTAAGGATCCTCCCTCTTGCATCTTGAGATTACCCATCTTGCCTATCAAATCAACCTTTTTTGCAGCAGATGGAGTTTCAAATCTGTCAGTAAGATAATCCAATAGCTCCTTGGTGGTTTTCGCCTTCTTGGTAGTCTTCGCGATCCACTTTGACAAAGTAGATCTAACCACCCCTAGGGCTTTCCGATCCATAAGATCCCAATCTTCCTGCTTTTCGCTTTCCGGCTTGACTCCTTTTAGAGGCATGTAGAGATCCTTATTATACAAGAGATCCTCTATTTGCATCCTCCAAAACCCATAGTCAGACCCATCGAATTTCTCCACCGCTTGTTTATCCTTGCCCATTCTTGATTGCTTGATAAACCCGGATCGTTAAACTGGAGCTCTAGATACCAGTTGTTGTGGAATAATCCCTCCAAACACCCAATCAAATCGCAAGAAATCGAACCACCCAAACAAGCACAAGAAATAAATAACCAAAGCAAAAGACAAAGGAACACAAGAAATTGTTTACCCAGTTTGTCAATATGTTTGACTACGTCTGAGGGCACTACCAAGCCAGGATCTTGCACTATAATATGTTAAATATGAGTTACAATGAGTATGGTGGCGGAACATTGCTTATATATCACCCTAGAATAAGACCTAAACCTAAACATAAGAGAAATCCCAAAAATACTGCAAATCCCGAATTCACTGCGTGCGACACCAGGCGCCCGCCTGGTACCATCCAAGCGCCCGCCTGAATTAGAAATCCGGAATCACAAACTCACTGCTTATACCAGTCTCCCGCCTGGTGACCACCAAGCGTCCGCTCGCTAACTCGCCAGTTTTCCTTCTCTTTGTTTCCTTAAGATCTCTATTCCAACATTAACAAGTTCATGACCATTTTAGGGGAACAAATAAAATCACAAAGTTTTTAATAAACAACCAGCTGGAATCAATGGGTTATCCAACAAGTTCATGGGTAGTACCGCTTCAAATGGTCGATGCTCCATGCATTTTTTATCTCCTTGCTGTCTTTTTCCTTGAGCTTGTACGTGCCTTCTCGCACTATCTTGTCTACTTGGTACGGACCTTCCCATTTTGGGTCTAACTTTGAGTAACCCGGCTTTGGACCTGCGGTGTCGCACCCCAGACCCGTGGTCCTACTTGGCCCCACGCTCGGGACACGAGTGAAAGACGTTATAAAACACTTTTGAAATTTTTTTCGAAATATACTTTCATAAAGTTTAACAAAATCAACACTTGAAGTTTAAAGACTTCATTTAACTTTAAACAAACTTTACAAACCATTTCAAAAGAAATGTTTAACCATAAGATTTACAAACATCATTTACAATTTTACAAACACTAATACTATCCAAAATAGGTGTTACAACATGAAGTACGGGTACTCTACCCATAAGGATTTACATTTACATAATGTAACCTTAACAAAACAAGTCTCAACTCTTACCACTCCAACGTCCTCCCGTGCCAAAGTGTCCTATCCCCTGGACTCGCCTTTATCTAAAACAGTAAACAAATAAGGGGTGAGAATGAATCTCAGTAAGCTACTAAAATGCAACTACGTTTCATGCTAAAATGATAAGCATAAAGAACAATATCATAAGCATCACATAGCACATAGTATGAGAGGTAAAATCAACTCATATACCACAAATACCATAAATGCCATACTCCGGTAGATACCAAGCCAAGGTTTACCCAATAAACATAACTGTCTGAGAATACCATCTGAGAAAACCAACTGAGAAAACCATCTGAGCAGCATAAATAGCTGAAGCTGGGATCCCGAAAACCAAGTTAACCACAGGGGGAAAATGACACAAAGTCATAACCCAAATAATCTGGACTGAGGAAAAAGGTCCAGTGGAAAAGCCTTATAGTGAACTTGGCTGTGTGCCACTATAATTCTTTCCACCTCCACTCGATAACACAACACCAGCTGGACTTTCAAACAAAGCACTGTAATGAATACTTGCTTAAACAACAACCGGGGCATGATTCTAAAATAAGGAACTAAGCCAAACACATCACAAAATGTGCACAAAGAACCACTCATAAAGACTCCACAACAACCATGATTCAAGGTCATAACACATTCTTGCATACACTTGAAACACAATCCTCATCATCCATTACAACACCCTAAAACACCTATTTTGATGTCTTAGACAATCACTCAAAGGATAAATAACAATTGCTTTCTTATACCTTAACTTGAAACAAACTATCAAAACCAGATGGAGGTATGCGGCCGCCCAATCAGGGTGTGCGGTCGCCCACTTCCCCTGTTTTCAAGAACAAATCCCTTCAGATAGATGTGCGGCCGCACGCCCTATTTGGGCGGCCTCCCACATCATCCGGCAGGCCAAATTGGGCTGATTTTATATACTCCCTTCGTTTCACCATCCCAAAAGTATAATACTTATATTACTCAACGTTGTAACACATTATGGCCACAAAACTCAACTTCACAAACATACTAACACTCCTTTCAACCCAACAAAACCAACTATACCCAAAACTTACTAAACTTCACAAGTTCTTTAGCAAATATCACAATAAAGAGTTCATAGAACACATATATGACCATTTTAACATTTAAAGGGGGATTAGTAACTTACCTATTTTCCAAAAAAGTATCGAGAAAATAATATTTGATCGGGTAGGAATACTCTACTCAACACCCTGAACATTTTGGTATAATTAGATTTTAAAATGGAGTAGTAAATAAAAATGAGGAAATTAATAAAGAAGAACTCTAACCTTTTTCTACCTTGAACACAGAGAGAGTAACTTTTAGTGTGTGTGTGTGTGTGAGTTGCTTCATTCCCAAGAAATGAAAGTATGAAGATAAACATGCCTTGTTTGGTATTTATACCTATTCACTAAAGCCCCTCTACTTCCATGTTGAACAACTAGACCCTTGGACTTTATTTTTTACACTTTGGTCCATAAAGTTCCACTAACACTACTTAACTCCCAAAACAAATATTACTACCAACACTTTAACTAACACATATACTCAAATAATGTATGCAAGTCAAGAAACTATTATCTAACACATAAAATACACACATAATTCCCATTTTAAGTTAAGAAAATTAGGACGGGTTTTGGGGTCGTTACATGCGCCTTCAACACTTCTAAGAACCCAGTCTCCAACTGATAATGCCCTCTTATGAACCCGCTTATCATGCTGTGACTTCATTCTCTGTTTGTAGTTAATCATTCTCATCCGGGCTTCAAGTCGCTTTTCCTCACTTAGGTCCAACTCGTTACACCTCCTCTGTCCGTTTCTCGCCTCATCATAATAGGCCACCCTATATGTCGACAAGGCCATTTCCACCGGAGTCATGGCCTCCGATCCATACGTCAAAGCGAAAGCAGTTTCACCAGTTGAGCCTTTAATTGTGGTTCTCACGTACCATAGGGCCTTTGGAAATTCTTCCATCCATACTCCTCCTCTATCCTTGAGATTTTTAGAAAAGACCTCCAGAACCTGCTTGTTTGCGGCTTCAACTTGGCCATTGCACTTTGGTCTATAAACCGCCGAACTCTAATGCTTTACATTCAACCTGTCACACTCTTTTGTCAATTTTCTCCCAAATTGAGGACCATTATCAGAAATTAAGGCTCTTGGTAACTCATATCTACACCATATATTTTCCGTAACGAACCTGATCACATCATCAACCTTTGTTAACGCCAATGCCTTCGCCTCGGTCCACTTTGTGAAATAATCCACGACCACTATCACCATTTGACATCCTCCTTTTTCTTTTGGAAAGGGGCCGATGAGATCAATTCCCCACATATCAAACGGCCATGCCGCTACTGCCGGTGTCTGCTCTGTGGCGGGTTGCCTTGGAATATGCGCATACCGCTGACATTGTCACACCTTTTAACGTACTCCTCTGCATCTTTTCTCAAGGTTGTCCAGTAATACCAAGGAAAATGATCTTGTCTGCTAAAGTTCTAGCACAGGGGTGTCCGCCACACACACCTTCATAAATTTCAAATAAGACATGTCTGTCAGCCCGGGTTCCACACATCTTAGAAGCGGTTTGGAAAATGATCTTCTATAAAGTACCCCGTCTTGAACCGTGTACCTCGGTGCAGTCCTTTTCACAATTCTTGCCTTGTCCACATCCGTTGGCAACTCCCTTTTTTCCAAATACACCCTTATTTCGCTAACCCAGCTGCCCTCATTGATCTCTATCTCCATCACTGTTGGTCTTGCAATTGCGGGCTCCTCCAAGTATTCGATTTCAACTTTTCTTGATAATTTCTCAATGGCCTCACAAGCCGCCTTACTGAGCATATCTGCCTTCTCATTTTCTTGCCTACCAATCCTGATTAACTCCCAAAACTCGAAACCGCCCAACAGAGCTCGCGCCATTTCGCAATATTTTATCAATACGGGATGAACCACACCAAATTGTCCCTTTACTTGATTCACTATTAATTGAGAATATGAATGAATTGCCACATGCCTTACTCCAATAGACTTGCATAATTCCAAACCAGCAATCAAAGCCTCATATTCTGCCTGATTATTAGATGCCGTGATTATTAGATGCCGTGAACTTGAATCTAATGGCTTTCTCATACTTGCATTCCTCTTGAGGTGCTATCAAAAGGGTTCATGATCCTCCTTTATCCTTGGCTGACGAGCCATCAATGAACAACGTCCAACAATTTTCCGGTCTCTCTACTGGTTCAGAACTTGAGGGATCTTGACATGTCGTCTTTCTTTTTCTGGTCACCACTACCACTTCATCGTTTGATCTTTCAAAGGATGCCTCCACAATAAACTCCGCTAATGCCTAGGCTTTGATGGCTTTTCGGCTTTCAAAGACTATATCAAACTCAGTCAATTCTATGGACCACTTTAGTAACCTCCCCGCAGAATCAAGTTGCTGCAAAATTTTCCTCAAGGGTGCATTTGTAAGCACAGTAATGGGGTGTGAAAGGAAATAAACCTGGAGCTTCCTGGATGCTATCACAAGGGCGAATGCCAGCTTCTCAGCATCGAAGTATCTCCTCTCAACTTCACTTAGCGCCTTGGAAACATAATAGACCGGCTTCTTCACGCCTTCTTCTTCCCTTATCAATACAGCGGCAACCGCCAAATCATTAGCTTCCAGATAGACACATAATCTTTCCCCTTCAATAGGACTGGATAAAACAGGCGGTTTTCCTAAATAGTCTTTGACGTCCTCGAATGCTTTTACGCATTGTTCATCCCATGCGAATTTTTGAGCCCCTTTAAGAATCTTGAAGAATGGGAGGCATTTCTGAGCCGAGCAGGAAATAAACCTTCCCAAGGCTATGATCCTTCCATTCAGCCTTTGTACTTCCTGAACGGTTTTCGGAGGTGACATACTTATCAGTGCTTCAATCTTTTCAGGATTTTCTGCTATTCCGTGTCTATTGACCATGAAACCCAAGAATTACCCGCTGTCACCCCGAATGTGCACTTGCTTGGGTTTAATTTCATTGAGTTAAGCCTCAGGTTGTCGAAAGTCTCTGTCAAATCTACTAAGTGATCCCCCTCCTTAGTTTTAATGACCATGTCATCAATGTATGGTTCTACATTTCGCCCAATTTGTGACTTGAAAATTAGGTTCACCATTCTTTGGAAGGTCGCCCCCGCGTTCTTTAACCCAAATGGCATCATGATGTAACAGAAATTTCCAATCGGAGTGCGAAAAGCCATTTTCGCTCTATCTTTTTCTGCCATTATCACTTGATGGTACCCGGAGTACGCATCGATGAAGCTGAGGGTTTGGTGACCAGCAATTGAATCGACCAATTTATCGATCTTTGGCAAGGGGTAGCAGTCTTTGGGGCACGCTGAGTTTAAATCAGTAAAGTCGATGCACATCCGCCATTTACCATTCGACTTCTTCACCAGAACCGGACATGCCAACCAAATGGGATAAGTTATCTCCTCAATTATTCCCGCCTTCAGTAATTTTCCAACCTCATCAATCATTGCTTTCTCTTTTTCCGCTGAAAGGTACCTCACTTTTTGTTTGAAGGGCTCTATGCTCGGGTCAGTATTCAAGAAATGCATTGCCACGTTCTCATCTATTCCCTCCATGTGTAGACACCCCGCCTTGGACCTCTCACCCCGATTGCATACATAGTATTTTTACTTTACATGTTTTTGTTAATTTCTGTTAGTTCGGTTAAGTTACTAACTGATTCCGTCAGTTTTGGACTAAACTGCACAACAGAGTTACCTTTCTAGTCCATTCTGTCAAAATCGCCATTTCAAAGTCGCGCGCCTCCGCCCTTTGGGGCCAGAAGCGCACGCCTCCCGCCGACTATACGGGATGCGCGCGCGTCTGGGTGTGTCAGTTACTGATTTCTGTCCAAGAATCTCTCCCTTGCTCATTTTATATGATTTTGCCCGGGAACTGATCTTTGTGACTCTGTTTTGGCACAAAAAACATCCCCTTTCAACTATAAAAAACCCTCCAATCCACCATTGGAAAAGGGCCTCTTTTTCATCTCTTTGCATCTCTCTTCTACCTCTCTTGGACCTTCTTCTTAGACTAGAAACTTTTCTTACACACACACTATACACAATTCTATACACAAATTCTCCCTACAAGAGTTCTTCGTGACAAGACTCCACACAAATTGTTTTACAACAATTTCTCCACAACAAAACTCTTTTCAAGTCCAAGTTCGAAGTCCCTTTTCTAAAGGTACCACTTTTCTATTCTCTTATTTTATTTGTGTCCTACTAGTATGCAATCTCCATAAAAAGGGATACAACCAAAAGGCCACTTCACTATTGAAGTTTGGCTAAGGCTACATCCCAACATTCCAACATTAATTTAATTCCACTTCATCTCTCAATGTAATGGTTTAGCAAATATTCAACATGTAACCATTAGACACTCAATCAATAAAATCATTTAGCTTTCATTTTCCCTTTATCTTTACTTTGTAGTTGTTAGCATATTTTATCAATTGAAGGACATGTAAATATAAGAACACCAAAAGTAGCAAGACTCGCGTAAGCGGGGCGGAGTGGGTGTTTAAGTACTTCCCACTTCGTCACCTAACCCCTGAACCCCTCATCTCAAGAATATTTGGTTTCGTAATCAATAAAAAAGGCTATTTTCTTAGGTTTTCTCGCGTTCCTCTAAAACGTGGGTGGCGACTCTTAAAATCAAGTAGACATCCTAGGTAATTCGCGCGCTCTAGCCAAGCCGTGGTTCCCCGGGGTATCTACAGTGGCGACTCCGCTGGGGAAATAGAGGGTTAAACTTACGTTTTTCATTTTTGGTGTTCTTTTATTTTATTTTCTGGGCATTCTGGTAAAAAGGGTAGGAAGCGCGCGCCTCTGGCCTTCTTGGCCTAAAGCGCGCGCGTCCGACCCTTATTACCAGAATCGCCTGCCTCCCATCTTGTCCTTCAATTCCATGTTTTTGTGCTAACGTTTACTGCAGGGGAAAAAGTTCTATAATTTAGGGTCAAGGCAATCCCTTGAACCCGCTGACTTGCAGGTACTGCCCAGAAGCGGGCGCCTCCACTTCTCTCAGTCTAACGCGCGCGCCTCCCGAGTAGGCATCTGAATGCGCGCGCTTCTGGGCCATTTTCCAGAACAGAACAGAAAACAGAAACAGTGAACAGAATGGACAGTTTTGACAGTGTGTGGGCACCGGGCCTGCACAAAACCATTTTTATTTTCTGTTCATTTTTATCAGTCACACGGGTGATTCGAGAGTTGTAAATACGTGCCTATTTGTTATTTTTTATTTCCTTTGAAAAAAATATATATATTTTGTCACTTGTTAGACCTCACACTACATGCACATATTCTTATGAACTGCTCACTATCGAGTCGCACAAGTCCAACCCCAAACCCGTCGAGGCCCGTCCTAGGAAGTTTCAAGCTCCACTCGACCTTGACTCTTTCGAAGCGGTAAACCTCAGCCCGTGGCGTAGTTCATGACTACATGCCGGGGGTGACCTTTAAGCCTCTCTTTAGCCGAGCACAAACCACACAATTCTAGTTAAGGTCTAACACTCCGTGACTCAAGTCGGTTTCCATGTGCCGAGATTTCCCTAAACTAATGTCTTCATATCATACATGCCACTCATTGTTATGGACGAAATAAAAATCCGTCCCCAAGTGGTCATAATGGACGCAAATAAAAAATCCGTCCCCACATGTATGCTTTACTACATTAATTTAGTCTAATCCCGACACATGTAAGTATCACAAGCGTGGTGGAATCCGATGAGTATATGGGACCGCGAGAAGGTCTATATACTAGTGTGACGATTCCACTATTTTTCTAGAAACCCCAAAAAGGACCACGTCCTTCCGACTTTGAAAATAATAATTAAAAAAAGAGTCATTATTTCTTTATGTGGTTTGAGTCTTTTCTCTTGTTCGTGGGTTAAATCATTTGATTCAAAAGGTATTTGTGGGGTCAACCTAAGATCAATCGTGTTCTCTCCATAGGTCCAATGGCTTCAAGCGGCAACAACAATAAGGGTGAGAATGCTTCCGTGTCCAACGAAAGGCTCTTCAACATAATAAGAGACATGGGGGAACAAATGGATAGACTTGTCGAGGATGCCCGCCGCAAGGATGATTTGTGGCAAGACCGTCTTGATCTCAAGAGGAAAATTCACAAGGAAGAAGTGTCCGAACTTAAGGCTCGTTTGCAACAGCTCACCGACAGCAAGGCAAAGGTCCACGGTAAAGCACGCTCAAGTGGCTCACCCCTCAAAAGTCACAAAGGTTGTAATGCCCATCCTTAATTTCGTTAAATATTTGACTGATTTGTTAAATTTTTGACTTGCTTGTTAAATTCTTGGCTAGCATATTTATATGCTATTTTATTTGAGTTAATTATTTAACTACTTTAGAAAATTAAGGTGGTTAAATGTCAAAGTTGAAAGTTTAGGGGCGTTTTTTGTAAAAAGTGAAACTTGAGGGGCCTAAGTGTCATTCCTTGATTCTTGTTAAGTATATCATGGTTTGCTTGGTTGTCTGAGAAAGAATTTCTCAAACTTTCTCGACATTTCTCCCTCTGTCTCAAAGAAAGTTAAAGATTTACCCTATTCTCGACTCCTCGAGCTTAATTATCCCTCTGTTCGTGATTCCGGTCCCGGATAAATATTCGTGGCATTGAATAGAGCGTTTCGTGCCGAACAGAAATTAATTTTGGTCAACTTGATTTTTGACTAGGTAAGTTATTAGCTCCCCCTTACTTGTAATAACATGCATATATGTTATTCCCGCTACTTGTTCTTGTTAAAATGGTGTTTTGAGCAATTTTTGTGATACTTGTAATTTTGGGACGAAGGGAGTATAAATATACTGCGTATGCATACATATGAAGGAAACTTGGAAAAAATAGGCTACTGGGTTTGGTGTTAAAAGAAAAGTATAGAAAAGTTACTCCTATTCGTGAGACGGTAAAATAGTAACTTGATTTAAATATTATTAAAAAAATTGTACCATTATTTGTGGTACGGGGAAATGAATGGAAGTATCTCTAAATGGATATAGTAGTATAATATAAAATTGTACTTATACTTTTGGGGACGGTGAAATATTGAAATGGAATAAAAGGAAATTGTCCTATTATTTATGGGACGGTAAAAGAAATTAATTGAGCTTGAAATAATGTTTTGGGTATTGCCTAAGAGTTAATAAAAGTTACTCCTACGCTT
Organism: Campanula takesimana; assembly: GCA_026119855.1. NCBI lineage: Eukaryota > Viridiplantae > Streptophyta > Magnoliopsida > Asterales > Campanulaceae > Campanula > Campanula takesimana. Next base: position 331,486 of record JAOWBW010000044.1, read on the forward strand.
GGGACGAAAAATTATTTAACCTGGGAAAGAATTCGGATTTTGGCATTTTTGGGCCTTGGGCGACCGCCCATTTTGGGCTGGGCGACCGCCCATCTATCTGAAGTATTTTGTTCTTGGAAAGCCTGATTTTGGGCGACCGCCCACACCATTTTGTGCGGCCGCCCATATGTCCTGAAAAATTGTAAAACTTGTTCCATGATTGTATAAGTTGGAAATAACCCTTGTTAAGGCATATAGCCTTAAGATAAGATGTCCTAGCAAGTGTTGTGATACCTTAGGGGTATCAGAAGTGAGTCTTGAACATGATTACTCATTAAATTAAAATGAGAACTTGAGTATAAAAGGAAGAACTCTTTTATATGTCTTAAAAGTGCTATGAACAAGCACTTATGTGTTATGCTTGTTTTGAAGCCAATGATTGTGCACCTTAGGGGCATTAAAACAATGACTAGAGATTGAATATCCTATGTAGGGGATTATAAACTTGTAAGTATAAGTTGTATAGCTCATTTACTTAAAGTGAACTCGAATTATTCTTGGTCTAAGTTTAGGGTACTACCCTAGATGACCTAGATGAGTGTTGTAGAACACTCTAGTACTGAAAATAGTCCCTTTGTGAACAAATGAAATGTGGACTTGAATCATAATTAAATGATGACTTGAATATAAGAGTAATAACTCTTTTATGTGTCTTGAAGTTAATGTTTGTGTACCTTAGGGGCACCAACTAATGTCTAGAGCTTGAATGTCCTAAGAAAAGGATTGGAAAATAATTCGTGAAAGATGTATAATTCATCTTCCTAGCTTGAACTTGAAGTATAAGATAATTAACTCTTGTACATGTTTAATCATCCAAAGAAATGGATTGAGAACTTGGATATAAGATTATAAGATCTTGTATATGTATTGAATGTCCTGAATGTCTTGAATGTCTTAAGATAAGACAGTAACTTGAAGTATAAGACAATAAAATCTCGTACATGACTTGAACATCCAAATAATTGGATTAAGACTTGAATATAAGATTATAAAATCTTGTCCGTGCCTTGACACCAATATAGGTGTATGGTAATAAACTTGAAAGAGTCTTGATGTGTATATGCAAATCTTGCATATATTTACTTGATAGAATGTGGCTTCTTGATTACTTGATACATGGTATGAATAACCAAAAGAATTGGGATACGAAATTAGATAGAGAATAAATAACTCTACTACATACTTGAAGTTGATATGTGTATATTGGAAGTGCTATGAATAAGCACTAAAGTGCTAGTGATTGGTTTTAATCGTGTATATACTCAATAAAGTATATAAGGTATAAGAAGATATCTTGTCTTGAAATGGTTCCTAAAGAAAATAGGGACTAGTGTAATATGAAGATAATTCATATAATCGTGAATACTACGATTTAAATTAATAAGAATGATTACAGAACACAATATGTGTTAGAAAATGTGTTCGATTACTAACGATACATATATGTGAAGTATGACTGTGTCTAGGTACAATGTGACCTATTCTACTACGTGTTTAGAGTCTAAGGTATTGGGCTCTATTTGATAGTAAGGGTATCGTGATAGACCCTTTAATGTGTTAAACGTGATATAAATATGTACGTGCAAACTTGGCATGTGACAAAGTGAAATACCCTACTACTTGACTGAAGTCTGTTATAAATGGACTCTTACTTGGATTGATCGTGTTACATGGACACCTTATGTGCCATAGTTAAACTTGATTGGTATTCGCAATAATTGAGTACGTGTACTTATATTCTCGTGAGCACATGATACATAGTTACATGGTGCATATTCTCGTGAGCACATGATACATAGTTACATGGTGCATATTCTCGTGAGCACATGATACATAATTACATGGTGCATATTCTCTTGAGCACATGATACATGATTACATGGTGCATAAAGAATAGTCCACTAATAAGGGACTGAGTTCTGTTTCCGTAGTTCAAGTAAATATCTACTTGTACCTTCTTGTGTGAGTCCAGCTGGTTCTCCTTGCTTGTTCGAAAATATATAGGTTCACGCTTGTCGCGAGAGCTGGGGTTTAAGTGACAATCGGGTCCCTATGTATTTCCGCCCGACCCCTTACTACTGGCCATAGTAAGGGCATAGCTTCCTTGGTTGGAGCAATAAGCCTGACCTAAGTGAATGCTAACTCCCGTCCCGAACACCATGTGGATCTTGTTATTGTGGATGACACTGAATACCAGGTCTCCTTATATACTGTTCTCCCGTCCCGAACACCACGTGGATCTTGTTATTGTGGATGACACTGGTTACCAGGTCTTCTTATATACTGCACAGCAGTCTCTTGTTCCTGTTCTTGGTTGTCCTCAGCTAGAAAAGCATCGACAACAAATGGTATTCTTGGGAGAAATAAGGAAGGATTCAGGTACAATGCGTGATAGGCCTATGTGCATCTTGTGAGCTGGTTTAGCCTCTCACTCTACTTGACTACTTGTTACCTGAACCTTTCTTGAGCTTGATTACTTGTTGAGTGGGCTTAGCCTCTCCTATACTTGTTACTTGATGATACTTGATATATGTTTAGTTAAGTATCTACTTGTATTGCATGATAACATGACATATAGTTGCATGTTAATAGCTTACTGAGATTTATCTCACCCTTTATTTGTTTAATTGTTTCCCCCCCCAGGAAAGCAGGGGATAGTACGCAGTGAGGCTCGACTTAGCTGGGAATTTACTCAGCAGGATATTCTTGTTCGAAGTTAGTGTCCTTTTATATTTTGGTAAGGACGATCTTGTATGAGTTAATTAAACTCTGGGCTTGTATTGGGGTAGTATTTGTTGTCCCTAGACAGTTCTTGATGCCAGCTTATTTACTAGGCATGTCTTCCGCTGTATGTAACCATGTTTGGTTTTAATTTTCTTGGTCTAGAACTCGTGTGAGCTATCTTAGCTCCCTACTCTTGAGTATATACGTCATGTCAGTTTTGTTTTTAACAGGTATTGTTCCTGTTTCCCGTTAGTTTCTTGTTTCTTGTTAGTTACGCGCACCAGGTTCGGGGTTCTATTAGGGAATCCCGGGACTTGGGGCGTGTCAAAGGTGCCACCAACGACCGTGTCTATACCCCTCTCAATGGCATGACCATCACCGAAGCCTACGAAGCTCTTAAAGCCAAGGGACAAGTTTCTCCTCTCCAAGGGTACAAGCAACCACAACCGTTACGTCGCAACCATGCCCACCACAAGTGGTGTGACTATCATCAATGCAGCGGTCACCTCACCGAGGATTGCTTCTCCATCCGCAACATCATCCAAGACTTGATTGACAATGATGAATTTACCGTGGGTGAAGAACAATAGTTAGAGAATGGCAACATGCAAGAACTCATCAAGGAAGGGGTTCAGATTTGAAATAGGGTCTCAACAAGAGATCATGCCGCAAGGAAGGCTACAACGACAATGGGGACTACAACAGCAATCTCCGTTTCTCTTTCTCTACCTAGTAGTAGGAATAAAAAATAAAAAAAAAGGAGTCGAAAGTCCTCTAATGTGTGCATTAATGTTTTCTCTCGTCCAAAGTTAAATTTTGAGTCAATCATTAAATAAAAGTCGTTCTTGTCCTCATACACTCTTCCAAGTTGTTCAATTAATTCTTGGCAAAATGATGAAAAAATGTCTAAACATGTTTTGGAATGAAGGCCGTCACTTGAATGCCTAGGGGTTAAACATCGACGCCAACATCAACAACGAAGACATCAAAACATCAAACGAAGAAATCAAGCCAAAGCAAGGTGGAGCAACAACCATGGATAAATCAAGCAATGTTTCAAAGGGGATTAAAAAAAAAAAAAAAAGGCTCGCTAGGTTGAATTCCTCAAATCAACCTAGGCAAAAGTTAGAGCACAAAAAAAAATAAAAAAATAAAAAAAAAAAAAATAAAATCCCCCTCAATCAAAGAAATACAAGATCAATATCATTCCACCGATGAAGGACGAAGCAACAACCATCACTACGAATGGAGCATCAACAAGAACTACCGTAACCTGAGCCTTTACACTGGAGGAACGTAGGCAACCTGCGGGTCCGGTCTCATGCAAGAAAGAAGATATGTTTAGCCCTAGCACGTTATGGTGATCGGCCTTCATCTCGAACTTGTCAAGACATCTTTGTACGATTCAATTGCCAATGAATTAATCACCTCAAGATTGAACAACTTTCCTAGATTTGGAATCACTTTCCGTTCCTTATCGAGTCTAGGGCTTCTATTCTTTCTGCATACTCCCAATTTCTTGCAATCAAATTGGGGCTTTCCTTCTCTTCTCTCTTAATGACTTACTTGCCTTCGTGAGTCATTCAACAAATATATACATGAAGTCAATACTAGGGAAACTTCCCTAGTCGAGTCAATGTCACTCATCTTTAGTGACAAGAGGTCTTCACCGCAAAATCACATGTCTTATCTCCTCAGCCAGAGTCAATGCACACTTCCTCATTAATAGAGTAAAAAAAAAGAAGACGCAAAAGAGATGCCCGCTAGATTGAAATCCCGAAAGGGCGGTCTAGGCAAAAAACAGGGTGCGTCATAAAAAAAAATGAGAGAGTGAGAGAGAGAAGGGAAAGAGAAATGGAGATCTCCGGCCTCTAAGGAAGACAACTGCACAAGCTCTACATTGGATCTCCTCTGCAAGTCAATTCCCCACCGAGTCAACTTTGGGATTGCAAAAGGCTCGACAAAATATGGCACCATCAAAGGTTGTCTTGGGTTATCGGCATCATTCTCCAGCAGTGTGCATTTTTGGGTTCATGAAAAGAAGCCCCGTGGTAACCAAGACCCATCTAAGAACGAGCCCATCATAAAAGAGCACGAGGTTGCACAAATAATCCCTAGCTAGTCAATTGGCTTGGGCAGCAAATAGCAACAACATGTGTCTTAGTTTTCAAAGCTTCTTCAAGTATGTGGTTCTAAAGTACGCCGAAAGGCTCCTGAGAAATGGAGTAGCTCTTGCCATGTCCTCTCATGTTTGTTCCCTCGCACGAGGATGAGTCACTCTTGCTTTGCTCAACAAATGGTGACGCCCTAGGGGCTATATGACTCAAGAACAAGGGCTTCTTTTGCTTCATTTGACAATCAATAAGCCCTAGGGGCTACGCTCAAGAAAGATGTGTGAGACTATCCTCAAAGTCTCTCAAAAGGAATGTCGAGAAGCACCTTCTTGTCATGTATGCTCATACTTGTTCCCCCGATCAAGGATAGGCCCTTCTCATTCCACTCCTAATCAATGGTGTCACTCTAGGGGGTACGATCAAATTTTAAAGGCTCCCTCGGCAAGAAGCAATTCACTTCAATGTCCCCAGCAACATTTGAAGCTTCATACCGAAAGGTCTCAAGGGGCTTCGCAATCTACAAATATTTTGGGCTACGGCATTACAGTGATACAAGAAAAAGGCAATATTGGGGCTTCGCAATTAACAAGCTTTTGGGCAGTGGTACCCGAGCAATGCAATTTGGGAGTAGTCTTATGGCTCCATGAAAGGGATCAAACTTCAATGGTCCCTCAACACTTCCAGTCAAAAGGCCTCTTGGTTTTAAATGAAGGCTCCGATGATATGATTGAATTTGATGATTCTTGTTAGAACTCACAGCGAGATTCTGAAGGAAGTCTTAGAGAAAAGGAAAAAGATTCAATATGCTAGACTCACCCGGCTGAGTTATAGCGGGCAACGCCAATATGTTAACTCTATAAGTAGAGTTACAACCAATCCCAATGTTTCTGCAATACAGCACCCCCTTCTCCAATATCAAAAGCACAGGCTGCATCCGAAGATCCGCCGTCGGTTCAACTAAAGAAGACACGAGCAAACATACCGTTCGAGACTTTATCACACCAAGACCTTATCATCTGCAGCAACATCACCATCTCCCACGAGACGTCTCCCGAAGACCGTACCACATTTTCAACATGGACCTTCCGCCATTGGGAATCAACCACAAAAAGGGTCATCCATCTCCAAACAAGAGAAAGAAGGAGATCGCCTTCAAGAGTTCTTCCCAATAGCGCCATCCGCTCCCAACATAATGCTAAACCGATTCCAAGAAAATTTGAGGCTTCACACCGAAAGGTCTCCACATCCCGCCATCTACAAACTTGATAAGCCCATGACATTTGGGGCTTAGCAATCTCCCAAAGATTGGTATCAATGATCTTCTCTTGGGGCTTGCCCACGTCGACAACAAAAGACAGTTTATTTGAATGGGCTAAGAGTTGATTCATCTTGGGGCTTCATAAGCCACTCAAAGTTCAGCATTCGAGGGGCTTTACAGTCAGCAACCCCTTGGCATCTCCGCATCAATAGTCCTTTTGAAGCCCCATAATCGACAAATGTCTTGGGGCTAGACATCAATTTCGTTGGACACCACGGCAACGACGACATAATTCAAAAAGGCAATCCGGACTTCGATTGAACATGACTTGATCTTGGGTTGGCTTTACAAACACACAATGGTTAAAATGGTTCACCCACGAACTAAAAAAAAATCTTTTTGTCACATGTGTGCATATTCTTTCCCTTCTAATCTAAATAAATAAAAAAAAAAAAAATCTTTTTCTTTTTCTCCTTCTATGTGCAAAAGTATGTGCTCTACTTTGCTTTGCTCCTAGCTTCTCCCCCAGCACTCTCCATCATCCTTGAAATACACTGGTCTGATTCTCTTCAAGGGATACGTTGGCAGCCTTTTGGCACGACCAACCCATCACCCCCGGAATACTGTCCCGCCGACACTCCATCAAAAGAGAATTCATCATCAAAGGCAGCGACACTCTTCGCCAAAGCATCTACCACAACATCACGAATCCATCCAACGATAATGGTAAGTGAAGGTATGGACATCATTCATCTCTCTCAAGCAAATCTCCGCTTTCAAAAATCACTTCACACACAAAATCACTTTACTTCTCTCTCATACAAACTTCTTTCAAAGCACATCACACCACAAGCACAATTTCCTTTATAACTGCCATTTCACATCCCATACATGCCACAAGAACATATACCTGTAAAGCACACACTTAACAGGTACCACCACAAGGTCAACAGCATCTACAACTCAAGGCACTTCATCCCAAGCAGAAAGTGATCCGCCGTCAACTATGCCTGCATCCCACAAGAGTCAAACAATTACAGTTCAATGACAACAACTCGGTCCATGGTGAGCCGCAAAAACACCACCTTTCCATCAAGCAACACAACAATATCACATATAGGCAGACGGAGCCTCGGATCCCGCCATCAGCAAACGGATCCCGCATCAGCAAACAGATCCCGCCTTAGCAAACGGATCCCGCATTCAGCAAACGGATCCCGTATCAGCAAACGGATCCCGCTTCAGCAAATGGATCCCGCTTCAGCAAACGGATCCCGCATCCAGCAAACGGATCCCGCAATCAGAAAACGGATCCCGCCTCAGCAAACGGATCCCGCAATCAGCAAACGGATCCCGCCTCAGCAAACGAATCCCGCATTCAGCAAACGGATCCCGCATCAGCAAACGGGTCCCGCCATCAGCAAACGGATCCCGCAATCAGCAAATAGATCCCGCATCAGCAAACGGATCCCACATTCAGCAAACGGATCCCGCATCAGCAAACGGATCCCGCCATCAGCAAACGGATCCCGCTTCAGCAAACAAACCCCGCTTCAAGGATCGCGCATCAGCAAACGGATCCCACATCAGCAAACGGATCCCGCTTCAGCAAACGGATCCCGCATCAGCAAACGGATCCCGCATCGGCAAACGGATCCCACTTCAGTAAACGGATCCTGCTATATCCTTTCTATATCAATTAAGCCGCTCACACAGGGAGCGCACTCCTATCCTTTGTAATTTCAAATTCTTGCTTTATCGAGTCTTTGTTTTCTCTCGTCGATGTCCTCGGCGGTTGTCTTTCTTTCGTCGACGCATTTTGCTTCGCAATCCACGTCACCGAGGGGATCTGTAGACACCCCGCCTTGGACCTCTCACCCCGATTGCATACATAGTATTTTTACTTTACTTGTTTTTGTTAATTTCTGTTAGTTCGGTTAAGTTCCTAACTGATTCCGTCAATTTTGGACTAAACTGCACAACAGAGTTAACTTTCTAGTCCATTCTGTCAAATTGCCATTTCAAAGTCCCGCGCCTCCGCCCTTTGGGGCCAGAAGCGCGCGCCTCCCGCCGACTATACGGGATGCGCGCGCGTCTGGGTGTGTCAGTTACGGATTTCTGTCCAAGAATCTCTCCCTTGCTTATTTTATATGATTTTTCCCGGGAACTGATCTTTGTGACTCTGTTTTGGCACCAAAAACATCCTCTTTCAACTATAAAAACCCCTCCAATCCACCATTGGAAAAGGGCCTCTTTTTCATCTCTTTGCATCTCTCTTCTACCTCTCTTGGACCTTCTTCTTAGACTGGAAACTTTTCTTACACACACACTATACACAATTCTATACACAAATTCTCCCTACAAGAGTTCTTCGTGACAAGACTCCACACAAATTGTTTTACAACAATTTCTCCACAACAAAACTCTTTTCAAGTCCAAGTTCGAAGTCCCTTTTCTAAAGGTACCACTTTTCTATTCTCTTATTTTATTTGTGTCCTACTAGTATGCAATCTCCATAAAAAGGGATACAACCAAAAGGCCACTTCACTATTGAAGTTTGGCCAAGGTTACATCCCAACATTCCAACATTAATTTAATTCCACTTCATCTCTCAATGTAATGGTTTAGCAAATATTCAACATGTAACCATTAGACACTCAATCAATAAAATCATTTAGCTTTCATTTTCCCTTTATCTTTACTTTGTAGTTGTTAGCATATTGTAGTTGTTAGCATATTTTATCAATTGAAGGACATGTAGATATAAGAACACCAAAAGTAGCAAGACCCGCGTAAGCGGGGCGGAGTGGGTGTTTAAGTACTTCCCACTCCGTCACCTAACCCCCAAACCCCTCATCTCAAGAATCTTTGGTTTCGTAATCAATAAAAAAGGCTATTTTCTTAGGTTTTCTCGCGTTCCTCTAAAATGGGTGGAGACTCTTAAAATCAAGTAGACATCCTAGGTAATTCGCGCGCTCTAGCCAAGCCGTGGTTCCCCGGGGTATCAACACCATGTGCTCAGGTTTCCAGGCGAATACATCCAGGTTGCCCCTTAGAAACTGAACTAACCGTTCCCGCTCCTCTTGAGTCAAATGGGTGCCGATCTTAAGTTTTTGGTCTGGGTAATCATCATTTATTATTACCTCCTCCAGTTCTTCTGAAGCCTGGATATCTGGCTCATTCCGCATTTGGAGGGAATCAATCTCGATTTGCTTCTTCTCCCTAACCCTTTTGGCCAGGTCTACTCTCCTTTCCATGCCCCCGCCATAATCAATAAATTTTCCATCCGGCCCCTCCATTTCTATCTCCTCGCACTCTTCATCCGACAAAACTTCCTCTATCGTGGGTTCTTCCATTTGGATAAAGTGCACCGCCCTAGACCAGTCAATTTCGGCCTGCACCAAAATTAAACCCCTCTGATTTTGTTCCGATAAAACTACTTCCTCCCTATGCTCACCATCATTCTAAAATTCTTCCACCACAAAGGCATTCTCTGACTCTACCTCAATTCTTTCAACATTGTTATAGATGGGAGTTATTTCCGTCCCTTCCCGCATGCTCGGGGTGTTCTCCCATTCCAAACTTTCTTCTGCATCCATGATCATATTAATTCCAGAGTCCTTAATAACCAAGGCCGTCGTCAGTGAATTCGTACTCTCTATCTTGCCCTTCTGTATTTCCAGTTGTTTTTTCATGACCTCCAAGACATTACTAGTTATGCACCCTATTCCTTTTGAGGTGGGGAACTTGACCCTCTGGTGGGGGATGGATACCACCATTTCAAAACTTTACATTAACGGAATGCCAATTATGGCATTGTATGGAGAGACTAAGTCTATAACCATAAACTCCACTGTCCTTGTTCTGGTTAATTCACACTCACCTATTTCCACGGCTAAGGCTATGGTACCCTTCACCTTGACCGTATGATTAGTAAACCCCTCCAGAAATCCTTTATAAGGGATCAGATTGGCCTCCGTGTAGTTCATCTTTTTGAATGCATCATAATACAAGATGTTGCGACTAGCTCCCGAATCCACTAACACCCTATGGAAAATGTTGTTCCCAAGATAAATTGTTATCACCAAAGGCTGACTGCCATGAGTTACAGTTATGGCCAGTTCCTTTCTAGTGAAGCTAATGGCTCTCTCCTCTTGTGGGGGATAGGCGGGAATGTTGAAGGAATGCGAAAGCGTCATGATTTGCTGATTGAGCTGGGTTATACTTACGGGTTGATAAATAACCGGGATCTCATTCCGCCCATCCTGGCGGGCCGCCTGAATTTCTTGCAGCATATATTCCTGCAATTCTCTGTTGTCAATCCGCATCTGAATAACCCTCTTCAAATTGTAACAGTCATCCATCGTACGTCCCCTGTCCTGGTGGTATTCACAGAAACTGCTCTGGTCTTGCTTGGCCCTTTCCGGCATGGGGAAGGCTGGGGGAAGTTGCACGGCACGTAAGATCTCACTTGGCCTGGCGTTTAACTTAGCAAACTTTATTATTCTCCTGGGACCTCGTCCCCTATTACGCCCTACGCCTCGTCCTCCTTGATTTCCCCCCCCCTTCCCGCCGGCTCAGCCCGCTCCAGCTTGACATACTCAATTCTATCCTTAGTGTTCTTCTTTGGTGTAGCCGAAAGTGCCGCAGGTATTTCTTCAGCTTCATCTCCTCCACAATATCCTCTAACTCTTTCATAAAGCTCCTTTAGTGTCTGCGGCAACCTCATTCCCAATTCCCTTTTAAAATGACCTGACGCCATCCTGGCCATATATAGCATGATGACATTGCTATCATCTATATCCGAGATCCGGTTGGCAATTTTCATGAACCTATCTGTGTATCCCGCAATCCCTTCACCATCTTTCTGCCTTATCCCGCATAACTCTTGCTTAACTGTGGGTTAAGCTCCCGTTGCCCCAAATTTATTGATGAACTTTCTTTTAATGTCTTGGTACCCCAGGATTGATCCGGCGGGTTGCAGAAGGAACCAGTCCAAGGCATGTTCCGTCAAAGTGCTAGCAAAAGTCTTGCAGAGTATTGCCTCATCCCTTGTCAATATAGTCATAGTGACCTCAAAGCCCCCTATATGTGTTCTGGCCGCGGTGTGGCCGTTGTATTTCTCTAAATGGGGAAACTTGAAATCGGGATCTGGATATGCCTCTTGAATGTATATGGCAAAGGGAGCCGGAAATGAGTCCCTATCCTCCTCTCTATGTCCCTTCTCCAAATTACCCAATTTCCTGGCAAACTCCTGCATCCATCCCGCCTCTTCTGGCTGACCTTGAATCCGCCCACCTAATCGACTTCCTTCATTGCGATTTCCTCCTTCCAAATTAGAAGAAGTGTCCTCATCCCCATCGTATTCATATTAAAACGACTCTCCTGCTGCATTTCCCGGTTGGAAATAAATCCTCTTCTTAACCCCATTCTCCATAATTATTTGCGCTTTGCGCTTTGGTATTAATCCAGATTTACCCCTTGGACCCACTTGCTCTGGAATACCCTCTTTCTCCTTCTCCTTTCCTTTACTTCTCAGTCCCTCCTGAATAACTTCAAGCCTTCCTTGGCCTTGAATATTCTCCGTTGGGCGCACCGTTTGTGGAATAGGGGTGGGATTTTGTCCCAGTTCTGTCAACCGGTTGTTGTTGGCTATCAACTGTAACAACAATTTATTTTGATTCTTCAATCGTTCTATTTCAGCGGCCGCCTCATTTTCTTCCTTTGACGGGTTTTGCCGGTTATCTCCTCCGCCTCCTCCGGCTTGTTCTAGGAGCTCTAGCCTCTCCCTTCCTGCTCTGTCAACTCTTGGCTGAATGATTTCAATAGATTCCTCTCCTATACGCTGATTGCCTCCGGTACCAGTCAGGGTAGATCCACCAGCTCCTCCTTGCTGGTTTGACAACATGCCGGCTATCATGTTTCTCACCGGAGTAACTTGCACCATTCTTATCGTTACCGAAGAAAAAAATTCCTAACGATGGAAACATCCCAGACAAGGAACAAAAACAGAGCAAGAAGAAATCACTCTCAATCAATTGAAAACTCCTAAATCAAATGAATCGAAAAATCTCAAGTAATGGTCAAACAAAGAGAGGTCGATTCCCGGCAACGGAACCAAACAGATGCTACCAGAAAAAATTGAGATATCTGAGCTGCAACGGAACTTGAGTCTAGCAAATAAGATATGGCCTTCTCTTTGATTTGGACCTGCACACATGAAATCAAACATAAACTGCATCAGGGGCTCTCCGGCAAAAGCCCCTCCGGCGTGAGAATCAGTTCACGAGAGAAATCACCAAGTACAAAGAAGCAACCTCCAGAATGTGTACTGTGTGTGCGTACTTGAACATACCTCACCAATGAAGGTGGATTTTCCTTTTATATCCTCTGTAGATACCCCGGGGAACCACGGCTTGGCTAGAGCAGTGAATTAACCTAGGATGTCTACTTGATTTTAAGAGTCGCCACCCGCGTTTTAGAGGAACGCGAGAAAACCTAAGAAAATAGCCTTTTTTATTGATTACGAAACCAAAGATTCTTGAGATGAGGGGTTCGGGGGTTAGGTGACGGAGTGGGAAGTACTTAAACACCCACTCCGCCCCGCTTACGCGGGTCTTGCTACTTTAGGTGTTCTAATACTAAAAAGAAAAATCCTTCAATTATTAATGTAAGAAGTGCTAACAATTACAATGGAAAGAAAGGGGAAATTTATAAAGGAAAATAAAAGAGAATTGTTTTATTTATTTAATGGTAAAGATTACATGTCAAACTATTCTAACAATTATATTAAGAAAAGAATGGTAAATTAAAGTAGAGATTAAAATGTAGGGAGATAACCTTAACCAACTTTAATGTAGTAAAGTGGTCATTTGGTCATGTCCCAATTGATGGGGATTGCATACATTACTAAGACATGTAAAATGAGAGAAGAAGAATAAATTACCTTAAGAAAGAGGACTTCAAACTTGGACTTGAAAATTGTGTTGTTGGAGGGAAATTGTTGTAGAACAATTTGTGTAGAGTCTTGTTGTTAAGAACTCTTGTTGGGAGAATTTGTGTATAGTGTAGTTTCTGAATCAAAGTTGAGGTCCAAGGTCCAAGAGAGGTAGAAGAGAGATGAAAAGAGATCCAAAAAGAGATGAAAAAGAGGTCCCCCTCCAATGGTGGATTGGAGGGGTTTTTATAGTTGAAAGGGGATGTTTTTGGTGCCAAAACAGAGTCACAAAGAACAGTTTCACGGGCAAAATCATGTAAAATGAGCAAGGGAGAGATTCTTGGACAGAAATCAGTAACTAACACACCCAGACGCGCGCGCATCCCGTATAGTCGGCGGGAGGCGCGCGCTTCTGGCCCCAAAGGGCGGAGGCGCGCGACTTTGAAATGGCGATTTTGACAGAATGGACTAGAAAGTTAACTCTGTTATGCAGTTTAGTCCAAAACCGACGGAATCAGTTAGGAACTTAACCGAACTAACAGAAATTAACAAAAACAAGTAAAGTAAAAATACTATGTATGCAATCGGGGTGAGAGATCCAAGGCGGGGTGTCTACAGAGCCCCTCAGCAACGTGGATTGTGAAGCAAAACGCATCGACGAAAGAAAGACAACCGCCGAAGACATCGACAAGAGAAAACAAAGACTCGATAAAGCAGGAATTTGAAATTACAAAGGATAGGAGTGCGCTCCCTGTGTGAGAGGCTTAATTGCCGTTTGTTGATGCAGGATCCGTTTGCTGAAGCGGGATCCGTTTGCTGAATGCGGGATCCGTTTGCTGATGCGGGATCTGTTTGCTGATGGCGGGATCCATTTGCTGATGCGGGATCCGTTTGCTGATGCGGGATCCGTTTGCTCCGTCTGCCTATTGTTGTGTTGCTTGATGGAAAGATGGTAATTTTGCGGCTCACCATGGACCGAGTTATTGTCATTGAAATGTAATTGTTTGACTCAGTGGGATGTAGGCGTAGTTGACGACGGATCACTTTCTGCTGGGGATGAAGTGCCTTGATTTGCAGATGCTGTTGACCTTGTGGTGGTACCTGTTATGTGTGTGCTTGGCAGGTATATATGCTTGTGACATGTATGGGATGTGAAATGGCAGTTATGAGGGAAATTGTGCTTCTGTGTGATGTGATTTGAAAGCAGTTTGTATGAGAGAGAAGTAAAGTGATTCTGTGTGTGAAGTGATTTTTGAAAGCGAAGATTGCTTGAGATGAATGATGTTCATACCTTCACTTACCATTTCCGCTTGATTGGGGATGGATTGCTGAAGGATGTTGATGCTTTTGATGAAGAATGTCCATGCTTTGGATGGAGAATGATGATGTTGATGGTGATGAATTGTTCTTGCCTTTGAAGGAGTGTCGGCGAGATGGTATTCTGGATGGTGGGTTGGTCGTGCCAAAAGGCTGCCTACGTATCCCTTGAAAGGAATCAGACCAGCGTAGTTCAAGGATGCTGGGGAGGAATGCTAGGAGCAAATCAAAGTAAAGCACATACTTTTGCAAAAAGAAAAAGAAAAATCTCTACTTTTTTTTTTCCTTAGATTAGAAGGGAAAGAATATCACACATATGAGAAAAAAGATTTTTTTTTTTAGTTCGTGGGTGAACCATTTTAACCATTGTGTGTTTGTAAAGCCAACCCAAGATCAATTCGTGTTCAATCGAAGTCCGGATTGCCTTGATTGAATTCTGTCGTTGTTGCCGTGGTGTCCAACGAAATTGATGTCTAGCCCCAAGAGATTTGTCGATTATAGGGCTTCAAAAGGGACTATTGATGCCGAGATGCCAAGGGGTTGCTGTAAGTACCCCAATCTGAAACCGACCTATCTTAGAGGTAGCCTTAGCACCGTTTCAGGGATAGGCTAATAGGCCAGGACCTCCCTAGGATAAGCTATAAATTCCAGGACTACTCTGGTATAAAATTGGAAAAATCCAGAGGCTCGTCAGGCTGAGCCGTACGGATGATTTGGGTACTAGAGGGGCCTAGCCGTACGGCTGGTTTGGGCACCCTCAGTCCCTATAAATAGAACCCCTTGCTGATCATTTCAGGGGGGGGATAAATACACATTAGGGAGGTCACTCTACTGGAATTACCACAGAGTAAGAGTGAGAGTGATCACATACCAAAAAAGGAGAGAAGAAAGGAAGATTGGCCATAACCATCATAGGTAAAGCCACCTCCCCCCTCCTTTCTCTTCATCGTACTCCTATTTTCTTTCTTATATCTTGGTTATACATGTATTTACTCTTCATTCATGCAAAGACTTGTCCATTTCAAGCACCTTTTATTTCTTCCAAGACTTGTCCATTATCAAGCACTATATACCTATCTATTACATTACTATCTTGTCCAAGCTATGAGAAGTTCCAAGGTGCCCTCCATACCTTGTATGGAAGAGGTTCTAAACCTAGACACTCATAGACTTGTTGATTGTCATTTACATTCCTTATTCATTTAAATGTTATGCTTGTTTGGCCATGATAGTCATGAGGGTGATGAGACCTTAGTGTTCATCATTTTCCTCTTTGGTTTAGCCTCAAAATCCCACTTTTGGGTCATAAAGATTCAATCTTTATGTGTTATTTTGACTCTTGGAAGGATTTTAAGTCATAAAGATGTCATCTTGGTGATAAAGTTCCAATCTTTATTCACCAAATGACCAACTTTGGTCCAAAGGGGACATTCATCAACTTTCTTGATTTTCTCCTATGATTGCTCATGATCACACCCAAATACTTGTTTTGGGGGACCAAGTGATGATCATTTAGCATAGGAATGATGTTATAAAACTTGTAAAATGATTTCTTGCAAGCTGGGATCAAAAACAGTTTGTCCAGCTTCAGACAGAATGCCCTGTTTCTGTTCTGAACTGGACTGTTCTTGAGAAAACTGTAAAAACCCCAGAATTACCTCCTCCAGCCGTACGGCTACTTTAGGTAGGAGGGCAAAATTGCCTGTTTTTCCCTCTGACCTTTGTCTTATCACTCAAGGCCCCTTTTTCAGCCGAGTTTCTCAAATAAAATCAACAACAAAACTTTTTCGTTAAATAGACACACACACATATGCACATTTTAACTAACTTAGGGAGACTCGGCTTTGTCCGAGGCAACTTGAGAGGACGTAAAAACTCCTCCCAAGTTGTAACCTGACCTCCGAACCTTTGAACTCAAACCTTTATCATTTTTTGGGTTTAAAATTAACAAAATGTGGCGACTCCGTTAAATTTGACCGGTTCCCGTGTTTGGCGTTTCGCCCCATACACTAATCGCGTTTCCATGCGCGGGGCGGGATCCTTACAGTGGCGACTTCGCTGGGGAGAAGAGTGCTTTCGGACTTCTTTCTAGAAGGTTCGGAAACATTCTTGTGTGGGTCAAACTCCCGTTCCCGTTAGTTGACTTCTTGCATATTTGTGTGTGTTTGATGTTTTTGTTTGAACTGTTTTTAGTACATACAATAAACTGGGGCTTGATGATCAGAAGTTGGAGAAACTGAGAAAAATCTTCACCCTCTTGCTTTAGCCGTACGGCTACTTTGGGTAGGGGCCAGAATGTTGCCAATTAACAGTTTGGTGCAGGGCTGCAACATTCTGGCTGCCCCTCTGCTTCTACTTATCCAGGTTCCAAATTTACAGTCTTACTTGTGCACATTACCTTCATTCTTTTGGCCAAAACTTGGTTTTAAAAGGTAATAAAACTTGGTTATGCATGATATTTTGTCAATAAAATGGTTTCCAAAACCTCGTCGTGCATAATCCCTTTTTGTAAGGGTTTTCTTGAGTCTCCTCGTTGTGCACAAATTGCTTTGTACAAAAGGGTTTCAATGTAAAATATTTCTTTTGCAAAAGTTTGATTCAAAATTCTTTGTGGTGCACAACTTGGTACATGTACAAGTTTTGGTCTTTGTTCGCTTATATTCCTTGATTTATTGTGTATAGATTGCTCAATCCATGCTTGTTCATACTTGTTCATATCTTGCTTATGCCATGCTCATGATATCGAAAAACGAATTGAAAATCTCTCTTTTTACTCAAAAAAGGAGCATAGAATGACTTCACACCACGCGCACTCGACCGTGCACGTTCCAAATACCCTTTAAACCTGGGGTGGATGCCACGATGCAGCTCGTTGGGCGCTCTTGTTCCCTTCGATGCGCGTACGGGTCCATCCCACCTTCCCTTCCGAACCGAGTCAACCACACTTGTCTGTGACACACAAATACCGTGACTATGGTTGGTTTTTGGTCTAGTTCACGTTACCACATCCTTGATACGTGCTCAAAATCTAATTGTGGCCAAATTAATGCCCGAGTTGCGACTCCTTGATGAAATGCAAGTGTGGCCTAACCAGCCTCCAACTCGTGTGTTAGTGACGACCGCAATTAGCAAGGGCCATGTACTAAGGATAGGGTGACACTGTGTCGTTAAGCCCTAATGAACGAGTTATTTTAATCATCCTTAAGTCCATGATCAAGATCGAGACGCCTCATTCAAAATGAGGTCATGACGGAATGTCGGCGCAGCCTTCGGTGTAGCCTTCGGGGAAAAGTCTCGATTCCGACTGGGGCTTAACCATGATTAGGATAGCCCACATATTGGGAGTTTTACGATGCACTAGACCCTAGGTTCATTTCTTTTGATCGGTGGAAGCCGCGTGCCCTATAGGACCCTCGCCCGGGATAGTCCGTCCTTGGGAGCGTGCAATACAGGTGAAAAACGAGGGGTCTATAGGCGTAGTGATGGCCTCCACTGATCCAGGGTTATAGAATAGCTGCGAAAAAGAAGAGCAATCTTTTCCAACCAATTAGGAATAAGACATGCCTTGAGAAAAATGAAATAATAAAGGTTGAGCCCTTGAATTGTGCACTAACGTCTGTTTATGTGACAAAACCGGCCGAGATAATCCAACGAATAAATGATTTTTTTTTTTTTTAAAAAAAAAAAGAGAAAAGGAGATTGCTAAATTTATCAAACGCTTGGCTTGGGCTTCTCCCCCCCCCCCCTAAAAGAGAGTCAAATTGGTTACCCTCTTTGGGTCAGTATCCCTTGTGTGTCGAGTCTTTGTTTTACTTCAAAGCATGACTTCCCGAAAAATCCTTCCACGGTGCCCTTATGGTCTGTCGGTCTTGTGAATCATAGGAAGTGATGGAAGCCCGCTTTGAAGGTATTGAAAGGGTCATGAGTGCCCTACAACAAATGGTGAGGAGACTGGAGTACGACCAGGGTCGTCTATTGGGAATCGTGGCTAGGATGCAAGAAAAGCAAGCCCCAGATTTGGAGGAAGAGATACAAAAGATGTGGGTCAAGATGGTGCACCCATGTCTTTGTGAGCTTTTGAAAGACCGTGAGAATGATTGGCACCAAGAAAGGAAAAGCGTGAGGGAGGAAATGAACTCACAGAGCCGCATTCAGCAGGAAGACATGAGGAACGTCCAAGCCTGCATGCACACAGTGGTGGACGCAATCCTAGATATCCGAGCCTATCTCAAAAATCATCCACGCTTGAAGAATCCCCCCATCGAGCCTCCCCAAAAACATACCCCAAGCGGAAGCCCACTACCAAGAAATAGCCGACCTCGCCCCATAGCTCCCAAACCTTCTTACCGCCAAAGGGCCGCGCCATACCGTCTTTTCCGCGAATTGGGGACCCCAAGAACCTCACTACTTGATCAATTGCTCAAAGAGGGGAAAATCACTTTGCTTGACCCAAGCGTGATTTCATCCGAGCACCCCAGCCAGCGGTCCGATGAAACTCAATTTTGTCGCTACCATCAAGGGGTAGGACACTCCACCGGGGCGTGCGACGCCCTAAAGGACAGGATCCAAGCACTCATTGATGAGGGTGTCATTACCAAACGAGGGGACAAGTGGGTCTGAGTCAGGTACGCAAGAAGGAGAGGAAATGAGGAAGAGAAGAAGTCGTTAGGAGTGGCCTAGTATTTGTGTTCTAGAGAGTCTCCTAAATCCGTAGTGAATATAGTCTTTTGTCTTTCTTTTTCTTTTAGCTTTCCCAAAAGGCCCTGCGAGGCCAAAGTATGTAAAAAGCCACAATGTGGCGATGGTTGAGTCAATAGTCAAGTCCAAGTTGTAAAAATTGAGTCTTCCGTGAAATGAATTGTCTTTTACTTCTATTCTCCCTAGACTTGAGGCATTATTTGAAAAATTACACTAACTCTCGGAATCACTCCCATTAATGTATCCAAATGATTGTTTTATCCCCGATATGATGAGTTGATTCCCCCAAACATGGAAGTCAACAACGACTCATAAAGGGACGAATGGATCTAAAAGTAAAAGGTACTAAATTCCAATAATTAATCTTAAGATGAATGAATGTTGTGACCCGTTGGCATGAAGGAGACCATCAATGGCAGATCTTCCCCCATACACTACCCGATACATGACCCAAGACACCTTTTTTAGGCAAACTCCCGATGCACATTAAAAGCATCCCAAGACAATGAAAAGACGAGGACGTTGTTGCTTAGCCACCAAAGTTCAGCCATAAGTGCACATACAGACTTCCCGAGGATAGGTGAAAAAAAAAAAAAAAAAAAAAAGAAAAAGAAAAAAATGGCAAAAAGAAATGCTCGCACAAAGAGCCCGTCCATATCAAAAGGGGTACGCCCAAAAGGTCCCATCTCAAAGAGTTCACCCAAGGCAAAGCCAGCAATGACGTCCTCCGAGACAGCAAAAGATACCAACCCCGGCCAAAAGGGAGGGGCCAAGAGCCGAACTACGGCGACCTGAGCCCCTCACATTGAGGGGAACGTAGGCAACCTTCGGGTCCAGTCATAACACGAAATGAATCCCCCAAACCTTGGTCCTCCCAAAGGACCCGGTTCTTTTTCCCTGGTCTCATCAATGACCAATTCCCCGAATAACAACCGGTTCCCCAGACAATGACCAATTCCCCAGATAATGACCAATCCTCCCATAAACACTTTCTCCTCCCGATCTTGCCATTGATCGAATCTTAATTCCAATGGGTCATGACAGTTATGCACACTAAGGCTAATTACTTGAATTTTGACCTAAATACTAATCAAGATCCGTTCAAGCAAACATCTTGATTACATTAATTGAGGTTGATTCCGAATGCCTCAACAAGTCTTCTTTTCCACATCTTAGGAAAAAGCCAAACACGTGAATTTCTGTCCATAGGCTTCCTCTCTCAGAAAAGGGACTTACTCCTGTAAAAGCCTATGTGTGTCTACTCGTGTGAGCAAGTGTGATATGCTCTTGTCTGTGTCAAAGTTAACTTTGCTTCTGTCCATGTCAAGAGTCAACTAGGCCACTCTTAAATAGGGAAGGTAGAGAAAACTTGGAAAGGAGGAAAGTGCTATGGTTGGACAATCAAGGGAGAGAAACCCGAAGAGTGATTCCCAGAAAGGTGAAACACTGGGGCTGCCAAACCACAGTCGAGAAACCCGAGGATTAGTCTCCGACAAGACATTACACTGGGGCTGACCAGCCGTAATCGCGCAATGGAAAGACCGACGAAAAGTCATGCTTTGAGTAAAACAGTCTAAGTCAAATAAACCTTCTCATCTGTCAAAATTCCCTAGGAACACCCAGAAAATTTGGTAAAAAGGTCAACCTTCAGCGTCAACCGTACGGATGGTTTGTCCTTGTGAAAATTTTCATGTCAGCAGCCCATACCAAACTGCCTGCAAGTGAGACTCACTTTCACTTGTCAAAAAAAAAAAAAAAAAAACCCTGTCAACGTATGTCCCAGTTGCACATAATTGAGTCTAAACACGTTCCGGGTCACAACATCGAAAGCATAAGTCTTCACGAGACCTAAGCCAGGCATAAAACGAATTTACAAGGGGTTTAAACTCAATAAAGCAACAAGTTTTCATGACATATTGTTTTGCAAAAATAAGACAAAGACAAAAAGAAAATTGTTCAAAGACAGGTACAACTACTCAGAATCCGGGTCAGAATCAGGGGGCGGTAAATCGGACAGACCCGGCCCCCGAGTGAAATAAGTGCTAGGGTTAAAATGGAAGAGGGATTCTGCTAAGCTCATGTCCCCACTGGTGGAAGGCTGCAAGGAACGCCAGGCAGATTGGGAAGCAGTACCAGAACGGTCAACAGAAGAGGTCTCAGGTCGCTCCAAGGTCAGATGGGCGAAAGGATCCGGAGCGATCTCATGGGTACCGGAAGCCCGCAGAGAATCCCGGAGAGAGGAAGTATCCACAGCACTCATGGACTGACTGCGGACGAAGGAAGGAGGCAGCTCAACACTCGACGCCCTCTTACGAGGCCTCTCCTCACCGCTCACCGAACTCCGGCCCAGCACGAAGCCGTGTTCCCTCTGAGTCCCTTTGCGAGAACGACCTGTAAACTTTCTGAGCCACTTTTTGGCCCGCCCCATGAAGGTAGGCCGCCGCAGTAACGCTCGTCTCGCAATCTGCATATGGAAATGGGAGAGTTCAGTAAAAAAGAATGAAAGGTGAGGACATGGGCGCGAGAATGGGAAAGAAAGCATACCGCGTCATCAGGAATGTCCTCAACAGGGGCTCCCCCTTCGGTAACGGACACGGCTACCATGTGAACCCGACCGTCGGTATAGATGAAAGAGTAGTCCTGCCACACCGGAGGAGCTACCGCAGAAGCTACCACCTGTGGCGATCTCAGCCTCGTGGCCACGAACCGCCCGTATGGCTCATTGGTAATCAAACCAATCGCATCTACCCCCACAAGATGCGGGTCCTCTCCCTGATCAACCACAAACATGGCCTCAGGTGGGTCCACCGGTACACTCTGCATGAGCCCCAGTCCATGCTGCCAAAGCACCCTCTCGCCTAAATAAAAGGCCTCCCCTCGGAAACCCACCACCAGCCTCCTCTGCCGGGTCACCCTCAGAGCCTCGCTCGGGTCAAAGCCCACCTCCTGCCCCTCGTACCGAGACCAAGGGAAAAGGTTGAGCTCCGCTTGCATGACACCCCTCAAAACTGCCTTCACATCGGCATAACGAACAGAGACACGTCCCTTGGACCCCCTCTTCTCCCTAGCTTCCCTAGCCCAGCAGGTCATGGCCGAAAAAACCAGGTCTCGGTCAATGGCCAGTCTCCACGGATAGCTACCAAAAACCTCGTAGTACCAAGCCTGAAAGGAGACACATAAGAAGTGTCATCAGTGCAAAAGATGAGGTAAAGGGACAAATAAGACAGAGGCAGAAAAGAAAAGGATACCTCGAGAACAAATTGGAAGCAAGCCAGAGACTTGCTCGCCCTTCGGCTATATTTATCGAGCTCCATGTACAGCTCGGCCAGACCTGCTTCTCCCCAAGCAATATCCCTGATGGCCTCGGGAGTGGTGAGTGACCCAAGAAGGGGAAACATGCACGTTGTGTCAGCATTGGCAAAAATGGTGTTGCCAAGGAGGAGCCACACGTAAGAGCGCCCAAGCTGCTCAGCTGTGATCCGACCCGCCCAATACTCTGGGATGTTGGCCTGAATGACCCTCTCAACGTTCTGAACCAGGATGCCCAAACCCTTGGTGGGGCCCGAGAATCCGATGAGTGACTGGATCTCTCCCTCAGACATTCTATCCCTCCAAACGACTGGATGTCCGTCAAAGGAAAGCCTAGTGATGGCAGCAAAATCAACCGGGGTCACAGTTACCTCCCCCCCAACTCAAGTGGAAAGTGTGGGTTGTATCCCACCAGTACTCACCAAGGGCATTTAGGAGCCCCATACTCTTGTTGGTATTCACCAACCGGCCCACGGCCTCGATGAAGGGCACCAATCCTGTGCGTGCCACCCACTCCCTTGGACCAAGGATACCGTCAACGGACTCAGGCATGGCTTCCCACAAAGAGAAGTAAGCATCCGGCGACCCTCGAGATTTGGGATCACCGCCCTGCAGGTAAACACAGCAAAGGTATGAATAACATAGTTTACAGATACCAATGCTCGTAATGATTGCACAAGGCAAAAGGAAAAAAAGAATAACAAATAGGAGAAAAGGTTTCGGTCCCCTTTAAAATTGCATAAGTCATTTTAAGGGCCATTTTTGGAGAAAAGTTCCCGTCCCCTTTAAAATTGCATAAGTCATTTTAAGGGCCATTTTTGGAGAAAAGTTTCCGTCCCCTTTAAAATTGCATAAGTCATTTTAAGGGCCATTTTTGGAGAAAAGTTTCCGTCCCCTTTAAAATTGCATAAGTCATTTTAAGGGCCATATTTTGGAGAAAAGTTCCCGTCCCCTTAAAAATTGCATAAGTCATTTTAAGGGCCATTTTTGGAGAAAAGTTCCCGTCCCCTTTAAAATTGCATAAGTCATTTTAAGGGCCATTTTTGGAGAAAAGTTTCTGTCCCCTTTAACAATGCATAAGTCATTTTCAAGGGTCATATTCGGAGAAATTATCATTTTGGTCTCAACAATCATATACCCGTCCCACGAACATGCAGCAACTTGTCCTAGAAGATGCTAGCATGCACCTAGTTGCGCCAAAATGACTAGTCAAGCCTAAGGTACAAGTAGTTTATGCATAGGCCGCGGGCAACATACTTTGATTTTGGGGAGTATAGCTAGGCATGTCCAAATGAGGCTACGAGCACATACTCACGTCCCAAATGGTCCCAATGACACAAAAATGAGGTCAATTTCATGAAATTGTGTCAAGAAATGCAAAAATCTCAAATGGCATGGACAAGAACCCTAAGCCTAGGAGAGACGTACAAGACCCAAATCTGAGTGGGAAGAGCTTAAGAATGCTTACCCCGTCACCATGGCACAAGTGAACGGTGGGAGACTTGTAGAAACCCGCTCCCTCATCCCGAAGATTAACAGTGTAGCCTCAAAAATTTCGAGCCATGTCTAGCCTCTTCTCCGCCCCTCTAGGGTAGCCCGCGCGTGCCCGACCCGCCATGGTTGATCCTTGAACAATTAGAGCAAGAAAATTTGTGTGTTGGTGGAGTTTCCCTCTCAATTACGCCTATCTACTTTCGGTTCTTTCGACTGAGTTTTGAAAAATAGGTGAGACCATCCGTATGGCTGCTGTGTTTTGAAAAAGAAAGAGATGACCTCCACATCCGTACGGATGGTTTGGGCGAGGAAAAATCTCAGCCTGAAATTACCCTTGTGCCCCTCGCACCTTGAACAAGATTTCCCAGAATCTGGAAATGCCCCCCCCCCCTTGTCTCGTGCAACTTGAATTGAACCGAGAAAATTTAGGTTACCGAAAATCCAATCAGGCAGTCTTAGCGACGTAAGCCCAGCTTTGTGAAATTAATTATGGCCGTCCTAGACGTAAGCCCATGTTGACCCGGTTGACCAAGTGAGAGTCAAGCCCCTTCTGAAAACATTTAGGTCCTCCGAGTGACCCTTGTTGAAAAGGCTTAGGTCCCCCGAGCGACCCCTTTCAAGATAAAACTTAGGTCCACCGAGTGACCATTTTGAGAAAAATCTAGGTCCCCCGAGTGACCATTCTGAGAACATTTAGGTCCCCCGAGTGACCATTCTGAGAACATTTAGGTCCCCCGAGTGACCCATTTTGAGAAAAGTTCAGGTCCCCCGAGTGACCGTTTTGAGAAAAGTCTAGGTCCCCCGAGTGACCATTCTGAGAACATTTAGGTCCCCCGAGTGACCATTCTGAGAACATTTAGGTCCCCCGAGTGACCCATTTTGAAAAAAGTTTAGGTCCTCCGAGTGACCATTTTGAGAAAAGTCTAGGTCCTCCGAGTGACCATTCTGAGAACATTTAGGTCCCCCGAGTGACCCATTTTGAGAAAAGTTTAGGTCCCCCAAGTGACCGTTTTGAGAAAAGTCTAGGTCCCCCGAGCGACCCCTTTCAAGATAAAACTTAGGTCCCCTGAGTGACCATTTTGAGAAAACTCTAGGTCCCCCGAGCGACCCTTTTGAGATAAAATTTAGGTCCCTCGAGCGACCCTCTGAGACAAAAAACAGGCAGTCCTAGCGACGTAAGCCCAGCTTTGTGAAATTAAATATGGCCGTCCTCGACGTAAGCCCAGTTAAAAGTTAAAGGAAATGATCTTTTGCCTAGTGCTTATTATGGACGTCCCTGACGTAAGCCCAGTTAAAAATTTGTTGTCAAAATATGGACGTCCCCGACGTAAGCCCATTAGCTATGACTTAGAATAGTCACTATAGGCTAGAGCCTTTCCCGGCCGTCCCTGACGTAAGCCCAGTTAAAAATTTGTTGAGAAAATATGGTCGTCCCCGACGTAAGCCCATTAGCTATGACTTAGAATAGTCATTATAGGCTAGAGCCTTTGTCCCGGCCGTCCCTGACGTAAGCCCAGTTAAAAATTTGTTGAGAAAATATGGCCGTCCCCGACGTAAGCCCATTAGCTATGACTTAGAATAGTCATTATAGGCTAGAGCCTTTGTCCCGGCCGTCCCTGACGTAAGTCCAGTTAAAAATTTGTTGAGAAAATATGGCCGTCCCTGACGTAAGCCCATTAGCTATGACTTAGAATTGTCATTATAGGCTAGAGCCTTTGTCCCGGCCGTCCCTGACGTAAGCCCAGTTAAAAATTTGTTGAGAAAATATGGCCGTCCCCGACGTAAGCCCATTAGCTATGACTTAGAATAGTCGTTATAGGCTAGAGCCTTTGTCCTGGCCGTCCCCGACATAAGCCCATTAGCTATGAATAGTCGTTATAGGCTAGAGCCTTTGTCCTGGCCGTCTCTGACGTAAGCCCACTAGCTATGACTTAGAATAGTCATTATAGGCTAGAACCTTTGTCCTGGCCGTCCCCGACGTAAGCCCATTAGCTTAGACTTAGAATAGTCGTTATGGGCTAGAGCCTTTGTCCCGGCAGTCCTTAGAGGGACCTAAGACCAGTTTTCCCGTCAATCTCCCCGAAGATGGAGTTGACCCCGGTCAAGCTCGGACATAGAATAGTCACCATAGGCCGTCCCCGATGTAAGCCGAGTAAAAATCTGTAAGTCAACCCTCTCCTATAGAGTCAAGTTGACCATATCCCCAGCAAGTCAACCCTCTCCCATAGAGCCAAGTTGACCATGTCTCGCCTCTGACCCCTAGAGTCATGCCTCCTTACGGACCTTAGTAACCCCGCGTACCCCCGAACTACGTTAGGCTTGATTCCCCGTGAACGGGATACGTAGGAATCCTATACCACTAGGTCCAGCCATGCAACCAAAATTGGTTAAAGCCGTCGTCCCGTCATATTGGGATGCTTATTTCTATCGACAACCCCGCTCCTTAGAAGCGACGTTGCCGAGGGACTCTGTAAGTACCCCAATCTGAAACCGACCTATCTTAGAGGTAGCCTTAGCACCATTTCAGGGATAAGCTAATAGGCCAGGACCTCCCTAGGATAAGCTATAAATTCCAGGACTACTCTGGTATAAAATTGGAAAAATCCAGAAGCTCGCCAGGCTGAGCCGTACGGATGATTTGGGTACTAGAGGGGCCTAGCCGTACGGCTGGTTTGGGCACCCTCAGTCCCTATAAATAGAACCCCTTGCTGATCATTTTAGGGGGGGAGAAATACACATTAAGGAGGTCACTCTGCTGGAATTACCACAGAGTAAGAGTGAGAGTGATCACATACCAAAAAAGGAGAGAAGAAAGGAAGATTGGCCATAACCATCATAGGTAAAGCCACCTCCCCCGTCCTTTCTCTTCATCTTACTCATATTTTCTTTCTTATATCTTGGTTATACATGTATTTACTCTTCATTCATGCAAAGACTTGTCCATTTCAAGCACCTTTTATTTCTTGCAAGACTTGTCCATTATCAAGCACTATATACCTATCTATTACATTACTATCTTGTCCAAGCTATGAGAAGTTCCAAGGTTCCCTCCATACCTTGTATGGAAGAGGTTCTAAACCTAGACACTCATAGACTTGTTGATTGTCATTTACATTCCTTATTCATTTAAATGTTATGCTTGTTTGGCCATGATAATCATGAGGGTGATGAGACCTTAGTGTTCATCATTTTCCTCTTTGGTTTAGCCTCAAAATCCCACTTTTGGGTCATAAAGATTCAATCTTTATGTGTTATTTTGACTCTTGGAAGGATTTTAAGTCATAAAGATGTCATCTTGGTGATAAAGTTCCAATCTTTATTCACCAAATGACCAACTTTGGTCCAAAGGGGACATTCATCAACTTTCTTGATTTTCTCCTATGATTGCTCATGATCACACCCAATACTTGTTTTGGGGGACCAAGTGATGATCATTTAGCATAGGAATGATGTTATAAAACTTGTAAAATGATTTCTTGCAAGCTGGGATCAAAAACAGTTTGTCCAGCTTCAGACAGAATGCCCTGTTTCTGTTCTGAACTGGACTGTTCTTGAGCAAACTGTAAAAACCCCAGAATTACCTCCTCCAGCCGTACGGCTACTTTAGGTAGGAGGGCAAAATTGCCTGTTTTGCCCTCTGACCTTTGTCTTATCACTCAAGGCCCCTTTTTCAGCCGAGTTTCTCAAATAAAATCAACAACAGAACTTTTCCGTTAAATACACACACACACATATGCACATTTTAACTAACTTAGGGAGACTCGGCTTTGTCCGAGGCAACTTGAGAGGACGTAAAAACTCCTCCCAAGTTGTAACCTGACCTCCGAACCTTTGAACTCAAACCTTTGTCATTTTGTTGGGTTTAAAATTAACAAAATGTGGCGACTCCGTTAAATTTGACCGGTTCCCGTGTTTGGCGTTTCGCCCCATACACCAATCGCGTTTCCGCGCGCGGGGCGGGATCCTTACAGCTGCTGATTGTAAAGCCCCTCGAATGCTGAACTTTGAGTGGCTTATGAAGCCCCAAGATGAATCAACTCTTAGCCCATTCAAATAAACTGTCTTTTGTTGTCGACGTGGGCAAGCCCCAAGAGAAGATCATTGATACCAAGCTTTGAGAGATTGCTAAGCCCCAAATGTCATGGGCTTTTTATTTACGAGCTTGTAGATGGCGGGATGTGAAGAACTTTCGGTGTGAAGCTCCAACTTATCTTGGCATTGTATTGAGAGCAGATGCACCATTGGGTAGAACTCATGAAAGTGATCTTCCTCTTTCTCTTGCTTGGAGATGGATGGCCCTTTTTGTGGTTGATACCCAAATGGCGGAAGGCCCATATTGGAAGTGTAGTACGGTCTTCGGGAGACGTCTCGTGGGAGATGGTGATGTTGTTGCAGATGATAAGGTCTTGGTGTGATAAAGTCTCGAACGGTATGTTTGCTTGAGTCTTCTTGAGTTGATCCTGTTGGGTATGCTTATTATAAACCACTCCTATTACCTAGATTTGATTGATCCCATGACCTAATTTTATCTTTTGTGGACTTTAGGATATATTGTAAGAAGTGTTAAACTTCATTTTTAGAATAGTCCATTTTGATAGTATAGGCTTTAGATTGATAGGCTGAAAATTTTCTAAGTCTGGAATTTTTGTGGTCAAGACCTAGACCGTGAATTCACTTGACTGTGGTAGACCACCTGACCGTGGAAGACCACTTGACCGTGAATCACTTGACCGGAAGTCAGTGACCGTGAGCTTTGTGGCATACCTTGACAGGTCACATTTGACCCCTCGACCGCAAGCCACTCGACCGTGAGGTCTTGACCGCAAATGATGAAGTTGTCCAAGAAACCCAAGTTTGTTCAAACTTAACCATGGTCAAACTATGGTTAGTTTAGAACATTGTAGAACTTGGATCCCAAGTAATTCAAATTTGAATTCATCTAAGTGGGACCACCTCTTATCTGCAAAAAGGGACAAACTCAGAATGAGCTCCAATCAGAATTCAACAGCTCATTGTCCTTCAACTTGGAGCCCAAGTATTTCCCAACAGCTATTTTCTCATTCAAGGCTATAAATAGCCCTTAAGTTCTTCATTGAAAACAGCTGAGATTCTAAGAGAGAAATTGCTGTTGAAATACTTGGTGATTGAAGATCATACTCAAGATTTCCATAATCCTTTGAATCTTCAAAGAACTCACCTTCAAACCTTCAAAGATCTCCAGCAACAAACAAGTCATCTCAAGCCTTGTAAACACTTAAGATTCATTAGGCTCTACAATCACTTAGATTTTAAAGAGCTTCTGATTCTTACACACACACTCACCCCAATTGATCAATCACATAGATTGAATCAAAAGGGATACACTGGTCTAAGTCTAGGATTTATTCTTCATAGAAAGTAGGTGTTGATTCAAAGCTTCATCTCTGTAATCTGTACACTCAAGAATCAATATATACCTCCATTCAAAATCCAAGACTGGCCATCTTGGTAAAGGACGTAGATCTTTTTAACAGATCGAAACTTTCCAAATACTTGTGTCATTTTACTTTCTGCAAATTTACTTTCAAGTATTGTTCATCTTGTTCTTTATTGTTCATATTAATCTTGTTTGTCGTTTAGTGTTTGATCTTTCAGATATTCAAACGTATTGTGAATTGTGTTTGTTTGTTCTCCACATTGCCTTAGTTAAAATCTGACTAACTTATCTTTTGCCAAAACTTCTAAGACAACAACTTTCAATCTCTCAACCATCTGACCGCAAATCTCTGACCGCAAACCACTTGACCGCATCTCACTCGGCCGGAAAACTCTTGACCGTGAGTGAGCTATTCTTATGAGATTTTTATCAAAACAACCTTATCTTATTTCTATCGAAAACTTCCGCTGTGCATATTACACCTTGACCGTGTGGTTTATTACTTGACCGCAAAACTCAAGATTGTAAGCACTTGGTTGAATTTTGAAAAAGGGTTGAAATTTTAAGTTGGCTATTCACCCCCCCTCTACCCTCCTTTCTCATACCCTTGTTGTGTCTTTGGGACCAACAAGTGGTATCAGAGCAATCACCTTTATAAAACTTCTGTTTTTCAAGCTTAACAGCTTGGGTGACGATTCAAAATGGCAAGTCAGAAAACTATGGCAACGGTTAACTTCACTCACGTTCCAGCGTTCGACGAAGATAATTTTGACGTATGGAAGCACAGCATTCTAACTCAGTTCTACTCCATGGACGAGCAACTTGGTGATTGTCTTACCATTGGACCATACTTCCCAATGAAAGCTAATCCGGACCCAGAAACCAATGGTGCAAATCCGACTATCAAGAAACCAAAAGCTGAATGGACCGATGAAGAGAAAAGACTGGTTGGAATGGATGTGAAAGCAAAAAGCATACTTCTAAGTACCTTAAGTACGTCACAGCGTCGACAGATCATGGATTGTTCTACTGCAAAAGAACTTTGGGATGCAATTGAAGATTACATCGAAGGAGATCAAGCTTGCAAGGAAAGCAAAAAGTTTGCAATTCAAAGAAGATTCAACAACTTTGCTAAGATCCCCGGTGAATCACTAAGAGCCACTTATGATCGTTATTGTGAGATCGTGAGTACTTATACAGCACTCGGAAAGAAGCTTACCAAGAAAGAAATCAATGTTAATTTTCTTGCCGCTCTTGGTTCGCAATATCTTCACAAAGGAAACACTCTTGAAGATACCAAGCTACTAGATGATATGTCTCTCAGAAGCCTCTATGCCAACCTCAAGGTCTTTGATATCAAGCTTAACAACATTGCTGAAATGGAAGGAAAAACAAAGACCTTATCGTTGGTTGCTCAAAAGGAAGAAGTGATCGAGGAAGAAGATCCAAAAATCTCCACATCAGATTTACTTGATATGGATGATGATGATTTTGCTATGTTCGTGAAAAGATTCCAAAAGTTCAGAAAGACAGCAAGACCCGGATCAACAAGCAAAGCTCCAACAAGGTTTTCAAGGAGCAGCCCTTCAAAGAAGAAAGAGAACTTCAACTTCTCCCAGAAGAAAGAAGATCTTGTTTGTTTTAATTGCAGGAAACCCGATCATTTCGCTTCAGAATGCCCAATTCCCAAGTATGAGTATATGAAGAAGAAAAGCAACTTCAATCCAAGATACTCAAAGCAAAAGGGGATGGTTGCTGAAGAGGACTCTACCACAAAAGAATTAGCTACCTGGATAGAGTCAGATTCTGATGAAAGCGATGAGGATTCTGGAGAAGGTCACATTTGTTTGGTCGTTCGTTCCGATGATGATGATGATAATGAAAATCGTCGCTTACCAAATGCAAAACCTAAACGGATAAGTTATATGGCCGATGAACTTGCTGAAAAAGGATTCCTAACTCCGGTTCAAAAGAATGGTGATCTTCTATTTTCAAGATGTGATGTGAGTGCAGCAAAGAAGGCTCTACAAAACCCCAAAGTGAAGGAAGTTCTGTCTACCATACCTCAAGTCAAGTTTGACATTTCCCCCGATGAACAAGAAAAAATGTTTGCAAAAGCTGAACAGGTAATTAGTAAATTCTCTGGTATGAAGGAAGCTTTAGCACTTTCAACTGATGAAATTTCCCAGCTTAAGACGGAGAAATCTCTACTAAGATCTGAACTCACCCTCCTTAAGGAGCAGATCAAGAGTATGACTCCTCTTACTGATCAAAACCGTTTCTTAGAAGAACAAAATGCCATATTTAAGGTTAAAAACGAAGAATTGGTTGCTGAGATAAACGACCTGAAAAGGATCACTAATGAGTGGACTAATTCTCGTGTCACTATGGAACAAATCTTAGAATCCCAAAAGTCTAGTGGTGATAAGGAAGGCTTGGGATTCCAAACTAGTGACAACTTTAAATGTGCATCTTGTTGTGAAAGAGATGAGAAATTTACCCAGCAAACCTTGGAAGGGTCGAAGGCTAAACATCATGTTTCAAAGGGTGTAGGACAAGAACCAAAGAAGAAACTAGAGTTCAACTATGTCTACCCTAAGAAACAAATTGGAAAGGCAAAGTTGAAAGGAATTGCCATGGATGAACCTACCGCAGAGGCTTCCTCTAGCAAGGTAGATGGTGCTCCCTACCGCGTGAACTTGCCGCGAGGTCAATCGACCGCACAAAGGAAGATGGCGATCGCATGGACGCCATCGACCGCTAGTGGCGGCAAGGCAGCAAAATTCAAGAGGATGAATTTTGTTAAGGAGACCTCATCCATACCAGTAAACAATGTTGTGCTCAAGACTTCAACGAAGTTTGTTAACCCTCAGTTGGGTGGCTTCCACCATTGTTCTGTGTGTGATGATTATGGTCACAAGGCTGCTGAATGTCTTTTAAGATTCACACCAAATCCCAGAAGGCTTAAACCCCCTTCCGTGAGGCAAGTGTGGGTTGTTAAAAGTTGCTAACCCTTTGGACCCAAAAGAATAAAAGGGGACCTTGTTCTTAAATGTTTATTTTATAGGTCCTCTGCTTAATGGCTGGACACTTCAAGGATAAATCAAGTTTATGGTATCTCGATAGTGGGTGCTCAAGGCACATGACCGGAGATATCAATCTATTGGAAGATGTCCGTGAAGAAAAAGGTCCATCAGTAACCTTCGGAGATAATAACAAATGAAAGACTGTAGGATATGGAGTCATCCGCAAATGAAAAATCACCATCCAAGAAGTCTCTCTAGTTATTGGACTACAACACAATCTACTCTCAATATCTCAGTTCTGTGACAAAGGATTGCAATGCCACTTCACTTCAAATTTCTGTCTCATCAAGGATGGCACATCCGGCGTCACCTTGCTTAAAGGGATTCGTAAGAAAAATGTTTATATTGTTGATTTTACTTCATCTTGCATTTCTTCTAATCTCTGTTTTGTAGCAAAGAATGTTAGCGAAAATAGTTGGCTATGGCACAAAAGACTAAGTCACTTAAACTTCAAGTATCTATCCAAGATTGGAAGAGAAAATCTAGTTCGTGGTCTACCCAAAGTAGCTGATCACCACGATGAGAAGTGCACAGCATGTCAACTAGGCAAACAACCAAAGGCGTCTTTCTCCAGCAAGACGACACCTTCAACTTCAAGATGTTTGCAGCTGCTACATATGGATCTGTTTGGACCTGTTACTACCGCAAGTATTGGTGGAAATAGATATACCTTAGTTGTGGTAGACGATTATTCAAGATATACGTGGGTTGAAATGATGATCTCAAAGGATGATTGCTATGACATTTTGACCGCACTCTTTAGACAGCTCCAAACACAAAAGGAAGATGACATCGTTAGTGTTCGATCCGACAACGGTACAGAATTCAAGAACAACGGTGTAGCTCAGTACTGTGATGACCATGGTATTGACCACAACTTCTCTGCTGCTGGAGTTCCTCAACAAAATGGTGTTGTGGAAAGGAAGAACAGAACGTTTATAGAGGCTGGAAAGACTATGATTGCTGAAGCAAAGCTACCACAATACTTTTAGGCTGAAGCTGTCAACACAGCATGCTTCACTCAAAATAGATCCCTCATCAACAAGACCTACAACAAAACTCCTTATGAACTTTGGAGAGGAAGAACCCCCAACATAGCATACTTCAAGATATTTGGATGCAAATGCTTCATACTCTACAACGGTAAAGACCATCGAGGTAAATTTGCTCCAAAGGCCGATGAAGGTATATTTATTGGGTATGCTAAACACTCAAAAGCTTTTCGTGTATTTAATAAAACCACTCTTAAGATAGTTGAATCTGTCCATGTTACTTTTGATGAACATTCTCTCCTTGAGCCACATATGGCTCCAAATGTTGCTGATGATTTTGTTGAGCTTAATGAGACAGGTACAAATCAACCACAAAATCAATCAACTCAAAGAAATCCATCTACCTCAACTGCACCTCCATCTACCTCTCATGAAGCACCAGAAGCTACCACATCTGCTGCTACCTCAAATGGAGTTGAAGTTGAAACACCCATCAATGTGGAAGAACCTATCCCTCAAATTAATTATGATTGGGAAGGCACAAATGAGGTACCACTAGAAGATTTACAACCACCATCAACTCAACCAGATATACCTCAAGAAGTTCGTGAGGTTAGAGATCACCCAATTCAGAATATCATTGGTGATTTGCATTCTGGCGTTCGAACAAGAAGATCAAACTATGACGCACTTACCGCATTTATATCTCAAGTTGAACCCAAGAAAGTTGATGAAGCACTCCAAGACTCAAGTGGGTTGTTGCTATGCAAGAAGAGCTCAACCAATTTGAAAGATGCAAAGTTTGGACCTTAGTTCCAAGGCCACAAGATCAAGGAGTGATTGGTACAAAGTGGGTGTTCCGAAACAAGATGGATAAGAATGGAAGCATCACAAGGAATAAAGCTAGGTTGGTTGCACAAGGATACAGACAAGAAGAAGGCATTGATTATGACGAAACTTTTGCCCCCGTTGCAAGACTTGAAGCTATAAGGATATTTTTAGCTTATGCCTCTTTCAAAAGATTCAAGTTATATCAAATGGATGTGAAGAGTGCATTCCTCAACGGTGAACTTCAAGAAACAGTCTTTGTTGCTCAACCGCCCGGATTTGAAGACCCCAAATTTCCAAATCATGTCTACAAACTCCGTAAAGATTTATATGGACTCAAACAAGCTCCACGTGCATGGTATGATACTCTATCTAAATTTCTCTTAGAGAAAGGCTTCAAGCGTGGTAAGATCGACACAACTCTATTCATTGCTAAATATCATGATCATACTTTATTAGTTCAAATATATGTAGATGATATTATTTTTGGTTCTACTAATGAATTGTTGTGTAAGCGATTTGAGAAGCTAATGAAAAGAAATTTTGAGATGAGCATGATGGGAGAATTAACATTCTTCCTTGGACTTCAAATTAAACAATGTGCTGAAGGCATCTTCCTCAATCAAGCAAAGTACACAAAGGACCTTATCAAAAAATTTGGACTTGAAAATGCAAAGGCATATGACACTCCTATGGCTGTTGGTAACAAGTTAGATAAAGACTTGAAAGGTAAAAAGGTTGATCAAACCTTATACCGAGGTATGATTTGTTCTCTTCTTTACTTAACTGCTAGTAGACCAGATATCATGTTTAGTGTTTGTGTTTGTGCTCGTTATCAAGCGGATCCTATAGAAGCACATCTTATTGCTGTTAAACGTATTATTCGATATCTATCTGGGACTATTAACCTTGGACTTTGGTACTCCAAAGATTCAAATTTTGATCTTATAGGTTACTCAGATGCAGATTATGCAGCATGTACAATAGACAGGAAAAGCACAAGTGGAACTTGTCATTTCCTTGGAAATCGACTCGTTTCATGGGCAAGCAAGAAACAAGCCTCAGTCTCTGTATCTACCACAGAAGCTGAATATATAGCTGCTGGAAGCTGCTGCTGCCAAGTGCTCTGGATGAAGCAACAATTGGTTGACTACGGAATCAACGAAGAAAATTGTCCAATCTATTGTGACAATACATCTACCATTACTGTCTCCAACAACCCTGTCATGCATTCAAAGACCAAACACATTGATATCAAGTACCACTTTCTCAAGGATCATGTGGAAAAAGGTAATATCCATCTAGAGTATGTGAGTACTGACAATCAAGTTGCAGATATTCTCACCAAGGCTCTTGATTCGAAGAGATTTAGGTATCTTAGAGGAGAAATGGGCATACTAGAACTTTAATTACTTGTCCATATATTTTGATTGTGCTAATGTCTTATGTTTTATCCAAGTTCAAAACCAAGTAGGTCACGGTCAACACCCTTAACGGTAAAGCAATCACGGTCGATGCATTAAAATCCATCAGGTATACTGACCGCATCCTTGTTGACCGCAAAATGCTCCGACTGCATGAAAGAATGAAATTTGTTCAAAGGCTTTGTAGAAGCCTACCGCATGGAAAAATGATGCCATTGGTTCACTGCTTTATAGAAGCTTTTCTTGACCAAGGTAACACACTTGACCGCAAAATCTACGGTCAAGCACCTGACCGCAAAAAGCTAGGTGACCAGGTAAGTGTTTCTAACTTAGCAAATTTTTAGGATCATCTTAGTCATCCAAAGGGGTAATTCCGTAATTTCCTCTTTTCCCTCGTTTTCATTTATTTCAAATCATTTGCAATTAATTTTATTCCTTATTTATGTCCGCCGTCACTATCCATGCATTTAAATGTGAAAGGACAATCAAGGTCAATCTCCTGCACATTTGCAGAGTTAACCGTCCACTTCTCTTACACAAACCGTTCCACTACCTCCTCAACTCCACCTCTCTGCACAACCTCCTTTTTAGAAACCCTCTCTCTCTCTCTACTCTCTATCTCTCTCTAGTTCTCTCTCTACAAACCCATTTCATCTCAAATCATTCGCCATTTATTTTTTCTTTATATAAATGGCCCCCAAATCATCCCAACCAACGAAATCATCCAAGAAATCGCTAGAACTACATTTTGAAGACACAATGGTATGATTTCTTGACCCAAAACTCTACATTTTCAAGTTCTATATTTCGGTTTTGGCGGGTTAAACCCATTTGATATTTTTGTCAAAATTCTTTATATTCCTGGGTTATTTTTGGTTCTAATAATGATTATTTATTGTTACTTTGATAATTTTGGGTTCTCTAACATGTTTAGATTCGAATTTGGCTTGATATTTCTATTTATGCCATAAAAGTTTTTGAAGCTTTTTGGTTAACTATGCCCTTTCATATTCTGTGAGTTATATGTTTTTGATGATGAAATTGTTGGTATTTATGCGTATAATCGGTTTTTGTGCACATTTTGGTGTATTTTTTATGGATTTTCATGCTCTGAATCGTTTTCTGAGTTCTTCACTATGAACAGTATCTTCGTGTTCTTATGGTGTTCTTCGTGTTCTTGAGATTTCACTTTTTGATCCTTAAAATTCATTACACATAGTAATATGGTGTTTGTGCGTGTTTTTAGAGTTTTCATTAAAATATTTCTAAGTATCTTCTTGTCCACCGCACTCTCTATCTACCGTGTACCAATCGACCGCATTATCTGATCATTCGACCGCACCAGTGTTACTAACTTCTAAATGTTTTAGGAGGAGCAATCATTTATTCCTGGATGCGTTATCAATTATGAAGATCTTCAAAATGATGCCATTGGCCATCATATTATCAAGAGGATGAAAAAGTCAGGCATTCTCCATTATTTCACTATGAATCAAACCAGTCACTACCCTGCCGCTGTAGGTGAATTTTACTCTACCGCTAGAGAAGTTAAGGGAAGAGATGAGGAGAACAAACCTCTCAATTGGATTACAGCTGAGGTTTACGGTCAGAAATTTGAAATTGACTACACCGACATCGCTGCCACTCTAGGTCTGGACATAGACGTTGATTCTCCTGAGTCTCTGACTAGTGAAGAATATGATGGTCTTGCAATGAGATTGGTTGATTCTACCGATGTCTGTAAGCCTTACCGCAAGACTTTTCCTGAGGTGATGTACTACATTGGTCACCTGGTTGGCCACGGTCTGCTCTGCAAAAGTGGCAACCATGGAAACTTTAACACCACTCAATGGCACTTGTCAACCGCAATCTACTTAGGAAGAAAGATGAACTGGCCTAAGATTCTTTATGACTTGTTAGTCGACCACATCAATGACTACAAGAAGCAGCTATCTGAAAGAGCCCCTACCAAGTATAAGAGGAACTCCAGGTTTCTCTCCATGATCTTCAAGTTCATTCCTGAAACAAGAAGAGCTATTGGCAAAGACAAGGATGCCAAAGTCACTATCTCTTTATCCAAAGTCTTTGATGTCAAGACTATGAGATCCACTTTCCGCAACAGATTTGGTGATACTCAGTATCAAGAATATCTGGCTCGTGACCCCAAAGAACCCTATGTTGCTCCACACTATACCAAGGCTGTAAGAATTGCTCTGGGATTTGATGCTCCTGATAAGTCCACATCAGTTCATGATGATGATGATGAAGAAGCTGAGGACGAGGAAGAATCTAGAAGAAAGGTCAAAGGCAAATGAATTGCCAGTACATCGACCGCTCCTCCCAACCCAAGACAATTGACTGGAGTGATTATCAAAGAATCTTCAACGGTTAAGCCTCCTTCCAGAATTCCTCCTGCCGCACCATTGAAAACCAAGTCTATCGCTCCACTCTCTAAATCAACGGTCTCCAAACCAGCTGTGTCATCTCCGACCGTTCCATCCAAATCCTTCAAAACAAAGTCTTCTGCACTCCCTGCTTCGTCTCAGGGGGAGAAATCCAAGAAAAGAGATTTGTCTCTAAGTCCTCAACAAGTTTCCAAGAAGACAAAGGTTTCCAGACCTCCTCCATCGACCGTTTCTCCTGATTTTACCCCATCTGGTTCACCTACTCAGGGCGACCGTGAAGATGTTATTGAGATTGCTCCACCCCAGTGCCTGAAAAGGCAACCAATTTCTAAACCAACACTTGGTTTATGAACCTACAGATGAAGAGGTAGAGGTTGTACCTAATGATGAATCAGAACATTCTGATGATACTGCTGGTGATAATGTTGAGGTTGATAAGGGTATCAACGCTGATAGCCCGGTTTTTAGTGATGATGATGTTCCTGAAAATGTTGAAAAGCGTCTTGAGAATGAGGGTCACGGTAAAAAAGATGACCATGAACCCAGTGACCGCGCAGTTAATGATACTAGTAATTTGACCATGTCTCCAATCAGGCGGTCCATTTCTGAACCTCCGGTCGATCAAATTGCTCATTTATTGACCGCCGTGGAAATGCTTACACAAATCAATCTGGATTCCCAAACCCAGATTTCAAAGCTGGTCAGCTTTGAAATCTCTGAGCTGAAGTCTGCCAATTCAGTGCTTAAGGACCATATTATTGCTCTTCCCTCTCAACTGATTGAGACCATTAAGGGGAGAGAGAGTACGTATCAAAGGCTATATCAGATGCCCTCTCCGGTCAAGCAGGCAGCAGCTCTTCGAGGCCCGGTCAAGCTGGCAGCTCTACTTCTACCGCTCTTGTTGCTCCAAGTGCCTTCATGGTAACTCCGAACTTTATGAAAAAATCTTTCCTTATTCAAACAAGAGCCATCATGAAGTGCTTTTCAAAGGAAGTCTTAAAAGCCTCGGTAGACATCTCAAAATCTATGGAGGATGTTAAAGATGAACTCTCTCTGGAAGTAAAGAAAGTAAGAATGTCGGTGGAAAAAGATGTTGATATTGCCCTAAAATCCGCTATGACAAATCTGAATGAAAGCTTGAGTAGGAAATTGGAAGCATTCAAACAAGCCATGATTGTCCACACCAACCGCCTCAATGACCAATCAAATAAAATTGATTTACTGTCCAATCGAGCTAACACTGTGCTGAACAGAATCAACCGCCACGGTAATCTAGTTACAAATCAAGAGGCAGAAGCAGGCCACGGTAATGTGAATGCTCAGGGTGAAGATGATGAAGATGGAGTGACGGTACCTATTCTCATCCCCGGTCTCTCCATGCCCTCTTACCGCTTTCCCTTCTCAAATCCAACTGAAGATGATCTCCATACTTTCGACCGCTTCTAGACTATCCTCTACCGGAATCTTTAACCATACCATTTGAACTGACCGTGTGTGGTCATGTTAAAACAATTTGTTGATGTTTGTCTCAAAACAATTTTTATTTTTTGTTTGGGTCAGTAAAACTTTAATCTCTCTTTTGTCTGCACTCCCCTCACTTTAATGGTTATATTTTTGTGGAGTGCCTTTTGAATGTTTGTTTGATGCATTTGCTTACTTATTGTTATTTTCTCTAAAAATGCACTCAAACCTTATATTTCTATCTTGCTAGGATTAGAATTTATTTTATCTTTTTAGGCTGATAGAAATCTATGACATTGGCTTAGAGTGTGCATTGACTTGGGGCATGAAATTAATAAAATATTATTTTCTTGAAAACATGTTATTACCAAGTATAATGAATTAGCCTTTGTTATAGTAGGTAATGGTCTCAATCAAATAGGGGAAGATTGTTGGGTATGCTTATTATAAACCACTCCTATTACCTAGATTTGATTGATCCCATGACCTAATTTTATCTTTTGTGGACTTTAGGATATATTGTAAGAAGTGTTAAACTTCATTTTTAGAATAGTCCATTTTGATAGTATAGGCTTTAGATTGATAGGCTGAAAATTTTCTAAGTCTGGAATTTTTGTGATCAAGACCTTGACCGTGAATTCACTTGACTGTGGTAGACCACCTGACCGTGGAAGACCACTTGACCGTGAATCACTTGACGGGAAGTCAGTGACCGTGAGCTTTATGGCATACCTTGACAGGTCACATTTGACCCCTCGACCGCAAGCCACTCGACCATGAGGTCTTGACCGCAAATGATGAAGTTGTCCAAGAAACCCAAGTTTGTTCAAACTTAACCATGGTCAAACTATGGTTAGTATAGAACGTTGTAGAACTTGGATCCCAAGTAATTCAAATTTGAATTCATCTAAGTGGGACCACCTCTTATCTGCAAAAAGGGACAAACTCAGAATGAGCTCCAATCAGAATTCAACAGCTCATTGTCCTTCAACTTGGAGCCCAAGTATTTCCCAACAGCTATTTTCTCATTCAAGGCTATAAATAGCCCTTAAAGTTCTTCATTGAAAACAGCTGAGATTCTAAGAGAGAAATTGCTGTTGAAATACTTGGTGATTGAAGATCATACTCAAGATTTCCAGAATCCTTTGAATCTTCAAAGAACTCACCTTCAAACCTTCAAAGATCTCCAGCAACAAACAAGTCATCTCAAGCCTTGTAAACACTTAAGATTCATTAGGCTCTACAATCACTTAGATTTTAAAGAGCTTCTGATTCTTACACACACACTCACCCCAATTGATCAATCACATAGATTGAATCAAAAGGGATACACTGGTCTAAGTCTAGGATTTATTCTTCATAGAAATTAGGTGTTGATTCAAAGCTTCATCTCTGTAATCTGTACGCTCAAGAATCAATATATACCTCCATTCAAAATCCAAGACTGACCATCTTGGTAAAGGACGTAGATCTTTTAACAGATCGAACCTTTCCAAATACTTGTGTCATTTTACTTTCTGCAAATTTACTTTCAAGTATTGTTCATCTTGTTCTTTATTGTTCATATTAATCTTGTTTGTCGTTTAGTGTTTGATCTTTCAGATATTCAAACGTATTGTGAATTGTATTTGTTTGTTCTCCACATTGCCTTAGTTAAAATCTGACTAACTTATCTTTTGCCAAAACTTCTAAGACAACAACTTTCAATCTCTCAACCATCTGACCGCAAATTTCTGACCGCAAACCACTTGACCGCATCTCACTCGACCGGAAAACTCTTGACCGTGAGTGAGCTATTCTTAAGAGATTTTTATCAAAACAACCTTATCTTATTTCTATCGAAAACTTCCGCTGTGCATATTACACCTTGACCGTGTGGTTTATTACTTGACCGCAAAACTCAAGATTGTAAGCACTTGGTTGAATTTTGAAAAAGGGTTGAAGTTTTAAGTAGGCTATTCACCCCCCCCCCCCTAGCCTCCTTTCTCATACCCTTGTTGTGTCTTTGGGACCAACAGAGCCGACGGCGGATCTTCGGATGCAGCCTGTGCTTTTGATCTTGGAGAAGGGTGTGTTGTATTGCAGAAACATTGGGATTGGCCGTAACTCTGCTTATAGAGTTAACATATTGGCGTTGCCCGCTATAACTCAGCCGGGTGAGTCTAGCATATTGAATCTTTTTCCTTTTCTCTAAGACTTCCTTCAGAATCTCGCTGTGAGTTCTAACAAGAATCATCAAATTCATTCATATCATCGGAGCCTTCATTTAAAACCAAGAGGCCTTTTGACTGGAAGTGTTGAGGGACCATTGAAGTTTGATCCCTTTCATGGAGCCATAAGACTACTCCCAAATTGCATTGCTCGGGTACCACTGCCCAAAAGCTTGTTAATTGCGAAGCCCCAATATTGCCTTTTTCTTGTATCACTGTAATGCCGTAGCCCAAAATATTTGTAGATTGCGAAGCCCCTTGAGACCTTTCGGTATGAAGCTTCAAATGTTGCTGGGGACATTGAAGTGAATTGCTTCTGCCGAGGGAGCCTTTAAAATTTGATCGTACCCCCTAGAGTGACACCATTGATTAGGAGTGGAACGAGAAGGGCCTATCCTTGATCTGGGGAACAAGTATGAGCATACATGACAAGAAGGTGCTTCTCGACATTCCTTTTGAGAGACTTTGAGGATAGTCTCACACATCTTTCTTGAGCGTAGCCCCTAGGGCTTATTGATTGTCAAATGAAGCAAAAGAAGCCCTTGTTCTTGAGTCATATAGCCCCTAGGGCGTCACCATTTGTTGAGCAAAGCAAGAGT
Organism: Campanula takesimana; assembly: GCA_026119855.1. Lineage (NCBI taxonomy): Eukaryota > Viridiplantae > Streptophyta > Magnoliopsida > Asterales > Campanulaceae > Campanula > Campanula takesimana. Next base: position 373,797 of record JAOWBW010000044.1, read on the forward strand.
GACTCATCCTCGTGCGAGGGAACAAACATGAGAGGACATGGCAAAAGCTACTCCATTTCTCAGGAGCCTTTCGGCGTACTTTAGAACCACATACTTGAAGAAGCTTTGAAAACTAAGACACATGTTGTTGCTATTTGCTGCCCAAGCCAATTGACTAGCTAGGGATTATTTGTGCAACCTCGTGCCCTTTTATGATGGGCTCGTTCTCAGATGGGTCTTGGTTACCACGGGGCTTCTTTTCATGAACCCAAAAATGCACACTGCTGGAGAATGATGCCGATAACCCAAGACAACCTTTGATGGTGCCATATTTTGTCGAGCCTTTTGCAAAACATGCGATATGGACATGAATCTTGGCATGAATAAACTTCAACATATGTGGAAAAACTTACATGTTTTGAGCTAAGGCTAAAAATTAAGTTATGATGGAGTTTAAAGCACATGAAAACTACTTGTTTGAACAGAGTACTTGAACAGATTACATGTAGGATGAAAGTGGACCTCAAAACATGATTAAAACTCAAAACAAGTCCATGAAACTTGTCATATTTGTACCCTAAAATGTTATTTACATTATCATGAGCCTATTTATGAACAAACATGGGCAAAAACATGGATAAACATGGGAGAACAAAAAGTGGAGAAATTATGTACCCTTAAGAACAAATCAAGTTTTTGACATGATTAACACAACATTAAACTTAGGAATGAACATATAATGTACATGAAACTCATATATACAACATGGATCAGGAGTTTAAGCACTTATTATACATTTTACACGGAAATTTGCAAAATTCAAACAAAGATTACATGAAAGAAAATTGGGGTCAAGCCATTCTAATCGCTAGACCCTAAACCTTAGCATATAAACTATAACATTTCTTAAACTTATGTCTTACAAGATAGAACTTTACCTAGATTATCCAAGGGGAGACTTTTCTTTTTTGGTTTGATTTGAGTTTTTGTTGTTGATTGAATAGATGGAGATTGTGTTGTTGTTTGCTTGAGTGTTTGTTTAGATTTGAGGGTTGTTTTGTGGTTGTTTTGTGGTGGTTGAGTGGTGGTGTAATGAAGGTAGCAAGAACTAGGGAGAGAGTTGGAGGAAGTCTTGTAAGGTGGAATGGATTGAATGTAGGTTGAATGAGAGTTCCCCTTCTTGGATCAATAATGGGAGTATATGAGGGAGTTAGATGGTTCTTTTGTGAGCAAAATGCCCCTACTATAGGGGTAGAGGAGAGAGGTAGAGGTGACGGCCGGATTCTTTACAAAAAGGGTGATGGGAAGTGATGAGAATACCATGATGTTGTCTTGAATTATTGGAGAGCAATCCTGATCAGCCCAGAGAGGCATGGCCGTACGGCTCCACAGAAGGGGTACTCCTGTGGAAGAGAGTACGGTGGCAGTTTTGATTTTGGCCATTATTTGCTAGCCACGTGTCGCTCCGTGATTGGACCCTCCATGTTGACTCACCCATGTTTTCCAACCATGCATGGCTTGATCTTCTTTCCGAAACCGTATTCTCGTCCTGCAACCGCTCGCAACTACTCCGTCGTGCGCGCTCCGGTGTCCCGGTTGTTTGCGGGTCCAACACAAAAGTTGCTCCTCGTAATTTTCTGATCACAATGGTATATCTAGAATATGTTAACGAGTAAGAAAATAACATAATAATATTTTAAATGCACGGGATTTCTGATAAAAGGCTTTCATAGGGTTGCGGGCCCCGTCGTGGGGTCCTGACGCTCAATTTTTGGAGGATACGCCTGTTTACTCAGTTTTGAGTCTAGATCGCGATCTCGAACTCGGTTTTCCATCCGATGCACCGATAAGGAAGCCGGTAGTCCTAAACAGTCATATATAGGGTCTTAGGTCATTCTGGGGTTTAGACCGGTTCAAGGGTTGGTTTTAGGGGGTGCGAGATCGGGGTGTCTATAACATCAAATTATTGATTACTGCCACTGGAGCCTCTAACCATCTCACTTGTTGCTTTGATCTTCTAAAAAATCATTAATCTATCAATACCAATATTCATCTCCCTAATGGCCAAACATCCAAAATCACATACAAAGGAACTGTCTATCTCACTTCAGACCTTATTCTTAAAGATATCATATATGTTGTTGGGTTTTGAGGCACCATACGCAGCGGAAACTACAATAGAATAATCAACAAAACCCTAGAGCTCATGGATCCATTCATGATGATTAAATTAATAGGAAGATGAATTTAGAATACTAACCGTTGTTGTGCGTTTAAAATTTTCGGATCTTCAAGCTTTATGATTTGATCTTCTCCACGTTATTCGGATCACGATTACAGGAACACGAACTTGAGATGCTAAATCAAGCACCCTCTATGTGTATCCACACGCGAACGAATATCTTGAACAATTCTAGATCTGGATTGCTAGATCCCATAGAAACTCTTTCTATCAAAAGGCTATATAAATTAATTGGTGTTCTTGAGCTTTTGATTCTCAATCAAAACTCAAGAATATGTTTCTAAAACATATGGAGGCTACCAATAATGATACCATATCAATTAGGGTTAAGAGAAGTGTATTAATACTTATTAAACCTAAACACTTTAGGAGAAATAGGTCAAAAACCCTTCAAAACCGAATCAGGAAAAATCATGCCCGAGAAGGAAGGTCTGCCCGGGCACCAACCTGGTCCGACCGGACCTAGGCATGGTCCGACAGGGTCATGTCTAGGGTCCGACCGGACCTCCCCTTTTTCAGCCCGTTTCGACTTTTCCCAATTTCACCCTTTTCGAAATTCAATTTTAGCCTTTTCTTGATTCGTTCTTTTGTGTGTAACCCCATAGGATTATATTGAGTTGGGAATGAGTCCGACCAAGGTCAAACCCATAAATCATGAGAAGACTCTAGCAAGCCATCATGACTACCCAATTAATATAACTTAACAAAGTTCGTTTATCCTCATAGAACATACCATGATCCTTTTGTCACGCGATATCATATTGAACATAAGCCACAGTCTAAGTCAACTTAAGTGTCCAATGCTTTCTCGATCCCGAGTAGATTGATATGAGCAAATGACATTGAACACATCAATTCATTTGAGCGTGGCCACGCATTTCATCAATCTCACTCTCGGGTGGCCCAGCAGATATCTCTCTTGAGATAAGAGGGACAACATCCCGTCTTGACTTATCATTCTTCCCTACAAGAATCTGATTGTGCCAATCGTAGCCTTTATAACCACCTGGTTAAGGGTAGCGTTTGAGTACGTCAAGCACAACGTTCATCATGTGGAAGACGGTGATAATCTCAGGTCTAAGGATTCCAATGATATAACTAAATGAGATTTAATTATGACATTTGACCATGACATAAATCTCATAGTCGGTCATGTCCAGTACTTGTTCACCGACAAGTACCCATAAGTTTAATTTTTATCACATACACATGATCATCACATGATCATCAATTAAACTTATACTAGTTCTTCATAAGTACTAGGGACGGGGATTATTATAAGAAACATGCAAAACATATAATAATCAAAGTTGTTATCTTTATAACAAATGAGAACATGATGTAACGTAAGGACTTTCTCAAGGGCCTAGGGCATAATCTCCAACATATGTACCTGAATTTCATTTTAATTTACTTCCCGGGAGTAAATTCACTTCTGATAATAATTTCCGCCTTTTGTTCTTTCCTACTTGCTGCCTATTTAAGAACTTGCAACACAAAGTCTTGAAAGGGATTGGTAAAATGGAAAATGGCTTCTATAACCTTGTTCTTCCTACTGTTTCATCTAGCTCTCCTTAGAATTTTTTTGTAGCAGTTTCTTCTTCATCTACCACTCCCATAAATCGTTGGCACTAAAAACTAGGACATGTTCCTCTTAAGGCATTGTCTTTGATTTTTTCTATTTCTTGTAATATGAATAGCCATATGGATATGAGATTCTTTTTAACTCTCCTCCTTCATATTCTCACCTCAAGGTCTTTGGTTCATTATGCTTTGCTTCTACTTTGAAATCTTATACAGATAAATACTCCCCTAGAGCCTCCTCAAAATGTGTGTTTCTAGGTTATCTCTATGGCAAAAGGGGTATAAGGTTTATGATTTGGCTTCTCATAAAGTTTTCTATAGTAGAGATGTTCTACTATTAAACCATATTTTCATTTAAGGACTCCTCTCTCTCTCTCTCTCTCTCTCTCTCTCTTCTCTCTCTCTCTCTCTCTCTCTCTCTCTCTCTCTCTATCTATCTATCTATCTACATATGAGTGTGCTATCCCAATGTTTTATGATCTATTTAGTCCCTGTTGTTCTGATGAGTTTCTTTCTATTACTCCATCTACCTCCTCCACTCTTACTACTTCTGTTGACACTCCTCCTTCACCCTCTTCAATTCATGCATCTCTTTCTTCCACACAAGCTCCTTCCATACCTTCTCATGTGTTATATGTCAAACCTCTGAGATCTAGCCAAATTTATGTTAAGTTTAATGATTATACTTGTCTTCCATCTACTCTTTACCATTTCCAATACTAATAAATCTCCATTTTTCAATTACTCTAATATCACTCCTTATTTCAAATATATTTGCATTATTCTCCATTCAAGAACCACATCCATATAATCAGGCTGTCAAGGATCCAAACTGGTGTATTGCAATGTCTACTGAACTTGTTGTATAAGAACAAAACATGACTTGGACTTTGGTCACTCTTCCTCCTAGTAAGAAAGTTGTAGGATGCAAATGGGTGTTCAAGGTAAAGTACAATGCTAATGGCAGTTTGGATAGATATAAGGTTAGGCTAGTTGCCAAAGGCTTTACTCAGACAAAGGGTTCGGACTATCATGAGACATTTGTTCTTGTTGTCAAGATGACAACTGTGAGGGTTTTATTTGCCTTGGCCACTATTAAAGGACGGTGTTTGCATTGGATGGACATTACTAATGCCTTCCTTCATGGGGACTTAGATGAGGAAGTTTATATGTCATTACCACCTGGTTATCACCTTGATACTTCTCATTTTCTGGTTCTTCTTCCTCTCTTGTTGTGTGCAAGTTGGTTAAATCTCTTTATGAATTGAAACAAGCTCCAAGGCAGTGGTTTCTCAAGTTTTCCAAAGTATTGCTTGCTTATGGATTCATTCAGTCATCTAGTGATCACTCTTTGTTTACCTATAATTCCTCTTGACAACTGGATCTGGTTCTTGTGCTATTAAATCTGTCAAAGATCACTTGCATACTGATTTGGGTGCCCTGAGGTATTTCCTTGGCATTGAGGTTGTTAGGAAGTTGTTAGGGATCCCATTGGTCTATGTATACATCAAAGGAAACATACCTTAGATGTTACCTCAAACACTAGTCTATCTCAGGCAAGGGTGTCCAAATACCCATTGAGTAGAATCACACTTTAACCTTGGACAAAAGTGAAGATGGAAATCCAAAACAATACAGAAGGTTGGTTGGTAGGCTCATCTACTCAACTATCACCAGACCTGACATTTATTACTTTGTACATGTCTTGAGCCAGTTTATGACTACTACTAGACATCCACATTTGAAGCTGCCAAGAAACTTGTGAGATATCTTAAAGGTAAAATTGATCAAGGACTCTTATATGCTGCAAATAGCCCTCTATCTTACTCTGTACTACTATTAGAAAATCCTTACCTGGATATTGTGTTTTGTTGGGCAATTACTTGGTGTCTTGGGAAGCTAGAAAACAACATATAGTCTCCAAAAGCTCAAGCCGAAACAGAGTATAGAAGCATGGCTAATGCTTGATGTGAGGTTACTAACTTAGTAGCTTTATTAAAGGATTTTGGGGTTATTTCTCTGTTACTCCAGTTGATCTCTATAGTGATAGTCAAGCTGCTTTTTATATCTCTTCAATTTTTTTGTTTCCTGAAAGAACTACACACATAGAGATTGACTAGATTGACAGTCATTTGGTTAGGAAGTAGATTGCTTCTGGCTTACTAAAGACTTCTCATGTAGATTGTTTCCTGAAACTCTTAAACTTGGTTAGGAAGTAGATTGTTTCCTGAAAGAACTACACACATAGAGATTGACTAGATTGACAGTCATTTGGTTAGGAAGTAGATTGCTTCTGGCTTACTAAAGACTTCTCATGTATCTTCCAAAGATCAACTTGCTGATCTTTTCACAAAGTTAAGTGCTTAACTATTGTATTGAAACTCTTAAACTTGCTACTAATAATATTGTTGATGGTTTATAGATTACAAGTTTTAAATTTTCATTAATATAATTAAATCAACCTAAAATTATAGCTCAAAATCTTTCGCCAGAAAAGAAAAAAATGTGAATATCATTTTATTTTAGGACGAAGAGAGTAAAGTAAAACGAAAGATGTAGCCTCAGAAGTAAATAAAATATCTGCAACCATGCTAAAACACCCTTATTTCTAATTTTGTTTTCCATTGATGTTAATAGTTCAGAATAAAAACAAGCTTTCCTTCAGTACTAGGCATTCCCATTCACAATGCAATCAAACTTATCCACCATAGATCCTATATTATCATCTCTGAACTCCCCTGAACAAACCTCGCTTTCTATCGGCGAAGAAGGTGAAACCAACCATAACCAGAGGACTACTCTCCCATCTCATACGCTTTTTCTTGTCAAAATCCGGGAAATTTTAACACTTTCTATCATCCCATTCCTATGCCTTACCTTGCTAGCCACCCAAAACTTGCCAACTGGACCGTCCCGAAGTTCCTTCCAGTCTTCTCAGCCTCACAACTCAGTCAGTTTCAGACTTCTATGTATGGTTGGGGTGGGGTGGGGTGGGGGTGGGGGGTGGGTGGTTTCTCTGACTTTCTTCCTTTTGCTAGCAAGTTATTCCGGGGATACGATAAGGATTAGGTTTAGGCTTCTTAATTTTATCAGCCAAAACAGCCTGAGTTGTTAGGATTATAGCAGCAACAGATACAGCATTCTCTAGGGTACACCTCGCAACCCGACACGGATCAACTACACCACTTGCAAAGAGGTCTTCATATGTCCCTGTCATTGCATTGTATCCAATCTCCCATTCGTGAGTCATAATCTTCTCCACCACCACATCTCCGTCAACTCCTGCATTAGCTGCAATCAATTTTGCAGGGGCCAGTAACGCCTGAAATTAACACACGAAATATTTGCTTGACTTTTCTTTTGTTTGAGAAGATTCAAGTCTTAGCAAGGCTTTTTTTCATAGAGAGGAGCAAACTATGAAAAATGCAAGGGGAATAGAAGGGGGTGTTTGATGCAAAAATAATACTGACTAAAAGACATATCACCAGCAACATGCAACCAACCAAGGATATGTTCGCACTATACTTTTTTAATGCAAATCTCAAGAAAGAATAATTTTAAGAGAAGGAAAATGGTGAACATACCGAGCTTATAATGTCAGCGCCGATCTCTTCATCTGGATTTTCAAGAAGCTTTTTAATAAGAGGAATTTCTTCCAAAAGATGTATATAGGTGGCTCCACCACCTGGTACAATACCTTCATCCATAGCAGCAACAGTGGCATTTTTAGCGTCTTCAATCCTTAGCTTCCGATCTTCGAGTTCAGTCTCTGTATGTGCACCCACCTATCCAATCACACAGCTTAATAAAGATAATAAATTGAGTAGTTTACATCTCATCAAAGAAAAATTGGAGAAACCTAATAACTACATAGTATATGTATATGATAATTAAACTAATACTCAACTCAACTTGTTATTATCACTCGGGTAACTACTGTCACCATCTGAAAAAACTCAAAAAAAAAAAAAAAAAAAAACTAATACGAGACGGAGCACAGTTTATGCTTATTATACTTGCAACCTGACAATAACCAATAACAAGACTCTTTTAATCGAATGAACAATCAAGTGCATTAGTAGCTTTGCCTTGAATAGTAAATCCTCTCCAAGCACTGATACATTCCGTGATCCTTTTACCGACTGCGACATAAACTCAAATTGTCAAGTTTGTCTACAAGAAGTGTATCCTTGACACTTGCAACAATGAACGATTATCAGGAGCTACTCAAATCTTATGCCCTCTCCGTGGCAGAAAGTTAGTCCCATTGACATTTGGTGGTCAACTATACTCAACTTTGACCAAAGATTTAGGAGTAAATATGTATCTTAATGAAATTATAAAACATGTTATTGATATACCAAAGACATATTATCAATAACAATTTCTAGACTTTCACTTGGTCAAAGTTCACTAGAGCAGACCGTAACAATTAAATGGGACTATCTTTCCAGGATGGAAGGACTATATACTTGGACTAACATGAAAAGATGTGAATTATGATTTGATCATTCATTGCAAGTCAAACATAATTTCCTAGCAAGCTCAAGAGCACACTTACAAATAGGTTACAAACAACATGTTTTATTTTCTTAATGATACTTCTTACGAAATCAGCTGCTATCAAATCATTCTCAAAAGCACTCACATTATACAAAAATTTCCCATAACGATAAGTGACAAAGACCAAAGGAGTACCAGTAAGCATGAACAAAGTGAAGTTTTGTTGAGATTAATCCTGGTTAGTCTAGATTATTCTAGAAGGAGTTTGTTCATAGTACTTTATCTTGGTAGAAGGTTCATAATACCAAGAGTCAAACTACATTAGTCTATATACAAGTATTGGTGTTTTTTTTTTTTCTTGTTTATGTTCATCATCTCATATCACTTGTAAGCCTATAAATACATGTCATTCTAGGATCAATGTGGATCAAGAAAATCAGATTTAATAGAGTAAAATTTCCTCCATATTTAGTGTGTTGTTCTCTAGCAAGTTTTCTCAACAGTGGCATCAGAGCCCAAAAAGGGCCGCCATGGACGGTGGTTATAATCAGCCTCAAATTCCGATCTTGGAAGGGAAATATTATGATCAATGGCGTACTCAAATGTTGGTATTGTTTGACTATCAAGAATAGCTTGAAATCGTGGAGGGTGGCATAAGAAAGCTCAAACAAAATGCGAATGAGGCGCAAAGAGCAGCACATCAACACACGTAAAAGGATAAGAAGGTGTTGTATTACATCCATCAAGGAGTGAATAATGTGGTGTTTGAGAAGATCGCTAGAGCAAGCACGTCAAAGCAAGAATGGGAAATTTTGGAAAATTCTTTCAAGGGGAGTTGAAAACGTGAAAAGGGTAAAACTCTAAACATTAAGGCGATGGTATGAACTTCTTGGAATGGAGACTTCTGAAACTATTTCTGATTATGTTAGTCGAATACTTACTTTGACAAATGAAATGAAGTCATATGATGAAAGTGTTGAACAATTAACCATCGTGGAGAAAATTTTGTGAACACTTACGCCTTGATTTAAGCATATCCATAGTTGTCAAAGGCGAGAAGCGAGAGGCGGGCGAAAGGTACCCGAGCGAGGCGAGAGGCGAGGCGAGAGGCGGGCGACAAAAAAGCGAGCAATGTTGAAAAATAGAAAAAATATAGTTCAAATCAAAAATATCTACATATATACATAAAACACTAAATAATTATCACAATTCCACGTTTAATAATATGATTAACATAACCAAAACCCAAAAGTAAGAATATCAAGACATAAGACACATGAGTACTTGTAGTACTACGTTCAAATTAACAAAAAAAGTAAATTAACAAAATAAGTACTAGACTGCTAGTTTTAGAGTGAAATAAACATGAAGTTTTTAACATAACTAGACATAAAGAAAATCAAGCACTATCACACTATCATCATCTTCCTCATCATCCATTCATGGATTTGTAAAAGTAGGTGAAATTAGGCTATAAACAATAAGCTGACTGCTATAAGAACAAATAAAAGGACGTAGTTTGACGACAAAACGACGGATCATCAATAAGTTTTCCACTATCATGCTTTTCCTTAAAAGCGTAGCTTTTTTGCTTCTCACGTTATTGAAAAAGGCGTCGCTTTTCCTAAAAAAGCGATCATCGCCCGCCTGGCTGGGGAAGAAGCAACGAACTCGAAAAGTGACGAAAAAAGCGAGGAACGCGAGGCGGGCGACGCTTTTGACAACTATGAGCATATCAGTTTCATTTACATTGCAAAGACACGAGCAACGCATGAAGGATAAGTCAATTAAGAAGCCGGTTGAAGAAGCGTAACAAGTCTCTCACGTCCACTCCCCAAATATAAACAACGACGCACAGATGTTCTCAAGGTTATCATAACGGCGGTAGTTTTCGAGAAGAGGACGAGGACTAGATCGAGGTCGATGTCGAGGTGATTACAACAACAACAATCGAGGAGCCGATAGGGAACAATAACATGATCGCGGAGGTACAAATAGACACCGAAATATTCATCTACCGAGGACGTGGTAGAGGTCAAGTGTGACAAATGAAATGTTATGAATGTAATGAATATGAACATTACGCAAATGAGTGTAGATATAGAGAGAACTTTGGAGATGGCGAAGAAGCTTGATTGCAAGAGAAGGCAACAATGACGATTCTCAAGCTCTTTTGATGGTTATGGAAGCAATTGAAGAACCTTGTTACTATACTTTTGTCCTTGACATAGGTTGCACAAATCACATATGCGGGAAGGAGTTGTTTGTTGATCTCGATGAAACCGTGAGGTCTAATGTAAAGTTTGCAGAAGATGGCACAATGTAGGAGATGGGGAAAGGTCGAGGTCTTATAAAATTGAAGAATGGAGATCGTAAGTATGTCTCAGATGAGTTCTATGTTCTGGATATGAAGAACAGTTTGTTTGTTGAGCTTGGGCCAAATTTTAGAGAAGGGGTATGATATGCGGCTACATAACAACCAACTCACCATGTTTGATATGCAAGGTACACTCACTCTAAAGTCCAGTCTTTCCTCTTTCGAAAAATAAAATGTTTCGAGTTGATATTGAATGAAATTCCTATCCATGCGTCAATGCAATTGTATGGCATTTACGTTACGGTCATTCAAATTTTGTAGTATGAAGTTGTTAGCTCAAAAGGGGATATGGTTAGAAGTTTGCCTACCATTGATCACCCTGAACAATTATGTGAGGGATGTATTATTGGAAAGAAACATAGAGCTCTGACTGTGGCTGGAAGAACTTGGAGAACAAGAAGGCCCCTTGTACTTATTCATTTAAATGTGTGCAGCCCACTCGATGTGTGTTGCCAAATGGAAAAAAATTGGTACTTACTTTCATAGATGATTTCACTAGAAAGATTTGGGTTGATTTACTTCATAGAAAGTCCGAAGTTTTTGCTAGCTTTACTTTAAGTTTAAGGCTCTTGTTTGTTGAAAAGTAAAGTAATTATTATCTTTAAGTTTTGCAAGCCGATGGTGGTGGTGAATATAAATCAAATGAATTTGTCGAGTATTGCAAAGAACAAGGAATAGAGTATGAAGTGATGTTTCCCTACCCACCACAATAAGTTGGAATTGCCAAGCGGAAGAACTGAATATTTTTTGACATGACGAGAAGCATTTTCAAAGCCAAGTAGATGCCGAATTCATTTTGGGCGGAAGGTGTCGCGTGTACATTTTATTTGTTGAACTGATGCCCAACGAGAAATGTTAAAGATGTTACTCCTGAAGACGCGTGGAGCGGTGTCAAGCCAAACGTGAAGCATCTTAAGGTGTTTGGTCATGTTGTAAGCATGTTCAAAGCCAAGTGGATGCCGAATTCATTTTGGGCGGAAGGTGTCGCGTGTACATTTTATTTGTTGAACTGATGCCCAACGAGAAATGTTAAAGATGTTACTCCTGAAGACGCGTGGAGCGGTGTCAAGCCAAACGTGAAGCATCTTAAGGTGTTTGGTCATGTTGTCTATGATCATGTTCCAACCGAGACAAGAAGGAAGCTTGATGATACAAGAGTAAAGATTTTTTTTGTGGGTTACAAGGCAAGGTTGGTGGATACAAGTTGTTCAATCCAATTATACAAAGAAGGTGATTGTGAGTAGAGGTTTTGTTAGCTGAAGAAAAAGCTTGGAATTGAGAAGTTTATGCTCCAATGGATTCTCGACGCACTTTCATTTCCATTCTTGAAGATAAAGTATCTCAACACTTCAAACTACTCAATTGGAATGTTTTAAGGTAACTTCTGATTATGCCGCTAATGATGATAGAGATTTGATGCATTTACCGTGTTCGCAGATAGTAAGCCAGCTAAGTTTGGAAAGTTGTCCAAGATGCAAGGTAGATTCAAGCAATAGAGGGGGAAATAAGAGAAATTGAAAAGAACAAAATGCGGAACTAGTTGAGATTCCAAAAGGGAAGAAGGCCATTTATATCAAGTGGATTTCCAAGACAAAGATCACAGCAAATGGTGAAATTGAAAGGCACAAAAATAGAAACGAGCAAAGTCATGGTTATGATCATCAAGAGGTATTTTCTCTTGTTGCAAGAATTGAGACTATTAGATTAATTATTGCTTGGTGGCACAAAATCATTGGAACATTCATCAATCAAATGGATGTGAAGACTTCTTTCTTAAATGGGCCTCTTGAAGAAGAAGTTTTGTGAAGCAGCCACTTAATTTTGTGAAGAAATGGAGCGAAGATAAGGTGGATAAGTTAAAGAGAGCTCTAAATGGTGTGAAGCAAGCACCGAGAACTTGGAACAAGCGCATTGATTCTTTCATTGAGAACGGATTCAAGAAGTGTGCCTTTAAGCATGCCTTATATGTGAAGCCATATAATGTTGGTGATAGGCTAGTGCTTTGGCTTTATGTTTATGACCTGGTGTTTACACGCAACAATAGTAACACGATTGAAGAATTCAAGGAGCCGATGATGTGGGAGTTCAAGATGACGGACCTTGGCTTAGTGTCATATTTTCTTGGCATTGAAGTAGCTCAAGGCAAAGATTGAGTTTTTATTTGTGAAAAGAGGTGTGTTGTGGAGCTTTTGAAGAAGTTCAAAATGTTCGATAGCCTAAAGATAGTGAAGATGCGAAAGTTGATTTAACATATTTCAAGCAAATTGTTGGGAGCTTGAGATATCTTACTTGAAAAATCCCGACGTTGCTTATGAAGTTGGTTTAATTAGCAAATATATGGAGTCTCCTCGACAGTGTCATCTTCAAGTGGAAAAGAGGATCTTCCGTTATCTCAAAGGAACCTGTGATCATGGTATTCATGGTATGATCTACTCTTCATGCAACAATGGTGAATTGATTAGATATTCGGGTAGTGATTGGTGTGGAGATCCAGATGATCGCAAGAGCACTTCGGGTTATATGCTCAATTTTGGTTCAACATCTCTCGTGGCACTATCAACATGTGAAATGGAGTACGTAAAAGCGGCGTCAAGTGCACGTACAGCGAAATGGTTGAGGAGTTTGTTAATGTAGGTCCATGTTCGAGTTGATGGACCAACAAATATTTTTTTTGTTACAATATTTATGCGATTGATTTGGCAAAGAATCATGTGTTACGCATGAGAGGAACAAGCATAACGATACTTTCGTGATCTAGTACCGAAAAATGAGATTACGTTTGCGTACTTACAACAATCAAGTTACAGACATTCTTACTAAGCCATTAAAGCTCGAAGCATTTGTCAAGCTGTAAGTATGATGAGACTGACAACATTTTAAAATCATGATGAAGGGAGAATGTTAAGATTCATCCTAATTAATCAAGATTATTCTTGAACGAGATTTTGGTTCATGGTACTTTATCTTGGTACATGGTTAATAATTCAAAGAGTCAAATACATTACTCTAAATACATGTAAGGTCTTTTTGTATCTATATACGTTCATTGTGTCTCATATAATTTGTACGAATATAAATAGGCATGTCATTCTAAGATCAATGTGTGTCAAGAAAACAAGATTTAACAAAGTAAATTTTATCCTCCATATTTAGCCTGTTGTTCTCTCTAGTAAGTTTTCCTCAACAAGTTTCATGTTGATATTTCGGGAGAAACCAAAATGCTTAATTTAGTCATTTTTGTTTGTGGATATGCATGTACGATATATGTAGATTTACCTTTACGAAAGTTGTTTTGGGCAATGGAAGTATTAACAAAATTACTAATCAATATTCTTGCTCATCAATAAATAGGGGTGGCAAGTTCTTACCAATGGTTATACCCATTAAGATTTTATCATGCTTTAAACTATTGTACATTGTACCATGTATCATAGTTTAAAGCATTATATTGTTAATGGATAATACCCATTGAGTAACCGAAACAACCATTTTGCCACCCCTATCAATAAAGTTCCAGTATCGTTTAATTATGAATTCATAGAGGCTTGAATGTACCTTGATAATAGCTATGCCGGCAGAAAGTCTAGCTATCCGTTCCCTAAATGTTTCTTGAAGATGGGCACTCTCTGTTTTAGCAAGATCCTCCTTTATATGCAATATTCTTGCTCGAGTTTCAGCTTTAGTGGATGGATCAGCGATTATTGTCGTAGTTTCGCTAGTGATGGTGACTCGGCGTGCAATACCAAGCTGATCAGATGTTGCGTCTTCCAGAGTCAGGCCCAAATCACCGCATAGAAAATCACCACCTGATTACCACAGAATGTTACATGCAGAAGTAAAGGAATTAATGAAGAACCAACTAAAGCAACAAATGCAGTATCCCCCTACATATCAATGCTAATTCTACAAGTGAACTTGATTGAGAAATGAACAATGCTCACTCCTTAAAAATGTTGGGAAGGAAGGCTTGCTTTTTTAATGTACAAGCAATGCACAAACAAGTAAAGCGCATTCCTTAAAATGTTGACTAGTCAAATGCCACATATATTTTGGGAAATAGAAGTATTATATTCTTAATAGCTGGAATTTTTTTGAAACATGTATATATTATATATATACTCCCTCCGTCCCATACTTATTGCTACTAAAAGTTAGTGCACGAGAATTAAGAAAATATGTTGGAAAAGTAAGTATTGTGAGTGGGTAGGAGAGAGAAAATATGTTAGTGGATAGTTGTGGTGAGTGGGTAGGAGAGAGAAAATTGAACATTTTGGGTAAGTAGCAATAAGTATGGGACGCCCAAAACGGAAATAAGTAGCAATAAGTTTGGGACTGGGGGAGTATATGTTTACTCACACACACAGAAGGACCTCTTTCTTCTTATCAGAGAAGAAGAGAAAAAGTTGCATGGTGTAAACAATAACTCTCTCCCCCCCCCCCCTTCCCCATTTTCTTGAATTGTTTGCTCCCTAATCCATACCATGTTCAAATAAACTACGTTTTCTATACCTTCCAAAACAAATCAAACCACAAAAAAAAAAAAAAAAAAAAAATGGAAAGGGGAAGGGAAAGGGAAAAGGAAAGAATCCATTGTTTGACTTTGCAATATGGATTTTTGAGCTTTGAAGTCTTTGTGGGGCAAGAAATCAGAGTTAGGATTCCAACTATGACAGGCATGCCAGAATTTCTTCTCTTTTTCTGTTTGATAGATTTACATATAATTTTGGTCAAATTCCAATCAAAACTATAAACATGGAACAGAGGGACTACAAAATTAAGTAACAGCAATCGTATTCTTAGGACAAAACAACATTCTAATCCCGCTTTAGAATTGGGAAAGGGAAATCCCGAGGAAAAAAAAAAAAACACATTCTTAGTATGAGCCCGTAAAGAAACTAAATACACAACTCCATACCAAAGCAAGGACTATGGATGTGTGAGGTATTTAAAAATCCTTGCATTGCCTTCCATTCACCAAAATAGAATATACCCTACTTTAGAATATCCACATCGGTTCCTCTCTTAATCCCACGAATATGCATGCAAGGATCTAAGCATGTTTAAGCTTCTAGTAGTTGCTTCGAGTTGGTAAGCTACTTAAAGATTTAAAGTTTGAGGTTGATAGGCGGATATATTATAACGTAACATGGCCTTGGTGATTTTCGAAGAGAAAATTTTGGAGAAAATCAATTCAAAATATTTTGGAAGCTAAAACTAAGAATGATAATATATTATGTATAATTGTACCTGCTACAATGAGTAATACTTAGTTAAAATTGAAAGTTTATCTAGATTACAAGTTTTAAGAAGAACGATTCAAGAAAAGTGTTAAACATTGACATATGATACGTTTGAAAGACTTGTACCTTGAAAGAGTGAGCACGCTATAGTAGTAGCAGATCATCCGTTGTTTTACAAAATAATTCCTGTAAGCATGAATATGTTTTCCTAGTCTAAATCTATTATCACAGACAATTGCAAGACCTTGAACCATAACAAATTTATCACTGCGTTAAGGAGATTGTAGCAGATTCTGTCACTCTTATGGGCCTTATTACAAAATTGATTCCACCTAATTCACTTATTAGGTTAATCTTATGTTTTCATCTGATATTCCACAGGAGTATTGCTTCAAAAGTGTAGTATATGTTAAATTTTAGACTAACTTCAAGAGATTGTTTTAAGGGGTAATGACAATTTAGGGTAAATTGCATATTGGTGACCTGAGTTTGTGTCACGTTTGCAATCCCCAACCTGAGAGTTTAATTGTGCCAATCAGGCACCTTAGTTTGTCAAATTTTTGCAATGTGGTGAATAAACTAACTGATCGTTAGTTTTATGACTGAATGGAGCACATGTGATTTGCACATGACTTTTAAAGGGGTAATTTTGTCATTTCATTGAAAATTGATGAATCCTCCCATGGCTGGCCTTCACCCTCCTATTCCTTTCATCTTCTTCCTCTTCTTCACAACTTCTCAGAGCCCCATCTCCATGGCTACGGCGCATCTCTGCATCACGACACCAACACCACCATTCAGTTGCCTCACAATAACCACCACTCGCCGCCACCGTCAGCAAACCACCACCACCATCATCAAACCATCAGCAAGTTCCAAAAATCCAATTATTCAAGAACTTCAAAAACTCAAATTTCAAATCAAGCTCTTCAAAATTCAAAACTCCAGATTAGAAAATTAATGTTGTTGTTGGGTAATATGGGCAAGAGCAGGTTGTTTCTCAAACCTAGAAAGAAATTAGAAACAAAAATTACTTCACTCTAATAAGCCCCACAAGAAATCGAAAAGTCTAAGCACCCAGATTGACAAATCATAAAGAAACCCTAAATCAATAACAAGATAGAAGAAATTAAACGTTGTGAAGAAGGTGTTGGCCGGTAATTTCCCGATCGTAGACAGGGGCACGGATGTGAGTTGACCGGTGTTGATGTCCTGGCGAAGAAGAGGGTGTTGGCCGGAATTTTTAGGACATATATCTGGCGATGGGTGCGTCGGCCGGCGGAGATGATGTGGTAGCCGGCGTTGATTAGGGAATGGCAGAGAGAGAGGTGAGAGATTGAGAGAGAAGATGGAGGAAGAAGATGAAGATGATAAACAAATAAGGTTATGACATGGTGATTTTTTTTAATTCTTTCCTTTATTTTTTAAAAGTTGCAGTTGACCCCCTCAGTTAAAGTACATATTTTGCACATCCTCTAAGAATTGACAAAATTGCCCTTCTAAAAGATCATGTGCGAGGCACATGTGTTTAGGTCCGTCAAAAAATTAACGAAAAGTTAGTTTATTCACCACATTGCAAAAATTTGACAAACTTAGGTGCCTGATTGGCACAATTAAACTCTCAGGTTGGGGATTGCAAACATGACACAAACTCAGGTCACCAATATGCAATTTGCCCGACAATTTAGGGTCCAAAGTTTGGGGGGTTTGTGCCAATAGGGGTCTGATGTATCAATTTTGTCAATTTAAGGTCTAAAGTTAACAGCGTTAGTCAATTAAGGGTTTTTGGACTAAGTTGCGAAAAAAATCGAGTTAAGTAACAGAAGAACTTAACTGGAGTTTGTTTTGGATGTTCGCCTGGGCTTTGTGTCATTTCACACACCCCTTATACAATGGACCCTAAATTTTCTTTTACTCTTATTATTATTTTTTTCGAATAATTTTAATTAATACAAAAATACTAATAATTAAAAAATATAAGCAAATAAATAATTAAAGTGGTTTTTTTTAAACCGCAAAAAATGAAGTTATAAACAAGGGAAATTAATAATAAAAACTAAAAATAATTATATGAAGAAAATAAAATAAATAGAATACTAATATGAATAATGAAACAATACTAACCACCACCACCCCCCAAAAAAAATTGTCCAAATCCCCACTTTCTTCTTTCTAAAAAAATAAAGTGGTTTTTTTTTTTGGAATATAATTTTTTACACATTTTCCTTTTAAAAAATTATATTGTACTTTTTATTTTATAGTGGTTCTTAATGAATAAAAATATTTTAATTGTATTTATTGAAAAAAATATTTTCGGTAAATGACGTCTTAATTATTAGTTAATTTAATATAAGAAAGCAAATATTTCAATTTTTTTATTAATTTTCTTCG
Source organism: Campanula takesimana (assembly GCA_026119855.1). Classification (NCBI taxonomy): domain Eukaryota; kingdom Viridiplantae; phylum Streptophyta; class Magnoliopsida; order Asterales; family Campanulaceae; genus Campanula; species Campanula takesimana. Next base: position 392,113 of record JAOWBW010000044.1, read on the forward strand.
TCTGAAATGACGATATGCCCATGCAAATAATCAAAACAAACTCCAGTTAAGTCCATGTGCAAAACACGTGTGACTTAACTGGATTCCGTTAACAGAATCGTTAAAAAACCCTAACCTGCACAACTTTTGCAACTTTGGACCCTAAATTGACAGAATTGTTACATCAGACCCCTATTGGCACACGCCCCCAAACTTTGGACCCTAAATTGTCATTTACCCTTGTTTTAAAGTCTCTTTCAAATACTGCAGAGTCAAAATAGTAACTTTGAATGTTTATTTCTACAAGTCATGTCACTTCGCAATTTGAAGTAGAACGGTGACACAATCAATTAGTGAGCCAAAATTCATTTAGGATGTGTTAAATTCAAAACTATTCAAAGAAGATAATTTCCAATTTAGAATAAGATTGTTGATGGTCTTTTTTCAAATTTGTTACTTGTTAGATATTTAAAAGCAGAGGTCACTTTCTTATCTTCAACTTGAGACTTAGATTCTTATGCAAACCTCTGGAGTAATAAATTACTCCCTCCGTCTCACTATGTTTGGCCACAAGACAAAATTTCGTAGTTTAAGATACCTTAATTAATGACTTGTTCAATTTCTATAATTCCTAGTATACCCTTCTTTAATAATATGCACATGAGAATCCGTGCCATGTTTTTATACTAACTAATATTAATTAGCTTGCAAGATGTTAAACTTAACGAAGGGTATAATAGGAAAATAATGTATAAATTTACATTGGTTTTTTAAGTGGGCAAACAAAATGAGACAAACAAAAATAGAAATGTGGCCAAACATAGTGAGACGGAGGGAGTATGTACTATATATATATATGAGAAATCGGCTTGAGCAATAAATGTTTATTCATTTACATCATGATGCATAATGTTTAGAATTACTCCAAATAGTATGGTTGACAAGTTAAACTAGTTGAAAATAGAAGTAAGTTATTTATTGAGCATGTGTAATATGATACTTCAACAAATAATATTTTTTCCTAAATCAGGACATTTAAACCCTAAATTGATCAACCTTCATGGACTTCAGGCCCTATTTTGTAATTGTATGCATAGTTATTGAAGGCCCAAGGCGCACCAAGGCGCAAAAGGTGTGCCCGGAGCCTAGGCGCGCACCTAGGTGCGCTTTTGCTAACCATGGTGCGTCCCATAGTAATTAAAGGCCCAAAGCGCAACAAGGCGCAAAAGGTGTGCCCGGAGCCTAGGCTCGCCTAGGCGCGCTTTTGATAACTATGATTGTATGGAAACTGTTGAGCCTTAAATTGACAAAATTTAATGGGGTTTTTGCATGGAAAACATCAAAAGGCCCTGATTTGGGCAAAATTTGACGCGTTAGGCCCTAAATTGACAAAACCAGAATGTCAGGCCCTAAACTAGTACCAATCCGAAGAGTTCAGGCCCTATTTCATAATTTACGCATAATAATAAGCAGAGGGTTGGAGAGCAATCCATTGCAAAAGACTTGATAACTCATGTGTATACCTGTCATAGTGGCAAGATCTTGCAATATGGTCTTCTTCCCATATCCAACACCAGGACATTTGACAACAGCAACATTAATTAGACCTTGTGCCTTGTTTAAAATCAGCCATTCCAGCACTTTCACTGACATATTCTCGGCAATAATGAGTAGTGGGACACTTAATTGAGTACACTTCTCCAACAAAGGAGCAAGCTCATTGACAGTTGATATCCATTGATCCGTTAAAAGTACTCTAGCATTTTCAAACTCCACTGTTGCTGTATCCTCATTTGTGATGAACTCAGGTGTTGCATACCCCTTTTTTAACTGTAGGCAAAATATTCCTGAATATACATTAAAACATATAAAAACAAAAGGAAAAAGTGCACAGAAAAGCACCCAACTATGCACACTTTGTGAATTTGATCACTCAATTCATTTTCGTTGCATAGAACACATCAAACTCATTTATATTAGCATCCATGATCACTGGCACTAATTCCGAGAGTTTTTTACCGTTAATGGTCATGTGCAGCGCATGTGACTAAATTCGAAAGGGTATTTTAGGTAATTTAGTCTAAACAGTAAAAAGCCAAATTGTAGGGTTTAATGGTTAGTTTCAAAATCTGCAGGGCTTGAATTAAAAAAAAAAAAAAAAAAAAAAAAAACAAAAACCGTAATAACCTTATACATCCCATCCTCATACGCCCCCCCCCCCCTTCTATATCGCCCCCCTCCCTTCCTTCCCCTCATCCAGCCACCCTTCCCCCATCTCCTGTCAGCCCTCTTCCCTCCCGTCCTCCAGCCACCCTTCCCATCCCTACCTCTGCCCACCCCTTCCATCTCGAGATCACAAGGCCTGGGGATATCGGGCTTTATTTGCATTTTCTGAGGTGACCCCGTAGCCGAAATCCAAGAATCAGACAACCAGTTTGTCTGAATGTCCTGTGTGAAACTTTCGACAGATAATTCATCCCAGATGTCTCTTTTAGCAAGAAGTTTCAAATCCTTCTGTCTTTTGTAGGCGATTCCATTCGGGTGGAACCGTAGTCAATCTGATAGCAATTTGTTTTGTTTGCCTTAAGACTCTGAAGCTTTGACTCGAGTGATCTGAAATTAGGAAGTTTGAAGAAAACCAACTCGCTTTCTTGGATTCTTGTTTTCTCCGCAAAAATAACCCATTGGTGATAACAGAGGCCTTTTCATGTATAATTGTGTGTGTATGTGTGTGTTACTTTTTACATGGTTGAACTTGTGATTTTTTTCTTTAATTTAGCCTGAAATTGGTTTTAGAAGGTTAACCCACATCAAACTATAATGAGTTTTGGCGGGAAAATATAGATTTATGCCCCTGTACTTAGGTATAGATTTATGCCCCTGTACTTAGATCTAAGGTGCAGATATGCCCTTAAACAAAATAACTGTTATCCTTGCCCTTGTACTCAGGAAAAATGTGTGTATATTTAGCCACCGTCATTTTTCGGTCCAAAAACCAACGGATTGGCTGACGAGGCAACTTAGGTGGAAATTAAGATTTATTATGTGGAAAAAAAAAATACCCATGTGGAATATCATGAGTATAGTGAAAATTAATTGGCTCAATGCTACGTCGTTTAATAGGAGTCCTTTTTCTTAGAAAACGACGTCTTCCTTGATATACCTCCTCCCCAAATACGCTCTTCACAGATCCCAACCGGCCAACTCCCATGTACCAACTGTTCTTAAATCGTTCAAAAAATTGTTCTACAATTGCAAGTTGTGCTAAGGAATTGCTAGAGTTTTCAACCAACAAGACTTCAAAAAACTCGTTTATGGAGTAGTAAATAGTTTGAGCAGGTCCGACGCCGAGACCCATGGCGTCGATTCCATTGAAGAAACTGGTAAGACCTTCTAGTTTCAAAATTGAGGAGAGAGATTGTAGAAGGATGACTTGGAATGAACATGGTGATGACCTAATTACCTGAATATGATTCTTGACACTTGAGAGTGTAAATTGGGAATATGGTCATTTGTTCAGTGAAGACGATAATAACTCCAGCAACCATGAATTTCCAGAAAATAAGACCGTCGTCGGTGGGTGGAATAAAAGAAATTTATGGGTTCGATTGTGATAATGGTGGTGAAAGGTTGGGGCGGCGACAGTGACCTGGTGGTAGTCACGACGTGGTTTTGAGATTATAACTTTGCCCTAATTTTTTGGGCATAAAGAAAGTGGATTAAGACGGCGTCGTTCCCCAAAGATAGTTGACTCTGATTTACACACTCAAAACGACGTAGTTTTAAGGCGATTAACTGTCATCATACTCAGCAAATTCTACTTTGACTGTTTTTTTTCCATGTAACAAATCTTAATTTCCACCAAGGTTGCCTAGTCAGCCAATCCGTTAGTTTTGGACGGAAAATTGACGGTTGCCAAATATACACACATTTTTCTAGAGTACAGGGGCAAAGATGGCAATTATTTTGTTTAAGGGCATATCTGCATCTTAGGCCTAAGTGTACAGGGGCAAAAATCTGAATTTTCCCGAGTTTTGGCAGATTGATCAATGAATTTTGAGTTTTATAGTGGGGTTTTTGTGTTTGGTTGCCTAAAAAAATGGATGGAGTCTATGGTGGTCTGTGTTACCCGGACTTGGCAAATATGCCGCCATACCAGTGTCGACACGACACGACACCGACACTGGTATGAAAACCGGCGCGGATACGCCTAATAAACCTCGGACACGGATTTTTTTTTTTTAGGGAATTTCGTAATTAAGGTAAGGACTTCCAAAATCGACTGATTTTGGAAAATTGATTCTTAAAATCGATTAAGCCCTAAATTTCCAAAGATAAAATTGACAATTGGAGAACACTTACCGCGACCTGACTAGGATGAGAATCCTTCAACGACGATGGCGGCAAGCTTCAACGCAGTCGACTACGACGTACTCCGACTCTCTCGCGATTTCGGTATATTGTTCCTTTATTTCCTCCTTATTCTCGATTCTTTTGTTTAAGAGACAATCCCTCAGTAGCCCTTCAACCGACTGTTTATTCATATTAAGGAGTCTATATTTTGTTATTTCCTCTAAAGCCCCTAATAGATTTTAGATATTATTGAAATTTTATCAAAATAATATGATTTGTAACACAGGTAGTGATGAAGGAGAATGCATAAAAAAAAAAAAGGAATGGAGGGATGAACCGTATCCCGTACCCGTGTCCAAATTTAGGACGGTGTCCCGGTGTCCAAAATTATTAAGAAAACTGTATCCGACACTAGGATTCGTATCCGTGTCGGATCCTCGATACCGTGTCCAGGTAACATAGATGGTGGTGGAGGTGATGGTAGCTTTGACAATGGTGGTGGTGGTGGCGGCGGATATCGTTTTCATTACTGGATCTGGGTTAATTTTGGGCTGGTGATTTATTATTGGTGGTGGCTGTGGTAGACAAGGTGGTAGGGAGACGGTGGTGATGGTGAGATGGTGGCAGGTTGGTGATGTACATCAACAGCAAAATGAACTAAAATTAATGGAGGATGACCTATTTGGAAAAAAAAAAAAAAATGAGTAGTTAAAGTGAAAAAAAAATAAAAAAAATCATGTGAGTTGTATGAGAAAAGATCACTATGTCAGGGACCTATTCAATTTATTTTCAACCTTTGAATATTATCAAAGTGAACTACCTAAAATACCCCTTTAAATTTGATCACATGTGTTGCACATGACCATTAACGGGAAAAAAAACAAACGGAGTTAGTGATAGTGACAATGGATACAAAAAAATTGAGTTGGATGTGTTGCTTGCAACAAAAATGAGTTTGGTGATTATATCCACAAAAAATATGAAGTTGGGTGCTTTTTTGTGCACTTTTTCCAAAACAAAATGAAAATAATATATGAACATGTAAAAGTTGCAAAGCCAGAAGGGCTGTTATACGATTCAGGCTCGGCTTGTAAAAGCTCGAGCTCAAAACGATTGTCAAGCTCGTTTCGTTATTGAGCCGACTGTTTTCAACTCGTTTAGCTCGTTAAAAGCTCGAGATCGGCTCGATACGCTCGTTAAGCTTGAATTTTTGTTTCAACCGGCTCGAACTCGACTGAGTAAGCTCATTAAGAACACATTTTTACAGAAAAAAACCTAAGCTTGAGCTCGGCTCGTTAAAACTCGAGTTTGATATCGGCTCGAGTTGTTCGCGAACAGCCCGCGAGCTCGATTCGACTCAAGTTTCAACAAACAAGTGGGCTCGAGCTCGATAAGTTGTGAACGAGCTCGACTCAGCTCGTTTACAGCCCTAGAGCCGGTGAGGAAATGCATTACCTTCATTCCTTCTTCAACCACCATGTAAGTTTCACTTGATTTGGAAGATTCAACATAGATTACTCCATCTGGCCCAATAATATCTATGGCATCAGCAATTAAGGTTCCAATGTATTCATCATTTCCAGCAGAAATTGAGGCTATGGCTGCAGGGGAATTACAAAAACACAAAGTTGAAAAATGTTATAGCAGAAAGAATGTCAACAAAAGAGAAGAGATTACTCCCTCCGCCTCATTTTAAACTTCAAAAAATTCCCAAATGGATGTTCCAATTTAAACTTCAAAAACCAAAAAAAAAAGAAAGTTTATAATACTTTTCAGTGTAATGGACCCCAGATGTCATACTCACAACAACTACCCCACTTTCGCTCTCTTAACACCCTACCCCACTTTCTATATTTTATAATATAAAGATTCCCAACCTTTATTCTTGTTCCCATCCTTTTTTTAAAAAAAACAAAATGGGACGGAGGGAGTACCTTTTATATCATCCCTTCCTCTGACAGGCAAACTTTTCATCTTCAAGACCTTGATCAATTCTTTTACAGTCTTCTCCATTCCTTTTCGCAACGCAATTGGGTTAGCCCCAAAGGATAGAGCCAACAATCCAGATTTGATCATTTCTCGTGCCAAAACAATTGCAGTTGTGGTACCATCACCAGCTATTTTATTTGTCTTGGTTGCAACCTGCAGAAGAGGAAAAAGAATATAATTTTAAAAATTGTTTGCGAGCTTTGTGGTTTGGAAAAATATATCTAGCTAGTAGCATGGACACCTCTTGGAGTAGCATCACTCCTGCATTTTCAATTGTGTCAGAGAGCTCTATGGCCTTGGCAATTGTAACACCGTCATTAATTACTTTAAGCTTTCCAGATTCAGAAAGAATAACATTGCGGCCTGCATGAGTTACCAAGAAACTAATAAGCATATTTCAACCGTGCAATAAAATGATGAGTGAAAATAATCTATTGCAATGCACAATTATATATATATATATATATATATATATATATATATACTCCCTCTGGTATGATAGTCTCATTTGACCTTTTATGATCAACCAAAATAAACAATGACCAACTATTAACAATCTAATTATCCTCGTGAAATTCTAAAAATAATTATTGATAAAAAAAAAAATAAGTGTCTGTCTCGATTGACATTAAGGTTTGGTCAAAGTTCAATTGTGTTGGCCGTAAAGATAGCCTCCCACAAATCATGCTTGCTGATTCAGCACAAGCGGCATTGACGAATAGATAAAGGATGAAGAGATCAAAGGGGAAATGAATCAGGCAAGAGATAAGCAGAGACATATAACAGCTTTTCAAAAACTAAAGACTGATAAGTTTCAGATGTATTCATTCATCAGTGTTGTAACTTCTATTTTTCTCAGTTTCAATGACCAAGAAACCAAGGAGGTCACCACTCTTACTGCTACTCATACTCAACTGCAATTCTCTAATAGTCCTGATTCTCACTCCTTGCTGTTCAAAGGTTCGGGGCATTATACTCGGTACCCCCTACGTGCCAAACATTAAAACGTCCCTTCTTTCCTTGCTGGTTTGTCCCAAAGAGTAGTCCCATTTTTTTAAAAAGAAAATAACAACTGTAATCTAAATTTAACAAGTACAAGCAAGTAAAGCATCTTCCATCACATGTTAACTTGTCAAATGGTGCATTTTTTTCAAGACAGAGAGAGTACATGTTACTATTTTCTACTCCTCCATTTCATTTAAATTGGCATATTTATTGTTTTGTCCCGTCCCAATGCTAATGATTCACTTACCCATTACATCTCTACCTAACTTACAAAATATACAACCTTTTACCTTCAGAAAAGATAATTGAAGGGTATACTCTCTCCGTCCCAGTTTAAGGTTCTTACTTTCCTTTTTGGTATGTCCCAGTTTAAGGTTCTTAGTTGCTTTATTCCTTAAATGGCAAAGGATGAATAGTGTTTGGACATCCTTGTCCTCATAAAGTTCATATATTACAAAAAAAAACATCACTTACCCATCTATTTTCCACCCACTTGCTATATGAATGGACAATCATATCCCCTACACACTACTTTCTTGACTCAAATTTGCCTTGGTTTCTTAATAAGCGTGTAAAGTCAAACTAAGAACCTTAAACCGGGACGGTGGGAGAATAAAGAAAAACATAAATCCGACAAACCAATTAATATGCTTTCTTAAACCAATAGCTTTTGTCAAGTGGCCGCAAGTAAGACGGAGGGAAACACTCTACATCTCCCCTCTTACATTCCTTCATCAGGAATGATCCAGTTCCCTTCAAGGTCATGGCCTTTTCTGAGCTTGGTTCTGAGTTAGTGTTAGGCTAAAAAATGTTTGATAAAGCTTGCAGATCTTACAAGAAAAACTCTTTGGACAACTGTGTGATGCATCATAGCCTTGAAGTTCGATAGTAATGTTTTTCTACATTTTGAAGGCGCTAGATTCCTTAAATATGAACCATTTGGGGTTGTTGGAGAGGCTTCGGTCAGTCCTGGCCTTGTGATCTCTTTCCACATATATTAGATTTCTTTGATGGACATCTCATCCATCTACTTCATTAGTTTCTTCTCATATATAAATATATACATCTTCGTCCCTTACCCCAAGGGAAAGAAAAAAAGGAGCAGTGAGAGCCGAAGAAGCTTATCTATACTAGATAAATTATTTAACCAACACTCGAAAATGCTACTCCCTTCATCTCTAAATGAAAGTCCATTTTCAACATTTGTTTGTCCCAAAACGAACGTCTTTTTTGTAAAAATCTTTGTCCCTAAATTTTATTTTACCAAATTCTTTTCACTATTTACTTAATATGTGCTAATCTGAGTGCTTGGATAGTGGATAATAAGAATATTTATACATCTTCGTCATTTAATTGTCTAAAAAGTGAACATTTTCAGAATGTCCCCTAAATGAGATTTAGACTCTCATTGAGGGATGAAGGTAGTTATATTTACACATTGTTTACAATTCTTTACCATGTTCTTTACAAATTTATCATACCAGCTACCTGAAAGCAAAACCCGTAGTATTAAAACAAGACCTAACCTTAATCCCTGAAAACCGAACCTCGGCCATTCTATGCCTTTGATGAATAACCGTTTTTTGGTACATATCCATATGTATAAAATAAAAAATAAGTAAAATAAAAAAATTGGGACCCGTTGGTTGAGAGAGAAGAAGAGAATAATATATCCGTCTATTCCGCTCAAAGAATATCTTTTCCATCTTTAGAATCCACAAATACAGCACAAAAAAATTTGTTCAACATGCTCTTGTTTCAGTTTCAGTGATAATTTAACCATTACTACATACTTCCTCCCTCCATTCAAAATCAAAGCATCCACTACTCTATTCTGGTATAGTTCACTTAAGAGAGTAAACTCCCTCTTTCTTCTCTTTCCACCATTTTTTTTTATTTAGTGGAACTTTATGAAGATATATGTCATATAGCTACTTCCTTTAAAAATTTGAATTCGACTACCATTTTTCTGAGATGAAGTCATATAGTCCATCCCTCCCCAAAAGGATAAATGCCTGTGAACATGATTGAATTTTGACAAGAAATTTATTAAAATATAATTATCTTAACTAAATTCAAAGAAAAGTTCCATTGAGAATAACAATTTTTGGAATTTATGAGGATAATAACAGTTCATACCTCACAATCGTACCCTCTATATGTGAGATGTAAAAACATCTGCAGTATATGTTCAACCATTTCTGCAACTACGAATAATTTTAAATACAAATATATTCCCTATTTAGAATTTTTGGATGTTAATTAATATAGTTAAAACACTGTAATCAAACCTTACTAATATTTTACTTTCTCCGTCAGCTTGATTGAGTTTTGACTTAAAATTTAAGTATCCCCATAAAATTCTATGCTTATTAGTAATGCATCAATGTTACTAAAATTTCATGGCCTCACTATTTCCCCTCCATATGTGAGATACAACAACAACAAGGCCGGCAAAATTACCAAAATGATTTGGGGTAGGTAGTCATAAGGAATCATCAACGAAATGTGAGATATGTTAAAGATAATACTCCCTCCGACCACAAAATGATCTTCACACATTTTTCAGCATTACTACGAATGAACTTTGAGCAATGATTTAAAGTTGATTGAATTATCCTAATGAAAATCTAAAACTTGTTATTGATGATGACGCCCTGGATTTCTGGGGTCACGGAGATAGAACTCCAACTTTGCTGTCTCTTGATCCTAATCACAACACAAACAAGGACACCGTTAAGACCAATGCCGGGTTGGAATCCGGCTTAGGCCCTCGGGTGTGAGAGTAAGATCTCTGAGGAAAACCTAAGAAGAAGGCTCAATGAAGACCTTGTGTGTGTGAAATGGATAGAGCAGGTACCTGGCCCTTTGGGGCGGATAGGAGTATTTATATGAGTAGAAGGAGGAGGTAGGTTTAAGGTACTAACCGCCCTTGTACCGGATGGACACGCGGCAAGTCCTCATTGGTTCGGCCAGGGGAGTGGCTGGGAACGTGGCGTGTTGTCAGGGAAACATGGTTCCACCACCAACCGTTATGGTGTGTCAGGTACGAACAGGTAACGTCTGTAGTACGTTTGTGACAGCTGGCTGCTGCGGGCTCCGGGCAGGTGGTTGAGTGATCAACACGGGACCCTAAGAATAGCGGGAGGCAGAGCTACCTCGGTTACGGTTATCATGAAGCCCGGGTCTCTCGGGCTTACAAGCTTGCGGGCTTATCCAGTTTGATGTGGTCGAGCTCGTGTGTACTGGCTTTGAACCGGATCCGGTCCGGTCTGGGATGCTCGGTCTTATCAGTGGCCCCTAACTCCGAGGGTCAGCTTATTTATGAGCGGCGCGAGGAGTTACACTTCCGTGTCTCGGCCCGGGCAAACTGTAGTAAATACGGGCACGGAATATCATGGGACGGGAGTCTTACAATGGTGGTTGACGACAGGACAGTGGGCCCCACGAGTCAGGCTAGTGACGTAACTGTCAGGTCCTTGATATGACAAGGAGCACGCTCATTAAATGCGAACCGTCATTGGAGTTCGAAAAAGCTGGTTCCCGCCTCTTCATTTTCGGGTCGTATGCCGGTTCAAAACCGGATCTGGGACAAGACCCGACCCGTATTGGGGGTATAAATAACCCTAACTGGCTTCGTTCAAACACTTTCGCCATTTTCAGAATACTTGCCTTTGCTTTCCTTTGCCGCCTTTGCTTGCAATCTCTCGTGATTCCGCTTTCGGTGCTTCTTCTCTCAGCCGGTCATTCAGGTAGTGCTTCTATTTTCTTTTGCTCGTTGTTAATTTATTGGTTCGTTCGTCCTGGGTATTTAGAGGCCCTCCTTATTGTCTTTTTGGGGGAACCCCCTTAGCACCAGTTTTTCGGATTCGGGGAAAGAGTCCTTAGGTTTTTTTTATTAAACACCTAGCCCTTTTCTCTGGAGCCTCGGGTCCTTGCCTTTCTCAGAATTTTCGGGTCCATTTATTTCTTTCTAACAGGGATAATGGACGAACTGGACCTGGGGCGCAATCTCCGTCCTGACCTTTTTGGTTGTTGTCGACGAACGGGAGGGATTTATCGATATCTGATAAATGCCTGGAAAAGGCTTTCTTTGGATGCCTTCAAGACCATAGGAGTAGTCTATAACTGGGATTCCTGGATTCTACCCCTGCTGTGGGAAACAGGTCCTCGGGTTCATTATGACTCAGGGAGGATGAGAGTTCTGGGGGGTGAGGAGCAACTGGGCACTTTTGTTAGGGCCGTTTTAACTCGATTCCCTGATAATGTAGATATGGCCGGGAATGCTAGGCGATTAGTGAGGCAGGGCGGAGACCGTGTGTCCTCGACTGGTCCGAATCCCTTGACTTGGATGGATACTCCTTTGAGTGATGACTTGCTCAGTACCGAGCAATCGCAGGATATCCCGGCGGCCCCGGGCGTTGTGGAACTGTCTAGCGGGGACGAGGAATTGGAACCGATCGTTGAAGGTGACAGTTTCTTGCTGGAATATCACGCTTCGGATGCCGGGGAGGAGATCAACATTGGTCGCGGGCTTATCGACGAGCCCGTATCTTCCGGGACTCCCATGGACTCTCGCGGGCCAGATGAGAGGCTGGCCCCTGATGCTGCCCGAAAGTTGAGTTTGAGGCGCTCACCGGTCAAGATAGTGAGTTCTTTCCCTGAGGGGCCGGACAACCGTGCGGTCAGTCAGATGGGGGCGTCTACCTCAGGCGTGGCCTTACCGGATGAGGGCGAGGGTGATTCTGACGATGAGTTCCGGTCTCAGTATCATGTCGACCCAAAGGTTTATCTTGTGAGCGGTCTAGGTGAGTATGCATCGCCTACCGGAGGCTCCAAAATGACTTCTACTTTGGTCCGCGCAGAGAACTTAGCTTGTGTCTTTTATCCAGTGCAGTTTGAAAATGGGCTTCGACTCCCTCTTGACCCGTTTATTTGCGAATTTCTGAACTTCGCTCAGTGTCTGCCAATGGACCTGACTCCCAATGCCATTCGCTATTTGGTGTCTTTCATCGTGGTTAGCCGCGTCCTCGGGTTTGAGCCCTCGTTGTCTGCCCTCCATATTTACTTTACTCATCAAATAACGGCGAGCTGCCTTAGTTTGAAAACAAAACCGCGCTCCAAGAAGATTTTTTCTGCCGCCTCAAACAAATTCGACCAGTGGCAAAGGTATCCTCTTGTGATCCAGAACCGACTGGGTTGGCCTTTTCCCCATCCTGAGAACATATCTCCTATCTCGGTTTCTCGAAAAAACTTTCTGGATCCGGAAGAGGGCCGCGAGTTGAGCGAGGCCATGGAGTCTTATCTTGCTCGCCACGCAAGGAAGGTCATGGGGGAAGATGGGACAGTGGAAGCCGTGGTCCCTCAGGTCTTTGATGTGCAGGCCATCATAGATGATGAGGACCTTTTGATTTATGCTGGGGTGGCCCCGAGTCGTACTCCTGATCGCGGGTCTAGGGTTGATGTGGTCCCCCTGCTGAGAGATCCCGATTGGAGGGTTCATCAGTCTTTTGTTTTTGCTTCGGAGTGCTCGTTCTGTAACCACGGGGACTCGTGCTCTGACCCTGGTTTAACCGGTCTCTCTTTGTTATCATTTCTCTTGTCTGTGCTCATTTTGTTTCTGCTATCCGGAAGGGGCGCTAAATTCCCTTTGATTTTCAGGTCCCGACGATACAATGCCTCCCAAGAGCGTGGCCGCCCAGAAGCAAGCGGCAAAGGCACAATTGGAACGGGAGAAGAAAAGGAGAGGGGACGAGCTAAATAAAACCGAGGCTCCGGGCATTAGGCTACCGCTTATGGACAAAACAGATAAGTCCGGGGTAGCGGTGTCCGCACAGCGTGCCCTGACTCGTAACCTGCCCCCTAACCCCGTCACGCAGTTGGGAGGGGTAAAGGATTGATAGGCACCGGTCACTCACAGTCTTCCTCCGACGCGGGCATAACTACCCCGGAGCCGCAAAGAAAAAGATCTGCAACAGGAGACCCTTCTTTGCCTCCCAAAGATAAACAACAGAGGACCGATGCCCCTTCGGCTGACTTTGCCGTGGTGTCCCCTGCCCGAGGTGGGATGTGTGCTTCTCTTTTCCCCGTGGAGCTTATTGACGATAGAGAGCGGGCAAAGGAGTTTGGTCTAAAGGTTGCCCGAGCTCCCGAGCTCCCGAGCTCTTTGGGGTTGACCTACATAGCCGCCGCAGCAATAACGCCTATGTTGGGGATGGGTTGTTACGTCGGCTAAACTTTCCGGACTACCAGCAGAGGGTTCTATCTACCTCCAATCCTGCAACCGCAATTGGCCACGCCGGGCTGGCCCTGACCGAGGTTCGCTTTTTGCCTCTGAACCGAATTATCCCACCTCCATTCGTTACCTCTCTGAGTTTCTTTACTTTCTTGCTTGCAGATAGCCAATGACCTCCTCTACTTAAGCGCCCAGGCTAAGTCCGATGCTTCCACCATTGCCACCAGGAATAAGGAGGTTATGGAGGCAAAGGAAGAAGCCAGCAAGTGGTCGAAAATCGCAGAGGGCTTACGCACCGAGCTCAAAGAGAAAGATGCGGAGGTCATGGGAGCGGTTAAGGAAGTCTCCCAACTGAACAACGATTTGGCCGCGGAGCGTGGAGCTAAGGAGCGCCTTGAAGCCGAGAAGCAGAGTCTCGAGGCCCGCTGTGCTGAATTACAGAAGCTTTTGGATGAGGGGAGGGAGACCATCAATAGGTTGTCAACAAAGGTGGATGAGTTGGATGGACAACTGCTCGATCGGGTGCGATTTGATACTGACCGGGAGCGGGTGCTGCAGGAGGAGCGGGAGAAAAGCATAGAGTCGTTCAAAGAGTCCGGCGAACAGTCTGTGATATTAACGGACCAATACAATATGGTTGTTCATGCCGTAGCTCGGAATTTGGCTGCCACGGGCAAGTATACGGCACAGGAAATAGCCACTTTATGTTCAATCTTGCCTTCCGACCCGGAGTGCTTTTCCGGCCATTGCCTAGTGCCATTTTCGGACGACCAACTGCTGGATCTCCCGGAGACCGCTCGTACTTTACTTCCTCCTGTCCTTCCGGTCACGGTCCCTGAGCTATTGACCGCTATTGATGATCTGCGATTTCTTGCGAGCGGGAATGGTGTCCCTTTGGCCGCGGCTTTGGAGAAGGTTTTTGGCCCGGGCGGCCCCTTTGTTGAAGGTATGGTTCTTCCCTTCTCTACTTTTGCCTCTGCTCTTGCCGAGACCTCGAAGGCTCCGCTCAATTTGGTTGTTGATCCTGACGCTTCTACTGCTCCTGTTCCAGAAGTGGAGATCAATCCTCCTCCGGCCAGCTGAAGATCAGACCGGGCTGCGCCCTGGGACTTTTTGTAATAATTTTGGATTTAGCAGACTTGAACATTCACTTGTACATTTTGTAATAATTTTGTAATGTATCTTATTGCTCTTCCTTTGATCCTCATATCTCATTTATTTTCGCTATATTTTATTGCTCATGGAATTGCCAAGCATTTATTGTTCTTTCTTAAACACTTTGTTTGTTTTTCATTATTATCTCCCTTGGCGGGCTTACGGTCTAGCTCGAGGGCGTATGACCGCGCGTCGTTCATGAGAGTTCATGCGACGGGTATCTCCCTTGGCGGGCTTACGGTCTAGCTCGAGGGCGTATGACCGTGCATCGTTCATGAGAATTTATGCAACGGTATTTCCCTTGGTGGGCTTACGGTCTAGCTCGAGGGCGTATGACCGTGCATCGTTCATGAGAATTCATGCAACGGTATTTCCCTTGGCGGGCTTACGGTCTAGCTCGAGGGCGTATGACCGTGCATCGTTCATGAGAATTCAGGAAGATCTTTTATTTTAATGGGACAAACATAATATTATTGATCTTTCATCTTTTTCCGCTCATGGAGCCGTACATCAACATTACAATGCATAAGGTAGAAATTAGGCGGATTTCTAATAACAGGGGGGAATACAATCTTCAAGGTAATACTTCTTCAGGTGGTCGCCGTGCCAAGCGTTTTTCAAGTCCTTCCCTTCTTTTGTGAGGAGTCTGTAAGTCCCTTCTTTGATTATGCGGGCGATCTGATAAGGCCCTTCCCAGTTGGGCGAGAGCTTGTTATACCCGGGCTGTCTCCCCGTGACTTCAACTTTTCTTAAGACCCAGTCTCCCACGGAAAATGACCTCTTGTTCACCTTTTGTCGTGATGGATTTTGGCCTTTTGTTTATAATTGACCATCTTTGCCGGTGCTTCCAACCGTTTTTCTTCAAGGTCTAAGTCTTTTCTCCGGGCTTCCTCATTCCTTGTTTCATCAAAATGGGCGACCCTGTAGGTGGGTAGGGCTGCCTCTACGGGCGCGACCGCCTCTGATCCATATGTCAAGGAAAAGGGGGTTTCTCCTGTTGAATTCCTCGTTGTGGTTCGGACAACCCATAGGGCAGTACTGAGCTCTTCCATCCAGCGACCGCTCCTTCCCTTCAAATTTTTGTGCAAGGCGGTCATAAGCAACTTATTTGCGGCGTCGGCCTGTCCATTTCCCTGCGGTCTTGCGACAGATGATTGCCGATGTTCTACGTTGAGTCTCTTGCATTCCGCCGTAAACTTGCTTTGGAACTGGGGTCCATGATGGGAGACGGGCAAACCAAACCGGCAGAATATATGGTCGTGGATGAACTTGATAATACTTGCTTCCGTCGTGCTAGTTAGCGCCTTGGCCTCTACCCATTTTGTGAAATAATCTACTGCGACCACTACCATTTGCGCTCCGCCGGGCGCTTTGGGATAAGGCCCAATCAAATCAATTCCCCACATGTCGAATGCCCAAGTTGGGACTACCAGGTTCTGCTCCGTGGATGGCTGCCTTGGTATGTTGGCGAATCTTTGGCATTGATCACATTTGCGGACATATTCCTCTGCATCTTTTTTCATTGTCGGCCAGTAATACCCGAGGAATCTGATTTTATCGGATAGTGTTCGGGCACCGGGATGTCCTCCACACACGCCTTCGTGAACTTCGTACAACAAGTTGGTGACTGTTTCAGACTTGACACACCTCAGCAGCGGTTTGGTGAAAGATCTCCGATAAAGTACGCCATCAATGATCGTGTATCTGGCGGCTTGTCTTCTCAAAACCTTTGCCCGATCCGGATCGCTGGGAAGGATGTCCTTCTCTATGTATCCCATAATCTCGTCTACCCAATCCTTCTCGGGTTCCCCTATCTGGTGGATCTCTACCCTGTCGATGGCCGGGCGCTCTGTGAACTCTATCCAGCAGTCCACACTAAGCTTGGCAATGTCCTCGTTTGTGATCCTGGAAAGCAAGTCCGCCTCGGAATTTTCAGCCCGGTTAACTTGGTTCAGCTCATGGTATTCGAATTCCTTTAATAAGTTTGTCGCGAGCTCTTTGTATTTGACCAAAACCGGGTGATTTGTTTCGTATTCCCCTTTCACCTGGTTTATTACTAGTTGTGAGTCACTCTTCACGACCAGCTTCGATACTTTCATGTCCCGGGCTAATTCCAAACCCGCTATCAATGCCTCGTACTCGGCCTGATTGTTAGAGACCGCGAACTTAAACCTCAAGGCTCGCTTGAACCTTTGACCCTCCGGGGCGGTCAAGAGAATTCCGGCGCCGCTGACAGCCCTTCCGGCGGATCCATCTACACTTAACGACCAGCAATTTTCCGGTCTCTCCCCTGCAACTATTGCCTTCTCGCCTCTCTTTTTCTTCGTGTTTGCGGTTTGGGTTTTGTCCGGCTCGCTCTCCTTTGATTCAAATGTGGTCTCTGCCACAAAGTCCGCCAGTGCCTGTGCCTTGATGGCCTTCCGCGGGGAGTAGGTAATCTGGAATTCAGTCAGCTCTATGGACCACGATAGCATTCTCCCTGAGGATTCGGGCTTATGGAGTATCTTCTTCAGCGGGGTGTCTGAATAAACCGTGATTGGGTGGGCGATGAAGTATGCCCGCAGCTTCCGAGCGGCCACGAGCAAGGCGAAAGCCAGCTTTTCAATGTTTAGATAGCGGCCTTCCACAGCAGAAAGTGCCTTGGAGACATAATACACGGGTTTCTGAAGTTTGCCCTCTTCCCTTACCAAAACAGCGGCCACTGCATAATCTGTTGCGGCCAAGAAAACATAGAGTTCCTCCCCAAATGCCGGGCTGCTCAATAGCGGCGGCTCTCCCAGGTAAGCTTTTATTTGCTCGAAAGCGTTCTGGCAGTCCTCGTTCCACTCGAAGCCCTTCTCTCCTCCTCCTTTTAAAGTTTTGAAGAAAGGCAGGCACTTTTCGGCTGACTTAGCAATGAATCTTCCCAAAGCCGTAATGCGGCCATTAAGCTTCTGCACCTCCTTAACGCATCTGGGGGGCTGCATGCTTATCAACGCCGTGATTTTCTCGGGGTTTGCTTCGATCCCTCTTTGGTTTACCATGAACCCCAAAAATTTTCCTGCCTTTACTCCGAAAGCGCACTTGGAGGGATTAAGCTTCATGTTATTTTCCCGGAGGTTGGTGAAGGTTTCTGCCATATCAATGTCGTGAGAGGTCTCCTTGGTCTTGATAACCATATCGTCGATGTAAGCCTCCAGGTTCCGGCCTAATTGATCATCAAAGACGATTCCTACCATCCTTTGATACGTACCGCCCGCGTTCTTGAGGCCAAATGGCATGTTGTTAAACGTGTAGGTTTTGCCCGCGGCATAGAAAGCGCATGAAGGGACGTCATCCTCCTTCATTTTGATCTGATGGTAGCCCGAGTACGCATCTATAAAGCTTAACACCCTATGCCCGGCGATAGAGTCTACTAATTGGTCGATCCGGGGAAGAGGGTAACAATCCTTAGGGCAGGCTTTGTTCAAGTCGGTGAAATCCACGCACATCCTCCACTTTCCATTCGCTTTGGTTACCATGACGACGTTGACTAACCACTTCGGATATTTGATCGGGCTTATGATTCCTGCTTTCAGTAGTTTATCTACCTCGATTCTGATCGCCGCTTTCTTCTCTGGTGAAAAGTATCTTTCTTTCTGGAGGACCCGGGTAAATGTGGGATCGACATTTAGTTCATGCTCGATGACCTCTCTACTTATCCCCTTCATGTCCTCGACGGTCCAGGCAAATACATCCAAGCTTTTTCGCAGCAGCTCAATCAGAATCTTCCTTTCTTCTGCGGGGATTTCCAGCCCGACCTTGACCGTTTGTTCGGGGTAAGCGGGGTTTATGACTATATCCTCCAGAGCATCGTTGGGGCGGATGTCCCTTATTTCCCTGTCGTGCAGCGAATCAATCACGATGTCTATGTGCTCGGTCTCTGCTGCAATACGACGGGCTTTCCTACTCCGCTTAAATTCTGCCCGTGTTGAGTGGAATGACAAAGTTCCAATCATGGCCGCCTCCTCGGTCCTGTTGCTGTTGGTTTTGATCTTTTTTGCCTCCCTCGGGCTTACCAATCTTTTCCCCATCGCGCTCTCCCTTCTTTTCTTCTCTATTATTTTGAGAAAAAACTCGGGCTTGTTCTCTATGCATGCTATCCCTGCGGGGGTGCTGAACTTGATCTTCTGGTGAGGGATTGACGCAACGATTCCTAGGGCAGCCTGAGCGGTCACTCCCAAGATTGCGTTGTACTGGGATTTTAGATCGATCACCATGAACGTGACGCGGGCTGTTTTCTCGAACGGCCTCTCTCCAATGGTCACTTCGAAGTCAATGGTCCCTTTTGCGTAGACCGTATGATTCGTGAACCCTTCCAACAAGCCCGCATATGGGGTTAAGTGCGCCTCGGACATCCCCATTTCTTCTAAACAATGGAAGTAGAGTATGTCCCGTGAAGCCCCGGTATCAATGAGGACCCTCCTAATATCCGCTCTACCAATAGCCATCTTGATTGTCAATGGTTGTGTTGAATGGAAGAGGGTGGAGGCCAGCTCGCTCCTCTTGAACCCGATCATTTCCTCTTGCTCGGGTGGGTATGCAGGTATCAGGAACACCTTTTCCAATTTCTTGATCTGAATAGAGAGCTGGGTGTTGCTCGGGGCTTCTTCCCCAATATACTGGATGTGATAGCGTTTTTCCCCGTCGGCATCGTTATCCCTAACATATTGGACATGTCCCCGTGGGGCTTCTCCTTTATTGCTGGGTCCCTCGATCCATTTTTTCAATTCTCCGGCCTCGACTTTCTGTTGTATTATCTTTTTCATCTGAAAACACTCATCCGTGTTATGCCCGTGGCTTTCATGGTAGCCGCACCACTTCTTCTTGTTCGCCTCATAAGGCTTTCTTTCTAGGGGTGGGGGAGGAGGCAGGGCTTCTGCCCGCAGAATCTCAGTCCTTGGGGCTATCAAAGGAGTGAAGGTGTTGTCATTTCTTTTGAAATTGGTCGTGCCCCTCGGTCTTCCTCTATTTCGGCCGCCACTGCCCCCCGAATAGCATGCGTGGTACCTTGAGTCATGAGCGGGCTCGAGCCTATCCCTTATGCTCCTGCGGGCATCTTCCATGAACGAGGGCTCAACTCCGGCCATGGCAATGGCTCGATTGTACATTTCCTCCGTTCCCTCGGGCTTTCGACAAGCGAACTCCTGCCTCAAGGTATAGGATGTCAATCCTCCCAAGAAGCACAGCTCGATGTCATTTCTCGTTAGGTCCACGATTTGTTCGGTCATTTTTCTAAACCGAGTAATGTATGCTTTCGTACTTTCTCCGGGATATTGCTTCACACCGCATAGATCCGATTTTGGTCTCGCGACCTCCCCAGCGCCCGCGAACGAATTCAGGAACGACGTCCGTAATTGCTCGTAGCTGCAAATGGAGCGGGGTTTATGGGCCAACAACCATCCCAGCGCCTTCCCCTTGAAGGTGGATGCTAGAGCCTTGCATTTTACGGCCTCATCCGTTGAAAATAGAGCCATCTGCCCTTCAAACCGCCCAACATGGCTTTTGGAGTTAGACGAGCCGTCATAAGCGTCTAGCGTGGGGACCTTTCCCCGCTGGATTGGGGAATCAGCTATCCAGGAGGCAAAAGCATCTATGGGTCCAATGCATTTTGCCACACTTTGCTTAGACTCCCATAGGTCCCTGATCATCCCCTGGACCTTGTAATCAATCTCTTCCCCGGTTTTCACCCTTTTTGCTGTCCCCGCAAATTGCTCTCCGGTTCTAACAGTTGCTTTTCCCTTGTAGTGGCCTTTGGACCTTCGAGGTTGAGACTCTCCTTCTTCACTCTTTCTCCCTTCCTCTCCTTCTTCATCGTCGTCCTCCACAACGATCGTTCTTTTCTTTTTTCCCTCCACCCTGCTGGCTATGCTTTTAGAACCATGAGTTTTTGATCTTTCAAGAGGGATTCCCGTGTCAGCCTCGGCATTAAATAGCTCTTCCAGGGCCAGGTTTAACTGGAGCCCTTCCGCTACTAGATCCTGCCTGTCTTTCAGGAGCTGGATTTTCTTTTGAATCTGCTCAGGGGTGAGGGGAGTGACGGGGATTTTCTGTGCTTTGCGTGCTTTTGATGTTTCGATACGATCTCTCAGATCCGCCTCTCTTCTTGCTTTCTGGGAGGGAGTGCCCGAGCAGCCACTAGGCGCCTTGTCTCCCAATCTGGCAAAGATGGACCCTTGAGGCGCTTGTTTCGAAGGGCTAGCATTTGGGTTCAAGATTTCTTTCCCAGTCATTGTAAATATTTGGAATGTCGAGTGTATTTTTAGAACCGTAGAAACAAAAGAATGGCTTCGAATCGGTGGAAACTCAAGATGAGATGACCGAGATTCGAACTGACGACTTGCAATAAAGGGTGTTGAGCCAGACTAGACTGGGAATTCGAAAGAACTCAGAAGATTGCACTAGGAAGATTTTCGTTTCCCGGCAATGGAACCACTGATGACGCCCTGGATTTCTGGGGTCACGGAGATAGAACTCCAACTTTGCTGTCTCTTGATCCTAATCACAACACAAACAAGGACACCGTTAAGACCAATGCCGGGTTGGAATCCGGCTTAGGCCCTCGGGTGTGAGAGTAAGATCTCTGAGGAAAACCTAAGAAGAAGGCTCAATGAAGACCTTGTGTGTGTGAAATGGATAGAGCACGTACCTGGCCCTTTGGGGCGGATAGGAGTATTTATATGAGTAGAAGGAGGAGGTAGGTTTAAGGTACTAACCGCCCTTGTACCGGATGGACACGCGGCAGGTCCTCATTGGTTCGGCCAGGGGAGTGGCTGGGAACGTGGCGTGTTGTCAGGGAAATATGGTTCCACCACCAACCGTTATGGTGTGTCAGGTACGAACAGGTAACGTCTGTAGTACGTTTGTGACAGCTGGCTGCTGCGGGCTCCGGGCAGGTGGTTGAGTGATCAACACGGGACCCTAAGAATAGCGGGAGGCAGAGCTACCTCGGTTACGGTTATCATGAGGCCCGGGTCTCTCGGGCTTACAAGCTTGCGGGCTTATCCAGTTTGATGTGGTCGAGCTCGTGTGTACTGGCTTTGAACCGGATCCGGTCCGGTCTGCGATGCTCGGTCTTATCAATTGATAGTATTATTGCCCAAATATCCTTCTTAATTAACCTCGAAAAAAACGTGAAATCATCTTGGACGGAGGGAGTATTCCTTAATTTCAGACTTTTCTAACGTTAAATTATTTAATTTAAACGTTGCAATAAGACTTCACTAAATCGGTACAAAGAAGGAAAATTGATGGAAAACTATTTGGCGAAGCTGAATTGAGAAAAGTATATTACCTCGAGGGCCCAAAGTGACGGAAACAGCATTTGCTAGCTTATTAATCCCAGCCAGTAATCTCTGTCTACCATCATTATCAAACGAAACCCTCTTTCCAGCACTTTCTTTTCCTTTTTTTGATTTTTTGGCTTTTATCACAAATTGAAGCTTCCTTGCCGGAAACCCAGAAAATCCAACCGACGGCGGCTGCTGCTTTGTGGCCGGGAAGGGGAAGAAATGAAGGGATGAAGAGAAGGAAGTAAAAGACATAATTTCTACTCCAATTTTGGTGATTGGGAACAGGGACTGGGAAGCAGAGGGAGGAAGGTTCGAGAAACGTTAGGAGATAGAGAGTTATGGTTTCTCTTGGGGTTTTAGCAGGGGTGTCCACCGGTAGGTTTGGTTCGGTTTTAAGCCAAAACCAACACCAAACCAATAGTTATCGGGTTTATGTAATTCAAAATCATTAAGCTTCGGTTTCTAAATGGTTCGGTTTGTTCGGTTTCGGTGTGATATCAGTTTGGTTCGGTGTCAAACCAATAGAATGGACTATTGGGTTGTGGGTTTGTTGGGCCGCCTTAATGGGCTACATTCAAATGAAGCCCAATTTGCACATAATAAATAATAAGGTCAAATAAGGCACATTTTCTGATTGATTGAAGTATGAATTGGGCCAATGGGCCATACTACTTGGGCCAAAAACTACAAATTAAAGTTTACAACTATTAATTCAAATAATAAACTAGGAATAAAACGACATAGTTTTAGGTTATCGGTTCGGTTTCTTATCGGTTCTAACAAGCTGGAAACCTAAACCGAACCACTAATTTCGGTTTTCTAATTTTTAGAAACCGGTCCTAACCAATAGCTTATTGGACCGGTTTTTCGGTCCGGTTTTTTTGGTTTTATTGGTTTTTTCGGGTTTTTTCGGTTTTTTTGCTCACCCCTAGGTTTTAGGAGGGTGTTAGTCGCTTTTTTTTTCCCCCCCGCAAATAGCACATTACTGCTTCAAAATTTCACGTAAATTGCAATATGAGTTACAAGGTAATATTTGTTGCGATTTCATTCATAATGTTTTCAGTTTGTGGCAAAGTGAAGTTTTTTTGGACGGTCGTTAAATAAATTAGACGGAAGGTAACAAAATAGACGGGAAACCTAACGAGCTTCTTTAAAAATTGCATAATACACCGTGGAAATTCAATAAATTATCTTTTGCCACAATTTCGTTAAAAAACACTAACTCACACTAACATGTTTAACGAATCATCTCATCACTATCATCCACCACCACCACCATCACTAAACCCACAACCACTGCTATCACCAACACAACCACCACCAACACCACCGCAGCCCACAATCCCTCTCAAACCCAAGAACCAGCACATCACTCCACCCACCGCATTCACAGTAGCAACAATAACAAATTGAGTTTCAATCTCCACAGTTTGATGCAACCCAAAATTATTAAATTGATTCCACAACAAAAGCTATGAATTTCAAAACAAAATCATGTAAGGCCATTTTTGATGACCTGACTCCATAGCTTGCTGTTGGAAATGGGTTTTTTATTTTTTCCTGAAACATGGAATTGGGTTGTTGAATTTTATTCTTTTGCCTGTTAACCAAAATTTCCACAATATTTGGAGTTTGGATTCCAATTTGATACAACCTACCAATAATACAATAAAAATTGATTCCACAACAACTAAGAATTTGGTAACACGCACTAAAACACATACAATACACTCTACGTCTTCCTTGCAAGTTGCAACCAACCCATAAATCCGCCATCGGCACAACCAACATTGAACCAGATCGCTGGCTTAGTTAATTTGGTCGTCAAGTGCTCGCCGTCGATGTACTTACCTCTGTACTACTGGTTTCTAAAACTATATGATTCATATATGTTCGTACAGTTGGGTTGTATTCATCTTAAATTTCCACTTTTGTTATGAAGAATCGGGTTTAGGCTGCAACAGAGAGAGAAGGGATCTGAAGACATAGGCAAGAGGATGTGAAGAGTGAGAGAGAAAGGCATACGGATGGGGACAACCGGACAGGTGTTGTGAAACTGATTTGGGGGTCGTGGCGATGCTGGAGAGATGTTGAGGACTCATGGAATGGGGAGAGGGTGGAAGTTACTGATGCGCGGTGGATAGGGACTGTCGGAGATGAAGGCGTCGGAGGGTTAAGTCGTGTGAAGAGGGAGAGTGAGTGAACCTGACGTGAATGCACCCCCAACCCAAACTTTTTTGGGTGCGATCGTACCAGCACTAATGAATCGGATTCCATCATAACTCCGCAGTTAAGCGTGCTTGGGCGAGAGCAGTACTAGGATGGGTGCCCCTGAGAAGTCCTCCTGTTGCACCTCAACCCCAAACCTTTTTTTTTAAAAAAAAAAAAAAAAAAAAAAGAGAGTGAAACAAACTGTAAGAGAATCCTTTTGCTATCTATGTTTAGGTAGTTTAATTTAGGGTTACTGGTTTTTAATTAGCCCCTTCATAGTTTAATACGCAATTAATATTGCTAGTACTTATAATTTCATGTCAACATATTTTTACAGTATTTAACCACAAGGTGGTAAATAGAAATATTGATAAATTTCAAGGCTGTACAATGTTAACTTTAAAGGAGCTCGTTAGGTTTTCCATCTATTTTGTTAGCTTCCGTCTAATTTATTTAATGACCATCCAAAAAAGTCTCACTTCGCCACAAATTGTAAACATGATGAATGAAATTGCAACAAATGGTATGTTGGGACTCACTTTGCAATTCCTGTGAAACTTCGAGGCACTAATGTGCTATTTGCCCCCCATTTTTTTTTCTTTTAAGATTTATGGGAGGAGTGGCACCCTTCACACCCCACAATCATTTCTAAGTACACCACATTTCGTCATGAATAAAAGACGAGGCCAAAAAAGAAATTGGCCAATTGCAATTTGTATATTACTTGAGTTTTATTCTAAATTGCAATTGATTATCTAATTTATCAAAATTGAGATTCGATTCTTCAGTTTGTTGAACCGAAGAATGTGGTGTAAAAGTCGTAAGCCAGTTAATAAACTAATGAAATAGCTCGCATGTGCTAAACACGTGACATTTTAAGAGGGCGTAAGTCTTTTCTTTCCCCATTACTGCCGCACAAGACACCCCTCTCTTTTTCCCCTCGAGCCGACATCCACTCTTCACCTTCACTAGCCGTAACCCCCACACCCACAACTCAATAATAAATACCCATCGCCCAAATTATCAAACGACTACAATCTAATCATACTGTAATAACCGGCCTTTTTGGCCAATTATTTTATTTTATTTCGTGAACTCTTTTATTAATTGGGCTTAATTAGTTAGAGTAAGAGTTGGGTTTAAACTTTGGGCCTAAGTAATTTAGAACCCAATTAAGATTAGGAATCCTTTTAATTTTGGTAATTGAGAACCCTAGTAAATATATAAACCTTTTATTCCCAACCTAATTATTTTACCACAAAAGAAAAGAATGGGAATAGAGAAGGGAGAGGCGGCGGCAGTAAAGATCGCAGAGATAGAGAGGTCGGGCAAGAAGGGAAAAGGAAGAAGAGGAAAATCAACCAAGGTAAACCTTAAACCTTTTATAATCTTCTTCCCAAATTGATGAACCCTAAAGGCAGATTGTTGAATTAGGGTTTGTAAGATTGAGTTAATGAGAATGATGAAGTGTGTGTGCGTTGTGCGTGAAGTGTGTGTGTGTCCAGTGTGTGTGTGTGCATTATGTATGTACTGGGTGTGTGTGCGTTATGTATGTGCTGTGTGGGTGTGTGTGTTTAAAAAGGTGAAAACAGTGTGAATAGTAACCGTGAATAGTAACTGGGAATAGTAACTAGAATAGTAACTATGAATAGTAACCGTGAATAGTACCGTGAATAGTAACTGTGAATAGTAACCGTGAATAGTAACTGGAATAGTAACCGTGAATAGTAACTGGAATAGTAACTGTGAATAGTAACCGTGGATAGTAACTGGAATAGTAACTGTGAATAGTATTTGGGTGAGTATAATGGAACCCTAAAACATATTAATTGGGATTAGAAACAATGAAACCCTAGGGGTATTTTGGTAAACTAAAAAGGGTATTTTGGGAATACAAATAAAGGGTAGTACGAACCCTGGATTGAATATCAACCTTAAAAGGGGTTAAAGAAGATAAACCCATAAGGTTAAGAAAGTAAAAGAAAAGTATTTGGGGACGGAAGTAAATAGTATTACTTGTCCTAAGACTATTTTATGCATGATTGTAGATTCGTGCACGAGGTTTGCTAAGTGGAATAACGCAAAGCCAAGGTAAGGGATTACGTTCCTTAAGTACTTTGATGATTCATCCTTTTATGTAGGATCTTCCTATTTCTTTCAAGTGTAGCTACCAATGGTCCGTAGCATTTGAACTCTGATGTTGTTGAACGTCTTTTGATTATCTTACCCTTGATGTGTTTTGTTCAATGGGTATCCAAAGGAATTGAAATTGCCTTAAGTATTCTTGTACCTAGAATACTATGAACTATAACTGTATCTAATTGAAATAGGTGCGGTTGGATTAGTCTGATTGAAAAGGGCTAATTACGAATAAGTCTAGTTTGATAGAAAAGAACTTAGACTTTTAAACTGCTACATGAGGAAGTAGCTTGGTTATCATGATATACCAAAATAAGGGAGCACCCTGAAAAGGTGTAAGGTCTCTTATTCTTTTAACACCCTGAAAATGTGTAACACCCTGAAAAGGTGTTTGAAACTATGGAATTGATGATATATCAAAATAAGGGAGCACCCTGAGAAGGTGTAAGGTCTCTTATTCTTTTAACACCCTGAAAAGGTGTGACACCCTGAAAAGGTGTTTGAAACTCTGGAATTGACGGATTGAACTAGGACCATAATTCATTGATTTGAGAACTGTGTTTGTTACATGCAGTTAAGATTATTAATATTAGCCTTTCATTGAATAATGTCGTTTGGCTCCGTTCTTTCGGTAATCTCTCCTTAGTACCCGGAGAGATCCCGTATGAACTTACTGAGCATTGTTCGCTCACCCCTTTCTTATATTCTTTTCCCCAGGTAATAAGTAGTGGAAAATGTTAGATCGCAGAGCATGGCGGTCCGCGACATGATGAAGGATTTTAAGATAATGGTTTTGGTTTTATGTTAAAGAGCTAGTGGGTTGTACTAGCCGTTAAGATTTGAATTTTAGTTATGCTTCCGCTTTATTTTGAATTATGGTTAAGTAAACTAGCCGTGGTATGTTAATGTTGGATTTGAATTATGTTGACGTTGAGATATCCTGGTTATGGATTATTATTATAAATGTTGGAAAGTTTGGGTCGTTACACATACAATCCGATTTGCCCTTCACTTTTACTTTTTATTCCACCACTTGATGAGTATGTCAACTCAAAATTTTAATTTTAATTTAAGAGATTCCTCAATTTTATGTAGCATGTTACTTATAGGACACGAAATCTGCCAAAGGCCGTCAACGATTAGAAATTTTGTGGCAAGATGAATACCCATCCTTCCAATCCCAACAAATGTATCATATAATGTGTTTCTTAAAACACACATTTCGTACAAATTGGTGATGAGAAGATGGAAACTTCATAATTTTAGAAATTAGCTATTTTTTTAGTTATTAACCATCCTAAATTCGTAAATATGAATGTAAATATGGGGGGTATGAGTTTTTATATGACAAATTTGGAAGGAATTGTTGATTTTGAAGATGGGTTTTTTATTTGTGTTGGATTTTGAGGGAATTAAATGGTTTGAAATTGAGTTTGATGGAATGGTTCTTAATGAAGGTAAAATGAGGTGTTTAGGCGTAAGATGGTGGTTGGTGGTGAGGGGGGTGGTGGTGGTGTTTGTGTTGATGGAGATGGTTTTTGTGTTGACGATGGTTGATTGAGTTACAAATTTTGTTAAATTTTCAACACATTTGAATATATTATCTGCCAACATGGTTAGTTTTGTTAAATTTCCTACTTAAATGACAAGTTTTCCCTCTTAAAATGTCACATGTTTAGCACATGTCAACCATTTTGTTAATTGTTAAACACGACTTTTACACCACATTGCTCCGGTACTGCAAACTGGGGAATCGCATTGCAACTTTGACAAATTGGATAACCAATTGCAATTTATGGTAAAACTCACGTAATTAAATTGCAATTGGCCCAAAAGAAAATTATTCGGTTTAGGTGGAATGGATATCAAAGTTTATTTTTGTTATCCAAAAAAAAAGAAGTTATTTCACCTGGTTTTAGGACACGTGACATTTTATCAATCACGTGTCATAGTGTCATGCACATGGTACTTAATTAATTTTTCTAATAGAAATAGTCAAAAAGCCCATAAATGACAAAAAAAAAAAAAAGGTTGCTCCATTCGTCTCAAAATATATGTCGTTTTGAGAGTTAAATTTTATCTCAAAATATTTTTCGTTGCACTATTTTCTAAGGTTTTTTATTGCTCTATACCAATTATACCCTTAATAATGATAGTGAACCATCTCTTACCTAACCATTTAATTACCCAAGTAATTGAATTACTCTAGGGGTATTTGGGACTTCTTCACATGCATTAATGACATTTCTTAATATGTGTAAAATACTCCAAAACGACATCTATTTTGAGACAGAGGGAGTACATTTGAAGCCATGATGTGGCCAAAAAAAAATATAGGCCCCCGTAGAAGACCATCCCCCATGATTTCAGGTCATAAATTAACACTTGCCCCGGATTTTATGGCACATCGTAGGAACATGTGCAATGAAAGATAACAACAAAAAAGGAAAAACCGAGCCATAGATTTTGCAAAATGAATATCCTAAATGTTATGAACATAGAAAACTAACTTTTGTAGCGTTTAGTCTTTCAATATAGGGTCTTAGGTCTTGAATCACGAACTTAAAGCGTTGAAAAGAGAACTGTAACGCCCATCCTTAATCTCGTTAAATATTTGACTTATTTGTTAAATTCTTGACGTGCTTGTTAAATTTTTGGCTAGCATATTTATATGCTATTTTATTTGAGTTAATTATTTAACTACTTTAGAAAATTAAGGTGGTTAAATGTCTAGTTTTGACTTTTGGGTGATTTGTGAAAATATGATTTGAGGGGCCTTTTTGTCAAAGTTGAAATTTGAGGGGCCTAATTGCAATTCCTTGAAAGTTATAAGTATAAAGGCTGGGTTGCCTTCTCTGATTTTGATTTTCTCAATTCTTCTCGTACGTTCTTTCCTCTGTTCCATAGAAGGGAGTTCAATTTTACCCTATTCTCGACTCCTCGCGATTAATTATTCCTCTGTTCGTGATTCCGATCCCGGATAAATATTCGTGGCGTTGAATAGAGCGTTCCAGGCCGATCAGAAATTTATTTGGGTCAACTTGATTTTTGACTAGGTAAGCTATTAGCTCCCCCTTACTTGTAATAACATGCATATATGTTATTCCCACTACCTGTTTTTGTTAAAATTGTGTTTTGAGCAATTTTTGTGATACTTGTAAAATTGGAAAGAAGGGAGTAATCGAATGAATTATAAGAACAAAAGCAACTTGAAAGTATCCTGGGAAGTTAGAAAAATTATACTCCTATTCGTGAGACGGTAAAATAGTAACTCGATTTAAATATTATTAGAAAAATCGTACCATTATTTGTGGTACGGGGAAATGAATGGAAGTATCCCTAGATGGGTATATTAGTATCAAAAAAAATTGTACTTATACTTTTGGGGACGGTGAAATATTAAATAGGAATAAAAAGAAATTGTCCTATTATTTATGGGACGGTAAAAGAAATGAATTGGGCTTGAAATAGGAGTTCTAAACTTGTTAGTATACTCCTGAGAATGTTAGGAGTGTTAGTTAAATGTTACTCCTACGTGTGGGACGGAGAATTAATGAAACTTGAATTCAGGGGAAAAGGGCCAAAATTTGTACCGCACGGTCGTGCGCCTTTTATGGGCACGGTCGTGTCAAATATCACCTTTAGGCAAATTTCCTCGACAGTGTTAGCACGGTCGTGCGCCTTTATTGGGCACGGTCGTGCCGAAAATGAATTTTGTGTGAAAATCCCTCGGCAGTGTTAGCACGGTCGTGCCAATTTCTAGAGCACGGTCGTGCCAAGTGAAAATTCTGATTTGTTTTCTTGGATTGTTTCCTCCATAACTTTCTATAGGAAAGTCGAAAGCAAGATCCGAAAGAAGCTGAATAAGATAGACATAGAGAGCTATTCAAAGCACACTCTAATTACCTAATGAGATTTTTGGGTGTTTGTCTAGGGCACCTAGATAGGTGTTTTGAGACATTGAATTGATTAAGTATAAGAATAAGAATTCTTTATTGTGTCTTGAAATCAAGGTTTGTGCACCTTAGGGGCATTAAAACAATGACTTGAGATTGAATACCCTATGTAGGGGATTATGAACTTATAAGTATGAGTTGTATAGCTCATTGACTTAATTTGAACTCGAAGTATTCTTGGTCTAGGTTTAGGGTACTACCCTAGATGGCCTAGATGAGTGTTGTAGAACACTCTAGTACTGAAAAATAGTCCCTTTGTGAACAAATGAAATGTGGACTTGAATCATAATTAAATGATAACTTGAATATAAGAGTAATAACTCTTTTATGTGTCTTGAAGTCAATGTTTGTGTACCTTAGGGACACCAACTAATGTCTAGAGCTTGAATGTCCTAAGAAAAGGATTGGAAAAGAATTCGTAAAAGGTGTATAATTCATCTTCCTAGCTTGAACTTGAAGTATAAGATAATTAACTCTTGTACCTGTTTAATCATCCAAAGAAATGGATTGAAAACTTGGATATAAGATGATAAGATCTTGTATATGTATTGAATGTCCTGAATGTTCTGAATGTCTTGAATGTCTTAAGTTGAGACAGTAATTTGAAGTATAAGACAATAAAACCTTGTACATGACTTGAACATCCAAATAATTGGATTAAGACTTGAATATAAGATTATAAAATCTTGTACGTGCCTTGACACCAATATAGGTTTATGGTAATAACTTGAAAGAGTCTTGATGTGTATATGCAAATCTTGCATATATTTACTTGATAGAATGTGGCTTCTTGATTGATTGGTACCTGGTATGAATAACCAAAGAATTGGGTTATGGAACTAGATAGAGAATGATTAACTCTACTACATAGTTGAACTTGAAACGTGTATATTGGAAGTGCTATAAATAAGCACTAAAGTGTAAATGATTTAGTTTTAATCGTGTATATACTCAAGGAAGTATATAAAATATAAAGAAGATATCTTGTCTTGGAATGGTTCCTAAAGAAAATAGGGACTAGTGTAATATGAAGATAATTCATATAATCATGAATACTACGATATAAGTTAATAAGAATAACCACAGAACACAATATGTGCTGGAAAATGTATTCGATTACTAACGATACATATACGTGAGATATGATTGTGACTAGGTAGGAATGTGACCTATGCTACTACGTGTTTAGAGTCTAAGGTATTGGGCTCTATTTGATAGTAAGGGTATAGTGATAGACACTTTAATGTGTTAAACGTGATATGAATATGTACGTGCAAACTTGGCATGTGACAAAATGATATACCCTACTACTTGACTGAAGTCTGTTATAAATGGACTCTTACTTGGATTGATCGTGTTACATGGACACTTATGTGCCATAGTTAAACTTGATTGGTATTCGCAATAATTGAGTACGTGTACTTATATTCTCGTGAGCACATGATACATAATTACATGGTGCATATTCTCGTGAGCACATGATACATAGTTACATGGTGCATATTCTCGTGAGCACATGATACATAGTTACATGGTGCATATTCTCGTGAGCACATGATACATAATTACATGGTGCATATTCTCGTGAGCACATGATACATGATTACATGGTGCATAAAGAGTAGTCCACTAATAAGGGACTGAGTTCTGTTCTGTAGTTCAAGTAAATATCTACTTGTGCATTCTTGGTGAGTCCAGCTGGTTCTCCTTGCTTGTTCGAAAATATATAGGTTCACGCTTGTCGCGAGAGCTGGGGTTTAAGTGACAATCGGGTCCCTATGTATTTCCGCCCGACCCCTTACTACCGGCCATAGTAAGGGCATAGCTTCCTTGGTTGGAGCAATAAGCCTGACCTAAGTGAATGCTAACTCCCGTCCCGAACACCACGTGGATCTTGTTATTGTGGATGACACTGGATACCAGGTCTTCTTATATACTGTTCTCCCGTCCCGAACACCACGTGGATCTTGTTATTGTGGATGACACTGGTTACCAGGTCTTCTTATATACTGCACAGCAGTCTCTTGTTCCTGTTCTTGGTTGTCCTCAGCTAGAAAAGCATCGACAACAAATGGTATTCTTGGGAGAAATAAGGAAGGATTCAGGTACAATGCGTGATAGGCCTATGTGCATCTTGTGAGCTGGTTTAGCCTCTCGCACTACTTGACTACTTGTTACCTGAACCTTTCTTGAGCTTGATTACTTGTTGAGTTGGCTTAGCCTCTCCTATACTTGTTACTTAATGATACTTGATATATGTTTAGTTGAGTATCTACTTGTATTGCATGATAACATGACATATAGTTGCATGTTAATAGCTTACTGAGATTTATCTCACCCTTTATTTGTTTAATTGTTTCCCCCCCCAGGAAAGCAGGGGATAGTACGCAGTGAGGCTCGACTTAGCTGGGAACTTACTCAGCAGGATGTTCTTGTTTGAGACTAGTGTCCTTTTATACTTTGGTAAGGACGATCTTGTATGAGTTAATAAACTCTGGGCTTGTATTGGGGTAGTATTTGTTGTCCCTAGACAGTTCTTGTTTCTAGCTTATTTGCTAGGCATGTCTTCCGCTGTATGTAACCATTTTGGTTTTAATTTTCTTGGTCTAGAACTGGTGTGAGCTATCTTAGCTCCCTACTCTTGAGTATGTATATCATGTCATTTTTGTTTTTAACAGGTATTGTTCCTGTTTCCCGTTAGTTTCCTGTTTCTTGTTAGTTACGCGCACCAGGTTCGAGGTTCTATTAGGGAATCCCGGGACTTGGGGCGTGTCAGTGTGGTATCAGAGCTATGGTTTAGCTCTTAGCCTGGATAGGGTCTATGGCCTAGGTTGGGTTAGTCTTGGGTGTGTTTTCGACGCCGAGTGCTTCGTTACTTGTTGTCATACCAGGCATAGGACTGGTGTTGATAGTGTTGATCCAATTGGATTAGATGATTCGAGAATCGAGAGTGCGAGTCTTCAAAGACTTAGGCGTATCTATCTTGTCTTGTGGACATTGTTTCGTGCTATATATGCATGCTTGTCCTTATCTCGTGAATTGCGTGGAAGTGTATTCTATAGTAAGAGACTACGTGCTTGATATTGTTATTAGTAAGAGCTTGATAGAAGTGTGGGTGATAACACCCTATACGTTCTATGTTAATTTGGTCGTGTCACCGGTATGGGACATTGATGTGATACGTGATATAGCTTGGCTGTCTACGTGTCATGACTTGGATTTCTATGTGTTAGGCCAATCTTGTTTACCATAATAGATGGTAATTAATTCTCTGCTAGTATGCTTGACTATTTATGTGAGCATGATAGATTTATGCATATCATTCATATTTTGCATTGAAAGTCTAGAAAGGGTTCTTGAGATTGTACTGGGTATTCAACCTATGTGATTGATAGTGGAGTTTCTACACCAAATCAGATGGATGTATCCATTCTTGATGAGAAACTTGGATTATCTTGAATTGTTACAGTGCGAATACAGTGCTGACATCTGGATTAATGTTCTTGACCTCGATTGAGTTAAACCAGTTGAAGATTCAACTTGAGAATTTCTTGATAGAGGATATATCTACCTTGTAGTGGATGTCTGAAATGAGTATCTGTGTTGACCTATAAGTGGAAACAATCAAGGTACGTGTGTTCTTGAGATTTCTTGGTCTTGTTAGAGATTCATGAATGAATTTCGAAGGTAGCTCCATTGTTAACTATTTGACACCGAGAGCTACATCTTTTGATGGATTGTCTTGATGGATTGATATACGTAAAGTCAGTTCTGAATATTGAAACGATGGATAACCATGACTTCAGTATCTGAGATTGCCTAGTGGATTTGACCAGTATTACAGTGATCTGGATGATATGACCAGTTCTATTATTTTAGTGGATATGTCAAGTTTCACCGATATAGTGGATTGACTAATCGAGTCTGCTTGACTTTATGTGTTTCGATGTTATAATTGATACATCTTGATTGCATGAAATATTTGTGAGTACATGTGTATAGTCTTGATGCTATTGAGTTCTATTGGTTGATTATATATGTTATAACCTTGATCTAGTAAAAATTCGAGGACGAATTTTCTTTAAGGTGGGGAGGATGTAACGCCCATCCTTAATCTCGTTAAATATTTGACTTATTTGTTAAATTCTTGACGTGCTTGTTAAATTTTTGGCTAGCATATTTATATGCTATTTTATTT
The DNA here is from genome assembly GCA_026119855.1 of Campanula takesimana. Classification (NCBI taxonomy): domain Eukaryota; kingdom Viridiplantae; phylum Streptophyta; class Magnoliopsida; order Asterales; family Campanulaceae; genus Campanula; species Campanula takesimana. Next base: position 426,643 of record JAOWBW010000044.1, read on the forward strand.
GAGTTAATTATTTAACTACTTTAGAAAATTAAGGTGGTTAAATGTCTAGTTTTGACTTTTGGGTGATTTGTGAAAATATGATTTGAGGGGCCTTTTTGTCAAAGTTGAAATTTGAGGGGCCTAATTGCAATTCCTTGAAAGTTATAAGTATAAAGGCTGGGTTGCCTTCTCTGATTTTGATTTTCTCAATTCTTCTCGTACGTTCTTTCCTCTGTTCCATAGAAGGGAGTTCAATTTTACCCTATTCTCGACTCCTCGCGATTAATTATTCCTCTGTTCGTGATTCCGGTCCCGGATAAATATTCGTGGCGTTGAATAGAGCGTTCCAGGCCGATCAGAAATTTATTTGGGTCAACTTGATTTTTGACTAGGTAAGCTATTAGCTCCCCCTTACTTGTAATAACATGCATATATGTTATTCCCGCTACTTGTTTTTGTTAAAATTGTGTTTTGAGCAATTTTTGTGATACTTGTAAAATTGGAACGAAGGGAGTAATCGAATGAATTATAAGAACAAAAGCAACTTGAAAGTATCCTGGGAAGTTAGAAAAATTATACTCCTATTCGTGAGACGGTAAAATAGTAACTCGATTTAAATATTATTAGAAAAATCGTACCATTATTTGTGGTACGGGGAAATGAATGGAAGTATCCCTAGATGGGTATATTAGTATAAAATAAAATTGTACTTATACTTTTGGGGACGGTGAAATATTAAATAGGAATAAAAAGAAATTGTCCTATTATTTATGGGACGGTAAAAGAAATGAATTGGGCTTGAAATAGGAGTTCTAAACTTGTTAGTATACTCCTGAGAATGTTAGGAGTGTTAGTTAAATGTTACTCCTACGTGTGGGACGGAGAATTAATGAAACTTGAATTCAGGGGAAAAGGGCCAAAATTTGTACCGCACGGTCGTGCGCCTTTTATGGGCACGGTCGTGCCAAATATCACCTTTAGGCAAATTTCCTCGACAGTGTTAGCACGGTCGTGCGCCTTTATTGGGCACGGTCGTGCCGAAAATGAATTTTGTGTGAAAATCCCTCGGCAGTGTTAGCACGGTCGTGCCAATTTCTAGAGCACGGTCGTGCCAAGTGAAAATTCTGATTTGTTTTCTTGGATTGTTTCCTCCATAACTTTCTATAGGAAAGTCGAAAGCAAGATCCGAAAGAAGCCGAATAAGATAGACATAGAGAGCTATTCAAAGCACACTCTAATTACCTAATGAGATTTTTGGGTGTTTGTCTAGGGCACCTAGATAGGTGTTTTGAGACATTGAATTGATTAAGTATAAGAATAAGAATTCTTTATTGTGTCTTGAAATCAAGGTTTGTGCACCTTAGGGGCATTAAAACAATGACTTGAGATTGAATACCCTATGTAGGGGATTATGAACTTATAAGTATGAGTTGTATAGCTCATTGACTTAATTTGAACTCGAAGTATTCTTGGTCTAGGTTTAGGGTACTACCCTAGATGGCCTAGATGAGTGTTGTAGAACACTCTAGTACTGAAAAATAGTCCCTTTGTGAACAAATGAAATGTGGACTTGAATCATAATTAAATGATAACTTGAATATAAGAGTAATAACTCTTTTATGTGTCTTGAAGTCAATGTTTGTGTACCTTAGGGACACCAACTAATGTCTAGAGCTTGAATGTCCTAAGAAAAGGATTGGAAAAGAATTCGTAAAAGGTGTATAATTCATCTTCCTAGCTTGAACTTGAAGTATAAGATAATTAACTCTTGTACCTGTTTAATCATCCAAAGAAATGGATTGAGAACTTGGATATAAGATGATAAGATCTTGTATATGTATTGAATGTCCTGAATGTTCTGAATGTCTTGAATGTCTTAAGTTGAGACAGTAATTTGAAGTATAAGACAATAAAACCTTGTACATGACTTGAACATCCAAATAATTGGATTAAGACTTGAATATAAGATTATAAAATCTTGTACGTGCCTTGACACCAATATAGGTGTATGGTAATAACTTGAAAGAGTCTTGATGTGTATATGCAAATCTTGCATATATTTACTTGATAGAATGTGGCTTCTTGATTGATTGGTACCTGGTATGAATAACCAAAGAATTGGGTTATGGAACTAGATAGAGAATGATTAACTCTACTACATAGTTGAACTTGAAACGTGTATATTGGAAGTGCTATAAATAAGCACTAAAGTGTAAATGATTTAGTTTTAATCGTGTATATACTCAAGGAAGTATATAAAATATAAAGAAGATATCTTGTCTTGGAATGGTTCCTAAAGAAAATAGGGACTAGTGTAATATGAAGATAATTCATATAATCATGAATACTACGATATAAGTTAATAAGAATAACCACAGAACACAATATGTGCTGGAAAATGTATTCGATTACTAACGATACATATACGTGAGATATGATTGTGACTAGGTAGGAATGTGACCTATGCTACTACGTGTTTAGAGTCTAAGGTATTGGGCTCTATTTGATAGTAAGGGTATAGTGATAGACACTTTAATGTGTTAAACGTGATATGAATATGTACGTGCAAACTTGGCATATGACAAAATGATATACCCTACTACTTGACTGAAGTCTGTTATAAATGGACTCTTACTTGGATTGATCGTGTTACATGGACACTTATGTGCCATAGTTAAACTTGATTGGTATTCGCAATAATTGAGTACGTGTACTTATATTCTCGTGAGCACATGATACATAATTACATGGTGCATATTCTCGTGAGCACATGATACATAGTTACATGGTGCATATTCTCGTGAGCACATGATACATAGTTACATGGTGCATATTCTCGTGAGCACATGATACATAATTACATGGTGCATATTCTCGTGAGCACATGATACATGATTACATGGTGCATAAAGAGTAGTCCACTAATAAGGGACTGAGTTCTGTTCTGTAGTTCAAGTAAATATCTACTTGTGCATTCTTGGTGAGTCCAGCTGGTTCTCCTTGCTTGTTCGAAAATATATAGGTTCACGCTTGTCGCGAGAGCTGGGGTTTAAGTGACAATCGGGTCCCTATGTATTTCCGTCCGACCCCTTACTACCGGCCATAGTAAGGGCATAGCTTCCTTGGTTGGAGCAATAAGCCTGACCTAAGTGAATGCTAACTCCCGTCCCGAACACCACGTGGATCTTGTTATTGTGGATGACACTGGATACCAGGTCTTCTTATATACTGTTCTCCCGTCCCGAACACCACGTGGATCTTGTTATTGTGGATGACACTGGTTACCAGGTCTTCTTATATACTGCACAGCAGTCTCTTGTTCCTGTTCTTGGTTGTCCTCAGCTAGAAAAGCATCGACAACAAATGGTATTCTTGGGAGAAATAAGGAAGGATTCAGGTACAATGCGTGATAGGCCTATGTGCATCTTGTGAGCTGGTTTAGCCTCTCGCACTACTTGACTACTTGTTACCTGAACCTTTCTTGAGCTTGATTACTTGTTGAGTTGGCTTAGCCTCTCCTATACTTGTTACTTAATGATACTTGATATATGTTTAGTTGAGTATCTACTTGTATTGCATGATAACATGACATATAGTTGCATGTTAATAGCTTACTGAGATTTATCTCACCCTTTATTTGTTTAATTGTTTCCCCCCCAGGAAAGCAGGGGATAGTACGCAGTGAGGCTCGACTTAGCTGGGAACTTACTCAGCAGGATGTTCTTGTTTGAGACTAGTGTCCTTTTATACTTTGGTAAGGACGATCTTGTATGAGTTAATAAACTCTGGGCTTGTATTGGGGTAGTATTTGTTGTCCCTAGACAGTTCTTGTTTCTAGCTTATTTGCTAGGCATGTCTTCCGCTGTATGTAACCATTTTGGTTTTAATTTTCTTGGTCTAGAACTGGTGTGAGCTATCTTAGCTCCCTACTCTTGAGTATGTATATCATGTCATTTTTGTTTTTAACAGGTATTGTTCCTGTTTCCCGTTAGTTTCCAGTTTCTTGTTAGTTACGCGCACCAGGTTCGAGGTTCTATTAGGGAATCCCGGGACTTGGGGCGTGTCAAGAACGCTCTCTTTTAGTATCCACACATTGAACGTACTCAAGAACTTTTCTTGATATTATTGCTAGATCCGGAATTAGAAAAAATGATTTTCTAATCTTTAAAGGTTATATGAAGAATTATGATTCTAAAACATGTAATAACGTTTGAATTAAATCGCTGGAGAGAGGGTTTATTTATACTTCACAAGTCCTTAATTTTTAAAGAACAATAAACCTGTTTCCTTAATTAATTCAAACTCTCGCCGTCCCACGCCCATTCATCGTCTCACCCGTTGTCCTCATTGTTGACCTTGGTGGTGGCAGAGGGTTGTGGGTGAGTGACATCCACGAATTTCAGGAAGTCGAGACCAAAGAGAATCAAGAGGCCCATGTTAAGTAGGTGTGTAACACCCCGAAAATCTAAATTCCATAAAAATCAATATTTACAAGTTAAATCTCTAAAATACTATACAAAGGCTCATTAATTCAAAATGCTCCGAGTCAAATCCTTGCCGTCCCGAACCTCGGTCAACGATCAAACTGCAAAAGGTCAAACGGGTGGGGGTGAGCTGGGGGCTCATTAAGAAAGGGGATACACAATATCACAGAGGCCAATGAAACACAATATATCAAATAACACTGTCCATGCAATTATAAATATGGACATGCCAATAAGACTCAGATTTAACAAACCGAACATCAATCGATCATATTTCACAATTCACAATTCACAGTCCGATGTACTAATTATGATCAGGCCCAGTGGGATAACAATAATAACCGAATTGTTGGCCGCCCTCGTGGAGCCGGACCCAACCCAAACACAATAACCGAGTCCAGTGCGACCATCACATAATTATATACATCGAAACTATTCCATATAACAAATCTCATATTTGATAACTGTAACATCCCAAATTTTCAGAGTAAAATAATATCTTTTAAATAAACAACATCCGTCCCCAAACTCGGGAAACAACGGTCTTAAACCATAATTCAAACATCAACGGCTAGTCATAACCAACATTTAAAAGTAAACATGACTAAATTGTCTTTCTTAATCTAACGGCTAGTCATAACCAACATAACCTCTCGTCATGAAGGATCTTCAAACTTCACCTTATCAACAATCTCCTTGTCCCTTGGAATCCTTCACCTACTTATCCCCTGAAGAACAATAATTATGGAAGGGGTGAGCGAACAATGCTCAGTAAGTTCATACGGGATCTCTTCGGGTTCTAAGGAGAGATGACCGGAAGAACGAAACAACAATAATATTTTCAAAGATAAGCTTTCATAAAATATCAAGTTAACCGTTAAGTTCAAGACAGTTAACAATTAAACTTTTCAATACGAAATGTGGCATTTACTTTCAAATCCGTCAATTCCAAGATAACGTCACCATTTCAGGTGCAATGCCTGATCAGGGCATTTAAGTAAGATTTATCATGATAATCAACTACTTCAATAAGCAGTATAAAAGTCTAGTCCTTTTTCATTTCAGACTAGACTACCCTACTTAGTCCTTTTTCATTTCAGACTAAGCGAACGTCTATACCAAATTAAGATATAGCAAAGTTTCAACTTAGTATTCAAGGTACGAGAACACCATACAATTTCAAAGATATTTTTGGTACCCATTGATTTAAAACATGTCAAGGGGTAGGAACATTCAAAAGGCGTTCACAACTTTTAAGAATTCAAAATGTTACCGCCACATGGTAACTACTCATGAAAGAAATTCAAGGAATCCTACATCAAAGGATTGAGACATTCAAGAACTAAGGAACGTAGTCCCTTACCTTAGCTTTGCGTTATTTTCCTTTGCAAGGTCACGTGCACAATCTACAAACACGCAATTAAGACTTTCTTAGGAACACGAATTACTTTAATTCTCCGTCCCCATTATACTTTAATTTACTTTGTTAACCTTACGAGTCATTCTTAACTCCTTTAGGTTACTATCCATTCTAGGGTTTGTACTATCCCTAGTACTTATTCCCAAAGTACCCTTTTTAGGTTTACCAAATTACCCCTAGGGTTTCATTGTTTCTATTCTCAATTAATATGTCTTAGGATTAATTTAATCCCGTCAAAACACTATTCACAGCTTGTAAGTTCCTATTCGCAGCTTTGAAAAAATAATACTATTCACCGCTTTGGAAAATATTATTCGCAGCCCACACCAACACACGCATACACACACATCTGCACACACAAACACACACTGTACACACACTGATACACACACATCTGCACACACCACGCACACAGTACACACACACACACTTCTGCATACACAACGCACACAATACACACACACACACACACTCTGCCACCACTCACACACACAGGCGGCAGCCTACACACACACACAGGAACACACGCACACACATACATGCATACACATTTGTTCATAATTCCTTAAAATTGCTTTTAGTCCCAATTTTCATAAACCCTAGTTCATCTTTTAGGGTTAGGGTTTTAGTTCAATACCCCCCCCCCCAATTCACTAAACCAAAATAATACGAAGGATTCGAAACTAGGGCGTAGGATTTTACCTTAATCCGATCTCCCTTCTCTTTTCTTCTTCCTTTTATTCTTCTTGCTCTCTTCTGCGGTACTCTCTGCCGCCACTCTCTCTCCTCTCCCGTTCTTCTTTTCTTTTTCTTTTCTTTTTGTGATTAATAAAGAGGGAAGGGTTTTAATATGTGTATATATAGTAGGGTTTTAATTTCCCTAATTGAAAAGGATTAACTAACCCGATGGATTTTATTTTATTTGGGCCCGAACTTAAGCCCAACTCGTCATCTTGCATAATTTAACTTAAGCCCAACATTAATAAAATACAAAAATAAAAATAAAAAAAATAGGACGGGTATTACATTCTTACCTCCTTAAAAGGGTTTGGTCCTCCAAACCAAACGCATGTCATTTTGAAAATAAATCGGGATACGTCTCTCGCATTTCGCTCTCGAGCTCCCACGTAGCTTCTCTTTCAGTGTGGTTGCTCCATTGCACTTTCACATAAGGAATTACTCTTTTCCTCAAAATCTGGTCCTTGCGATCAACAATCTTCATAGGCCTTTCATCATAGGTCAAATCAGCGCGAACTCTAAGCTGTTTATACTCGATCACATGACTTGGGTCGGGAATGTACTTCCTTAACATCGATACATGAAACACGTTATGCACTCCTGCTAATACCGGCGGTAAGGCTAATTTATAAGCCACCGCCCCAACTCTTTCCAAAATTTCGAACGGTCCCACCTACCTCGGGCTTAACTTCCCGCGAATACCAAATCTCATAATTCCTTTTGTTGGCGAGATATTCAAAAATACTCGATCCCCGATTTGAAATTCTAAATCACGTCTCCTACGATCAGCATAGGATTTCTGTCTGCTCTGCGCGGTCAAAAGCCAATTTCTTATCTGTTGTACCTTGTCCGCCGTCACTTGGACAATTTCCGGTCCAGTCATCTTCCTTTCACCTACCTCATCCCAACAAGTTGGTGATCTACACTTTCTTCCATATAATGCTTCGTATGGTGCCATTCCGATACTAGCATGGAAACTGTTATTATACGCGAACTCCACCAATGGCAAATGTTCATCCCAAGTCCCTTGCCAATCCAACGATGTAGCCCTTAACATATCTTCCAATGTATGAATAGTTCTCTCTGACTGCCCATCGGTCTGCGGGTGAAAAGCTGTACTCATTGTCAACTCCGTCCCCAATGCTTGTTGCAGACTTTTCCAAAATTTCGACGTGAATCGCGCATCTCTATCGGACACTATTGACACCGGTATCCCATGCAGCCTTACAATCTCATCAATATACAACTTAGCCATCTTTTCTACCGAATCCGTCACCTTGATTGCCAGAAAATGGGCCGATTTCGTGAGCCTATCTACTATCACCCAAATTGCATTATACATTTTCAACGTCTTCGGTAATCCAACCACTAGATCCATAGCTATGTGTTCCCACTTCCATTCAGGGATAGGTAACGACTGTAACAGTCCTGTAGGCCTTTGATGCTCACTTTTTACTTGTTGACATACTAAACATCTTGACACGAATTCTGCCACATCTCCCTTCATATGATTCCACCAATAAGATTCCCTCAGATCTCTATACATTTTTGTGTTTCCCGGATGCACAGAAAACCTCGAACAATGAGCTTCATTTAAAATCTCTCTTTTGATATCTTCGTTGCTTGGCACCCAAATCCTTGATTGGTACCTCACAATCCCGTCTTCTCCAACACGAAAGTCCTTCCATTTTCCTTCCACTAAGTTTGCAGGTACTTTGCTCACTTCTTCATCAGTTACTTGTGCTATTTTGATTCTATCCACCAGTGTAGGCTGTACACTCAGATGTGCCATATAGCCTTGTACTCGTACATTCACACCTAACACCTCAATGCGACTCCACGCACTTACCTCCTTAGGCTTTAACGTCGCTAGGGTTCCATGATTCTTCCTACTTAACGCATCCGCCACCTTATTGGCTTTCCCAGGATGATATAAGATTTCACAATCATAATCTTTTAATAATTCAGCCATCGTCTTTGCCTCATGTTAAGCTCTTTCTGAGTGAAGATGTACTTAAGACTTTTATGGTCCGTATAAATCTGGCATGTCGCCCCATATAAGTAGTGTCTCCAAATCTTCAATGCAAAGACCACCGCGGCTAACTCCAAATCATGAGTCGGATAGTTCTTTTCATGGACCTTCAATTGTCTCGACGCATAGGCTATAACCTTGTCATTCTGCATTAACATGCATCCTAATCCTTTAATCGACGCATCGCTATATATCACAAACCCGTCTGATCCAGAAGGTAACGTAAGAACTGGTGCAGACACCAAACGTTGCTTCAATTCTAGGAAACTCTTCTCGCACTCTTCTGTCCAAACGAATTTTACTCCCTTTTAGGTCAGTCTTGTCAACGGCACAGATAACTTAGAGAAACCTTCAACGAATCTCCTATAGTAACCAGCCAATCCCAAAAAGCTCCTTATTTCACTAACAGTAGTGGGCCTCTCCCAGTTCACAATAGCCTCTATCTTTGTCGGGTCCACTTCTACCCCCTCCTTAGATATAACATGACCTAAGAACGCTACTTTTTCCAATCAAAACTCGCACTTCTTGAACTTATCATATAATTGTTGTTCCCTTAAGATTTGTAATACTAGCCTCAAATGCTCCTCGTGCTCCTCCTTAGTCCTTGAGTAGACTAGAATATCATCAATGAATACTATAACACATTTGTCCTGAAATTCCTGAAACACCCTATTCATCAATTCCATAAATGCAGCAGGCGCATTAGTCAACCCAAAAGGCATCACCAAAAACTCGTAGTGACCATACCTTGTCCTAAAGGCCGTCTTCACAATATCTTCCTTTTTCACCCTCAACTGATGATAACCAGACCTCAAATCTATCTTCGAAAAGTAACATGCTCCCCGAAGTTGGTCAAATAAGTCATCTATCCTTGGTAATGGGTACTGATTACTCACCGTCACGCGGTTCAATTCTCTGTAGTCGATACACATTCTCATTGACCCATCCTTCTTCTTCACGAATAACACAAGTCCACCCCAAGGCGATACACTTGGTCTAATCAAACCCTTATCCAACAGCTCTTGTAGTTGCTCTTTTAGCTCTTTTAATTCTGCCGGAGCCATTCTGTAAGGTGCCTTTGATATTGGCGCGATTTCTGGTGCCAAATCAATAGAGAACTCCACTTCCCTCTCTGGTGGTATACCAGGCAAATCTTCTGGAAACACATCTACAAATTCTCTAACTACTGACAAAGATTCTATACTAATCTCCCCACTATCGGTTTTTCCAACGTAAGCCAAGAACCCTTCACATCCTTTCCTTAGCAACCTGCGAGCCCTCATCACAGAGATGAAGTCCAACCTAGTTCTAGGCTTCATGCCTTGAAAATGGAACTCTTCACCAGATAGCAACCTAAAGTGAACTTCCTTCTTGAAACAATCAACATGGGCATGGTATGCAGCTAACCAGTCCATCCCTAAGATCACATCAAACTCTCCCATCTCTAATTCGATCAAATCAACTTCTAGTTCCATTTCGTCTATGCTTAACGGGCACCTTCTATATATAGACATAATAGGAATAGATTCTCTAGTAGGTGTATCTATCACTAGAGGTGTCTCTAACTTTTCAGATTTCAAATTCATTTGCTTCGCCACCCGTGTACTAATAACGGAATGCGTAGCGCCCGCATCAATCAAAGCATATATATTTCGAAGGCAGAGTCGAAGAGTACCTGCCACCAGATATTTTGAAGCTCTTGCATCTCTAGCCGTCATAGTGAACACACGACCACGGCCTCCACCCTTGTCCTTGTCGCCATCCTTAGCTCCCTGTGCATTGTTGTTCTTCTTTGGTTCTGGGCATTTCCAATGCGGGTGTCCCACCTTGTCGCAGTTGTAGCATTTCTTTTCCTTGAACCAGCAGTCTTCGGTCTTGTGCCTTCCCTGGTAGGACTGACACTTCTCGCCCGTCCCCTTATCACGAGCATCATTTTTGTCTCCATCTCGGCGGTTATTGTAGCCCTTGTTTTGGTACTTATTTCCAGCGCCTTCTTTCCCACGTTGATCATCACTAGCTTTTCGCTTGTTATTACCATCTCGGTTCCACCTTCCGGAACTTCCTTTCAATCCAGTCTATTCCTTTTCAATGGCTTTCTTCTTTTCCTCTTTCTTGCTGCGGTAATTATCAGACTCTTTCTCTACCAACCTTGCCCTGTCCACAATGTTACTGTAAGTTGGCAGTATTAAAGGTGTAATCCTGAAACTTATGCGGTCACTCAATCCCGCTTCAAACTTACGGGCTTTCTGTCCCTCGTTATCAAAGAATGTCAGAGCGAATTCAAGCAACTCTGTGAACTTAGCGCAGTAATCATCTACGGTCATGCTGCCCTGAGTCAGCATCAGGAACTCCGCTACTTTCTCATTGCGGACACTTGCTGGGTAATACTTCTCATAAAATACCGTCTTGAACCTGTTCCACGTAAAGGCCTCATCCCCACGCACAACTGATGCTCTCTTTTCGGCTTCCCACCATTTAAGAGCCTTTCCTTTAAACATGAACGTTGCGAATACCACCTGTTGTTCTGGTGTGCAAGTTAACGTCTCAAAAATCTTCTCCATATCTTTTATCCAATCCCCTGTCTTATCTTTTGGCTCTCCAGAGAATGAATCTGGGTTTCTTTTCTGAAACGATTTAAGAGGATCTCTCTGAGTCACTGGTTGAGGTTGTGGTTCCTGCTGCTGAGCTGCCAATCCTTGTACTACTTGGCCAATTCCGGCCATAGTTTGGGCTAAAGTCTGTAGCAAATTAGCCATGTTGGGATCTTGTCCCTCATTGTTTCCAGCGTTGTTCCTTCTGTTGTTCCTCGACATCTGAGGATAACATGATATCTTCATTAATACCACGAATACAAAACGTTTCACACACACTCGCGCGCTATAATACTTCTTACTTCTATGATGCGTATATAGGTCGTCTCATTAGACCTGTCATTTCAGTAAAGGTCAAACACTAGACCTATGGTCGTTCTATTAGACCGGAACTTTCTCCATTTAGTAAATTTTACTAGACATTTTGGGTTCCACTACACCCTTACTTCTTCATTAGTCATTTCTATAGACCACAATTTACTTTCATAGGTCATTCAATAGACCCTTATTACTTTCACTTGGTCATTTTACTAGACCGGGATCACTTTTCGTTAGTCTTTTCATTAGACCCGCTTGCTTTCTTTGATCTTTTCACTAGACCAAACTTTTATTCATTAGTCAATTCAATAGACTATACTTGATTGCTCTTGGTTAACACATACTTTTAACATTATAGCACAACATGAAATCATAAAACTTTAAGACATCATATAAGAGAAAAGTCACTTTTATTAATAAATGGAAATGTTCACTTTCATACTAAAACGAGTTCAAATCAAAGAATTTTAAAACCACTACCACTAACTACTTCTACTAAGCAAAGAATTTAAAGGTACTAGTTATCCCTCATTCCATTTTCCTTCCTAGGCCTCCCTCTAGGCCGACCACTAGGCATCTTTGGAGTTTTCTTCACTTGATTCTTGGATCCCTTGGGTCTTCCTCGGGTCCGCTTTGGCATACTTAGTTGCTCTTCATCCTCTATCTCGATTGGAGCGGTTTTACTTCCTTCTATAGCAGCCTCTTCCTCTTCTAGTTCCTCAATCTCCTCATTGGCTCCCATTCCCCCCACATTGGGTGCTTCCTCAAGTTCTGGGACTTTGTAGTAATTTCTGTAATATTCTTCCCTTATTGAGGCTTCATACACGTCCTGCTTATCCACAGCCTCTTTTAGCTTCTCCACTTCATCTAAAGCTTTATGCCACCTTTACCTAGTATACATCCATCTCTCAAATGTAGAGTCTGTTTGTTTCTTTTCATGCTTAAGCTGCTTCTTGAGCTTTCTGACAACCATGCATGCCTCAGAGCTGCCCTTTCCTTTGGTGTCTTATGCCTCAAATTCTTCATCATTTTGTCCTTAAGTCCGTCCATTTCCTATAATTGGACACAATCAACGTTAGAATCACATACTTAAAGTCGAATAACCGTCATCTTAAGCATATAAAGGAAAGACATAAAAAGATGTTTCCTATCTTAGGTTCTTTCCCAAAATAGTAAGTTTCCTTATTTGGAAAGTTCCTCAACTTAGAAAGTTTCCTAATTTAGAAAGTTTCCTCAAAAGGTAAGTTTCCTAAAATGGTAATTCCCCAAAAGTACTATCTTCCTTATCAGAGTTCTAAAGCCCAATCTATGTTAAGTACTATTTATCCTCATAGTACTAACTTCTTTCTATAGTCTCCCATGTAAACCTAAACCGGAGCTCTGATTACCAATTGTAACATCCCAAATTTTCAGAGTAAAATAATACTACCTCCGTCCCAGCTCAATACGCATCTTTACTGTTTGGCACAATATTTAAGGAGAGATTATTTATATTCAAAAGTATTGTGAGTGGAGAATAATGAGTGGTTGGGAGGAAGAAAGAGAATGAGTGGAGAATAATGAGTGGTTGAGAGGAAGAAAGAGAATGAGTGGAGAATAATGAGTGGTTGGGAGGAAGAGAGAGAATGAGTGGAAGATTATAAAAATAATAAAAAACTTTCCTTTTTTGGATTGTGCACATATCAACGACACCCACTTAAAAGGTAAGTGTGCACATTGAGCTGGGACGGAGGTAGTATCTTTTAAATAAACAACATCCATCCCCAAACTCGGGAAACAATGGTCTTAAACCATAATTCAAACATCAATGGCTAGTCATAACCAACATTTAAAAGTAAACATGACTAAATTGTCTTTCTTAATCTAACGGCTAGTCATAACCAACATAACCTCTCGTCATCAAGGATCTTCAAACTTCACCTTATCAACAATCTCCTTGTCCCTTGGAATCCTTCACCTACTTATCCCCTGAAGAACAATAATTATGGAAGGGGTGAGCGAACAATGCTCAGTAAGTTCATACGGGATCTCTTCGGGTTCTAAGGAGAGATGACTGGAAGAACGAAACAACAATAATATTTTCAAAGATAAGCTTTCATAAAATATCAAGTTAACCGTTAAGTTCAAGACAGTTAACAATTAAACTTTTCAATACGAAATGTGGCATTTACTTTCAAATCCGTCAATTCCAAGATAACGTCACCATTTCAGGTGCAATGCCTGATCAGGGCATTTAAGTAAGATTTATCATGATAATCAACTACTTCAATAAGCAGTATAAAAGTCTAGTCCTTTTTCATTTCAGACTAGACTACCCTACTTAGTCCTTTTTTTCATTTCAGACTAAGCGAACGTCTATACCAAATTAAGATATAGCAAAGTTTCAACTTAGTGTTCAAGGTACGAGAACACCATACAATTTCAAAGATATTTTTGGTACCCATTGATTTAAAACATGTCAAGGGGTAAGAACATTCAAAAGGCGTTCACAACTTTTAAGAATTCAAAATGTTACCGCCACATGGTAACTACTCATGAAAGAAATTCAAGGAATCCTACATCAAAGGATTGAGACATTCAAGAACTAAGGAACGTAATCCCTTACCTTAGCTTTGCGTTATTTTCCTTTGCAAGGTCACGTGCACAATCTACAAACACGCAATTAAGACTTTCTTAGGAACACGAATTACTTTAATTCTCCGTCCCCATTATACTTTAATTTACTTTGTTAACCTTACGAGTCATTCTTAACTCCTTTAGGTTACTATCCATTCTAGGGTTTGTACTATCCCCAGTATTTATTCCCAAAGTACCCTTTTTAGGTTTACCAAATTACCCCTAGGGTTTCATTGTTTCTATTCTCAATTAATATGTCTTAGGATTATTTTAATCCCGTCAAAACACTATTCACAGCTTGTAAGTTCCTATTCGCAACTTTGAAAAAAAATACTATTCACCGCTTTGGAAAATATTATTCGCAGCCCACACCAACACACGCATACACACACATCTGCACACACAAACACACACTGTACACACACTGATACACACACATCTGCACAGACCACGCACACAGTACACACACACACACTTCTGCATACACAACGCACACAGTACACAGACACACACACTCTGCCGCCACTCACACACACAGGCGGCAGCCCACACACACACACAGGAACACACGCACACACATACATGCATACACATTTGTTCATAATTCCTTAAAATCGCTTTTAGTCCCAATTTTCATAAACCCTAGTTCATCTTTTAGGGTTAGGGTTTTAGTTCAATACTCCCCCCCAATTCACTAAACCAAAATAATACGAAGGATTCAAAACTAGGGCGTAGGATTTTACCTTAATCCGATCTCCCTTCTCTTTTCTTCTTCCTTCTCTTCTTCTTTCTCTCTTCTGCGGTACTCTCTGCCGCCGCTCTCTCTCCTCTCCCGTTCTTCTTTTCTTTTTCTTTTCTTTTTGTGATTAATAAAGAGGGAAGGGTTTTAATATGTGTATATATAGTAGGGTTTTAATTTTCCTAATTGAAAAGGATTAACTAACCCGATGGGTTTTATTTTATTTGGGACCGAACTTAAGCCCAACTCGTCATCTTGCATAATTTAACTTAAGCCCAACATTAATAAAGTACAAAAAAATAAAAATAAAAAAAAATAGGCCGGGTATTACAATAACAAATAGCACACATGCTTTTCAAATAACCATGATATTAACCGAGCAATTTCAATAGCAAAACAATTATCAAATGGGACCGAACAATCAATATACGTATCAATAAAATGGAGTACTACGATAAGACGGATATAAAAGAAACGGACACAGAATCAATACTGCGTAATCTCTCCTACCTCAAAACAAATAAAAACGGAAGACGAAATAAATTACCGAGACTGACTCGAACTCGCTCAACTCACGGCTTTTAGCTGAACTACACATTAAAATGGATCCTGATGGTTTATATCGGCTAAGCAACTTAAGGTGAGTCATTCACCTACATTCTAAAACAATTGCACCTCATTCTAAGACCACGTGGAACACAAATAGGGTAAGCTTACTCTTCTTCAATGCACCATTGGGGCCCACTGCTCAAAGAAACAAATCAATTTCTTTTTCTACCAATCGTCCCCTACTCGTATTTCTTTTAAATTTATTTATGGGCAATTTGCAATTTGGTTCCTGACATTTACAAACTTTTGCAATGTTGCTCCCAACATTTTTTTTTGCCAATTGGTTCCCAACATTTAAATTTTTTTGCAATGTGGCTATAAAAGTAACTGGGCGTTAGTTTTCTAACAGATTTTATGTCATGTGACTAGCACATGACGTTTTAAGATATTCTTAAAGCTACACATATCCGATTAATATGATTCTTCTTTTAAATTGAAGCTAATATTTAAATCTACAACATATATATTTTTTGGAAATTTATTGGGTAGTTGGATTATTTTTACATTTAATCTTAATTTTAAATATTAAAAAAATAGAAAACACGTAAAATATAATTTAAAATAGATATTAGCCCAAATATGTTCCATATGAAGTAAATTATATATGTAGATTATCAGTTCGTAAAAATGTTTAATAGAAAAAAAAATGGAGAAGAAGAGGACGATGAATCGAGGGAAGAGTGTATGTGGAATGGGTGTTGCGGGAAAGTGGTAGAGGGGTGGAGAAAAATAAACTTTAAGAAAGATACATATAGAAATTACTTAATATGAAACATATTTGGGCTAATATCTTTTTTAGATTATATTTCACATTTTTTTTTATTTTTTTAATATTTAAAATTAAGATTAAATGTAAAAATAATTTAGGTACCCAACAAATTTAAAAAAAAAAATATGTTGTAGATTTAAATATTAGTTTCAATATAAAAAAAGAATCATATCAATCGGATATGTGTAGCTTTACGAATATTTTAAAACGTCCTTTAAAACGTCATGTGCTAGTCACATGACATAAAATCTATTAGAAAACTAACGCCCATTTACTTTTATAGCCACATTGCAAAAAAATGTAAATGTTAGGAACCCATTGAAGAAAAAAATGTTGGGAGCAACATTAAAAAAGTTTGTAAATGTCAGGAACCAAATTGCAAATTGCCCTTTGTTTATTTTATTTTATTTATTCGTCTTAAAACGTCGTGCTTAATTTCGGGATGCTACAAGGTGAGAGGGGTGAGGGTGCGTCGGTGAGATAGGTTGATGAGGAGGATGGGGTGGTCTGGTTTGTTGGGTTTTGATGCATCATTGTAAGTACCCCAATCTGAATCGAAACCAACTTAGAGGAATTCTTGGTACCATTCAGGGATAAATTGGATAGACTAAGACCTCACTAGGATAAACCAAAACTTTAGGACTGTTCTGGAATAAAAATTGGAAAAATCCAGAAGCTCGCCAGCAAGACCCGTACGGATGGTTTGAGCACGAGAAGCTCCAGCCGTACGGATGGTTTGGGCGCCATCAGTCCCTATAAATTAATGCCCTTGCTGATCATTTCAGGGGGAGAAAATAGTTTTGTATACATAAACTCTGCTGGATTGAGACCAGAAACACAAACATTGTCAAAATTGAGTGAAAGAGAGGAAGATAGGTTAGAATCAAACATTGGTGAGGCCTCCTTCTCCCCATCTCCTCTTCACCTCTTTTATTTACCTTGTTACATCTTTATTCACTTGTCTTATTCATCATCTTACTCTAATGTCTTTATATTTCATGCAAATCTTATAAAATTGGAACCAAGTCATGAAATGATTCCATGGTGCCCATCATGCTTTATGTGTGATCAAGGGTTACAAACCAAAGGATGATTATGGCTTGTTATGTTAATGCAATTTACATTTATGTCATTTACTTTCATGTCATTTACATTAATGTCATTTACTTTAATGCCTTTACTTTGGGCTTGGTGATCCATTCCACATATGGAGAGAGCCCTTGTACATTTATGTTATGTTTGTTGTCATGATGATCAAGTTTGGGTGATAAAGTCTCAATCTTTACCATCCAAACTTTGATTTAACCTCAATAATGTCAACTTTGGATGATAAAGACTCAATCTTTATCCATCCAAAGGTTGATTTTGGTTGTCCCAAGGCTTCATTTTGGATGAATCATCCATTTGGATGTTAAAGTTCCCATCTTTAACTATCCAAATGGTTGTTTTGGCTCAAAGCCATGTTCATCAACTTTTGCTCTTATTTCCCCAATAATTGTCTTGATCATGCCCAAATCATGTGTTTTGGTGTCTAATCCAATGATCAAAAGCATAGGGATGTTGTTATGCATGTTCTTGTACAATGCACATAAACTGAAAAAGTCACACTCTGTCCAGTTTCTACAGAATTCTGTGTTTCTGCCTGAAACTGGACTGTTTCTGATAAATCTGCAAATTCCTAGGACGGCTACGACCATTCATACGGATGGTTTAGCCGTAGGGAAAATTTTATGTTTAAACCCCTTTTCTGTTAAAATCTTTGCAAATAAACCCTTTCGATTAACTTTCTAACTGTTTTCTGTTAAAAGTCAGTTTCTCCCATTTTAAAATGGGTAAATGACAAATAAGGGTCTGAAGTTTGGGGGTCATTCGTAGAAAGGGTTTCAATGTTCTAAAATTCGCAGATAAGGGTCTAAAGTTGATGAAAACTAGCAATTAAGGGCTTTTTAACGGAAAAGTTAGATTTTTCAGTTAAATCCACATGTGCCGTGCACATGTGGACTAAACTGAAATTCGTTTTACAAGCAAGGGGTAAAATGAGTATTTTAAAGTTTAAGGGACTAAATTTAAAATTTTAACAAATTAAAGTTTAGTCCACATGTGCACGACACATGTGGATTTAACTGAAAAATCTAACTTATCCGTTAGAAAGCCTTTAATTGCTAGTTTTCATCAACTTTAGACCCTGATATGCGAGTTTCAGAACATCGGACCCCTTTCTACGAACTACCCCCAAACATGAGACCCTTATTTGTCATTTGCCCTTTTAAAATACACACACACACACACTTGCACATTTTCGATCAATAAACTTAGGGAGACTCGGTTTTTCGAGGCGGATTGGGTGAACCGTCAAAAGTTCTTCCCAAGACGTAACCTGACCTCCGAACTCATTTTATCTAACCTTTTTCGTTGAATTGGGTTTAAAATTAATTTAACGTGGCTACTCCGTTTTCTTGAACACAAAGTTCTGTGTTTGATTCTCGTGGAAACATTTTTGTTTTTCCCGCGGGTATCTTATAGTGGCGAATTTGCTGGGGAATAAGTTGTTTCCAAACTTCTTTTTAGAAACTTTGGGGGCACCTTTGTGTGGGTCAAACTCCCATCCCCGTTTGTTGACCTTGTGCATATCTTGTGTGTGTTTTATGTTTCTGTTTTGACTTCTGGAAATGAAACTATTCTGGAAACACAATAAACTGGGGCTTGAAGGATCAGAAACTGGAAAATTGCAAAAAATAATGGACCTCCTTGTTGGTGTTGTATGCTCTAGGCACGTTATGTGAACGATTAATGTTATCTATTGATTATGTTTTAATAAAGATATTGAATGTTGATTATTATATCATTTGCATGTTTATTATAATAATCCCCGTCCCTGATAATTATGATTAATTGTTAGTATAAGTTTAATAGATAATCATATGATGATTATGGTGTATGAGATACAATTAAACTTATGGGTATTTGTTGGAGAACATATACTGGACTAACCCGTATGAGATTTATGTCATGGTCACAATGTCATAATTAAATCTCATATAGTTATATCATTTAATCCCTAGACCTGAGATTATTACAGTCTTCCACATGATGAACATTACGTTTGACATATTCAAACGTTGCCCTTAAACGGGTAGCTATAAAGAATGTGATTGGCATAATCGGAATTCATGTTGGGAAGAGTAATAAGTCAAGATGGAATTTGTCCCTCGTCAAGAGAGATGTCAAGCTTTGGCCACTCGATGAATAGTATTGATGAAATGCATGGCCGTGCTCAAATATGATTTGTATTATCAATATATTCGGAATCGAGAAAGTATTGAACATTGTAAGTTGACCATTGACCATGGCTTACGTTCAATGACATCGTGGACAAAAGGATTATGATATGTTCTATAATGGATTAACGAACTTTGACAAGTTATATCATTTGGGTAATCATGATGGCCTGCTAGGGTCCGCTCATGATTTATGAGACAAAGTGTGTTTGAGATCATTGTCAACTTGATATAATCCTATGGGGTCACACACAAGAGAACGAATTGTTAAAAGGGAAAAATGGCAGATTTTTGGTCTGGCACGACCATACCGTTTATAGGGCACGACCGTGCCATAAATCGCCAAAGGTTTGCAAGGCGGTTTGATTGGCACGACCGTGACAAGTATAAAGCACGACCGTGCTAAGCCCATCACGACTGTGCCAGATACAACGTACGACCTTGCCAATATTGGCGGCTGGGAAGGATGGCTCAAAGTCATTGGCACGACCGTGCCAGTTTTAGGGCACGACCGTGCCAGAGTTGTCGGCCAGGAATTCTTGCACAGTAATTAAGTGACGGGATTTGGGTTTCCTAAGTCCTTAAGGGTTAAGGACTTATACCCATATAAATATCTCTTCACCAGCCATTGTATATGATTGATTTACTTGTTTGGAGAAACATTATTATTGATTAAGATTGAGAATCAAGATCAATAATTCATAAAATCATATAGTCCCCTTTTGATCTTGCAGTCAAGATTAAGAAAGAGTTCTTAATATTCGTTCGCGTGTGGATATCCATAGATGGTGATTCCTTTATCATCTTTCTGTTCGTGTTCCTGTGTTCGTGATTCGGAGAAGCGCGAAGAACCCAAGACTCAAGATCAAGAAAAGAATAAACGCATCAAGGGTTAGTATTCTTGTATTCATTGTAGATGTATTTGTCATAATCATATGAATGGATCTATAGGCTTTGGGTTTCATAAATTTTAAATGCTTAATTCCGCTGCGCATGTTACTACGAAACCCAACACTCCTGCTCTAGCCGTACGGCTGGTTCTTCTGGGCCCACAGAATGTTTCAAATTCAATAATTTCTTGCAGGGCAGAAACATTCTGATGGCCCCCTTGCTTCTTCTTGTCCAGGTTCCAAATTTCCAGCTTTTACTTGTGCACATATGCCTTCGTTTTCTTAATCCAAACTTGTTTTTCAAAGCCTCGGTCATGAAAACTTTGACATAAAATTTGAGTTCCAAAACCTTATTGTGCGTGACCCTTTTTTTATGAAAGTTTGATTTTCAAAACCCTTTGTTGGCGCACCACCTTTTTGTAAAGATTGATTTTAAAAAAACCTTGTCCCTCTTGTAAAATTTTGATTTTTAAACCCTTGGTTGGGCACAACCTTTTTCATGTACAAAAATTTGATTTTCATAATCTTTACTTGTTCATATGCTTGTTTACTACTTGTGCAAATTACTTGTCTATTACTTGTCCATATCTTGTGCTTTACTTGTTCATACTTTTGCTCATGATATTAAAACGCATTGAAAATTCCTATTTCTACTCAAAAAAGGAACATAAACGACTAACACTACGCACACTTGACCTTGTGCACATCTCAACAACCCTTAAAACTCGGAATGGATGCCACGATGCAGCTTGATTGGTGCTCTTGTGCCCTTCTCGCGCGCACAGGTCCATTCCACCTCCCTATCCGAGCTGAGTCAACCACACTTGTCCGTGACACACAAACACCGTGACCATGGTTGGTTTTTGGTCTAGTTCATGCCATCTTGTCTTTAATACTTGCCCAAAGTTAATTATAGTCAAATTAATGCCCAAGTTCATGACTCCTTGCGAAATCAAGCGTGACCAAGGTCGTCATTGACCCGGTCTTTGACTTATGCGTTAATGTTGACCATAATCAACCAAAGTCATGTATTAAGGATGGGACGACACCGTGTCATTAATCCCTAATGTTTGGCCCATCCTAATCATCCTTAAGCCCAAAGTTAAGTTCCAAGACCCCTCGTGCAAATGAGGTCATGCCAAAATTTCGTTGAGGCACATAGTCAATCTTGACCTTAACTGGGGCTTAACCATGATAAGAATAGCCCATACGTTGGAACTTTGTGACGCACTAGACTTTAGGATTGGTTCTTTTGGTAGGTGGAAGCCACGTGCCCTATAGGACCCTCGCCCGAGATAGTTCGTCCTTGGGAGTGTGCAATACAGGTGAAAAACGAGGGGCTTATAGACGTAGTGATGGCCTCCACTGATCGAGGGTTTATAGTAGTTGCGAAAAAGAAGAGAGATCTTTTCCAACCACTTAGGAATAAAATGTGTTTTAAGCAAACCTAAACAAAAAAAGACAGTAATAATAAGCTTTCATGTTGCATGAGCCTAAGCCTTTTACCCAAACACTATCCCGATTCGACACCCAAGTCTGAATGAACCCCCTTTCTCCTCCGCAGCTCGTAAGAAGTGGATAAGAGTTTCGGGTCACCGTCTGATAAGTGCCGAGTCTGATAGTTCGTCAGCAGCTTCGCTAAGATTACTCAGAATGACTAGCCTAGCGGGAAGTAGTAGTGGGGGCGATAATGCGGTGGATCCGAATGGTCTTACCCGAGAAGAGGTGGTACAGGATCTAGAGGCCACCAGGGCCCGGGAAGAGAATATCCATAAGCACCAAGAGGAAATGCAGAATAGGGTTGTGGAAGCCATGAGGCAAAAATGGGTGGCCGTCATGTTTGAAAATGATGGAGCTTTTGTGGAAATTACCAACGAAGAGGAGGTTGAAAATGTGCAACCTCAAAGCTACAGCCGAGTTCCTCCTCCCCAAACTTACCCTAATGTGATGACCTCACGTCCTACATTCCAAGCTACCATCCACCAAAATGTTCCTGTCACCCAAGCTCCTTTTGCCCCGCCAAACAGCTTTCCCTCATATCCGCCCAGATTTTTTCCTCACGGCCCGATCCCGGCAAGCCGACCCCCATTAGCACCAGCCACCATTGGTTTTCCACCTCCAGCTCTGCCAATCACATCCCAAGGAGCACCATACCCATTTTACAACCCAACGACACAAGCCTATGATGCCGTCCCATCATATATCCCTACAAGCAATCCTGCACACGGGTACGTATACACCCACATGCCATCTAACTTTTCTCCCGTGATACCGTCCACCACTGTGCCTCCGACCGCAGTTCCGGTGACAAGTAAAACCATGGGGTCAATCAACTTCAGCCCACATATGGATCCCCAAATGGGATGGTTGGTAGAAAAATTAAAGCAAATGGAGGAAAAGTTTGAAGGGATCAATGTAAAGAGATCCTCTTTGGGAGTTACCGACCCCGATAAAATTGTCGCGCCCTAGACCCATGGTCCTACTTGGCCCCACGCTCGAGACACGAGTGAAAGACGTTATAAAACTTTTTAGAAATTTTTTAGAAATGTACTTTTATAAAGTTTTACACACTTGAAGTTCAAAGACTTCAACTAAACTTGAAACAACTTTACAAACGCTTTTCACAACGAAAGTACTTAGCCCGAAGGCTTACAAAATTTTAAACAAATGTACATACACCAACATTAACCAAAATAGGTGTGACCATAAGAAGTACGGGTACTCTACCCAAAGGGTTTACATTTACATAATGTAACCTTCAAAAAACAAGTCCCATCTCTTACCAATCCAACGTCCTCCTGTGCCGAGTGTCCTATCCCCTGGACCCGCCTTTATCTAAAACAGTAAACAAATAAGGGTGAGAATAAATCTCAGTAAGCTACTAAAATGCAACTACGTTACATGCTAATATGATAATCATAAAGAAACTATATCAACAGTAATCATGTAGCATATAGCACATAACATGAGAGATAACATCAACTCATATATCACAATAAACACATAGGCCACACTCCGGTGGATACCAAGCCAAGGTTTACCCAATAACCATAACCGTACGAGAATACCATCTGAGAAAACCATCTGAGCAGCATAAATAGCTGAAGCCAGGATCCCGAAAACCAAACCATAACCAATAGAACCAAAGTAACCAGAGAGGGAAATATGACACAAAGTCATAACCCAAATACTCACCAAAGGGAGCAATTCATCCCATCCAAGGCCAATCTGGACTGGGCAAACAAAGAAGGCGCAGTGGACACCTTATAGTGAACTTGGCTTGTGTGCCACTATAATTCTTCCACCGCCTGACTCAAAAGCTCCCAATGGAAAACCTTATAGTGGACTTACCTGTACCACTATAATTCTTCCATTGGCTGACTCCACAACAAGACCAGCTGGACTTTTCACAAGAAGCACAGTAATGAATACTTGCTAAACAAAACCCGGGGCATTTAATCCAAGAAGGAACTAAGCCAAATATGTCACGACCCGAAAAACCGTCTCTATTTTATTGATAAATAATTATTTATTTATTTATTTATTTGATTTAAATATTTATGTGCGCATTTTATATCATAATATTAAATTATGCCTAGCATTATTTGGTTGATATTGTGTTAATTGGGTAGAAGGGTGTTATGGGTTTATTTGTACTAGGTAGTGAGGAGGGGGCCTAAGTGTAAGTTTTCAAAATCATTTCTCCTACTCCCTCCCTACTCCTTCCTTCTCCCTCACCTTCTCCCTCATTTTTCCCAGCAACTTTCTCTCTCTCTCCTTGGCATTCTTGAGGTAAGTTTCTTCCTTCCTTCTCTCTTCATTCTACCTATCTTCCTCCCTCTATTTCTTGGTGCTCATTTTATCAAATGTGTTTAGATCGTCGATAGGATCGTAGGGAGCTAAAAATATTTGAATTCCGTCATCCTTGAGAAAGTTCAAGTAAGTTGCTTTTCCCCCATTTTTATGCTAAAATGTTCATTTCATGTTTATATAATGCTTTAGTTGTTATATTTGATGTTTGATTGAGTTTGGGATTTATTTGGAATTTATTTGGGTTTTTGGTTAAAAATGGTGATTGTTATGAATGTTGGATTTCAATCTTAGTTTTGGTTGATAAATGGTGTTATTTAGGTCCCCTTTAAGTTAGATGTTGTTTAGGTACTTTGGGGATCAAGTTGGGAGTGTTGATTGTGAGAAATTTGGTTTTGGGTTCGAAAATGGTGGAAACCCAGCTCTATTTCCCGGCTGAAGACAGACTAGGCGCCCGCCTGCCTGGAGCCAGGCGCCCGCCTACCCGCCCCTTTTCCCGTTGCCAACCTTCTGTTGGAATGAGCGCCCGCCTGACCCCCTTCGAGCGCCCGCCCGCCCCTGTTTCAGGAAATTCTTCTTTTTTGCTTGTTTAAACTAGATTGCTTCCCTAGTTTTAATTTATCTACTCAAATTAACTTAAGTTAACATCGTGGAACACGTTATTAATTGGAATTGGTTCCTTTGCGAATAAATGTGTTATGAAATTTATTTAAGTACCGTTTTGGGAATGTTGGACATCTTTGATGTGTGGTTTGGATTGGTTTACCTTTGTGGTAATTTATTTGGAATGGTTCCCTACTTTGGAATCAGTGGTTGTTTATTTAAGCTAGGGTTTATTACTTAGCTTTTATTTGAAAGTCCAGCTGGTTAATTGTGTATCGAGTCAGGCAATGGATAATGCTATAATGGCACAAGCCAAGTCCAGTATAGCATCGCCCATTGGTCCTTCTTCCTCATCCAGATTGGCCTTGGATGGGATGAGCTA
This sequence comes from Campanula takesimana, assembly GCA_026119855.1. Taxonomy (NCBI): domain Eukaryota; kingdom Viridiplantae; phylum Streptophyta; class Magnoliopsida; order Asterales; family Campanulaceae; genus Campanula; species Campanula takesimana. The sequence continues at coordinate 451,901 of JAOWBW010000044.1, forward strand.
GCTCCTTTGGTGAGTATTCTAGCTACACGTTTTGGAGCATGACTTTGTGGCATGGCTCCCGCCCTTTGTGGCATGTTACTTTGTTATTGGTTCCGGTACCGGGGGTTTTCTCTTCAAGATTTCATGCTACTATGAAGATGTTGATTGTTGATTATTGAAGCTGCGCAACGACCTTTATTTGGTTCTATCAGTTGGGAAACCTTGGCTAATATCCTTTGTTAATTGTTTATTTCCGCTGCTATCTGTTAATTGATATATGCTACGTGCTAAGTGATATTTATTATTGTTTATTGCTTATTGCATCATAGCATGTCATGTAGTTGCATTAGTAACTTATTGAGATTTATCTCACCCCCTTTCTTTTGTCTTTGTTTTTCCTTAACCCCCCCCCCCCCAGGTGGAAAGGATTAGACTCGCTGATCACGAGTGTTATAGGTGGGTTTACATTATATAAATGTGTAACCTTTTGGGAATAGTTGTACCAAACTTGACGTCATTAGAATTTGTATATTTTATTATTTTGGGTGTAAGCTTATGGAGCTTACACTAGTTTATATTTTGTTGTTCAAATTGGATTTCAAAACTTTGTGTTATCATCTTTTGGTATAAAAAGAAAAAAAAATTATCTTCATTATTTTAGAGTTTATTGTTTAAGTCGACGTCCAGCTTGCGTACTCCGGGCCCGCGGGGTCGGGGTCGCGACAAAATACATCACAAGATGCACACGAAAGATTTCTCATAAAGAGTCCATAATAAGGACATTTAGTCACAACCCAATCTTTTTTATTAACGACATAAAAGTCATACACATTCACATTTGGGTCCTAAACAACCCCAAGGACTACATAAACAATTGTCCTCTTATACCCAAGTTAAACAAACTATCAAACTTGGAAAACAGGGGGGGTGCGCACGCCCCACCCAATAGGGTGCGAGCGCTTCCTTTCATCAGAACCTCACTATTTTTTGCCAACTAAGGGTGCGCGCGCCCCACCCAAAAGGGTGCGCACGCTTCCCTTGATCAGACACTTTTGCCTAGATTGGTAACAATGGGGTGCGTGCGCCTCCTTATTTAGGGTTTGCGCGCCCCCTCCCATTTTGGGCCAAATCCCAGATTTCTTCCTTAGTTCATTTTTACTCCTTCCGTCCCACAAGTATAACACATAAACTACACAACTTTGGTAACTTTCATTAAGGTTACAATTTGAGTTTCCAAACCATTCCAACATCCAGCTAAAACCAATTCTATATACTCCATTTGTCCCAAAATTACAAGTATAACAAATATTACCCAGATCACAAAATTAACAAGTAGAAGTATCAAATATAGCATATATGACTATTTTAACATTTAAAGGGGAATTAGTAACTTACCTAGTTCCGGAAAAAGTATTGCTGAAATAAGTTTTGTTCGGGTAGAAATGACCTACTCGACGCCCTAATCATTTTTATATAATTAGTTTTTAAAACGGGTAAGTAAATAAAAAGAATTAAATCGAAATGGGTCGAACTTACCTTTTTCTTCTTAACCCTAAAGAAAGTACGAGAGGTTGCTGAGAAAAATATCACACAGAGAAGGGAGAGAAGGAGCAACAAGTTATAAAGGGTTTTTACCCAATTTTTACAAATTAGTCACTGGACTTTCAAAGTTAACACTTAAGCCCCTTAACTTATAATTTCAACAAGAACCCTAAAGTTTCAACTTAATCATTTAACTCCTTTAACCACTATTATTACTAACTAAGTAAATAACACAAATAATCAAATATGATATGCAATCATAAAATATGATGCAACACATAAAATGCACATATAAGTCAAATAAAAATCCCAAAAAATATAAAATAAATAGGGACGGGTTTTGGGGTCGCTACAATCACTCCCCCTTAAAGAAAATTCGTCCCGAATTTTAGGGTTACTTACTGAGGCCCTCAAACAACCAAGGGTACTTCCTCTCGATCTCCTCCCGAAGTTCCCAAGTCGAATCTTCCACATTGTGATTCCTCCACACAACTCGAACAAGAGGAATACTTTTGTTTCTCAATTCTTGCACCTTCGAATCAATGACTTGGACTGGATACTCCTCATAAGACATACTCGGCTCAATATCCTCGGGTACCTCAGATAGAACATGAGAAGAATCATACACATACTTCCGAAGCATAGAGACATGAAACACATTATGGATCTTATCAAGAGAAGGAGGTAATGCAAGACGATAAGCCCGATCCCCCACTCTTCCAAGAATCTCAAATGGACCAATATACCTCGGAGCAAGCTTGCCTTTCTTTCCATATCTTCGAATACCAACCTTAGGGGAAACCTTCAAAAACACAAAGTCACCTTTTTCGAACTAAAGGTCTCGCCTTCGATGATCAGCATAGCTTTTCTGTCTACTCTGGGCAGTACTCAAACGATCTCGAATAAGTTTAACTTTCTCAACTGAATCATTAACCATCTGAACACCCCAAATCTTGGCTTCTCCCACTTCATCCCAACAGATAGAAGATCAAAATTTCCTCCCATACAAGGCTTCATAAGGAGCCATCCCAATACTGGACTGAAAACTGTTATTATAAGCAAACTCTATGAGAGGCAAATGAATATCCCAAGAATCTACAAAATTAACTGAGCAAGCACTCAACATATCCTCAAGAATCTGAATGGTTCTTTCTGACTGACCATCTGTTTGAGGATGAAAAGTCGTACTAAATCTCAACTCTGAACCCAAAGCCTTCTGAAATGCTTTCCAAAACCGAGATGTGAATCTAGGGTCACGATCAGATTCAATGCTCACTGGAACTCCATGTAACCTCACGATCTCATTAATATACAAAGTTGCAAGCCTTTCCATAGAATAACCAATCTCAATAGGTAGAAAATGAGAAGACTTTGTCAACCTATCGACAATCACCCAAACTGCATCAAACCTTCTTCGAGTACGAGGTAACCCTGTTACAAAATCCATAGTAACATGCTCCAACTTCCATTCCGGAATCTCTAACGGTTGAAGCAGTCCTACGGGCCTTTGATGTTCAGCTTTAACTTGTTGACATGTTAAACACTTGGATACATAATCCGCTATTTCCCTCTTCATATTATTCCACCAAAAGTGTTGCTTTAAATTTTGATACATTTTAGTACTCCCGGGATGAATAGTATACCTTGACTTATGGCCTTCATCAAGAACTTGGCGTTTAATCCCATCAACATTAGGCACACACAATCGACCTCTGAAAGTTAATACCCCTTCAGAACTAAGGGAGAAATCCTCAAATTTATCATATTTAATTTTATCCATAATCTTTACCAGTTCTGGGTCATCCTTCTAAGCTTCCTTTATTTGTTGAACTAGAGTTGGAAATACTCGAATGTTCGCAAAAATAGCTCCATGCTTTGATTCATAAGGACTCCAATCTCGAGCATCCTCCAACATCTTCCATTCCCGCACCATCAATGAAGCTACATAAGACTTCCGGCTAATAGCATCAGCTACCAAATTTGCCTTGCCCGGATGATAAGAAATGGTGCAATCATAATCCTTCAACAGCTCCATCCATCTTCGTTGTCTATTATTCAACTCTTTCTGGGAGAAAAGATACTTCAAACTCTGATGATCTGTGAAAATCTCAAACTTTGCCCCATAAAGATAATGTTTCCACTTGTGCAATGCAAAGACAATAGCTGGAAGCTCCATATCATGGGTAGGATAATTCTGCTCACTCGGAGTCAACTTCCTTGAAGCATATGCAATCACCCTTCCATTTTGCATTAATACAAACCCGAGGCCTTCTTTAGAAGCATCACTATATATTACCAAATCATCATTACCATTAGGTAGGGCAAGAATAGTAGCTATAGTCAATCTCTTCTTCAACTCTTCAAAACTAGCTTGACATTTTTCATCCCACACATAAGGAACATTCTTTCGAGTCAACTGAGTCAAGGGTGTTGCAATCTTAGAAAACCCCTCAATGAACCTTCTGTAGTACCCAGCTAACCCCAAGAAGCTTTGAATTTCTGTAACTGATTCTGGCCTCCTCCAATTCACAATATCCTCAACTTTAGATGGATCAACTGATATACCTTTATTAGAGATCACGTGCCCAAGAAAAGATACTTCATTGAGCCAAAAAGCACACTTACTGAATTTAGTAAACAACTGCTTCTCACGAAGAATAGATAAAACCATTCGTAAATGCTGTTCATGCTCCTCCCGGGACTTGGAATAAACAAGAATATCATCAATAAATACAACCACGAAGGTATCAAGATAAGGTTTAAAGACCATATTCATCGTATCCATAAAAACAGCCAGAGCATTAGTCAACCCGAAGGCATAACCAGAAACTCATAATGACCATATCTATTACGAAAAGCAGTTTTAGAAATGTCTTCAGAACGGATTTTCAACTGATGGTACCCACTCCTCAAGTCAAGTTTTGAAAAGACAACCGACCCCTGAAGTTGATCAAATAAATCATCAATATGAGGAAGGGGATATTTATTCTTTATAGTTACCCGATTCAGCTTTCTATAGTCAATACACAGTCTCAAGGACCCATCTTTCTTTTTAACAAATAATACTGGAGCTCCCCACGGGGATACACTAGGATGAATGAATCCTCGATCAAGTAGCTCTTGCAACTAAACCTTCAACTCTTTCAATTCAGCTGGGGCCATTCTGTAAGGTGCCTCAGATATAGGAGCCGTACCTGGAAGTAAATCAATACAGAACTTGATTTCCCGGTCAGGAGGCATAGCATACTCAGAAGAAAATACATCTGAAAATTCTTTAATAATAGGCACATCCTCAATATCAGGAACCCTTTTAGTAGTATCCAAAACACTAGCCAAATACCCCGCACAACCCCGGTTCAACAACTTTCTAGCCTTCATATAAGAAATAATTCGAATCTCTCTACCCCAGGGAACAGTTTCAAAAGAAAACTTAGGAACATTAGGGATAGAAAATGTGACCACTTTTTTAGCACAATCAACAGACGCATGATATTTACCCAACCAATCCATACCCAAGATAATATCAAAATCTTGTAATGGTAAGATAACTAAATCAGCAGGTAAAACATGCTCACGTATATGCACACCACAAGAATGCAACACCTCATTGGTCACCAAACACTCCCCTATAGGAGTTGACACCTCTAACACATAAGGTAGAGATTCAGAAGACAAATGCAATCGAGAAGCAAAATGCACAGACACATAAGAATGCGATGAGCCAGGGTCTATAAGTGTATGTGCCCTCAAACTAGACACATAAATAATACCTCATATCACGTTAGAGGAATCTGAAGCCTGTTGTTGAGAAATGGCAAAGACACGACCCTGAACCTTAGGCTTTCCTGAAGAATCCCTTTTCTGGCCCTGAGAAGACCCAACTACACTCCCTGATGCCTGCACTTTAAACTTAGGGCAATCTCTCTGAAAATGACCCAACTGTCCACAATTCAAACATTTGCCCTGTTTCTTCCAACATCTCTCTTCTGAATGCCCTTCTTTCTGACAATAATTACAAACTCCTCTGCTCTGGCTCCCTGAAGTGTTACCTTGATTTCTATTGCCTGACTGTCTTTGAAGAGACCCTTTGAATTGTGAAGATCCACCTTGATTTCCTCTATTATCACCATGTTGTTGTTGTTGCCTAACTTGCTTCCCTGAGCCTAACAATTCCATTTTCTTCTTATGTTCCTCAATATCATGCTCCACCTGGTAGGCTCGATCAACTACATCTTGAAAATCTTGCAACTTGTGGGATACTAGCTGAGTTCTAATCACAGTTTTCAAACCTTTCACAAACCTCGTAGCCTTCCTCTCCACAGTTGCCACTAGGTGAGTACAATACCTGGATAACTCTGAAAATTTAGCTGAATACTGAGCAATTGACATAGAACCTTGCTCCAAGCTAAGAAATTCCATCTCCTTCCTGTCTTGATCTACTCGAGGAATGAAGTGTTCTTTAAACTTTCCCAGAAAATTCTCCCAAGTGTAAGGTACATGAGTTTCATCCCATTTAGTTTTCAAAGCTTTCCACCAATGCTCGGCAGCTCCATTCAGCTTATAAGTAGCAAACCTGACTTGATCTTCCTCAGAACATCTCAAAGCATCAAAGATCTTTTCCATTGATTCAATCCACCTTTCAGTCTTAGATACATCAGGCTCTCCATCATAATCCATAGGCTTCATTTTCAGAAACTGTTCTAGGCCATATCTTGGTGGTACCTGTTCCCTTTCTTGCCTCTGATCATTTAAGGTTTTCATTGCTGCTTCGAACATTCCTTGAAACTTAATTCGAGCCTCTTCTCTTGCATCCCCTTGCCCCGAAGAACCAGCCCGATCTCCTTCAGTTTCACCCATTTTTAATGAATACCTGCGTAAAACACTCAACGTTACTCACTCTATACTCTACTACCCTCCTAGGTCATTTAGTCATTCTAGACCATCTACAACTAGGAACTGATACCAACTGTCGCGCCCCAGACCCGTGGTCCTACTTGGCCCCACACTCGGGACACGAGTGGAAGACGTTATAAAACTTTTTAGAAAATTTTTCGAAATGTACTTTTATAAAGTTTAACACACTTGAAGTTCAAAGACTTCAACTAAACTTGAAACAACTTTACAAACGCTTTTCACAACGAAAGTACTTAGCCCGAAGGCTTACAAAATTTTAAACAAATGTACATACACCAACATTAACCAAAATAGGTGTGACCATAAGAAGTACGGGTACTCTACCCAAAGGGTTTACATTTACATAATGTAACCTTCACAAAACAAGTCCCATCTCTTACCAATCCAACGTCCTCCCGTGCCTAGTGTCCTATCCCCTGGACCCGCCTTTATCTAAAACAGTAAACAAATAAGGGTGAGAATAAATCTCAATAAGCTACTAAAATGCAACTACGTTACATGCTGATATGATAATCATAAAGAAACTATATCAACAGTAATCATGTAGCATATAGCACATAACATGAGAGATAACATCAACTCATATATCACAATAAACACATAGGCCACACTCCGGTGGATACCAAGCCAAGGTTTACCCAATAACCATAACCGTACGAGAATACCATCTGAGAAAACCATCTGAGCAGCATAAATAGCTGAAGCCGGGATCCCGAAAATCAAACCATAACAATAGAACCAAAGTAACCAGAGAGGGAAATATGACACAAAATCATAACCCAAATACTCACCATAGGGAGCAATTCATCCCATCCAAGGCCAATCTGGACTGGGCAAACAAAGAAGGCGCAGTGGACACCTTATAGTGAACTTGGCTTGTGTGCCACTATAATTCTTCCACCGCCTGACTCAAAATCTCCCAATGGAAAACCTTATAGTGGACTTACCTGTACCACTATAATTCTTCCATTGGCTGACTCCACAACAAGACCAGCTGGACTTTTCACAAGAAGCACAGTAATGAATACTTGCTAAACAAAACCCGGGGCATTTAATCCAAGAAGGAACTAAGCCAAATACATCACAAGATGCACACGAAAGATTTCTCTTAAAGAGTCCATAATAAGGACATTTAGTCACAACCCAATCTTTTTCATTAACGACATAAAAGTCATACGCATTCACGTTTGGGTCCTAAACAACCCCAAGGACTACATAAACAATTGTCCTCTTATACCCAAGTTAAACAAACTATCAAACCTGGAAAACAGGGGGGGTGCGCACGCCCCACCCAATAGGGTGCGCGCGCTTCCTTTCATCAGAACTTCACTATTTTTGGCCAACTAAGGGTGCGCGCGCCCCACCCAAAAGGGTGCGCACGCTTCCCTTGATCAAACACTTTTGCCTAGATTGGTAACAATGGGGTGCGTGCGCCTCCTTATTTAGGGTGCGCGCGCCCCCTCCCATTTTGGGCCAAATCCCAGATTTCTTCCTTAGTTCATTTTTACTCCTTCCGTCCCACAAGTATAACACATAAACTACACAACTTTGGTAACTTTCATTAAGGTTACAATTTGAGTTTCCAAACCATTCCAACATCCAGCTAAAACCAATTCTATATACTCCCTTTGTCCCAAAATTACAAGTATAGCAAATATTACCCAGATCACAAAATTAACAAGTAGAAGTATCAAATATAGCATATATGACTATTTTAACATTTAAAGGGGAATTAGTAACTTACCTAGTTCCAGAAAAAGTATTGCTGAAATAAGTTTTGTTCGGGTAGAAATGACCTACTCGACGCCCTGATCATTTTTATATAATTGGTTTTTAAAACGGGTAAGTAAATAAAAAGAATTAAATCGAAATGGGTCGAACTTACCTTTTTCTTCTTAACCCTAAAGAAAGTATGAGAGGTTGCTGAGAAAAATATCACACAGAGAAGGGAGAGAAGGAGCAACAAGTTATAAAGGGTTTTTACCCAATTTTTACAAATTAGTCACTGGACTTTCAAAGTTAACACTTAAGCCCCTTAACATATAATTTCAACAAGAACCCTAAAGTTTCAACTTAATCATTTAACTCCTTTAACCACTATTATTACTAACTAAGTAATTAACACAAATAATCAAATATGATATGCATTCATAAAATATGATGCAACACATAAAATGCACATATAAGTCAAATAAAAATCCCCAAAAATATAAAATAAATAGGGACGGGTTTTGGGGTCGCTACAAAAATTGTCCCCCTACCTCACAAGTTCAAAATGCCACAAATTAACAAGTTTGATGGAACCGCCTTCCCCCGAACCCATGTCAACGCCTACACCTTAGCAATGAGGGAAAAGAGGTGTACAGTGCAACAAATGGCTGATCATTTCCAACTCTCCTTAAGGGGAAATGCACTCAAATGGTTATTCAATTTGAAAGATGAATCCCGAGCAACGTGGGATCGAATCAAAGAAAAATTCCTCACCAAGTACCGGTCAAACTTGGAATGGGAGACAAACCGCACAGATTTACAAAGTACCATGCAGAGGGGCGATGAACCAATTGGTGAATTCTACAGGAGATGGAATTACAAGATTGGGGAGATTTCCAATCCGCCTACCGAGGATGAGCAGTTGGATATCTTTCAATCATGCTTGAAACCTCAATTACGGGCCTTGATCAGTCATCACTTCTATCCCAACCTCCGAGCTATGGTCACTGCCGGATCGAAGTTTGAGAAGGAACTCAATGAGCAATCTTCCGCCCAAAGAAGTGGGAACTCTTACAGATACCACCCCCAACCACCAACAAGGGGAAGGAAACCTTGGGAACAGTCAACAACATCCAAAGGGAAGACCTGAAACAGGACCCACCAAGGACGGGTAACTCAGATAAGTGCCGGTTTGTGAGATTCGAGGACTTCGGGATGTCCATAAGCAAGGTGTTCGAGGGATTGGTTAAGAAAGGCCTTGCAAAGCCTCTTGTCAACTTCCAACCCAAAAATCCTAAGAGGTATCTAGATACCAACAAGAAGTGTGCCTTCCACAATTACCACAGACATAACACTAGCGAATGCTCAGTTATGAAACGTATCATTTTAGATTTGATTGACAAAGGAAAGCTCGAACACCCCCGAGGTCCAAATGTGGTCAACAACCCATTTCCCAACAACAATGCCATAAACATGATCGAGTTTGGGCAATGCAGTATGAACGAGATAGAGGAGCCAGTACTGGTAACTTTCTTGGAATTCAACACCCCAATAATGGAAATTGGGGAAAAATGGAAGGATACCTTATGGGCGTGTGTGCAAGAAGGAAAAATGAAGTGTCCGCCGGATTCTATGGAGGCCAATGTGTTGAGTGCAAGGGTCTCTTACCCCAATGCCAATAAATTTATCATGATTAAGCTCACCGAGGATAAACTAACATATGAGGAGTGCATGGAAGAATTAGAGAAGGCTATTGGGAGCGCCTTGGGAGGCAAAAGTAACAGTCCAAGGGAGTGTTGTTCCCCTTACAACGAGCATTTCCATGTCATGGAGCTGAGCAGCTCAGTGACCGGAGAAATGTTAATTAACAGGGTGTGTTGTCATGACAAGGAGACAGAAAGAGATGGGTTCGAAGTAGCAAGGGTCCTAGGGATCCCCGGTTACGAAAGGCACCTCACCCAAACGAGAGGATCAATTCATTCCGTGCCTCACAAAGAGCCCCGGGTCCTTTGTGCAAGTAACAATGATAGGGGACCTTTTCATGTGCCTCCTTGTGTTCCGACCCCAAGGATGGAAGAAGATTTCCCCGTTCTAGAAGACTTCCTATCCCTACCACCGCTATCCTCACCATTGGGATTTGAAAATGAAGGATCAGTGTTCCCAGACCACTTTTGTTGCATGTTAACCCTGGAGAAGCTCCGTGAGGCTGTAGGTGTCAGGGAAAACAAATGTACTCGCCCTATTTCCCTCAACGAAATCCATAAATCCGCCTATCCTTTAAAGGGAATGGTCACGGTGAACGAATTAAGGAAGGGAGTATGGTCTTACGATACCAAGAATCCACCACTACCCGTGGAAGAGTTGGGAGAAGTTTGTGATCCTGTGGAGGTAAGTGTGTTAACCCGCTCCGGGTAAGTTCACACAGAAAACCCCAAGAAACCCCCACCACCGGAACACCGCACCGCGCCTCTTTCTCATGTTAAGGAATGAAAACCCTAGACCTTGAGAAGGAAGACCCCATTCTTACCCAACTCAAAAGGACTCAAGCCAACATCTCCTTGTGGTCTCTTCTCACTTCGTCTTATCCTCACAAACTCAAATTGGAAGAATGTTTGGCTCAAACCATGGTACCAACCACGGCTACCCCTGAAGAAGCCATGCAAATGATTAGGAGTGTTCATTACGGGAATATCATCACCTTCACAGAATTGGACTTACTAAAATTTAGAGCCAACCACAATGAAGCCCTATACATTACGGTCCAATTGGATGAGCGCCGCCTTCCCCGGGTTTTGGTTGACAATGGTTCTGCCATGAATGTCCTCCCTGCCAAGATGATGGACCTACTCGGACTTAAAGCCGCCGACCTGAGGCCCTCTACAATCACGGTCAAAGCCTACGACTCCACAGCTCGATCAGTCTTAGGGGTCGCTACCTTGAATCTTTGGTTCAGAAAACAGGTGATGCCGATGGATTTCTAAGTGCTTGACATCCCCATCTCCTTCACCGCCTTTCTAGGCCGTACTTGGCTCCATAAGGTTAATGGAGTAGATTCTACCCTCCACCAATGTGTGAAGTACGTGCAAGGGAACAACCTAACAATCATCTACGGGGACAGTGTCACCACCGAGGGGACCAATACCAATGGAATTCCCGTGCTAGAAATCAAGCACGAGGAAAATGGCATGATATTGACCGGCTTCACAGAGATACCTCCCAAAGCTCACATTTGTTGTGTGGACCTCACACTCACAAAGGATAAGATCCCTCCCACAATGAAAATGATGCGCCTAATGCATTACCTCTTGGGATTGGTCTTGGGAGAAAGCTCCAGGGAACCCATAAGGTTATCGAGCTCAAGGAACAAAAGACACTCCACGGTTTGGGATATAAACCGACCCCTGAGAACGTAAGAATGGATAAGGAAATGGATCAAAAGAAAAGCCAAGCCAAGGCTCGAGGAATCCCGTATCAGGCTCCTAATCTCCATCCTTATACCTTTGACATGGGTCGTTACTTTGTGAAGGGAAGAGTCCAAATCGAGGCCCAGAATATAAATGAACTGTCAATGATCACCAATTGGGACAAGCTACAAGAGGATCTTAAAAGGTTATAGGGAATGACCTCCAATCCCATAAGAAGGATATTCCTTGATATGCCAGAGATGCCCGGTCCCACCGAGACTATAATGACACATGAGTATGTCCTCAAAGGAGTTCCCAAGGTTATGAAGCAGCTCGAAGCCTTGTCCGTGGAAGGGGTTAGCAAGGAGGAAGAACCCGTCTGGGGGCAGTATGGCAAGCATGAGTTTGAGGATGTGGTTCCCAAGGAAGCAAAGGAAGATGTCCTGGATGATGAGTGGAATGGTGTATTAATGCAAGGAATGTTTGGAAAAGAGATGGTTGTGCCCGACTTGATTGATTTTGGAAAGAAAATGATTGATGTGATAGAGGATGAATCAAACCTTCGATCCCCGCACCTTGGTTGGACCTAATGCTGTGCCTCTAAAGAACTGGGTAACTCTCTCCGGACCAGTAGCTAGCGAGGAAGAGATAACCACAAAACTTGGATTGGTTCCCCGTCCCCTAGAGTCAGATGTCATAGGGTCCAATGTAATCGAGTTCCCTGTATCCCTTGTTTTCAAATTTGAGTCTTCTTCTTCTAAGGGCCTCACGCCCGAGGATTATAAGCTTGCAGCCAATGTTGTATTCCCTTTCACTTTGAATGAAATGATAGACCTTTCCGAGTATCCCCTCATTGCCAACTTATTAGATGATAAATTAACTAATAATCTAAAAACGGTTAATGATGAATCACCTAATAATACAGACACACTAAATGAACAATACATTAAAGAACTTTCAAAGCAGGTTATTGATTGAGAGGAAAACCGTGCCCAAGCTGCCGAAGAGGTTTTGACTAAGGTGAATTTGGGGACTGCGGATGAACCGAAAGAGACACAGATTGGTAGCTACTTCAAAGGGACCGAAAGGAAATCCTTTGTTGGGTTGGTCAAAGAATATGTAGACGTGTTTGCTTGGTCTTATAAGGATATGCCCTGGTCGGACGCTTCCATCGTGGAGCACAGGATCCCGGTGGATCCCGAGGTGAAACCGGTTAGGAAGAAGCTTCGGAGAATCAAACCAGAATGGTCTTTGCAAGTCAAAGAAGAGATTGAGAAGTTACTTCGAGTCGGCTTCATAAGGGTGATAGAATATCCTTCGTGGCTCTCCAACATAGTGACAGTCACAAAAGCTAATGGAAAAGTCCGATGTTGTGTCGACTTTAGGGACCTCAACAAAGTAAGCCCTAAAGATGATTTCCTACTTCCGAATATCGACATTCTTGTGGACACAACATCGAGCTTTGAGGTCAAGTCCTTTATGGATGGTTTCGCTGGGTACAATCAGATTAAAATGGCCGAGGAAGACCAAGAAAAGACCGCCTTCACCACCCCATGGGGGACCTTTTGCTACACCGTGATGCCTTTTGGGTTAAGAAATGCCGGAGCTACCTACCAAAGGGCTGCAACCGCACTCTTCCATGATATAATCCATAAGGAGATAGAGGTGTACGTTGACGACATGATCGTCTATTCTAAAGGTACCGATGGACATCATTTGACCGACTTAAGGAAGTTCTTCGATAGGATGAGGAAGCACTCCATGAGACTCAACCCAGCCAAGTGTACTTTTGGAGTCTCCCGTGGCAAAGTCTTGGGATACATGGTCACCGAGCATGGCATTGAGGTTGATCCCCAAAAGGTTAAGGCAATTGTGGAAATGAGGCCGCCCCGTACCCAAACAGAGGTGAAAGATTTTATGGGACGTTTACAATACATTAGCTATTTCATAAACCAACTCAACCCTACATGCGATCCCATATTCAAATTGTTAAGAAAGAATGCAGAAGTTGAATGGAATGAGGAGTGCCGAAGGGCCTTTGAGAAAATAAAAGCCTACTTTACACATCCGCCGATCCTTTGCCCTCCGCATAAAGATAAGCCTCTCCTACTATACTTGACAGTGACCAACACGTCAGTAGGAGCCATGTTGGCCCAAGAAAAGAAGGATTCAAAAGTGGAGAACGCCGTCTACTTTGTAAGCCGAAAATTGCAAGGAAGTGAACTTAACTACTCCGCCATTGAAAAGACTTGTGCTGGATTAGTATGGGTTGTGAGAAAGTTGAAACACTACATGCATTCTCACTTGATAAGGCTCATCTCTAAGATAGATCCCATCAAATGCTTGTTGGAAAAGCCGTCTTTGTCAATAAGACTCGCCAAGTTGTCATTCTTCTTGGCGGAGTATGACATTAGCAATGTAGCAAGTAAAGCTATCAAAGGAAGTGTTATGGCAGAACACTTGGTAGATTTCCCTAGTGATGAAGAACAGGAACCCGAGCCAGAATTCCCTGATGAATGGATTTTCGCTCTCGAAGGCGAAAACAAATAGAAATTGTTCTTCGATGGTGCCGCAAACAAAAGAGGGAACGGCATTAGAATTCTCCTAGTAGACCCAAAGGACGAGCACACCCCCATTGCTATCAAATTGAACTTTGATGTGACTAATAACACCGACAAATACGAGGCATGCACGGCTGGGTTAGAGGTCGCCCTCGAAAGGAATGTGAAAGAATTGGAAGTATATGGGGATTCAGCTTTGATCATCAACCAGGTGTCAAACAAGTAGATGACGTTGGATCCTGGATTGCGAAAATACCATGCCCACATGGAGGATCTTATGGCATAATTCAAAGAAGTCAGCTTTTATTACCTACCAAGGGATCGAAACCGTTTCGCGGACGCCCTAGCCACTTTGGCTTTATTGGTGGAGATCCTCGATGGGAAATCAATCAGACCCTTCAGGGTTAGGAGAAGGGAAAATCCAGCATACTGTTGTGAGATTAAAAAGGTCCCAGAAAAGGTAGAAGAGCCATGGTACAACCAAATTTACCAGTTCCTCAAAGAAAGGGAAGCTTCATTCATGAATAAGAAAAAGGAATACAAAGATGGGATTAAGGCCAAAGGCATGATGTCCCTCAAGCGATTGGCATCCCACTATGTCATCTTAGGGGACATCTTGTACAAAAAACGCCACCAGGGCCTTCTCCTAAGGTGTATAAGCTTAGAAAAGGCAAGGGAACTCATGAAAGAAGTCCACAGTAGGGTGTGTGGTCCCCACATGAATACACGAGCCCTAATGAAAGTCATCTTACAAATGGGGTATTTTTGGATCTCGATGGAATCCGATTTCATACAATTTGTGAAGAAGTGTGATAAATGTCAACGGTTTTCCAAACCCAATCACCTGCCGCCTTATCACTTGTACTACATGACAACCCCATGGCCTTTCTCAACTTGGGGTATTGACATCATAGGAAAGATCTCCCTATCTGGAAGCAATGGCCATGAATTTGTTTTGGTAGCAATAGACTACTTCACAAAATGGGTCGAAGCCAAGTCTTATAAGTTCCTAACTTCAAAAAAGGTTGCGGGATTTATAAAAGAAAACATCATGTGCCGTTACGGAGTCCCGAATTAGGTCATCACAGATAACAGATCGTACTTTAAAGGCAAATGCGACTGATTGTTAGAAGAATTCTGGGTCACCCGCCACAAGTCTTCCCCCTACAGGCCTCAAACCAACGGCGCAGTGGAAGCCGCCAACAAAACACTTGAGCGGATCATCAGAAAGATGGCAACACGAGGAAAGGATTGGCCCGAAAAACTACATCTAGCACTTTGGGGCTATCGACTATCGAACTTCAGTTAGAACTGCCACCGGAGAAACCCCTTTTGCTTTGACCTACGGGATGGAGGCCATGCTCCCAGCCGAGTTGGAGGTCCCGTCACTGAGGATCCTGTTTGAAAATAAAATTCATGAGGTAGACTGGCTCCGGAGTCAACATAATGAATTGGCCTTGCTATATGAACGTCGTCTGAAAGCAATGGAACATTGTGAGCGCGCGCCCCCCTCCGGGCCGGCTTCTGGTGCCCGGCCTTCCGCTTGTTTGCAAGAACTTGTTTGTTGCTCGATTGTTATGAGTCGCCACCATGTTTAACGGAACACGGACCGTGAGATTCTTGAGTCTGGGGGTTAAGTTATGGATTGGGAAGGTCAAGGAGCACCCAATCCACCTGATCTAGGATCGGTCTTGCTTACGAAATCATCATCACCATCGTTAAAATTATGCATTCATGTACTAAGGAAACAAAACAAGTAAATAATTTCTTATTTACTTGGAATATCGGATCATATGCTTCGAGACCATCTTCATGAATTAGAGAGGCTTTAGGATGATCCTTTTAATAGAATCACACTAATTCAAAGCAAAGAAGAGAGATGAGAATAGAGGAAAACAAAGGGATTACCTAAGCGTTCTTCAAGAATCATTTGGATGGCATTGACTAAAGGCCTTGATAATCCGACGAACTTGGCTTGAATGGTGTTATGAAGATCTCAATTTTGTGGGTGAGGGAGAGAGGCTGATTATAAGGACCTCTTTGATCAGATTTTTAGTGGTTTTGGGTGAATGACCATTCTAGAGGTTTTTCGGTTCAAGAAACTATATCTTTATATAAGTTCTTGACCTAGGGTTTAAGCCAAGGAGGTAAGTTTGGATGAGAATCAAAGACTTGATTTCCAAGGAGGTATTTTTGGACTCTAGGATCGCTCATTAGGTTTTCCCCAGATTGCTTGAGTGTTTGCCAAGAAACGGGGTTCAGACCAGCAAGGAAATTGACCAAAACCCGACTGTCAAGGGGATGTCTCGTACGAGACATCCAATGTCTCGTATGAGACATCTTGTGTTTGAATCACAATTTTCCCTCCTGCAGCAGTTTGAATGTTCATATTTTCCCCTAACTAACGGAGTCAGTCAGAAACTTAACGAAACATGCCAAACTTAATGAGTTTCAACCCAAATCAAAGGCGAGACACAGAAGTAGTGTGATTATAAAAGAACGTTCAAAATGGGATGTCTACAGAGCCCCTCGGCGGCGATACTTATGAAAGAAGTAATGTCGTCGAAAGAAAAGACACCATTTAGAACTTTGGGCATGGTCGTGCTGAAAAGCTGCCTACGTATTCCTTGGAAAGAAATCAGACCAAACGTAGTTTGACTCCGAAAATACGCAAAAACGGGGGTTTAAGGTATTTTGAAAATCATTTTTGAAAACAATACTTCAGTAAGTAAAGTTCTAAAGTTTAGAGAGTAACCCATACTGAGGAATTAACGTCCTTGACCCAATTCTAAATATACTCCTTTTGTTGATGACAAACCATCTCCAGTTGCAATCCATACCGAGGAATCAATCTCTTTGACCCAATTCTGAATATGCCCTGTTGTTGATGATGAACCGTCATCGATTTGGAGACGCCGATCACTCGGACCTTTTTTCTCCTTCCAACGAGACTACCTTTCCGTTGAAACTGTTGTGAATCCTATGTTATTAACTTACGTCTTGATCACAATTATGGGATTCTGGTTTTGGAGACGCCAATTACTCGGACCTTGCTTCTCCTTCCAACGAGCTTTCTCTCCCATTGAAAAAGTGAATCCTATGCCATTAACTTACGTCTTGATGACAATTATGGGACTCTGAGGGGTGTGAATCCTATGTTATTAGTGTACACCTCAATAACAATTATGGGATCACTGGATGTGGAGACACCAATTACTCGGACCTTGCTTCTCCTTCTGACGAGACTGCCTTTCCGCTGGAAAAGTGAATCCTATGCCATTAACTTACGTCTTGATGACAATTATGGGATTATAAAATGGTGGGATCCTGTGTTATTAACTTACGTCTCGATAATAGTTGTGGGATACCCGATTTTAAATCCTGTGCCATTAACATACGTCTTGATGACAGTCATCAGATTTACAGTTTTACTGATGCAGATTTCGTTGCTCACCCATGATCTTGGATGTGCAGTGAGAATAGATTCGTACTGAGAAACAAATGAATTTGTTCCAATTATGAAAATATTCTTTTGATGACGACTCAATGTTCCATCTCGAACCGGGTTCAGACTTGACCTCTTGGTCAAAAGCAGGGCTTTTTCTGACCTTTCTGTTAAAAGCAGGGCTTTTTCTGACCTTTCTATTAAAAGCAGGGCTTTTCTCGAATTTCCTGAGAAAACAGGGTTTTCTACTGGATTTCTGGGGGATACCTCGTACGAGGGAAGGATGTCTCGTATGAGTCATCTCCATTTTTTACGCAGATCAGAGCCTGTTCAGGCGCTGAAAGTGATTTTCAAATCACTTTTCTTATTTCATTTCGGGAGTTCTCAACCCTAGGTGATTTTTTCATCCAAATATCTTCATTTTCACCAGGTTCTAGTGATTCCCAACCCTTTCAAATGTCCGGTGCACATCGTTCGCACAAGGAACATCTCTTCGGTACGCACTTAAAGGGTAAATTGTGGGCGACGGATGAGTTGTGCCCATTCCCTGAGGATCATATTTCTCACGCCGTTCGGACGAGACGGGTAAGGATCTCTTCCTTTGACTGAGTTTCCATGTCAATTTCACTGTTGCATGTCTCAATTTGGTGTTTTCGCGGTCCGACTTTTGTCGGTTTTTGCCTAGAATTATCGCTACTAGGGTTTATCATGCATGGCTGATCTTTCGATGGGATCTACCCTCGTTGACGTTGAAAATCATTGTAGTATAGTAGTACATGATTTTAACTTTTGTTCTAGGCAATTCTGCGATTTTTCAGGTAAAATGCTTAAATGAGGATTTTGCCGATTTTCTGACATTTGCCTCTTTTGCCTTTGTTGTTTGCAGCCATTCAGGATCGTCAACAACTGTAGAGGCAGTGTGCGGGTAGTTGACGAGAGGTGGTCAACTCTTAATAGCGAGATAAAGGAAGAGATCGAGAAAATGGGGCTTAAGCCTTTCTTCGACGGCTTGGTGGGCGAGCGACGGAATGCTCATGTGATCCAAGTTATTAGGGAGCGTTGGTGGGATAGTACCCATACCATGAATAAGAGGTGGGGGGAGGTTACCATGACTCCCACTGATTTCCATGCCATTACCGGTCTTTCTATTGCCGGTGAGCCGCTTGAGGTCGATACTGACTTTTTTCCCAGCAGCGATGATATGAGGCACCTTCTGGGCTTCTCTATGTGCACCTCAGGCAAGGGTGTTCCTCTGAAGGCCTTAAGGTACAAGGTAGATGCCTATGTTACTGTCAATGCTGGTCAGATGGGATCTGCTGACACCTGTATTGTGGCTGTTCGCGGCTTCCTGTGGTGGGCCTTTTCTGAGACGCTGTTTTCTAACCATGCGTCGACTACCTTGTTTAGCCTGCTGAGCTGCCTGAGGGATGTGCAGCATATTACTGATGCCAGTTGGGGTTTAGCTGGCTTGGCCCACTGCTACGTGGCCATAGATGAGAATTCGCGAGATCGGGCAAACGCTGGCTTAGGCGGATATAGCCATGCTTGGGAGGTATAATACTCATTCTCTGCAGTACTCCTCTTTTCGTTTCAGCCCCAGTTTATCTTTATCTTGATGGCATATTTATTTTAGCCATTGTATCTTGACATTTTTCGTGTTTCTCCCATTTGCAGGCATGGGGATAAGCCATGTTTGGTCTCTTTAATTTTGATCTCCTTGATAACACCATCATGTTTCGGGATACATTGAGGTGGCGTCGGGGTAACAGAGATACCAGCGGTGAGCATGCTGAGGGGGCGGACTTGCCCATAGAGTAGATGAGGCAGTTTCTTGACGAGCAGACCGTCGTTCCCGATGTTGCTACTGCCCTTTTTCCTTGGAGGATCTTCAGAATTGATGATGCCTACTGGCAGGCAGCTCTGAGGTCATTGATGATTGGCCTCAGTGGAGGATGCTTCTACTTAGGAGAGCGGGTCTCTCGCCAGCATAATGGTGGTAGGTTAGATCTCATCGTCCCTCTGGACCCACTAGCTCATATGCTTAATTCTTATGCCCTTAAGGACGTGGAGAGAGTAGACGTCATCATAGGCCAGGTCACTTTTGACCATATGCATCTTGAGGCTGACTATCAGGACTTTCTTACTTGTCTCATGCCTCGATTGATTCTGGAGGATGATCAGGCTCAGGCCCAAGGGTTTGTGCATATTCCTTTTCGTCCACAGCTCGGACCGGCTTCATTTACCTACAACATGGCTGAGGGGATAGAGAGCATCGAGGATATTCCCGCACAGTACGATATGCCTGAGAGATTCGTACCTCCTGCCGATGCGACCATGGTATGACTTATGACCTTTCTCTTGTCGTTTTTGTCATTCTACTATTTCATATCTCCATTTATCATTTTTCCGATGATTTTGATAATTTCATTTGTTTCCTCCCAACAGGTGCCTATTGCTGAGTATAGAGAGGTTGCAGGATGGCTTGCTCAGTTCATGGCCTATGCCAAGAGGGTGAAGAGAGAGACCGTGGGACTCTTAGGCCATTGGCTCGCCAGACAACAGAGTCGGCTTCTTGCGGGAAAAGACCTCGGACTGACGAGTGATCACGTGGAAGTGGCGACGTCTTCTTCCTTTTGATGCCGGAGTAGATGGGATCCCCTTGTCCCCTCTTCTATTTGATGTACTTTATTGCCTCAGCGGGGGCGAAGACATTTTTTGTTTTCTTTTGGGTTGTACCTGTGCAACAATTAAGTCCTAACTCTAACACGCATACTTTTGTTAATTTTAGTTTTTATTTCTGACTATGTAAATGAATTGATTCACTTCCGGTTGGTCAACTGAGGGGGTTCTTTTTATGAGATGGGTTCATGTTGGGTCATTTATATGTGATGTACAAACTATTTCGGGTGAGTTTCTGAGGTGATTGAGACATGTTTTGATGTGTTGGGCAATCTGAATCTGAGCAGAGCTTCTGTTATCTGAACAGGGAAATGCCTCGTACGAGACAACGATATCTCCTATGAGTCATCCTCTGGATCTGCGACTGTTTCTCCTTTTTCCTCATGGATTTGGTGTCCGAACTTGTATATAAGCATCTCTAGTCCGTCCTAGAATACCATGCAGCCTTCAATCAGTTCTGGGAACTTTTCTTTTGGAGTAAAATTCTCAACCTTTTGTTCCCAATGGCCCCGAGCAAGTCCGTCCCTTCATCGGTGATCGTTGATGAATTCTCTCTAGACTCGGGATTGGTGGAACGTTACAAGGAGGATTTAGAAACGTTCTTTCGCTCGTTTAACAGGGTCCGTCAAGAGAGGTTCATGGAGATGTTTGGCTTTAAAATTATTTTCACCTTGAAGAACTTAAAACCGGATTGAGACCTTTTGAAGGGAGTAGCACGTTTTTGGGATCCCTTAACCTATTTCTTCAATTTTTCACTTAATGAGATGGTCCCTACTGTAGAGGAGATGGCGGCTATCTTGGATATGCCATTGACCGGGGTGATTGCGGTTCCTACTTGTGACAAGGTACTGGCAGAGTCTCTTAGGGATTTATAGAGCATAGGCCTTCCCGAGGCGCAAGTTTATATTCAAAACTGCTATGTTGATCTCCACGCTTTGCCTAGGAGATTTAAGGGTCGGGTGACACGCGGTCATAGTGTGGATTCCTAATGTTTCCTCTTGGCATTATGTTTGTTCCGGAACGTACTTTTCATGAAAAAGTGTGGCATGGCAAACACAGAGCTCGTAGACGTTGTTCTGCAAGATAGAGGACGGGCCTTTAATGTCCTTCCCCTTATCTTAGGAGAGACCCTTCATGGTCTTGACGAGTTACACCGAACCGGCTCTATGACTCGGGGAAGTCCACTGTTGCTGACTATTTGGCTTAGAGAACATTTTAAACTGTTGGATTCTCCTACCGGGCATTCCCCTTATACTTTTCATAGGCGGAGATTACTGGTAAAGGGTTTGAGCGTCGAGGAGTGGGCTCATCTTTTCGCGAAAGCAGAGACTAGTGACATTTCTTGGTGTCCACTCTCTTGGAAGGTGAAGAGGTTTGTAGCGAATACCCTTGGATATGACAGGGTCGTCCTTCCAGGTTTGAGAGATTCTTCCTTCTATTTTGCTCGAAGGGTAATACGGTAGTTTGGTTAGCAGCGGGACACATTTGTGATAGGGGGACGTGCCCAGGATATCTCTTTCATGGACTCAGAGTTTGCTACGAGCTTGGCTTGTGATTGGGGGCAAGGCACCACTATGGATCGTTGGACCAATATTCGTCATGAGGGAGGGAGTATTTATTTATCGGATAAATAATTGGATTGGTTTCTCACAGAACTCCCACCCAATGCTGAGGGTATTGATGACATTCGCCGTCCTTTGTTGGGGGACCAATTCGAGCCTAGCTTGAATCTGAGGAAGAAGGAAGCTAAGGAGGATCCTTTTAATATCAGCGTGGATGCTACTCAAGACTTCTTGGATGGCGACTTTTATGAGAAGAGGGCGGACGGCCTCCCTGGTAAATTTCAATCTCTAGATAGGCCTCATGTGTTTGCGAGATTGACTCCCTCGGTGTTCAGTCGACTTGGCGTTCCTCCCAGTTACGAGATACCTTGGTTCAAGAGGAAGAGGGATGACAAGGCGGATGGTGGTCAAGCCCCTACTAAGTTAAGGAAGAAATATATCCTTAGGAGTATCGAGAGATTGCAATAAATAGATCAATGTTTAGACTTTTAGTATTTTATTTATTTTATTTTGCAAGTTGGTATTCATGTTGGAAATTTTCTTATTGCTTTCTTGAAATCCATTCAATTAATAAAAAGACAAGATTCTGATTTTATTTATGGAATAGACCGGACCAAAAGGCTGCCTACGTTCTCCTTTTATATCAATTAAATAAGGAGCTCAGGTCATCATAGTTCTTGTTCAAGAAACAGAAAATATTTTTGATTCTGCTGTCTGATCGAATGTCTCGTACAAGACATAGGTGTCTCGTACGAGACCCTCCCCAAAGTTTTTTTTTTTTTTTTTTAATGCACACTCTGATTTTTGCCTAGACCGCCCTTTCAGGTTTTCAATCTAGCGGGCTTCTTTTCTCGTGCCTTGTCATTTTTATATATTATTATTATTATTATTATATATTTTTTGAACTAGGGGACGGAACTATGAGTAGTACATCTTCAACTTGTCCATGTTGACGGGCTTCGGCAGTTGATCCCCATCTAGGTCCATGAGTTGTACCCCTCCTCCGGAGAAGATCTTCTTGACTATGTAAGGTCCTATCCACCTTGGTCCCCACTTTCCCATAGGGTTGAATGGCCCAGGACGATGTTCGTGTAGGACAAGGTCCCCTTCTTTAATGTTTCTGGATTTGACTTTCTTGTTGAATGCTCGGGCCATTCTTTGTTGATATGCTTGGATATGTTCGGCGGCTCAAAGTCGACGTTCATCTAGCAGGGCTAGGTGTTCGTAACGGCTGTTCAACCATGTGAATTCATTTACTTGGTTTTCTAGGAGAACCCTTAGTGATGGTACTTCCAATTCGATCGGTAATACTACTTCCATCCCATAGGCTATGGTGTATGGAGTTTCACCGGTGGCAGTACGGATTGAAGTACGATAGCCCCAGAGTGCAAAAGGTAGTTTATCGGGCCAGTCTCTGCCGGTCTTAGCCATTTTTCTGATGATGGTCTCTACGGTTTTGTTAGCAGCTTCAACTGCTCCATTAGTATGTGGTCGGTACAGTGACGACTGATGCCTTTCTATCTTATATTCTGCAAGTAGTTGGTCACATTCTTTCTCAAAGTGCGTGCCATTGTCGGATATCATCTCATGAGGCACTGTAGACACCCCGCCTTGGACCTCTCACCCCGATTGCATACATAGTATTTTTATTTAAGTTATTTTCGTTAATTTATGTTACTTCAGTTAAGTTCCTAACTGATTCTGTTAGTTTTGGACTAAACTGCATAGCAGAATTAACTTTAGAGTCATTTCTGTCATTCTGTCTTTTCCACCCGCGGGCGCCTCCGTCATTACTTGTGGGCTGCACGTGCGTCTCGCCCCTAAAGCTGGACTCGCGCGCCTCCCATTATGGCAGTAACGGATTGCACCTTATTTCCCTCATTTTTCTTGATCACAAACACTCCTTTTTACCTCCAAGTTCATCCCCCTAGGCTTGTAACTCCCAATCCCATTATTCTAGCCTTTTCTTTAAAACAAAATATTTCTTTTTATTATTATTTGATTTTCTCTTTATTATTTTATTTTCTTTATTTTCTTATTGGTTAGAAAAGCTTATTTCCCTCCTTTCTCTACCTATTTAAACCTCTCATTTCTACCTTAGAAAAGAACCCAAGATTTGAGACTTGAACCTAAACTCTACACAAATTCTCTCAAACACATTTCTCTACAAAAACTCTACACAAATTGTTGCACAATAATTTCTCTACAAACAACTCCATCTCAAGTCAAAGTTCAAGTCTTCTTTATCCTTCTAAAGGTACAACTTTTTTCTTCTTATTTTACTTGTCTAGTAATGTATGCAATCCCCATCAATTGGGACATGACTAAATGACCACTTTACTACATTAAAGTTGGTTAAGGTTATCTCCCTACATTTCAACTCTAGTTTAATTTATTATTCTTCTCTTAATGTAATCTTTAGCATGAATTAATCAATAAAACAAGTGTCTTTTATTTCTCTTTCGTAATTCCCCCTTCCTTTATATTATAATTGTTAGCACTTTTCTCATATTAAAATAAATACATTTAGCATTAGAACACCAATAGTAGCAAGACCCGCGTAAGCAGGGCGGAGTGGGTGTTTAAGTACTTCCCACTCCGTCACCTAACCCCCGAACCCTTCTCTTCCCGAATCTCTAGTTTCGTAATATTAAAATAGGCTATTTCTTTAGGTTTTTCTTATGTTTCCTCAATAACATAGGTGGCGACTCTACAATTAAAACAAATTAGACATCCTAGGATCCTTCCACCGTTCTAGCCAAGTAGTGGGCTCTCCCGGGGTATCTACAGGCACGCCGTACCGGCATATGATGTTAGTCTTAATAAACTCAGCCACCTTTTTGGCGTTTAAAACCTTGTAGGATTGGGCCTTGATCCATTTGGTGAAGTAATCTACCGCAACTAATACAAAAGAGTTCCCATTGTGACCTATCGGTGAGACTTTGCCGATGACGTCTATCCCCCACATAGAAAATGGCCAAGGGGATGTCATGGGGTACAATACGGACGGTGGTGCGTGCTTTAAGTTAGCATGTATCTGCCCAATAATACCCTAGTCGGATAATTTTCTTTGCTATCATGTTGCCATTCATGTGGGTTCCACAGACCCCTTGATGGACTTGGTCCATGACTTCTACCGCTTCATGCTCATCAGCACAGAGTAGACACTGCTTGTGATATTTCTTGTAGAGGCGATCACCTATGATAACAAATTGGGTAGCAAACCGTTTGAGAGCTATCTTTGCTTTAGGTGATGTGTCTGATGGGAATGTTCCGTCTAGGAGGAAACGCCATACATCATAATACCAAGGCTTATCGTCTAAGGTATTTATGGAAACAGAGTCACACGCCTCTTTGCAATCATGTAAGTCTATGATCGAGTGATAAGCAGGAGTCGTTCGTCTCGCGACTTTGAAGGTTGTAACCTCAGTCCATTCGGGAATCTCTATAAGTGACGCTAGCATGGCTAGCGAATCTGCTAAGCGGTTCTTATCTCTAGGAAGATAGTATAAAGTAACCTCTTTGAAATGTTTTACCAAGTCTTGGAGATGGTCATTATATTTTTGGAGTGTAGGATCTTGTACCTTCCACTTCTTAAGTGTGATAGATTATAAGTTGTGAATCTCCGCACACCTCTAGTTCGGTTACGTTTCTTTCTAAGGCTGCTTCAAGCCCCGCTATGCAAGCTTCGTACTCGGAAATATTGTTAGTGGCCTCAAAATCAAGGCGAATTGTGAGTGGAGTGTAGAAATCTGAGGGATCTACTAGTTACATGCCTATACCATATCCCCATTTATTGGCTGCGCCATCGAAAAATAATTGCCACTTATTTTATGCTATTGCCATGACGTCCTCATCAGGGAATTGCGGGTCTTCCCCCTTCGCTTCATCACATGGAAATTTGGCTAAATTATCCATGAAGACTCTTCGTCTTACGTATTTCTGTGTGATTTAAGTGATATCATATCCTGCGAGTATAAAGTACTACTTGGCTATCCTAGAGGAGACATGTGACTTCTCGAAGATATACTTCATTGGGTCCATTTGGGCAATCAGTTGTACAGGAAATGCTTCCATGTACGGCTTGAGTGTCTCATCCACCCATACTAGTGCGGCACATGAATTTTATAATGCAGAGTAGTTCAATTCAGCCCCTTGAAAGCGACGGCTGAGAAATTAGATGGCATTCTCTTTCTTCGGGTCGGGTTGCTCTTGTGCTAGCATAGTCCCTAGAGCAGTGTCATTGACTGTAAGGTACAGGGTCAACGACTTCTCTTTATGTGGTGGGACCAATACAGGAGGGTTGACCAAATACTCTTTGACCTTTTCGAAGGCTTCTTGGCACTCTTCAGTCCATTCTAGGGATGCATTCTTCTTGAGGAGTTTAAAGATTGGTTCGCACATCGTCGTGAGTCGATTAATGAAACGACTAATGTACTGAAGGCGGCCCATGAATCCTTTTACTTCTTTTTGCGTCTTAGGTGGAGGAATATCAACGATGGCTTTGATCTTAGCAGGGTCTGCTTCTATACCACGCTTGGTGACCATGTACCCAAGGACTTTCCCTTTCACTACTCCAAATATGCACTTGGCAGGATTAAGTCTCATCTTGTAGTGTCTCAACCTTTCAAAGAACTTTCTAAGGTCGATAAAGTGCTGCCCATCGGAGCCTTTAGAGTGTATGATCATATCATCAATGTACACTTCCATCTCTTTGCGTATCATGTCATGGAACAGTGCAGTTACAGCTCTCTGGTAAGTGGCTCTGGAATTTTTAAGTCAGAATGGCATGATTGTATAACATAACGTCCCCCACGGTGTGGTAAACGTCGTTTTATGTTGGTCTTCCTTGGCCATGAGGATTTGATTGTACCCAGCGAACCCGTCTACAAATGAACGGACTTCGTAATTTGCTGTATTGTCAACAAGCAAGTCTATATTGGGGAGAGGAAAGTCATCTTTCGGAGATGCTTTGTTGAGATCACGGAAATCAACACAAACACGAACTTTCCCATTCGCTTTGGATACTTGCACAGTATTTTCCAACCAGGTTGGATACTCTATCACCTTTATGAACCCAACACTCAGGAGTTTCTCTATCTCTTGTTTGACTGTACCGACCACTCTAGCTTAATTCTGTGGAGTTTCTGCTTGACTGGCCTTGAATCGGGTAGCAGCGGTATCTTATGCTCAACAATCGAATTGGATAGCCCGACATATCTTTGTAGGACCATACGAACACATCTACGAATTCTCGGAGAAACGCTATGAGGGCTTGTCGGTCTTCCCTCTTGAAGAAACTTCCAATCTTGGTCTCTTTCGGATCATCGTCCGTCCCCAAATTAACTGTTTCCATTTCTTCGGCATCAATAGGACCATTTCGACCACGATGACCTACTTGCTTATTAATTTATTTTAATATTTGTTCATTTTCTTATCTATCTCGTCATATGACTCATTATTACCCAATTCGTTAGAGTTATTAGTTAATTCATCATTTACGACATTAGCAATCTCGAGATACTCGGAAAGATCTATGTTTTCATTAAGAAAGTAGGGGAATACATGTTCCGCGATGGCATCCAAGTCCTCTTGGGTGAGCTCATCGGTAGCAGTATCTGATTCTAAAGTGAGGGTTACAAATTTTCTTGCCCTATCGGGATGGGGAGTGCACCTTAACTCCTTGATCAGGAAGTCTTCACTTGCTATGGGTCCCCCAGTTGTGTACCAGTTCTGGATAGGCTCGTCACATTTCTTGATGATCTTGGTGTAGGCTTGTTCCGGAGCGTCCCCCTTGTCTACTGCATTGATCTGAGTGTCCTCTAGCTTACAAAGGTTGAGAAATTGGCACAGTAGGTCTTCTCCCAACACAAAGTCCCACTCACTGCATGCTTCGGCTTTGGTACCCCCTAATTCTCGAGGTAGCCACGAGAATTGAATCAGTTCTGTTTCAAGTGAGTACGGATCACAGTCACTGAAAATTTCAAAGCCCGGTTGGCGCTTCCCCTTATGGTCAATCCATGGTTCAGGGAACATGAAGTATGGCAAGTTTCCCCCCCCCCCCGCGTACAAAATATCCATTTAGAGTCTTTAGATAGGGTGGTGCCATTGGGGCTATATATGAGGTCCAGTCCCTTTCCTCCTTGGGGATATTCTTGAGTGGTGACTCATATCATAGGCCATATTCAGATGGGTATAGAACGACAGGTGATGGTTCTTTTATCCCTTGCAAGCTCTTGCCAAGCCCTAGACCGGGGAAGTATCCTTCCTTTATCATCATGTTAAGGACAGGGTGTGTTCCCGAGAAAGGAATTGCCTTTGAGTAGTCATTTTAGTTATACACTTCTACCATCTCTATGCTACTTTCCTTTTGAACAAAAGACAACAGTGTAGAAAAACTTTTTAAAGAAAAATGACTATTAAGAAAGAGTTGAAACAGATAGGAGGGTATGCTCTCACCCACAATGTTTCTTGGGTGAGTAGGATCCCTTTTTATTCTAAAAAAGAAATGAACAACTAATCTAGTCTAGAAATGAAAAGAAGCAACTATTCTAGAAAAGGAAAAGCTAATCTAATAATTATTTAACTAATGAAGCGGAATAGAAGCGTGAGGTGTGAGCTCTTCATTCTTCAAGACGAGACCGATTCCATTGCCTATTATTTTAAGAGAGCCATGGTCTATAAGATCTTGGATCTTATCTCTCAGGTTGTTGCATTTGTCAGTGTGGTGACCGCAGCACTGATGGTAGTAGAAATACAGGTGCAAGGCCTTTCCGGCTCCCTCATACTTGGGCTTGTACCCTTTCATCGGTGCGAGCTTTCCTTCCTTTTCGAGCTCAAGAACTACCCTACCGAGTCGGATTTGGCTCAAATCGGTGTAGGCCCTTTGCGGCTTAGGTTGGAGGCTTTGTATAATGCTTTCGTAGTGGTCCCTCGTGACATTGAGGTGATGGTTATGTTCCTCCTCCATTTGGTTCTTTAGGTCTTGATAAAGTAGGCTGATGCAGTTACCCACCTCATCATTAATGACTTTTTCTTGGCTGTCTTCCAAATTTTAAGCTCTCTTGACAGCGGCATTATACCATTTATTCATTTCATTGTACTCAGCTTGTAATATCTCAAGCTTACTGCCGTCGATCATCTTCTCGATCTCAGCCCAGTCTTTTTTGCTTTGCTCATTACGCTTTTTGACTTGGTCATGAGCATAATAAGAGGCATAGTCGAGCCCTCTGAACCGAAATTCCTGCATGACACTGATTTCTGGGGCCTCTCCATTGGGTAGACCTTCCTTCCAACCTCCTGTGGCTTCTATCTTGAAGCGCAGACCTTGTGAGATTTTTCGGAGAGACATTTCTGAGCGGGCGGGCATTGTGTCGGGATTATGGAGCTACCTTGCTGATCGGACGGACCTAGAGTTCAGAAACTGTGTCAAATCCAGGCTGGGGTCCCAACAAGTCGGCTTTTATGAGATTGGGTTGACCAAACACGGCATAAGCACAGAAAAAGGAAGATGTCTCGTACGAGACATGGATGTCTCGTACGAGACATCTAGCCCAACAGTCAGATTGCAGATTTTAATCCTATTGGTCGGATGGAATTTAATCCATTTTAATTTGATGGTTACTATCTAGTTCGTCCTGGAACAGTGGATTCTGTCACCCTAGAATATGAGCCCCTTGTTTTTCACCTGTATTGCACTCTCTCAAACAGACAATTCGGGCAAAGGTCCCATATTCTCATCGGAATCCACCATTCGATTAGCCAAACCTAAGTGATTCCGTAGTTGTTTTGCACTTTGTTAAATAACGCTTTCAATGCAACCAAACCTTATGAATTCTTGTAAGGGACAACTGAAAGGGACATTGCCAAATGTGGGGTTTTGATGGTGAGAGAGACTAGACTCGAATCCTCGTAGAAAAATTCTCATCTCATCATTTCAACCCTTTGTCTAACAATTTATACCGAAGGGACAATCGTCAAGAATTCATGATGGGAGTATTATAGGTTGTAGAAAATGTGTTATCTTGGGTAAGGATTAAAACAACCCTAAGAATCAAATCGACCGGTCTCAAGGAGTGTCCTATTGACTAGTATGTATGCATGAGGTTGATGCAGGGCTTACGGCTAAGGCTCCCCATGAACACAGTCTAGGAGCGTGTTACGGAGTGGGTACACCATCTTTGGAGAGCCCAGCGAGTGCCATTCGTTAGAATGGGGGTGCTGACCGACATCCGTCCTCCGATTGGGACCCTAGTTTATAGGGTATGTAGTGCAATTATTCTACATGTGTGCACGTGTGTGAGAGTCAAGATCTAGGTGTCAAAGTAAAATAGAGAGTTTTTTTTTTGAAAGTAAAACAAAAAACATGCAATGGCCGGGCCAAGTGGATGCCTATGTTTCCCTCTTGTGGAGGAACTCAGGCCGTCGTAGTTCATATATAAAGCAAACGCAAATAAAGCAGAGAATAAAACAATTAGCAAGTACTCCTGCAAAACCGAGGTTAGCTTTATGATATAAGGGGAGTTTCTTCGTCGTTAGGAAGGTCCTAAGACTCAGAAACAGAGGGGGGACGGACCTAAAACCCTGTGTACACGTTTGAACAGAATGAAATTCCTTTTTCAAACCAGAGAATCAGATCAGCCGGACTGAACTGAGATATCTCGTACGAGACATGGATCCCTCGTACGAGACATCCCAGTCTGGGATTAGATTACAGTACAAAATGCAGAATTTTAAGAATAACGACGATGATTTCAACACAAGTCTAACCCTCTTATGATAATCATCCCCAGCAGAGTCGCCACTGTGAGCGCGCGCCCCTCTCCGGGCCGGCTTCCGATGCCCGGCCTTCCGGTTGTTTGCAAGGATTTGTTTGTTGCTCGATTGTTGTGAGTCACCACCATGTTTAACAGAACAGGGACCGTGAGATTCTTGAGTTCGGGGGTTACGTTATGGATTGGGAAGGTCAAGGAGCACCCAATCCACCCGATCTAGGATCGGTCTTGCTTACGAAATCATCATCATCATCGTTAAAATTATGCATTCATGTACTAAGGAAATGAAACAAGTAAATAATTTCTTATTTACTTGGAATATCGGATCATATGCTTCGAGACCATCTCCATGAATTGGAGAGGCTCTAGGCTGATCCTTTTAATAGAATCACACTAATTCAAAGCAAAGAAGAGATATGAGAATAGAGGAAAACAAAGGGATTACCTAAGCGTTCTTCAAGAATCTTATGAATGGCCTTGACTAAAGGCCTTGATGATCCGACGAACTTGGCTTGAATGGTGTTATGAAGGTCTCAATTTTGTGGGTGAGGGAGAGAGGCTAATTATGAGGACCTCTTTGATCAGATTTTTAGTGGTTTTGGGTGAATGACCATTCTAGAGGTTTTTCAGTTCAAGAAACTCTATCTTTATATGAGTTCTTGACCTAGGGTTTAAGCCAAGGAGGTAAGTTTGGATGGGAATCAAAGACTTGATTTCCAAGGAGGTATTTTTGGACTCTAGGATCGCTCATTAGGTTTTCCCCGGATTGCTTGAGT
Source organism: Campanula takesimana (assembly GCA_026119855.1). Taxonomy (NCBI): domain Eukaryota; kingdom Viridiplantae; phylum Streptophyta; class Magnoliopsida; order Asterales; family Campanulaceae; genus Campanula; species Campanula takesimana. The sequence continues at coordinate 483,247 of JAOWBW010000044.1, forward strand.
GTTTGCCAAGAAACGGGGTTGAGACCAACAAGGAAACTGACCAAAACCCGACTGTCAAGGGGATGTCTCGTACGAGACATCCAATTTCTCGTACGAGACATCTTGTGTTTGAGTCACAATTTGCCCTCCTACAGCAGTTTGAATGTTCATTTTGGCCCCTAACTAACGGAGTCAGTCAGAAACTTAACGAAACATGCCAAACTTAACGAGTTTCGACCCAAATCAAAGGCGAGACACAGAAGTAGTGTGATTATAAAAGTATGTTCAAAATGGGATGTCTACAAACATATCCGTGCCTACCAAGGGAGAATGGCACGGGACTTTGATAAGAAAGTGAAGCCCCGGGAAATTCGGGTAGGAGATTTGGTTCTCAAGGAAAAACCCCCAGGGACGTCTAACCCTGACGAAAAATGGGAACCCGTATGGATCGGCCCTTTTGTAGTACAAGAGATCTTCTCGGGAGGCGCAATGAGACTTGCGGATTTGGATGGCAATCCCTTCATGAACCCGGTCAATGGTGATAAGCTCCGCCGTTATTTTGCTTAAAAAAAGGGGTTGCTAAAAGAATATACCCACCTAGACTGAAAACCCGTTTGGGCGGTGTAGAGAAAAAACAGGGTCGCACCATGATTCATGAAAAAGAACTACGATGACCTGAGCCCCTTAGTCCCATTTTTAAAAAGGGAATGTAGGCAGCCAATTATTGGTCCGGTCTTAAAAATAAATAAAATCCAAATCCCATTTTGAAAAAGGGGCTTCATACAAATGCAAACAGAAATCAAAGATAAGTAACTATTATCACTACAGTTAAAACACTTCTTTGATGAGTTTAAGCACGGTCTACTCTCGACTCAAAATAACATGTTGTAAACACAAATAAAACATCTAAGTAAACTAAAGTGTCTGCAATGGCAATGGGTGGATACTTAGAACAATAAAATCATCAATGCTCCTCACCTTTCCACTTCTTCCTTTGACTTCTCCGAGTCTTCTTCTTCTTCACATCAAAAATCTCGATCTCCCCCCTTCCAAGATCAGGAGCTCTCTTGGTCTCCTTAATAAGCCCGGCTGCCCTCAAAGCCGTGTTAACTGCAGCCCGAGCTCAGAAATCATCCATTTGTGCTTCAATTTTAGGCACTACGGCCATCCTCCTCTTGGCCAGAATCTGATAGTCCTCAACAACATCTCCAGTATGGTTATGGCCTCTAGCCACAGCCTCAGTCTCCCTTAAAGTCCTAATAGTGTCGTAATCCTCTCCGAGAATAGCCTCACGCCTCTCCTTAATGAGCCTCTGAGTCTTCCCCATAGTCTGTTCATACCAATCCAAGTAAACCGTGGTCAGAATCGTGCTAGCTACGCCCCTGAGGAGTACCCGAGCCGGAAAGAGGGAATATGTCCACAACTGGGCAAAAAGAGGGATAGTGGATGAGCCCCACATGGACAATGATAAAGGTCTCAGATGCTCCTGGTTGACAGCCGACCACCCCAACAAAGGAGCCTACGACAACCCAAACTGTCTATGAACCAAGGAAGGGGTATAGAAATATGATCCCAAAAGTCCTGGTACCCGAATGAGGGGAGAGCCATCCTGGTACTCTCTCACAGAGCCAATACGCCAATGAGGAATCCACCAGCGGATCTGTGAAGTCTGGAGCCGAGCCATATAAGCCTCCTAATCACCTTGAGTGAAATCCAAAAAAGTATACGCCTCAGAGAATAAGACCAAGGCCTGTGGGACAAAGGAGCCTCAGGAACGGCCATCAATCTCTCCCTCAACCATATGGTAAGAAGAGCGGGGCTACCACCGCGCATGAAGCCATCCCCCAAAGCTAAGCGATCCATACCATGAATGGTCTCGCCCAAAATCAGAGGAACGATATCCTTCCCCACAAGGCATTCCCCAAGGACACCAAACAGAACTCTTTGGCAAGTACCCTTGGAACCAATCATGTAGAAAAATGCGAGAACACATAACCCAAAGGCATTCCAAGAAGCCTCATCTGTGCAATTCATGAACCTTTTGGGAAGACCTGAAATGTCAACAAAAGTGTGAGTGAGAACTATGCATTGAGCCTCTTCTAAAGGAATATCAAGAAGAGAGACCAACCTTTCGACACAATATACATGTCTCCTTATATCCCAAAAGGCCCCGGTGGCTCTCAAAGGATCAAGGTCCGGGATGAACTCCTTGAAAGACCAAAGAGATTTGAGTCCGAACTTGGCTTGGAAAATGCCTTTGTTCTCCCTCATGTGATGCTGCATCCAAAGCCTAAGGTTGCCCTCGAAACACTCTTGATCAATTTTGGAAAATTTTGGAGGTTTCTCCATAAGAAAAGGCTCCATGGAAGGGAAAGCTTTCGAAATGAGAAGAAGAAACTGCTTCAGAACTCCAAATTAAGGCACTTAAGAAGATGACCAGACCTGGAACAAAATTCAATACGAAAAGTACACCCACTGGGGCAACCGTACGGATACTTTGTCCCCTGACAGCATTGATGATTTTTTGTTGGAAGTTGGCTTTACAATCCCATCCATTAAAAGCCTCATCTCAACCAAATCATAAATACCACGGATACTTACCCCCCTTTGGCTCATGCAACATGATTTTAACCTAGGAAAAGATTAGGTTCCCGCATGATTAAAGCCCATTGCTTTTGTTGAAAAATTTCCCGGTCGTCCAAAGTGACATAAGTCCATCCTTTTAGTCAACCTTCCCATAGAGTTGACCAAATCCCGACTTTTACCAAAGAGAATCAAGTCCAAATGACCCGGCAGTCCTTGATGTAAGCCCATCGTTTTTGAACCAAATAACCAGGCAGTCTATGACGTAAGCCCATTTAAGATGAAAAAATGACCCGGCAGTCCAAATGCGACGTAAGCCCATTGTTCATAAAATTTCCCGGTAGTCCTAACTGGGCATAAGACCAAAGCCATTTCTAGGAGAGGATAAAAAATATCCACCTAGGTTTAAGGAGAGGATGAAAGATATCCACCTTTCGGTTAGACTACCGTAATAAAAGGTCTTGGGAGAGGATGAAAGATATCCACCCACTAAATGTTTGTAGGAGAGGATGAAAGATATCCACCTAAGTTCTAGGAGAGGATGAAAGATATCCACCTACCAAGGCATTTCTAGGAGAGGATAAAAGATATCTACCTAGGTTCTAGTAGAGAATGAAAGATATCCACCTACCAAGGCATTTTAGGAGAGAATGAAAGATATCCACCTACCCAAAGATTAGGAGAGGACGAAAAATATCCCCTTTTTCTGGGTAAGCTCCTGTTAGTACCCAACCTGAAAATGAGTTATTAGGCATTCTAGAACTTACAGGGACCTCCCAAGTATTTACAAACTACGTAAGACTTACCCAAGATTTCCTGAAAGGCCCAGATAAGAAGATATTGACGACCTGATCGGATGAGCTGCAAAGAAGACATTATCTTGGGTTCTCTCCAGAGTCTAAGATGATCAGAGCATTAGGAACCGAGCCAAACACTTGGTTTGGTCGGGCGGCCAGTCAAGGAGGGGCCGGGCAGCCAGTCCTTCTAGGTCAGAAACCCTATAAATAGGTGACCTCAGTTCATAATTGAAAAAAACAACTCTCTCCCCGAGTTCCACAGCCAATACTGACGGCATAACTCTCTCTCCAAGCCTTTCTAGCAACCTCGAAGATCCGGCGAATCTGCAGAAAAGATTCGGCTTCGTTCTTGTCAAGATTGATGAGGATTCTATATGTCTTCTTAGTTTAGATCTGATTTATGCTAGTTTCACTATGTTTATACACCTATATGCATGTGTAAGTACCCCAATCTGAATTTGACCTACTTTAGAGGAATTCTTGGTACCATTTAGGGATAAACCAATGGGCCAGGACCTCACTAGGATAAACCTAATATTTCAGGACTGAACTGGAATTAAACTTAGAAAAATCCAGAAGCTCGCCAAGTCGAGTCGTACGGATGGTTTGGGTACTTGAGGGGTTGAGCCGTACGGCTATGTTGGGCACCCTCAGTCCCTATAAATTGAACCCCATGCTGATCATTTCAGGGGGGGGAGAAAACATTTTGTGTGTTGATACTCTGCCAGTTTGAGAGCAAAAACTGTGAGTGATACACATTTGAGTGAAAAGTGAGGAAGATAGGCCATAACCATCATAGGTGAAGCCCCCTTCTCCCCATCTTCTTCTTCATCTCAAACTCTTGTTGTTATTGTTCATATTACTTGTTTACTTTGTGTTATTTCTTATTATTCTTGCAAGCCTTGTCCATTCAAGCACTTTACATTTCTTGCAAGTATTGTCCATTTCAAGCACTACATATATATATATTATACAAGTCTTGTCTTCTCAAGCTATATATATTATTGTTATATATATATATGTATTATGATTATATATGTACATTGGAACCAAATCATGTGGTGATTCAAGTTTCCCTTTATGCCTTGTGTATGATTATGGGGTAAAACCTAAAGATGATCATGGTTTGTTAAGTTTTATGTTGATTTTGTTCTTGTTTGGCCATGAGAGTCATGATTGGGTGATAAAGTTTCAATCCTTATCATCCCAACCATGACCTAGCCATAAAATCACCAAGTATGGGACATAAAGATCCAATCTTTATGTTACATTTTTGTTTATAAAGACTTAATCTTGCACAATAAGTCCATTTTTATGGTAAAGTTTCAATCTTTACTCATCAAATGGTCATTTTGGCCCAAAGGGCATGTTCATCAACTTTCTCAAAATTTCCCCAATGATTGTCTTGATCACACCCAAAACCCTTGTTTTTGGTGTCTAATTTGTGATCAATGACATAGGGATGATTAAATCCATGTTTTTGTTGAAGAAAATAACTGAAAATGATCATCACAGTCCAGTTTCAGCAAGAACACTCTGTTTTGCCTGAAACTGGACAGTTTTCTGATAAACTGTCAAAAACCCCTGGAATGCTCTCCCTAGCCATATGGCTACTTTGGCCAGGGAGTGCATTTTCCAGTTTCTTCCCTTTTTGACTGAAATGTTTGCAAAATAGCCCTTTTCTGTTAAATAATTAACCAGTTTTGTTAAAATGTCAGTTTCTCCCATTTTTGAAATACACACACACACATGCACGTTTGTTAACTAACGTTAGGGAGACTCGGTCCTATCCAAGGCGACTTGGGTGATGTAAAACTCTTCCCAAGGCGTAACCTGACCTTCGAACTAATAGAATCTCTAACCTTTCCATTTGTTGGGTTAAATAATTAACAAATGTGGCGACTCCGTTATGTTTTGCGTGATAACCGTGTTTGGTTTTTCGCCCTTCGAAACGAAAACCCTTCGTTTCCTTCGTCATTGGGTGGGATCCTTACAGTGGCGACTCCGCTGGGGAGTAAAGTGTCTCCAAACTTCTCTTTAGAAAATTTGAGGGCACTTTTGTGTGGGTCAAACTCCCGTCCCCCGTTTTCGTTAACTTCTGTGTTTGTTTTGTGTGTGCTGTGTTTCTGTTTGAATCTTCTGGAGTGGAAACTATTCAGGAAATGCAATAAACTGGGTCTTGATGATCAGAAGTTGAAAAACTGCAAAAAATAATTGCCAGGATGCTATAGCCGTACGGCTATGTTGGGCGGGGAACAGAATGTTTCAAAATTTAACCATTTTGTGCAGGGCAGAAACATTCTGTGTCCCTTTTGCTTCTTCTTATCCAGGTTCCAAATTTACAGATTTGTTTGTGCACATTACCTTCTTCTTTTCTAGCCAAAACATGGTTTTTGAAGCTTGGTTATGCACAAGTTTTTTGGACATAAAATTGGGTTTTCAAAGCCTCCTTGTGCATAACCCATTTTGTAAAAAAATTTGAATCCTTTTGTTGTGCACAACTTGTTTTGCAAATGGTTTTCAAAAGGATTGTTTCTTGTGAAGTTTTGATCTCAAAAGAACTTTTGATTGTGCACAATTTATTGTATGTACAAGTTTTGGCTTTGTTTGTTTATATGATTCTTGCTTGATTGCTTGTGTAAATAGCTTATTCATTCTTGCACATTTTTGTTGATTATGCTTATTTATGCTTGTTCATATGTTGATTATACATTGCTCATGATGTTAAAACGAATCGAAAATTTCTATTTTAACTCAAAAGAGAACATAGAATGGCTTCACACTACGCGCACTTGACCTTGCACGTTCCAAATGCCCTTTAAACCCGGGATGGATGCCAGATGCAGCTTGATTGGTTCTCTTGTGCCCTTCTAGCGCGCACGGGTCAATTCCACCTCCCCTTCCGAGCCGAGTCAACCACACTTGTCCGTGACACATAAATACCGTGACTTCGGTTGGTTTTTGGTCTAGCTCACGTTACCACGTCCCTAATATGTGTCTGAGATTAATTGTGGCCAAGTTAATGCCTGAGTCACAACTCCTTGTGAAAGCAAGTGTGACCATGGTCAACTTTGACCCGGTCCTTGACTTATGCGTTAATGTTGGCTATAATTGACCTAAGTCATGTATTGTTGATGGGATGACACCGTGTTGTCGAGCCCTAATGAATGGTTCATACTAATTATCCTTAAGCCCACGGATAAGATTCGAGAGCCCTCACCAAAGATGAGGTTATGCCGGAAGTCCCTAAGATGAATCTCGATCCTAACCGGGGCTTAATCATGATTGGAATGGCTCACGCATTGGGAATCTTGCGATGCACTAGACCCTAGGTTCGTTTCTTTTGATCGGTGGAAGCCGCTTGCCCTATAGGACCCTCGCCCGGGACAGTCCATCCTTGGGGGTGTATAAAGCAGGTGAAAAACGAGGGGTCTATAGGCGTAGTGATGGCCTCCACTGATCCAGGATGTAGAATTGTTGCGAAAAAGAAGAGAAATATTTTCCAACCAATTAGGAATAAGACGTGTTTTAAGTAAACATGAACAATAAATGTTAATCCTTTGAACTGTGCACTAACATTTGTTCGTGTGACGAAACTGCCTAAGAATGATCAAAAGAATAAACGAAAAATTCTTTTTGCTAAAAACAAAAATTTCTAAATTCATCAAATGCATGGCTTGGGCTTCCCCCCCAAAAGGGTCAAACTCGTTTCTCTCAATGAGTCAAAATCTCGTTTGTGTCGAGTCCCCGCCTTACTCAAAGCATGGCTTTTCGAGATTCTTTCCACGGTGCCCTTATGGCTCGTCGGTCCTTTGTGCTATAGGAAGCAATGGAAATCAAACCCCAAGCGATTGAGTTAGATATCCGATTGGATGCACAGGCCCAGCTGGAAGGCAGGGTGAAACTCCTAGAAAGGACGGTGAACACGATGAGGGATCAAATACGAAATTCAGAGGTCGATCACAATGAAGCGATCAAGGTGGTTCAACAGTTTTGGAAGGAGATCAAGGAGGTACTCCATAAAAAGGTTGAGGAGCTATGGGAAAAGGGTGGTGAGAGACTCAGGAAATACCTTGAGGAAAAGTACGATCGCCGGTACGAGCTCCTGCATAGCCAAGCGGAATTGACGGACGAATTAGAAAGGCACAACTCAAGGAACACCCAAGAATGTCTCCATGAAATTGTGAAGTCCATTGAGGAGATCAAAAAGTCCTCGGAGAAGTTGTCCTCCTCACCAAGGACCATCCCCGACCGCTTGGTCCAAGACGAGCAAGAGTCTCGTGATCAACTCCAACCCGTCACAGTATCCCATGGGAAGCCCGCAGCAGTTGTGGGAGGATTTCACCCCCAAGGCAAGGGAGCTTACTACTATTGGTTCCATGAGCTAGGAATGCCCAGAGAGCAAATCTTGGATCATTTACTTGAGATCGGTAAGATCGATCTCCTCGGCCAACACGTGATATGGACCGAACCGATTGGAGCTCGCCACGATCCAAAGCAGTACTTCAAGTACCACTAGGCCCCGGGTCATTTTACGAATGCTTGCCTCACCTTGAGAAATCATATCCAAGCGCTCATCGACGAAGGTGTCGTCACCAAGCAAGGAGACAAATGGGTTTGAGGTGGAGATGCAAGGAGGTGAAGGAAGGAAAGAAAGAAGTGATTTGGAGTGGTCTAGTGTCTAGATTTTAGAGGGTCCCCAAAGTCCGTTGTGGACATAGTCTTTTGTCTTTTTTGCTTTCCCAAAAGGCCCTGTGAGGCAAGAGTATGTAAAGAGCCATGGGGTTGGCCATGGTTAAGTCAATGAATGGTGGAATGGTCGAGTCAATGTAATCAATAGTCGAGTCTAAAGTTGTAAAAATTGAGTCTTCCGTGAAATGAAATGAATCATTTTTACTTCTATTCTCTCTAGACTTGAGGCATTATTTGAAAATAACATTAACTCTCGGAATCGCTTTGATTAATGTTTCCAAATGATTTTTATGTCCCCAAAATGACGAGTTGACTCCCCAAACATAACAGTCAACAGCGACTCATTAAAGGATGAATGGGCCTAAACATAAAAGGGTGCTAAATTCAAACGATTAATCTTGATGTGAATGAATGTTGTGATCAATTGGCATGAAGAAAACCATTAATGGCAAATCTTCCCCCATACACTCTCCCAATACACAACCCCATACATCTTTCTGAGATAAATCTCTGATACACGCCAAAGGCATCCTGAGACAGTGAAAAAGTGAGGGCGTTGTTGCTCAACCACCAAGGTTTAACCGTGATCATATGTGCGCAATCAGGCAAAGGGCTTCCCGGACTTTCAAAGTCAGCCCAAAGTGACAGGCACACTGCCAAGGGGATACAAAGGAGCTAATACCCGAGAAAGCGAGCTAGGGCTAGTGTTTACCTCCTCCTAAGAAAAAAAGAGGAAAAGGAAGTGAATGTAAAAAAAATAAAAAATAAAATAAAATAAATGAATGATGAGAAAAGAAAATGAATGAATGGAAAGTAGGAGAGTAAACAGAAAAAAGGAATGTTCGCCTCAAAAGGCCCGTTCACCCCAAGAGGTCCATCTCGGGGAGATTGCCGCAAAGCAAAGTGAGCAACAACGTCCTCCGAGACAGCAAATGGAAACCAATCCCGGCAAAAGCTGCCCAAAGGTAGAACTACGGCGACCTGAGCTCTCATATTGAGGGGAACGTAGGCAACCTTCGGGTCCGGTCATAGCGTGAAATGAATCCATCAAACCTCGGTCCTTCTAAAATGGCCCGGGTCTCTTCCCTTGGTCCCGTCAATGACCAATCTCCTGGATAATGACTAATTCCCCCTAAACACACTTCGATCTTGCCATTGATCGAATCTGAAATGATCACAATATTTATGCATGTTAAGGCTAATTCCTTGAATTTTGACCTAATACTGAACACGGTCCATTCGAGCAATCATTTTGATGACATTGACTAAGGCCGATTTCGAATGCCTCGACAAGTCTTCTTTTCCACGTCTTAGGAAAGAGCCAAACACTTGAATTTCTGTCCATAGGCTTCCTTCCTCAGAAAAGGGACTCACTCCCGTAAATGCCTATGCGTGTCTATTCGTGTGAGCAAGCGTGATTTGCTCTTGTCCGTGTCAGAGTCAACTAGGCCACTCCTAGGAGGAGAAAATGGTGGGAAGTGTGGAAAGGAGAAAGGGGATATGGTGGATGCTTAGGGAGAAGAAACCCGTGAGAAGAGCGAACCGCATCCCGAGCAAGGAAAATACGCACCCAAAGGAAAAAGGGTGGAACCCGAAGAATAGTTCCGGACGAAGGCAAGGCACTGGGGCTGGCAAGCCATGACTGTGAAGCCCGAGGAGCAGTTCCCAGCGAGGCAACGCACTGGGGTTGGCAAGCCATGATTGTGCAATGGAAGGACCAACGAAAAGTCATGCTTTGGGTAAAACGGTCTGAGTCAAATAAGGTCTCCCGTCTGTCAAAATTCCCTAAAAGTCGTCAGAAAGTTTGGTCAAAAAGTCAACCATGCTTGTATGATCCGTACGGCTGGTTTTTCCATGTGAAAAATTTCATATCAGCAGCTTGTATCAGCTGATTTCCCACAAGTGAAACTCATTTTCACTTGTTCAAAAACCTGTCAGATACGTGTCAAGGTCCAAATAATTGAGTCCAAACACGTTTCGGGAATCCCCGACGGTCCAGAAATGAACACAAAGCCCTCTCGAGGCCCAAGCTATGCATAAACGGTGAATTTACGAATAAAAGGGATAATGTTTTAAACAACCAAAGATAACAAATTTTCATACATTGTTTTTGAATAAAACAAATCAAAAGAAAAATTGTTCAGGTTGGTGCATCCTAATCTGAGTCCGGATAAGGGTCCTCCGGAGGCGAATGAACCCTCTCCAAAGGACGAGGTGGGTACATACTGGGGTCAAAGAAGAAAATGGACTCTGCCATGCTTGAGCCTTCACCCGAAGAGGATTGGCCCGGGAAGAAGGAAGGAGGAATCTGGGAATAAGGACCTGGATGTCTGGCCGGCAGGGGGTCCACACGCTCTAAAGCCAAATGGGCAAACGGGTCCGGAGAGATCTCGTGGGGGCCGGGATCACGGAGCGAATCACGGAAGGCCTCCAAATCAGCCCCGCCTAAGGTATGGCGGCGAACGAAGGACGGCGGTAGCTCCACACTCGAGGACTGACGGAAAGGCCTCTCCCCACCACTCACCGAGTTTCTGCCCGGCGCAAACCTAGATTCAGTCCGAGGCCCCTTGGAGGAGCGCCCAACAAACCTCTTAAGCGACCTCTTGACCCGCTTTATGAGGGAAGGCCTCACCAGCAAGGCCCACGCAGCAACCTGCACATGAAAGTGAAACTGCTCAGTAAAAAGGAATAAGGGTATGGGATAAGTGTGTGCAAAGGAAATAAGTAAAAGCATACCACGCCCTCAGGAGCATCCTCAGGAGGGGCCCCCTCTCCTGCCACAGATGTGGCCACCATGCAGACCATGTCAAGCCGCCTATCTGCCCCTCTTGGATAGCCTCTTCATGCACGAGCATCCATAGTATGAGCTTCAAACAATTTAAGAAGAGATCTTGGGAATCTTGATGAATTTCCCTCTCAAAAAATCGACTCTCTCTGTGTTTTTTTCTACTGGAGTTTTGAAAGTGAGTAGTGTAGACACCCCGCCTTGGACCTCTCACCCCGATTTCATACATAGTATTTTTACTTTACTTGTTTTTGTTAATTTATGTTACTTCCGTTAAGTTCCTAACTGATTCCGTTAGTTTTGGACTAAACTGCGTAACAGAATTAACTTTTGAGTCTTTTCTGTCATTCTGTAATTTTTAGACTCACGCGCCTCCGGCACTTCTTGTGGGCTGCGCGCGCGTCTCGCCCTAAAAGCGGGACTCGCGCGCTTCCCATTTTGGCAGTTACGGATTGCAGTATTTTTTCCCTCATTTTCTTGGTCACAAACACTCCTTTTTTACATCCACATTCATCCCCCTTAGTTTTGTAACCTCCAATCCCAATATTCTAGCCATGTCTTTAAAACTAAATATTTCTTTTTATTATTATTTGATTTTATCTTTATTATTTAATTTCCTTTATTTTTTTTATTGGTTGAAAGACCATATTTTCCTCTCTTTTCTACCTATTTAAACCTCTAATTTCTACCTTAGAAAGGGACCAACTTCATCTTCTCTACAAAAACTATACACAAGTTCTTGGACCTCATTTTTAGAATTGAATTTTCTCTATACACACACTATACACAATTCTCTACACAAATTCTCCCAACAAGAGTTCTTCGTAACAAGACTCTACACAAATTGTTCTACAACAATTTCCCTACAACAACACCATTTTCAAGTCCAAGTTTGAAGTCCTCTTTCTTAAGGTACTTTATTCTTCTTCTCTCATTTTACATGTCTTAGTAATGTATGCAATCCCTATCAATTGGGACATGACCAAATGACCACTTTACTACATTAAAGTTGGTTAAGGTTATCTCCCTACATTTTAATCTCTACTTTAATTTGCCACTCTCATTTCTTAATGTAATTATCTAGCAATAATTCGACATGTAATCTTTAGTATAAATCAACAAATAAGCAATTCTCCTTTATTTTTCCTCTATAAATTTCCCCTTTCTTTTCATTATAATTGTTAGCACATTTCTCTTATCATTAAATTGAAGGACATTTAGCATTAGAACACCAAAAGTAGCAAGACTCGCGTAAGCGCGGCGGAGTGGGTGTTTAAGTACTTCCCATTCCGTCACCTAACCCCCGAACCCATCTTTTCCCGAATCTCTGGTTTTGTATATAAAATTGGCTCTTTTTAGGTTTTTCTTATGTTCCTCTAAAACATAGGTGGCGACTCTTAAAATCAAGTAGACATCCTAGGTAATTCGCGCGCTCTAGCCAAGCCGTGGTTCCCCGGGGTATCTACAGTGGCGACTCCGCTGGGGACATAGAGGGTTAAACTTGCGTTTTCATCTTTGGGTGTTCTTTTATTCTGTTTTCTGGGCATTCTGGTAAAAAGGGTAGGAAGCGCGCGCCTTCGGCCGTCTTGGTTTAACGCGCGCGCGTCCGACCCTTTGAACCAGAATCGCCCGCCTCCCATCTCGTCCTTCAAATTCCATGTTTCTGTGCTAACAATGTTTGCAGGGGAAAAGTTCTATAATTTAGGGTCAAGGAAATCCCTTGAACCCATTGATTTGCAGGTACTGCCCAGAAGCAGGCGCCTCTGCCCTCTAGTGCCTAAGGCGCGCGCCTCCCATCCTCAAAGCCCAAAGCGCGCGCGTCTGGGAAATTTTCCAGAACAGAAACAGTGAACAGAATGGACAGTCTTGACAGTGTGTGGGCACCGGGCCTGCACATAATTGCATCTTATTTTCTGTTTCATTTTTATCGGTCACACGGGTGATTCGAAAGTTGTAAATATGTGCTTATTTTTTTTTTTCTTTCTTTGAAAAAAAAATATTTTGTCACTTGTTAGACCTCACACTACGCGCACAATTCTTATCAACTGCTCACTATCGAGTCGCACAAGTCCAACCCCAAACCCGTCGAGGCCCGTCCTAGGAAGTTTCAAGCTCCACTCTACCTTGACTCTTCCGAAGCGGTAAACCTCAGCCCGTGGCGTAGTTCATGACTACATGCCGGGGGTGACCTTTAAGCCTATCTTTAGCCGAGCACAAACCACACAATTCTAGTTAGGGTCTAACACTCCGTGACTCAAGTCGGTTTCCATGTGCCGAGATTTCCCTAAACTAATGTCTTCAAATCATACATGCCATTCGTTGTTTTGGACGAAATAAAACTCCGTCCCCAAGTGGTTATTATGGACGAAAATAAAAATCCGTCCCCACATGTATGCTTTACTACATTAATTTAGTTTAATCCCGACACATGTAGGATTCACAAGCGTGGTAGAATCCGATGAGTATATGGGACCGCGAGATGGTCTATATACTAGTGTGACGATTCCACTATTTCCTAGAAACCCCAAAAAGGACCACGTCCTTCCGACTTTTGTAAATAAATAAATAAAAAAAGAGTCATTTTTCTTATGTGGTTAAGTCTTTTTCCTTTGTTTGTGGGTTAACTATTTTACTCAAAATATGTTTGTGGGGCCAACCTAAGATCGACCGTGTTCTCTCAATAGGTCCAATGGTTTCCAACAGCAACAACAACAAGGGTGAGAACATCTCCGTGTCAAACGAAAGGCTCTTCAACATAATAAGAGCCATGGGGGAACAAATGGATAGACTTGTCGAGGATGCCCGCCGCAAGGATGATTTGTGGCAAGACCGCCTTGATCTCGAGAGGAAAATTCACAAGGAAGAAGTGTCCGAACTTAAGGCTCGTTTGCAAGAGCTCACCGACAGCAAGGCAAAGGTCCACGGTAAAGCATGATCAAGTGGCTCATCCCTCAAAAGTCACAAAGGTGCCACCAACGATCGTGTCTATACCCCTCTCAATGGCATGACTATCACCGAAGCCTACTAAGCTCTCAAAACCAAGGGACAAGTTTCTCCTCTCCAAGGGTACAAGAAACCACAACTGTTACGTCGCAACCATGCCCACCACAAGTGGTGTGACTATCACCAATGCAGCGGTCATCTCACCGAGGATTGCTTCTCCCTCCGCGATATCATCCAAGACTTGATTGACAATGGTGAGTTTACCGTGGTTGAAGAACAACAGTTAGAGAGTGAGAACATGCAAGAACTCATCAAGGAAGGGGCTCAGATTTGAAATAGGGTCTCAACAAGAGATCATGCCGCAAGGAAGGCTGCAACGACAATGGGGACTACAGCAACAATCTCCGTTTCTCTTTCTCTACCTAGTAATAGGAATAAAAAAAGAGTCAAAGTCCTCTTTAGTGTGCATTAAAGTTTTCTCTCGTCCCATGCTCAATGTCGAGTCTTATTATCAAATAAAAGTTCGTTCTTGTCCTCATACACTCCTCCAAGTTGTTCAATTTAATTCTTAGCAAAATGGTTAAAAGATGTCTAAACAAGTTTTAGAACGAAGGCCATCGCTTGAACGCCTAGGGGCTAAACATCAACGACGGCATCAACAACGAAGATATCAAAACATCAACAACGAAATCAAGACAAAGAAAGGTGGAGCAACAATCATGAAGCAAAGTTTCCAAAAGGGGATAAAAAAAAAAAAAAAAAAAAAAAAACCTCGCTAGATTGAAATCCTCAAATCAACCTAGGCAAAAGTTAGAGCACAAAAAAAAAAAAAAAAAAAAAAAAAATCCCCCTTCATTCAAAGAAGTTCACAACAACAACATCATTCCACCAAACGAAGCAACATCGACAACAATCACGACGAAGCAACAATTCATCACGGCGAATGGAGAATCCACAAGAACTACGGTGACCTGAGCCTCTACACTGGAGGAACGTAGGCAACCTTCGGGTCCGGTCTCATGCAAGAAAGAAGATATGTTTAGCCCTAGCGCGTTATGGTGATCGGCCTTCCTCTCGAACTTGTCATGACATCTTTGTACGAGTCATTTGCCAATGAATTAATCACCAAAAGATTGAACAACTTTCTTAGATTTGGAATCGCTTTCCGTTCCTTGTCGAGTCTAGGGCTTCTATTCTTTCTGCATACTCCCAATTTCTTGCAATCAAATTGGGGCTTTCTTTCTCTTCTCTCTTAATGACTTATTTGCCTTCGTGAGTCATTCAAAAAAATATACATGAAGTCAATACTAGGGACACTTCCCTAGTCGAGTCAATGTCACTCATCTTTAGTGACAAGAGGTCTTCACCACAAAATCACATATCTTATCTCCTCAGCCAGAGTCAATGCACCATTCCTCATTAATCGAGTAAAAAAAAAGAAGACGCAAAAGAGATGCCCGCTAGATTGAAAACCCGAAAGGGCGGTCTAGGCAAAAAACAGGGTGCGTCATAAAAAAAATGAGAGAGTGAGAGAGAGAAGGGAAAGAGAAATGGAGATCTATGGCCTTTAAGGAAGACAACTGCACAAGTTCTACATTGGGTCTTGTTGGTCCCAAAGGCACAACAAGGGTATGAAAGGAGGCTAGAGGGGGGGGGGTGAATAGCCTACTTAAAATTTCAACCCTTTTTCAAAATTCAACCAAGTGCTTACAATCTTGAGATTTGCGGTCAAGTAATAAACCACGCGGTCAAGGTGTAATATGCACAGCGGAAGTTTTCGATGGAAATAAGGTAGAGTTGTTTTGACAAAATCTCTAAGGAATACCAGAACTCACAGTCAACCAAGTTGCGGTCAAGTGAGTCCGGTCAAGGTAAGTGCGGTCAATAGAAATGCGGTCAAGAGATTTGTGGTCAGATGGTTGAGAGATTGAAAGTTGTTGTCTTAGAAGTTTTGGCAAAATATAAGTTAGTCAGATTTTTAACTTAGGCAATGTGGAGAACAAACAAACACAATTCACAATACGTTTGAATATATGTAAGATCAAACACTAAACGACAAACAAAATTAATATGAACAAGTGAAGAACAAGATGAACAATACTTGAAAGTAAATTTGCAGAAAGTAAAATGACACAAGTATTTGTAAAGGTTTGATCTGTTAAAAGATCTACGTCCTTTACCAAGATGGTCAGTCTTGGATTTTGAATGGAGGTATATATTGATTCTTGAGTGTACAGATTACAGAGATGAAGTATTGAATCAACACCTACTTTCTATGAAGAACAAATCCTAGACTTAGACCAGTGTAACCCTTTTGATTCAATCTAAGTGATTGATCAATTGGGGTGAGTGTGTGTGTAAGAATCAGAAACTCTTTGAAATCTAAGTGATTGTAGAGCCTAAAGAATCTTATGTGTTACAAGGCTTGAGATGACTTGAATGTTGCTGAAGATCTTTGAAGGTTTGAAGGTGAGATCTTGAAGATTCAAAGGATTCTGGAAATCTTGAGTATGATCTTCAATCACCAAGTATTTCAACAGCAATTTCTCTCTTAGAATCTCAGCTCAGTTCAATGAAGAACTTAAGGGCTATTTATAGCCTTGAATGAGAAAATAGTTGTTGGATTTACTTGGGCTCCAAGTTGAAGGACAATTAGCTGTTGAATTCTGATTGGAGCTCAATCTGAGTTTGTCCTTTTTGCAGATAAGAGGTGGTCCCACTTAGATGAATTTCAAACTTGAATTACTTGGGATCCAAGTTCTGCAACGTTCTAAACTAACCATAGTTTGATACAAGGTTAAGTTTGAACAAACTTGGGTTCTTGGACAACTTCATCATTTGCGGTCAAGGCCTCACGGTCGAGTGTCTTGCGGTCGAGGGGTCAAATGTGACCTGTCAAGATATGCCACAAAGCTCACGGTCACTGACTTCCGGTCAAGTGATTCACGGTCAAGTGGTCTTCCACGGTCAGGTGGTCTACCACGGTCAAGTGAATTCACGGTCAAGGTCTTGACCACTAAATTTCCAGACTTAGAAAATTTTCAGTCTATCAATCTAAAGCCTATACTATCAAAGTGGACTATTCTAAAAATGAAGTTTAACACTTCTTTACAATATATCCTAAAGTCCACAAAAAGATAAAATTAGGTTATGGGATCAATCAAATCTAGGTAATAGGAGTGGTTTATAATAAGCATACCCAACAATCTCCCATTATTTGATTGAGACCATTACCTACTATAACAAAGGCTAATTCATTGTACTTGGTAATAACATGTTTTTAAGAAAATAATATTTTATTAATTTCATGCCCCAAGTCAATGCACACTCTAAGCCAGTGTCATAGATTTCTATCAGCCTAAAAAGATAAAAAAAACTAATCCTAGCAAGATAGACATATAAGGTTTGAATGCATTTTTAGAGAAAATAACAATAATTATGAAAATGCATCAAACAAACATTCAAAAGGCACTCATAAATATCCATTCACGTATAGGGAGTGCAGAACCAAAAGAGGGATTAAGTTTTTACAGATCCAAATAAAAACAGACATAAAAGTAAATTGTTTTGGGACAAACATAAATGTAAAATTGTTTTGGGACATCACAAATCAATAAAAAAGTTTCACATGACCACACACGGTCATATTCAAATGTTGCGGTTAACCCAAGTACGGATCTCCTTCAAAGTAACCAAATTTCTTTGAGAGGCCAACTCCAGGAATGATGATGGGGTCCTTGAGATCATTGATTTCGAGGAAGTCCATGTTCACGGTTGGAAATTCAAAGCTGTCTTCACCTTCATCTTCATCAGCAGCAAGTCTGTTTCCGTGTCCGGTCGCTTGATTTTGAGATGAGGAGCCTTGAGATCCAGCAATGCTATCCACGGTCAATTGAAGAGTTGAAATTTTGTTAATGACTTCCTGCATATTTGAGTTAGCAATTTCATAAACCCTATTAATCTTGGAAGTTTGACCTTCAAGCCGTTGGGTGTGGACCTGCATAGCTTGCCTCATAGCTTCTATCTTGGGCGAGAACTTTTCTGCGACCGATAACAAACCAACAGAAACACTTGCGTTGATTTCCGCTTTGAGAGAGGTCTTGACCTTATCCATCTTCTCAAATAGAAAATTCTTGTTGCCTGTCATCACCTTTGAAATTTATTTGCCAGCTTCATCAATTGTCTTGACCAGTGAACGGTCAATGGAATTGGATTGTGCCTTGAGTTCCTCTTTAATATCAGCACGGGTGAGAGAAGCGGTAGAAGTAGATGCGGTCAAGGCAATGTTGGGATTCACGGTAGCTAGGCTGTCAAGAATAGCCTTTGTTATGTTCTGACTCTCCCCCTTAATGGTCTCAACAACAGAAGTTTTGAGCTGATCAACCTCATTCTGCAACTTAATCTGGTTTGCAGCAAGCTTCGCAACCTCACCTTGAGTATCAAGGTTGATCTGAGTCAAGAACTCAATAGCAGTTAAAATGTGAGCCATTTGATCGACCGTACCAGAAGCGGTCGGATGAGATTGAGTAGACTGAAGGGGTGAGGGAGCAGGAGACTTGGTTAAAATACCATCATGGTCACTGGGTACACGGTCGCCATCTTGACCGTGACCCTGAAGCTCAACATCAGTGGACTTGCCTTGTTCAGCGGTCGCCTCAACAGGATGCACTTGATCATTATCACTAAAATCAGGACTGTCTATATTCACAATTTTCTCAACATGTTCAACATCACCACTTTCAATATCTTGATTACCAGATTCACCACTTGATTCTACCAACTCCACATCATCTGGTTCATCAACTAAGTTAAGAGTGTGCTTTGCTCTTTGACATTGCGGTTGAGTAGGAGGGACATCAATATCCTCATCACGGTCGCCTTGCATAGGTGAACCGGATGGAGTGAAGACAGGAGATGCGGTCGACGGAGGCGGTTGAGATACCTTGGTTTTCTTTGAGGTTTGGATGGGACTAAGAGAGAGATCCCTTTTCTTGGATTTCTCCCCCTGAGATGGAATGTGGAGTGCAGAAGATTTTGTTTTGAAGGATTTGGATGGTGCGGTCGGAGAGGGCACGGTAGGCTTGGAGACGGTTGATTTGGAGGGAGGTACGGTTGACTTTACTTTGATAGGAACGGTAGATGGAATACTGGAAGGGGGCTTGACTGTTGAAGGTTCTTTAATACTCACTCCGGTCAGCGGTCTGGGTTTGGAAGGAGCGGTCGAGGCACTAGCAATTCCTTTGCCTTTGACCCTTCTAGACACTTGCTCCTCAGCTTCTTCATCATCCTCTTCATCATCATGAACAGATGAGGACTTTCCAGGAGCATCAAGTCCTAATGCTAATCTAGCAGCCTTGGTGAAGTTAGGAGGGATGTATTTTTCCCTTTTATGCTCAGGTTCACGGTTTCTGTACTCTTGATACTGAACATCACCAAACCTGTTGCAGTAGGTGGATCTCATTGTCTTGATGTCAAAGACCTTGGATAATGAGATAGTCACACTAGCATCTTTGTCCCGGTTGATTTCCCTTTGAACTTCATGGATGAATTTGAATAGGAGGGAAAGGAACCTGGTGTTTTTCTTGTACTTGGTGATGGCCTGATCAGATAGTTGCTTCTTGTAATCATAAATGTGGTCCAACAAAAGTCCATACAGGATCTTGGGCCAGTTCAATGTTCGACCGACATAGATTGCGGTTGATAGCTTCCATTGGGTAGAGTTGAAGTTTCCATGATTGCCACTTTTGCAAAGAAGACCATGGCCAACCAGATGACCAATATAGTACATCACTTCAGGAAATGTCTTGCGGTAGGGCTTGCAGACATCAGTGGATCCAATCAATCTCATTGCTAGACCATCATACTCCTCATCAGTTAGGGAGATAGGGGCCTCAGTGTCGATGTCAAGGCCAAGTGTGGCAGCAATGTCAGTGTAATCAACCTCAACTTTGTGACCGTAAACTTCAGCTTCAATCCAATTGAGCGGTCTGTTTTGATCATCTCTCCCTTTGATTTCTTTTGCTGTGGAGTAGAATTCCTCGACTGTGGCAAGGTAGTGATCAGGTTGATTCATGGTGAAATAATGAAGTATGCCAGATTTCTTTATCCTTTTGATCAAATGACTCCCAATGGCATCCTTTTGGAGGTCTTCATAGTCAATAACGCACCCAGGAATGAATGATTGTTCTTCCTACAAAATTGAGAAAGTTAGCAACAGTGATGCGGTCGACCAATGTGCGGTCGAAGGATTAATGATGATGCGGTCGACAGGCACACGGTAGACAGAGAGCGGTCGACAAAAACACTTGGAAATATTTTAAAAGAAGTTTCCAAAAATACGCACAAACACCATATCACTATGTGTAGCCAAGAATGAGAATCAAAAAGTGACTATATCAAGAACATGAGGAACATCATAAGAACACCAAGAACACTATTCATAGCGAAAAACCCAGAAAACGATTCAGAGCATGAAAATCCATAAAAATGACATACAAATGAGCATAAAAACCGATTAAGCAACATTATAACATCAATTTCACTGTTAGGAACATATCAATCTCAGAATTTGAAAGGGCAAAGAAAAAAATATGAACTAAAAGCTTTGAAAAATTCATGGTATAGAGAGATTTAACAACTAGAATATGAATCTAAACATTATGTTGAGCTCGAAATCTCGAAAATAACAAGAATAACTAGTAAAACAATGAGAATTTAACCCAGAAACAGAGAGAATCGAACATGAATACCAAGGGTTTTAAATCCGCCAAAACTGAGAAACGAAAATTGAAAAATGATGAGTTTTGTGTCAAGAAATCATACCATTGTGTCTTCAGAGGGTATTTCTTGTGATTTCTTGGATGATTTCGTTGGTTGTGTTGATTTTGGTGCCATTTAGAGAAGAAAGAGTAAGAAACGAGAGAGAGAAAGGAACTGGGTTTTGTAAAGAGAAGTAGAGAGAGACAGAGTATAGAGAGAGAAAGTGGAGAGTGGAGAGGTGTTTCAGAAAAAGTTGTTGCAGAGAGGTGGAGTTGAAGGGAAGTGGAACGGTTTGTGTAAGAGAAGTGGGAGGTTAACTCTGCAAAAACTCAGGGATTTGACCAGTAATGTCCTTTCACCATAAATGCATGGATAGTGACGGCGGACATAAATAAGGGAATAAAATTAATTTCAAATGATTTGAATTAAATGAAAACGAGGGAAAAGAGGAAATTACGGAATTACCCCTTGGGATGACTAGGAGGGTCCTAAAAATTGCTAAGTTAGAACCACTTACCTGGTCACCAAACTTTTGCGGTCAGGTTCTTGACCGTGAGTATTTGCGGTCAAGAATGTTACCTTGGCCTATGTATGCTTCTTTAAAGCAGTGAACGAATAACATCATTTTCCCATGCGGTCGGCTTCTTTAGAGCCAGAACAAATTACATCTTTGTATGCGGTTAATGGGGCGGTTGGCATATGAGCGGTCGATATTTATGCGGTCAGCATTGATGAGGTCAGTAAGCTTTGATAGATTTTGATGCTTCGACCGGAATTACTTGACCGGTGAGATGATAATCGACCGTTGAGACCTACTTGGTTTTGGACTTAGAGAAAACATAAGACATTAGCACAATCAAAGTATATGGACAAGTAATTAAAGTTCTAGCATACCCATCTCTCCTCTAAGATACCTAAATCTCTTGGAATCCAGAGCCTTGGTGAGAATATCTGCAATTTGATTGTCAGTACTCACATACTCTAGATGGATATTACCTTTTTCCACATGATCCTTGAGAAAGTGGTATTTGATATCAATGTGTTTGGTTTTTGAATGCATGACAGGGTTGTTGGAGACAGCAATGGTAGATGTATTGTCACAAAAGATTGGACAATTTTCTTCGTTGATTCCGTAGTCAAGCAATTGTTGCTTCATCCACAGCACTTGGCAGCAGCAGCTTCCAGCAGCTATATATTCAGCTTCTGTGGTAGATGCAGAGACTGAGGCTTGTTTCTTGCTTGCCCATGAAACGAGTCGATTTCCAAGGAAATGACAAGTTCCACTTGTGCTTTTCCTGTCGATGGTACATGCTGCATAATCTGCATCTGAGTAACCTATAAGATCAAAATTTGAATCTTTGGAGTACCAAAGTCCAAGGTTAATAGTCCCAGATAGATATTGAATAATACGTTTAACAGCAATAAGATGTGCTTCTCTAGGATCAGCTTGATAACGAGCACAAACGCAAACACTAAACATGATATCTGGCCTACTAGCAGTTAAGTATAGGAGAGAGCCAATCATACCTCGATATAAGGTTTGATCAACCTTCTTACCTTTAAAGTCTTTATCCAGCTTGTTACCAGTAGCCATAGGAGTGTCGTATGCCTTTGCATTTTCAAGTCCAAATTTCTTGATAAGGTCTCTTGTGTACTTTGCTTGGTTGAGGAAGATGCCTTCAGCACATTGTTTAATTTGAAGTCCAAGGAAGAATGTCAATTCTCCCATCATGCTCATCTCAAATTTGCTTTTCATGAGTTTCTCAAAACGCTTACACAACAATTCATTAGTAGAACCAAAAATAATATCATCTACATATATTTGAACAAGTAAAGTATGATCATTATATTTAGCAATAAATAGAGTTGTGTCGATCTTACCACGCTTGAATCCTTTTTCAAGGAGAAATTTAGATAGAGTATCATACCATGCTCGTGGAGCTTGTTTGAGTCCATACAAGGCTTTACGGAGTTTGTAGACATGATTTGGAAATTTGAGATCTTCAAATCCGGGCGGTTGAGCAACAAAGACTGTTTCTTGAAGTTCACCGTTGAGGAATGCACTCTTCACATCCATTTGATATAGCTTGAATATTTTGTAAGAGGCATAAGCTAAGAATATCCTTATAGCTTCGAGTCTTGCAACGGGGGCAAATGTTTCATCATAATCAATGCCTTCTTCTTGTCTATATCCTTGTGCAACCAACCTAGCTTTGTTTCTTGTGATGTTTCCATTCTCATCCATCTTGTTTCGGAACACCCACTTTGTACCAATCACTCCTTGATCTTGTGGCCTTGGAACTAAGGTCCAAACTTTGCATCTATCAAATTGGTTGAGCTCTTCTTGCATAGCAACAACCCAACTTGAGTCTTGGAGTGCTTCATCAACTTTCTTGGGTTCAACTTGAGATATAAATGCGGTAAGTGCATCATAGTTTGATCTTCTTGTTCGAACACCAGAATGCAAGTCACCAATGATATTCTGAATTGGGTGATCTCTAACCTCACGAACTTCTTGAGGTATATCTGGTTGAGTTGATGGTGGTTGTAAGTCTTCTAGTGATACATCATTTGTGCCATCCCAATCATAAGTAATTTGAGGGATAGGTTCTTCCACATTGATGGGTGTTTCAACTTCAACTCCATTTGAGGTCGCAGCAGATGTGGTAGTTTCTGGTGCTTCATATGAGGTAGATGGAGGTGAAGTTGAGGTAGATGGGTTTCCTTGTGTTGATTGATTTTGTGGTCGACTTGTACCTGTCTCATTAATCTCAACAAAATCATCAGCAACATTTGGAGCCATATGTGGCTCAAGGAGAGAATGTTCATCAAATGTAACATGGACAGATTCAACTATCTTAAGAGTGGTTTTATTAAATACGCGAAAAGCTTTTGAGTGTTTAGCATACCCAACAAATATACCTTCATCGGCCTTAGGAGCAAATTTACCTCGATGTTCTTTACCGTTGTAGAGTATGAAGCATTTGCATCCAAATATCTTGAAGTATGCTATGTTGGGGGTTCTTCCTCTCCAAAGTTCATAAGGAGTTTTGTTGTAGGTCTTGTTGATGAGGAATCTATTTTGAGTGAAGCATGCTGTGTTGACGGCTTCAGCCCAAAAGTATTGAGGTAGCTTTGCTTCAGTAATCATTGTCTTTCCAGCCTCTATCAACGTTCTGTTCTTTCTTTCCACAACACCATTTTTTTGTGGAACTCCAGTAGCAGAGAAGTTGTGGTCAATACCATGGTCATCACAGTACTGAGCTACACCGTTGTTCTTGAATTCTGTACCGTTGTTGGATCGAACACTAACGATGTCATCTTCCTTTTGTGTTTGGAGCTGTCTAAAGAGTGCGGTCAAAATGTCATAACAATCATCTTTGGAGCTCATCATCTCGACCCACGTATATCTTGAGTAGTTATCTACCACAACTAAGGAATATCTATTTCCTCCAATACTTGCGGTAGAAACAGGTCCAAACAGGTCCATATGTAGTAGTTGCAAACATCTAGAAGTTGAAGGTGTCGTCTTGCTGGAGAAAGACGCTTTTGGTTGTTTGCCTAGTTGACATACTGTGCACTTCTCATCGTGGTGATCAGCTACTTTGGGTAGACCACGAACTAGATTTTCTCTACCAATCTTGGAGAGATACTTGAAGTTTAAGTGACTTAGTCTTTTATGCCACAACCAACTATTCTCACTAACATTCTTTGCTACAAAACAGAGATTAGAAGAAATGCAAGATGAATTAAAATCAACAACATAAACATTTTTCTTACGAATCCCTTTGAGCAAAGTGACGCCGGATATGCCATCTTTGATGAGACAAAAATTTGAAGTGAAGTGGCATTGCAATCCTTTGTCGCAGAACTGAGATATTGAGAGTAGATTGTGTTGTAGTCCAATAACTAGAGAGACTTCTTGGATGGTGATTTTTCCTTTACGAATGACTCCATATCCTACAGTCTTTCCTTTGTTATTATCTCCGAAGGTTACTGATGGCCCTTTTTCTTCACGGACATCTTCCAATAAATTGGTATCTCCGGTCATGTGCCTTGAGCAGCCACTATCGAGATACCATAAACTTGATTTATCCTTGAAGTGTCCAGCCATTAAGCAGAGGACCTATAAAATAAACATTTAAGAACAAGGTCCCCTTTTTATTCTTTTGGGTCCAAAGGGTTAGCAACTTTTGACAACCCACACTTGCCTCACAGAAGGAGGGTTATTCTTTCTGGGATTGGGTGTGAATCTCAAAAGACATTCAGCAGCCTTGTGACCATAACCATCACACACAGAACAATGGTGGAAGCCACCCAACTGAGGGTTAACAAACTTTGTTAAAGTCTTGAGCACAACATTGTTTACTGGTATGGATGAGGTCTCCTTAACAAAGTTCATCCTCTTGAACTTTGCTGCCTTGCCGCCACTTGCGGTTGCCGGCTTCCAGGATGCGGTCGCCAGCTTCCTAGGTGCGGTCGACTGACCTCGCGGTAAGTACATGCGGTAGGGAGCACCATCTACCTTGCTAGAGGAAGCCTCTGCGGTAGGTTCATCCATGGCAATTCCTTTCAACTTTGCCTTTCCAGTTTGTTTCTTAGGGTAGACATAGTTAAACACTAGTTTCTTCTTTGGTTCTTGTCCTACACCCTTTGAAACATGATGTTTAGCCTTCGACTCTTCCAAAGTTTGCTGGGTAAATTTCTCATCTCTTTCACAACAAGATGCACATTTAAAGTTGTCACTAGTTTGGAATCCCAAGCCTTCCTTATCACCACTAGACTTTTGGGATTCTAAGATTTGTTCCATAGTGACATGAGAATTGGTCCACTCATTAGTGATCTTTTTCAAGTCATTTATCTCAGCGACCAATTCATCATTTTTAACTTTAAATATAGCATTTTGTTCTTCTAAGAAACGGTTTCGATCAGTAAGAGGAGTCATGCTCTTGATCTGCTCCTTAAGGAGGGTGAGTTCAGATCTTAATAGAGATTTATCCGTCTTAAGCTGGGAAATTTCTTCAGTTGAAAGTGCTAAAGCTTCCTTCATGCCAGAGAATTTACTAATTACCTGTTCTGCTTTTGCAAACATCTTTTCTTGTTCATCGGGGGAAATGTCAAATTTGACTTGTGGTGTGGTAGACAGAACTTCCTTCACTTTGGGGTTTAGTAAAGCCTTCTTTGCTGCACTCACATCACATCTTGAAAATAGAAGATCACCATTTTTTTGAACCGGAGTTAGGAATCCCTTTTTCTGCAAGTTCATCGGCCGTATAACTTATCCGTTTAGGTTTTGCATTTGGTGAGCGACGACTTTTATTATCATCCTCATCATCGGACTGAACGACCAAACAGATGTGACCTTCTTCAGAATCCTCATCGCTTTCATCAGAATCTGACTCTATCCAGGTAGCTAACTCTTTTGTGGTAGAGTCCTCTTCAGCAACCATCCCCTTTTGCTTTGAGTATCTTGGATTGAAGTTGCTTTTCTTTTTCATATACTCATACTTGGGAATTGGGCATTCTGATGCGAAATGACCGGGTTTCCTGCAATTAAAACAAACGAGATCCTCTTTCTTCTTTGAGAAGTTGGAGTATTCTTTCTTACTTGTTGAGTTGCTCCTTGAGAACCTTGTTGGAGTTTTTCTTGATGATCCGGGTCTTGCTGTCTTTCTGAACTTTTGGAATCTTTTCACGAACATAGCAAAGTCATCATCATCCATATCTAATAAATCAGATGTGGAGATTTTTGGATCTTCTTCCTCGATCACTTCTTCCTTTTGTGCAACCAACGATAAGTTCTTTGTTTTTCCTTCCATTTCAGCAATGTTGCTAAGCTTGATATCAAAGACCTTGAGGTTGGCATAGAGGCTTCTGAGAGACATATCATCTAGTAACTTGGTATCTTCAAGAGTGTTTCCTTTGTGTAGATATTGCGAACCAAGAGCGGCAAGAAAATTAACATTGATTTCTTTCTTGGTAAGCTTCTTTCCGAGTGCTGTATAAGTACTCACGATCTCATAATAACGATCGTAAGTGGCTCTTAGTGATTCACCGGGGATCTTAGCAAAGTTGTTGAATCTTCTTTGAATTGCAAATTTTTTGCTTTCCTTGCAAGCTTGATCTCCTTCGATGTAATCTTCAATTGCATCCCAAAGTTCTTTGCAGTAGAGCATTCCATGATCTGTCGACGCTGTGACGTACTCAAGGTACTTAGAAGTATGCTTTTTGCTTTCACATCCATTCCAACCAGTCTTTTCTCTTCATCGGTCCATTCAGCCTTTGGTTTCTTGATAGTCGGATTTGCACCATTGGTTTCTGGATCCGGATTAGCTTTCATTGGGAAGTATGGTCCAATGGTAAGACAATCACCAAGTTGCTCGTCCATGGAGTAGAACTGAGTTAGAATGCTGTGCTTCCATACGTCAAAATTATATTCGTCGAACGCTGGAACGTGAGTGAAGTTAACCGTTGCCATAGTTTTCTGACTTGCCATTTTGAATCGGCACCCAAGCTGTTAAGCTTGAAAAACAGAAGTTTTATAAAGGTGTTTGCTCTGATACCACTTGTTGGTCCCAAAGACACAACAAGGGTATGAAAGGAGGCTAGAGGGGGGGTGAATAGCCTACTTAAAATTTCAACCCTTTTCAAAATTCAACCAAGTGCTTACAATCTTGAGATTTGCGGTCAAGTAATAAACCACGCGGTCAAGGTGTAATATGCACAGCGGAAGTTTTCGATGGAAATAAGGTAGAGTTGTTTTGACAAAATCTCTAAGGAATACCAGAACTCACGGTCAACCAAGTTGCGGTCAAGTGAGTCCGGTCAAGGTAAGTGCGGTCAATAGAAATGCGGTCAAGAGATTTGTGGTCAGATGGTTGAGAGATTGAAAGTTGTTGTCTTAGAAGTTTTGGCAAAATATAAGTTAGTCAGATTTTTAACTTAGGCAAAGTGGAGAACAAACAAACACAATTCACAATACGTTTGAATATATGTAAGATCAAACACTAAACGACAAACAAAATTAATATGAACAAGTGAAGAACAAGATGAACAATACTTGAAAGTAAATTTGCAGAAAGTAAAATGACACAAGTATTTGGAAAGGTTTGATCTGTTAAAAGATCTACGTCCTTTACCAAGATGGTCAGTCTTGGATTTTGAATGGAGGTATATATTGATTCTTGAGTGTACAGATTACAGAGATGAAGTATTGAATCAACACCTACTTTCTATGAAGAACAAATCCTAGACTTAGACCAGTGTATCCCTTTTGATTCAATCTAAGTGATTGATCAATTGGGGCGAGTGTGTGTGTAAGAATCAGAAGCTCTTTGAAATCTAAGTGATTGTAGAGCCTAAAGAATCTTATGTGTTACAAGGCTTGAGATGACTTGAATGTTGCTGAAGATCTTTGAAGGTTTGAAGGTGAGATCTTGAAGATTCAAAGGATTCTGGAAATCTTGAGTATGATCTTCAATCACCAAGTATTTCAACAGCAATTTCTCTCTTAGAATCTCAGCTCAGTTCAATGAAGAACTTAAGGGCTATTTATAGCCTTGAATGAGAAAATAGCTGTTGGATTTACTTGGGCTCCAAGTTGAAGGACAATGAGCTTTGAATTCTGATTGGAGCTCAATCTGAGTTTGTCCTTTTTGCAGATAAGAGGTGGTCCCACTTAGATGAATTTCAAACTTGAATTACTTGGGATCCAAGTTCTGCAACGTTCTAAACTAACCATAGTTTGATACAAGGTTAAGTTTGAACAAACTTGGGTTCTTGGACAACTTCATCATTTGCGGTCAAGGCCTCACGGTCGAGTGTCTTGCGGTCGAGGGGGTCAAATGTGACCTGTCAAGATATGCCACAAAGCTCACGGTCACTGACTTCCGGTCAAGTGATTCACGGTCAAGTGGTCTTCCACGGTCAGGTGGTCTACCACGGTCAAGTGAATTCACGGTCAAGGTCTTGACCACTAAATTTCCAGACTTAGAAAATTTTCAGTCTATCAATCTAAAGCCTATACTATAAAAGTGGACTATTCTAAAAATGAAGTTTAACACTTCTTTACAATATATCCTGAAGTCCACAAAAAGATAAAATTAGGTTATGGGATCAATCAAATCTAGGTAATAGGAGTGGTTTATAATAAGCATACCCAACAGGTCTCCTCAGCAAATCAATCCCCACCGAGTCAAACTTTGGGATTGCAAAAGGCTCGATAAGATATGGCACCATCAAAGGTTGTCTTGGGTTATCGGCTTCATTCTCCAGCAATGTGCATTTTTGGGTTCATGAAAAGAAGGCCCGTGGTAACCAAGACCCGTCTGAGAAACGAGCCCATCATAAAAGGGCACGAGGTTGCACAAATAATACCTAGCTAGTCAATTGGCTTGGGCAGCAAATAGCAACAACATGTGTCTCAGTTTTCAAAGATTCTGCAAGTATGTGCTTCTAAAGTACGCCGAAAGACTCCCGAGAAATGGAGTAGCTCTTGCCATGTCCTCTCATATTTTTTCCCTCGCACGAGGATGAGTCACTCTTGCTTTGTTCAACAAATGGTGACACCCTAGGGGCTATGTGACTCAAGAACAAGGGCTTCTTTTGCTTCATTTGACAATCAATAAGCCCTAGGGGATATGCTCGAGAAAGATGTGTGAGACTATCCTCAGAGTCTCTCAAAAGGGATGTCAAAAAGCCCTCTTGTCATGTGTGCCCGTACTCGTTCCCCCAATAAAGGATGGACCTTTCTCGCAATCAATGATGTCACTCTGGGGGCTACGGTCAAGTCTTAAAGGCTCCCTCGGCAAGAAGCAATTCACTTCAATATCCCCAGCAACATTTAAAGCTTTATACCGAAAGGTCTCAAGGGGTTTCGCAATCTACAATCTTTTGGGCTATGGCATTACAGTGATACAAGCAAAGGGCAATATTGGGGCTTCAAGCTTTTGGGCAGTGGTACCCGAGCAATGCAATTTGGGAGTAGTCTTATGGCTCCATGAAAGGGATCAAACTTCAATGGTCCCTCAACACTTCCAGTCAAAAGGCCTCTTGGTTTTAAATGAAGGCTCCGATGATATGAATGAATTTGATGATTCTTGTTAGAACTCACAGTGAGATTCTGAAGGAAGTCTTAGAGAAAAGGAAAAAGATTCAATATGCTAGACTCACCCGGCTGAGTTATAGCGGGCAATGCCAATATGTTAACTCTATAAGCAGGGTTACGGCCAATCCCAATGTTTCTGCAAGTACTGCACCCCCTTCTCCAAGATCAAAAGCACAGGCTGCATCCGAAGATCCGCCGTCGGCTCAACTCAATAAGACTCAAGAAAACATACCGTTCGAGACTTTATCACACCAAGACCTTATCATCTGCAACAACATCACCATCTCCCACGAGACGTCTCCCGAAGACCGTACTACATTTTCAACATGGGCCTTCCGCCATTTGGGTATCAACCACAAAAAGGGCCATCCATCTCCAAGCAAGAGAAAGAGGAAGATCACTTTCATGAGTCCTACCCGATGTGGCATCCACTCTCAATACAAAGCTAAGCCGATTTGGGGCTTCACACCGAAAGGTCTCCACATCCCGCCATCTACAAACTTGATAAGCCCATGACATTTGGGGCTTAGCAATCTCTCAAAGCTTGGTATCAATGATCTTCTCTTGGGGCTTGCCCACGTCGACAACAAAAGACAGTTTATTTGAATGGGCTAAGAGTTGATTCATCTTGGGGCTTCATAAGCCACTCAAAGTACAGCATTCGAGGGGCTTTACAGTCAGCAACCCCTTGGCATCTCGGCATCAATAGTCCTTTTGAAGCCCCATAAACGACAAATCTCTTGGGGCTAGACATCAATTTTCGTTGGACACCGCGGAGACAACATTCAAGCGAGGCAATCCGGACTTCGATCGAACATGACTTGATCTTGGGTTGGCTTTACAAACACACAATGGTTAAAATGGTTCACCCACGAACTAAAAAAAAATCTTTTTCTCACATGTGTGCATATTCTTTCCCTTCTAATCTAAAAAAAAAAAAAAGATTTTTCTTTTTATCCTTCTTTTTTTTTAAAAATTTTTTTTTTTTTTTCTTTACTTTGCTTTGCTCCTAGCTTCTCCTCCAGCATTCTCCATCATCCTTGAACTACGCTGGTATGATTCCTTTCAAGGGATACGTAGGCAGCCTTTTGGCACGACCAACCCATCACCCAGAATACCATCTCACCGACACTCCTTCAAAGGCAAGAACAATTCATCATCATCATTCTCCATCCAAAGCATGGACATTTTTCATCAAAAGCATCAGCATCCTTCAGCAATCCATCCCCAATCAAGCGGCAATGGTAAGTGAAGGTATGAACATCATTCATCTCAAGCAATCTCTGCTTTCAAAAATTACTTCACACACAAAATCACTTTACTTCTCCCTCATGCAAAAGTGCTTCAAAATCACATCACACCACAAGCACAATTTCTCTCATAATTGCCATTTCACATCCCATACATGTCACAAGCACATATACCTGCAAAACACACACTTAACAGGTACCACCACAAGGTCAACAGCATCTGCAACTCAAGGCACTTCATCCCCAGAAGAAAGTGATCCGCCGTCAACTACGCCTGCATCCCACAGAGTCAAACAATTACAGTTCAATGACAACGACTCGGTCCATGGTGAGCCGCAAAATCACCACCTTTCCATCAAGCAACACAACAATATCACATATAGGCAGACGGAGCCTCGGTTCCCGCCATCCGCAAACGGATCCCACACCAGCAAACGGATCCCACATTCAGCAAACGGATCCCGCATTCAGCAAACGGATCCCGCCCCAGCAAGCGGATCCCGCATTCAGCAAACGGATCCTGCTCCAGCAAACGAATCCCGCACTAGCAAATGGATCCCGCCCCAGTAAACGGATCCCGCCTTCAGCAAACGGATCCCGCATCAGCAAACGGATCCCGCATTCAGCAAACGGATCCCGCATTCAGCAAACGGATCCCGCATCAGCAAACGGATCCCGCATCAGCAAACGGACCCCGCTTCAACAAACGGATCCCGCTTCAGCAAACGGATCTCGCCTTAGCAAACGGATCCCGCATCAGCAAATGGGTCCCCGCTCCAGCAAACGGATCCCGCTTCAGCAAACGGATCCCGCCTCAGCAAACGGATCCCGCTTCAGCAAACGGATCCCGCATCAGCAAACGGGTCCCGCATCAGCAAACGGATCCCTCATCAGCAAACGGATCCCGCTTCAGCAAACGGATCCTGCTATATCCTTTCTATATCAATTAAGCCGCTCACACAGGGAGCGCACTCCTATCCTTTGTAATTTCAAATTCCTGCTTTATCGAGTCTTTGTTTTCTCTTGTCGATGTCCTCGGCGGTTGTCTTTCTTTCGTCGACGCGTTTTGCTTCGCAATCCACGTCGCCGAGGGGCTCTGTAGACACCCCGCCTTGGACCTCTCACCCTGATTGCATACATAGTATTTTTACTTTACTTGTTTTTGTTAATTTCTGTTACTTCCGTTAAGTTCCTAACTTATTCCGTTAGTTTTGGACTAAACTGCGTAACAGAATTAACTTTTGAGTCTTTTCTGTCATTCTGTAATTTTTAGACTCGCGCGCCTCCGGCGCTTCTTGTGGGCTGCGCGCGCGTCTCGCCCTAAAAGCGGGACTCGCGCGCTTCCCATTTTGGCAGTTACGGATTGCAGTATTTTTTCCCTCATTTTCTTGGTCACAAACACTCCTTTTTACATCCACATTCATCCCCCTTAGTTTTGTAACCTCCAATCCCAATATTCTAGCCATGTCTTTAAAACTAAATATTTCTTTTTATTATTATTTGATTTTATCTTTATTATTTAATTTCCTTTATTTTTTTTATTGGTTGAAAGACCATCTTTTCCTCTCTTTTCTACCTATTTAAACCTCTCATTTCTACCTTAGAAAGGGACCAACTTCATCTTCTCTACAAAAACTATACACAAGTTCTTGGACCTCATTTTTAGACTTGAATTTTCTCTATACACACACTATACACAATTCTCTACACAAATTCTCCCAACAAGAGTTCTTCGTAACAAGACTCTACACAAATTGTTCTACAACAATTTCCCTACAACAACATCATTTTCAAGTCCAAGTTTGAAGTCCTCTTTCTTAAGGTACTTTATTCTTCTTCTCTCATTTTACATGTCTTAGTAATGTATGCAATCCCTATCAATTGGGACATGACCAAATGACCACTTTACTACATTAAAGTTGGTTAAGGTTATCTCCCTACATTTTAATCTCTACTTTAATTTACCACTCTCATTTCTTAATGTAATTATCTAGCAATAATTCGACATGTAATCTTTAGTATAAATCAACAAATAAGCAACTCTCCTTTATTTTTCCTCTATAAATTTCCCCTTTCTTTTCATTATAATTGTTAGCACATTTCTCTTATCAATAAATTGAAGGACATTTAGCATTAGAACACCAAAAGTAGCAAGACCCGCGTAAGCGGGGCGGAGTGGGTGTTTAAGTACTTCCCACTCCGTCACCTAACCCCCGAACCAATCTTTTCCCGAATCTCTGGTTTTGTATATAAAATTGGCTCTTTTTAGGTTTTTCTTATGTTCCTCTAAAACATAGGTGGCGACTCTTAAAATCAAGTAGACATCCTAGGTAACTCGCGCGCTCTAGCCAAGCCGTGGTTCCCCGGGGTATCTACAAGTAGACCATCCGTATGACTGCTGTTTTGAAAAAGAAGGAGACACCTCCTTTAGCCGTACGGCTGGTTTGGGCGAGAGAAAATCTTAGCCCACAATTTACACTTTGGCCCCTGTCACCTTGAGCATGGTTTCCCCTAGGTTTCTGAAATAGAACTTAGGCCCCTTACCTTTGGAAAATGTCCAAAATGCACCTTTTGGCTCATGCAACTTGAATTGAACCTAGAAAGATTAGGTTCCCAATGAAAATGAAAATCGGGCAGTCCCTAGATGGACGTAAGACCAGCTTTGTGAAATTAACATGGTCGTACTTCGTAAGTCAAGTTAAGAATGTGAGAATTAGCGTTAACCCGGCCGTAATTCGTAAGTCCAGGTTAAGAGTATGAAATTAGCCCGGCCGCGCCTCGTAAGTCCAGGTTAAGAGTTTGAATTTGTGAAGTTAACATGGCCGTTCTTCGTAAGTCCAGTTAAAAATATGAAAAAATTTCCTCTGGCGGTCAGGAATGACATAAGTCCATTAGGTTTCGTTAGATTTGCCCTTTGGCAGTCCGGTGTGACGTAAGACCATTAGGTTCAGTGAGATATGTCCTTTGGCGGTCCGGTGTGACGTAAGACCATTAGGTTTTGTGAGATTCGTCCTTTGGCAGTCCGGAATGACATAAGTCCATTAGGTTAGACATGTCCTTTGGCCGTCCGGCGTGACGTAAGACCATTAGGTTCTATGAGACTTGTCCTTTGGCCGTTCAGCGTAACGTAAGACCATTAGGTTTAGTGAGATTATGTCCTTTGGAGGTCCGGTGTGACGTAAGACCATTAGGTTTTGTGAGATTCGTCCTTTGGCAGTCCAGAATGATATAAGTCCATTAGGTTACACCTGTCCTTTGGCCGTCCGGCGTGACGTAAGACCATTAGGTTCTGTGAGACTTATCCTTTGGCCATCCGGAGTGACGCAAGACCATTAAGTTTTGTGAGACATGTCCTTGGCCGTCCGGCATGAAGTAAGACCATTAGGTTTCGTGAGATTCGTCCTTGACCGTCCGGCGTGGCGTAAGACCATTGGATTTTGTTGACCCGGCCATACTTCGTAAGTCCAGGGTAGAAAGTGAAATCGTGAAAGTCCCGGCCGTACCTCGTAAGTCTAGGATGAAAGTTAAGATGTTATTGACTCGGCAGCCCTTGGTAGGGCGTAAGACCAGTATAGTCAAGATTAGGTTAAGAAAACCTTTATCCCCCGAGAGTGACAAAGTTAGAGAAAACCTATCATTGTGACGGCAGTCTAGAGGGACGTAAGACCAGTCTGCGTAGTCGACCCTCCGCCATGAGATAAGTTGACCAGTTTGTGTAGTCGACCCTCCGCCATAAGATAAGTTGACCAGTCGACCCTCCGCCATGAGATAAGTTGACCAGTTTGTATAGTCGACCCTCCGCCATAAGATAAGTTGACCAGTCGACCCTCCGCCATGAGATAAGTTGACCAGTTTGTGTAGTCGACCCTCCGCCATGAGATAAGTTGACCAAATTGACCAATGTGTCCCGGAAGTCCTTAGTCGTACATAAGACCAGTTACCCTCGAGTCGACCCTTTCCTGATAGAGCCTAGTCGATCGAGCCCAGCCTCTGAGCCATGCCCATTATTTGAGCCTCTGAGCCATGCCCATTCCTTGAGTCGACCCTCTCTGATAGAGCCAAGTCGATCAAGTCTAGCCTCTGAGCCATGCCCATTATTTGAGCCTCTGAGCCATGCCAGCCCCCTTAGTCAACCCTCTCCGAATAGGGCCAAGTTGACCAAGTCCGGCCTTTGAGCCATGCCTGTTTAGGAAGGGATGAATGAATATCCACCTAAGGCCCATAGGTTTGAGTAGCCTTAAAATCTCTCACCCGAACTACGTTAGGCTTGATTCCCTCGAATAGGGATACATAGGAATCTTATACCTCTAGGTCCAGCCATAGAACAAATCAGCCAAGCCGTCCTCCCATCAGATTGAGATGCTTATTTTGTCGACAATCCCGCTTTCTTCAAAAGCGACGTTGCCGAGGGGCTCTGTAAGTACCCCAATCTGAATTTGACTTACTTTAGAGGAATTCTTGGTTCCATTTAGGGATAAACCAATGGGCCAGGACCTCACTAGGATAAACCTAATATTCCAGGACTGAAATGAAATTAAACTTAGAAAAATCCAGAAGCTCGCCAAGTCGAGTCGTACGGACGGTTTGGGTATTTGAGGGGTTGAGCCGTACGGCTATGTTGGGCACCCTCAGTCCCTATAAATTGAACCCCATGCTGATCATTTCAGGGGGGGGGATAAAACGTTTTGTGTGTTGATACTCTGCCAGTTTGAGAGCAAAAACTGTGAGTGATACACATTTGAGTGAAAAGTGAGGATGATAGGCCATAACCATCATAGGTGAAGCCTCCTTCTCCCCATCTTCTTCTTCATCTCAAACTCTTGTTGTTATTGTTCATATTACTTGTTTACTTTGTGTTATTTCTTATTATTCTTGCAAGCCTTGTCCATTCAAGCACTTTACATTTCTTGCAAGTCTTGTCCATTTCAAGCACTATATATATATATATATATATATATATATATATATATATATATATATATATATATTATACAAGTCTCGTTTTCTCAAGCTATATATATTATTGTTATATATATATGTATTATGATTATATATGTACATTGGAACCAAATCATGATGTGATTCAAGGTTCCCTTCATGCCTTGTATATGATTGTGGGGGTAAAACCTAAAGATGATCATGGTTTGTTAAGTTTTATGTTGATTTTGTTCTTGTTTGGCCATGAGAGTCATGATTGGGTGATAAAGTTTCAATACTTATCATCCCAACCATGACCTAGCCATAAAATCACCAAGTACGGGACATAAAGATCCAATCTTTATGTTACATTTTTGTTTCTAAAGACTTAATCTTGCACAATAAGTCCATTTTGATGGTAAAGTTTCAATCTTTACTCATCAAATGGTCATTTTGGCCCAAAGGGCATGTTCATCAACTTTCTCAAAATTTCCCCAATGATTGTCTTGATCACACCCAAAACCCTTGTTTTTGGTGTCTAATTTGTGATCAATGACATAGGGATGATTAAATCCATGTTTTTGTTGAAGAAAATAACTGAAAATGATCATCACAGTCCAGTTTCAGCAAGAACGCTCTGTTTCCAGCCCTTAACCAAATCGGTCAATCCGTCCTCCTATCATAGGCAGATTGGGATGCTTATTTTATCGACAACCCCACTTTCCTAAAGCAACGTTGTAGAGGGGCTCTGTAAGTACCCCAATCTGAATCGAAACCAACTTAGAGGAATTCTTGGTACCATTCAGGGATAAACTGGATAGACTAGGACCTCACTAGGATAAACCAAAACTTTAAGACTGTTCTGGAATAAAAATTGGAAAAATCCAGAAGCTCGCAAGAAAGACCCGTACGGATGGTTTGGGCACGAGAAAGCCCCAGCTGTACGGATGGTTTGGGCGCCATCAGTCCCTATAAATTAAGGCCCTTGCTAATCATTTCAGGGGGGAGAAAATAGTTTTGTATACAGAAACTCTGCTCGATTGAGATCAGAAACACAAACATTGTCAAAATTGAGTGAAAGAGAGGAAGATAGGCTAGAATCAAACATTGGTGAGTGTGAGAGCCCGCGCCCGAGATGATCGGATCACCGCGAAATGACCGCCCGTGAAAGCGGTTCGCGCCCGTCTCGTGCTGATGCGCTTTTGGAAATGCGCTCGGTTCTCACACAATGGTTTCCTCTTGATGCTGTGATTTGATTGCAAGAGTCGCCACCTCATTTTGATTTTAGGAAAAATGAAGAAAAAACCTTTTTTGAGAAAATGGGTTCGGGGGCTAAGTTACGAGAAGAGAAGGGGTTAGGCACTCTTCTCGCCCGTGATGGTCTCTATATGTGTGCCACTTATATTCAATTTTATGCCTTTTAATTTGGATTTTATGCCCTACCAAAAAATGGTGATGAAATATATATGGAGGTCTTCCTATTCTAGGAAGTTTCATTTTTATTCACAACCGGGAACTCGGTTTGAGTGGATTCCCCGATTGGTTTTCAAGAATGGTTTTGATCATATCAAGCAATAATACATCCACGGGAGGGGAGATTTACACAATTACACATATACAAAAAATAGGGGAGACAAATCCCACAAATAATAATATATATCCTCGACGGTGCTTTTGTTGATTTCGGTGATACTTTCCGTCCCCGAGCCGTCGTACCTGTCCTAAAATCAATCCGATTCCAAAACTAAAAATTGGGGATTAATCCCTGAATACTAGGGATCACAAGGGAGTTTTTTTAGACTTTTTGGACCAATTTTAGGCCCCAAACACATGCAATAAAGTTGATCACAATATTCAGCCCAGAAAAGGCAAACAGAAACCTTAGCATGTTTATCACCAATTTTCACCATCTTACCTTGGAAATATGACAAAACCCAAAGAACAAAAGTTGAAGACCACGAATAAAAAATGAATATCCAAAACTTTGTAGTTCATAGGATGAGTTTTAGTGGTTCAAAAGGTTTCTGACATTTCAATGTCAGAAACTGGAAGTACAGAATCTGAATTTTTGAGTTTGAAACATATGTTTGAAAGGAGCACTTCCAGTGATCCAAAAAATATATAAAAAATATGATAATCATCTTGAGTTCGTGTAGAACAAAATCCATGTTTTTATCTTTGTCCAGAAAATTATTTTTCATCAAGTTTGAAGCCCAAGAACACAGAAAGGTACCACAGTGAATAAACAACTCAGAATCACTGAGACCCAAATTTATGCATGTAAATATGATCTAGGCATGGAATATGAACATGAAACTTTATGATCATATATTTCAACATGTTATGAACAACTTTTGTTCTTTGACCTAAACCAGAAAACCAATAAAAGATGGATTTACAAGCTCATCAAAATCAAGACTCTGTACAGAAAGTAAAAACTGATTATATGAGGCATGATTATAGACCTCAAAACACTACTATATCTTCAAACCAAGGCATGAAACTCAAGGACTTTGATATTTAACATGTTAACAACATTATCCTTCTTGACTAAGGCTTAAAGTCATCTTCCTTATCTCTGTTCCGGCTTTCCGCTCCGCAACTGCTCCGTTGTGCGCGTCTCCGGTGTCCCGGTTGTCCGCGAGTCCAACATGAAAGTTGCTCGGAATATTTTTTTGGTCAGGCCGGTATATCTGAAATATTTTTATGAGCAAGGAACGACAATAATATATTTTTTCCTCTTCTTGACCAATTGATAAGATATTTTGAAATATTTTCCAATTTGGATAACCATCTTTCCGGCTCCGGCTTTTCGCTCCGTAACTGCTCCGTTGTGCGCGCCTCCGGTGTCCCGGTTGTCCGCGAGTCCAACATGAAAGTTGCTCGGAATATTTTTCTGGTCAGGCCGGTATATCTGAAATATTTTTATGAGCAAGGAACGACAATAATATATTTTTTTCTCTTCTTGACCAGTTGATAAGATATTTTGAGATATTTTCAAATTTGGATAACCATCTTTCCGGCTCCGGCTTTCCGCTCCGTCGTGCGCGCTCCGGTGTCCCGGTTGTCCGCGGGCCCAACATGAAAGTTGCTTGGAATAATTTTGTGGTCACGCCGGTATATCTGAAATATGTCAATTAGCAAGGAAAGGTAATAATACATTTTTAATGCACAGAATGGATAACAGCGAGCAGTTCGGGGGGTTGCGGGCCCCGTTTCCGGTCCCGCACCTCGAAAAACGAAATTTTTGCCTGTTTGCTCGTTTTTTCGCTCTAGTCATGAATTTGAAGTCCGTTTATCCATTCGATGCACCGATAAGGCTCACGGCAGTCCCGCACAGCCAAATCGAGGGTTTTAGGTCAATTTTCGGGTTTAGACCGATTCAAGGTGGGTTTTTAGGGGTGCAAGATCAGGGTATCTACAGAGCCCCTCGTCGAATCTCCTGGTTAAAGGGGATTCTACGATTCACTAAGAGACACTCGATCTCGTCTAGGGTGTAACGGCTGGGTCCAAGGTAGGACTTCCTACGTATCTCTTTCGAGAATCAAGCCTCCGTAGTTCTAACTCAAACTATCAATCAAACACAGACAATGGTCGGTTCCGGTTTCCCGGTTTACCTACGTATCTCTCTCGAGAATCAGACCAAACGTAGTTCAAGTTTATTAAAATTTAAAGCAGGGGGTAGCATTGAGATGCGATATCTCTTTGCTGGGGATGGGGGTTGGCATTGAGACATGGTTATGAGAATGGGCGACTGAGCTCACCAAGGTAAGCTGCCTACGTATCCCTTGAGGGAATCAAATCGCGGCGTAGTTCTGGGGAGGTACAACTCGGGCCCCCGAGATGACCAAGGTGGAATAACATAACTTCAACTGGGAACGTAAGACGTTGCGCAGTTCGGGGGAGGTAATCTCGGGCGCCCGAGAAGACCAGGGTGGAACAACATAGCATTGCTGGGAGTTGCATTGAGAAGCGAAGTCTCTTTGCTGGGGGGTTGGTATTTGACCAACAAATTGCGAGAATTGGCGACTGAGTCCAACGTTGTGAACTGCCTACGTATCCCGCCGTGGGAATCAAGTCGAGTCGTAGTTCTGATTAGAACCGACTCAAACAATTAAGAGAAGGTTTAAGACCAACACGACTCAAGGGTTGACGCAAGGTACAATCCGAGTAAAGGGTGCATTGAGATTTGATCTCTCTTTGCAAAGGGATGGAAATCATGAAAGGAGAACGTACGACGTTGCGCAGTTCGGGGAGGTAATCTCGGGCGCCGGAGAAGACCAAGCTGGAACAACATATCTTTTCAAAAGGGGGACCTACGACGTTGCGCAGTTCGGGGAAGTAATCCCGATCTTTCGAGAAAACTGAGGGCAATAAACAACTGAAGCCATTTATGTACACAAACTAAAATCAAGGATACGCTGCATTCTGCGCCGTCCAGATTCTTCTGCCTTTGTTTTTGCTGTGTGATGAGATTTTTGTACTTTTTAAGCGACAGACCACCGCTTTGTGTGATCCACTGGTGCTGTTTTAACCCCGACTGATTCTTTTTTGCTATTGGGAGGGATAACAGGATCGGCTTCGTCCGTTGATCTGCAAGTTAGCTTTGCATGCAGTGGCAGATGTGATTCACACAGATAAAAATTGGATTATTCTGACCGAACACAATCTTTCTTTTATTCTAAAATTCCGGATACTCTTTTTTTTTTTTTTTTAAATGACACCGACTCGCGATTAATGACCAACACTGAATCAATCCCGGATTTCAGAGGGCGGCTGCGGTTATATTCATGATAAAGGGGACAAGGTTCAATGCCTAGGGATGAGGACAAGGAAAATGTCAACTTTTCTAAGAGCCGCCGTACGGACGACTGACACCTTCTGCTGGGTTTTTGACTTTTCGAACCTTGCTTTTGGCTAGGGGGGACGGGGAGACAACCCCTTTTGGAATACTGATGATTTAGGCCGAGTTTTTAGGAGGTTATAAAAGGGGAGGGGGAGCTCTTCTTATTTCTCACACCAACCAACTTCTCCTTTTTCCTGCTTTGCATCCTTTAGCTCATTTCCCTTCTAAAATGGCTAATCTTGGCCAAACCCTGGTTAACATCGAAGAATACCGGGTAGGACTCGACTGCTGGGTGAATTCATACCCAAATAATGTACGAGCGGTGCTAGAAGAAAACTATCATTTCAAGTTGCTCTTTACTCTGAGGAAGCTTCCCATTCAGTGGGAGATGATCCGCGGTGCTTCTGTTTTCTGGTCAACCCGGACCCACTTGTTCAATTTCAATCAAGACGAACTGTGTCCCACCTTTGAGGAATTCTGCGCCATTACAGGCAATACCATTTACGGCAAGGCCATGGTGCCCACTTCCCGCAGGACACCTGCTCGGTGGCTCATTGAAACCTTTGGCTTTGATATTGACTTCTTAAGGGTTCTCCTTCATGGGACCCACCTTGACATTACTTGCTTCCCCGAACTCTTTGGCGAGGCTGACCCTCATAACCCGGTGTACTCCGACCGTAGGGACTTTGCCTTGGTTATGTGCCTATTTGCAGAGATGTTTTTCGTTTCTTACGATGGCTTTATCGACTCAAGGATGGTGGACATCGTTGATTCTTGCAAGCGTGGTGCCGGCAACGTGATGACTGTCCTCTTGGCTGAGACTTTGCATGGGCTGGACGGCTACTATCCCAGAGGTGATGCTTTCACGTCGGGCAGCCCCATTCTATTGCAGATATGGCTTCAGGAGCATCTCAAGATCATTCGGCCGGTGTCGAATCCAGACTATACCCCTTCTATGCTTCCAAGGCGAGGTTTATACAGGCAAAACTGCACTACCGTCAAGGAGTGGGTTGGACACTTTTGGCGGATCACATCGGCAGACATCACGTGGGTCCCTCCACATTGGGGTTTGAGCAGGTATCTCATTACGAGTGTGGGTCATTCCTTCATCTGGCTGGCTGGGCTTCGCTCCACCACTTTCTACTTGGGCCAACGGGTGGCTCGCCAGTTCGGACAAGTCCAAGGGATCCCCTTTTCTGACCTTCCCATCACAGATAATTTGCCGGTGAGTACCAACATATGCAACTTGATCAAAGAGGTTTGGTATCAGAATGGTGCACACATCGGTCGAGGCAGGCACCGGGGTGAAGGGGACACATTTTATGAACCCACTTTGGAATATCTTGAGTGGTTGGGCCCTCAAATTGCTGAAGAAACCGCTACCATTGCAGCTTTGGTACTGGAGCTCGTAGGTCCAGAAATTCTGTCTGGGGATTACTATTCCCAGATAACAGGGCCGACAGTTTTCCAGAATCAGATTGGCGGGAGTCAACCACGCAGCGGTCATCGATCCGGACGCCGCAGAAATGATCGGGGCTCAATGTCAAGGAACACCCAGCCTGATGCAACGAACTCTGAGAATCAAAGGGGAGAAAGTTCGACGGGTCCTTATCCGAACGTGTTCGATCGTCTCAGTCCCTGAATAAAGTTTCAGTTATTTTCGCTTTAATCCTTGGTTGCCACGCCAAGATGATATGTTTTTATTTCAAAGTTTGTTGTGTTTGTTTTTCCTTTTGAATGTAATGTTTGCAAGTTCAAAGTGGGGAATAAAAAGCTTTCTTTACTTTTAATGACCGGACCCGAAGGTTGCCTATGTTCCTCTTTAGAGGCTCAGGTCAACGTAGTTCGACACAGTTACATGAAATTTTGAGCGCCTCCTGTTTTTTTACCTAGAACTGCCCTTTCGGGTTTTCACCTCTAGTGGGGCTGTCTTTTGCGCTCTTTTTTTTTTTTTTTTTTTTTTTTTTTTTTTACAGACTCGATAGGAAACACAAATCTCTGCGTCTTCTACGCATAATACTTCTTCAATTTGCTGAGGTTGCAGGGCTGAACAAGGTCTTCTCCAAATTCAGTTTGCAGGAACACGGCTCCACCAGACTGTATCTTCTTGACAATGTAGGGGCCCAACCACGGAGACTTCCATTTCCCTCGGGGGTCGACATAACTTGGTGGCTTTTCTCGCAGTACAAGATCTCCCATTTTGATATTGCGGTCTTTCACTTTCTTGTTAAATGCTCTGGCAATTCTGCGCTGGTACGCACGATTGTGCTCAAGGGCCAACAACCGCTTTTCATCGAGCAATGCTAACTCTTCATGGAGACTTTGTAACCAATCAACTTCAGACACTTGATTCTCAAGTAGCACTCTCATAGAGGGGATTTCAAGCTCAATCGGGAGAACTGCTTCCATGCCATATGCAAGTGAATAAGGAGTAACCCCAGTCGATGTCCGAACAGATCTGCGGTATCCCCACAAGGCTAAAGGCAGCTTCTCGGACCAATCTTTTCCAGTGATAGCCATCTTTCTAATGATGTTCTCCAGGGTTTTGTTCGCCGCTTCTACCGCTCCATTGGCTTGGGGTCGATAGGGAGATGACTTGTGTCTGACCACCCGGAATTCGTCAAGCAATCGGTTGACTTCCCCTTCAAAGTGAGTTCCATTATCTGAGATCATCTCATAAGGGACCCCATATCTGTAGAAAATGTTGGTACGAATGAACTCGGCTACCTTCTTGGCATTCAAAACTTTGTAAGCAGCGGCCTCAACCCACTTGGTGAAGTAATCGATAGCTACGAGCACGTATTCTTGCCCACCCGAACCTTTCGGTTTGACCTGACCAATAACATCTATCCCCCATGTGGAGAAAGTCCAAGGAGCAGTTGATTGATAAAGAACGTGTGGCGGCAGATGTTGTAGACTAGCGTACCGCTGACACTGATCACAGGTTCGCACTTTCATCATACAATCCTTTTCCATCGTGGTCCATTAGTACCCTTGCCTCACTATCTTCTTAGCGAGCATGTGCCCATTCATGTGGGGTCCACACAGTCCCCCATGGATTTCATCCATGATTCTATTCGCCTCAGTCTTATCTACACAGAGCAAATTTGGTCCGTGATGATACCTTTTGTACAACTGATCTCCGGAAATCACAAATTGGGAGGCCCATCTGCGCATTGCAATCCTTGCCCTTTTATCCCTTTCTGGAGGGTAGGTCCCATTCCTGAGCACATTCCATACGTCTGTATACCACAGCTCTTCATTCTCTTCGCTTTCTAGCTCAATATCCAGGCAGTAGGCTGGGATTGATCTCTTACTAACCACAAACGGCTTTACCATAACATCTGCAGGGAATTCCATGATGGAGGCTAGGGTAGCCAATGCATCTGCGAATCTGTTTCGGTCCCTTGGGAGATAATGGAATGAGATATCTGAGAAGCGTTCTGTGAGCGCTACCAGTCAAATATGATACTGCTGTAGTCTTGGATCCAGGATTTTCCATTTTCCCTCGACCTGATTGATGATCAAGGCGGAGTCCCCGAACACTTCAATTTCTTTGACCCCTCGATTTAATGCTTCTCCCAGGCCGGCGATGCAAGCCTCATACTCTGCTGTGTTATTCGAACAGTCGAAGTCTAACCGGATAGCAATGGGCGTGTGCGCATCACTTGGATCAATGAGCAAGATTCCAATTCCGAAACCTCTCTTGTTGGCAGCCCCATCAAAGAAGAGTTGCCACTTATTCTCCGAACAATCAACAGTGTAGATCCCTTCATCGGGAAATTGAGCTTCTGGTTCGGGCTCAAGATCAAGAGACAAATCTGCAAGCTGGTCTGCTATCACCCTTTCTTTAATGGACTTAGGTGTTGCGTAAGTCATATCAAACTCGCTTAAGAGAAAAGCCCACTTGGCCACTCGATTGGACATGGTTGGCCTTTCGAGGATGTACTTCACTGGA
Organism: Campanula takesimana; assembly: GCA_026119855.1. Classification (NCBI taxonomy): domain Eukaryota; kingdom Viridiplantae; phylum Streptophyta; class Magnoliopsida; order Asterales; family Campanulaceae; genus Campanula; species Campanula takesimana. The sequence continues at coordinate 527,862 of JAOWBW010000044.1, forward strand.
TCCATTCGGGATATAATCTGGACAGGTAAGGATTGCAGATAAATTTTTAATCGCTGCGAGACCCAAACCAAACCGGTACATGCCTTTTCCAACGCTGAGTAGTTCAATTCACTCCCTTGTAGCTTTCTGCTAACAAAATAGATGGCACTTTCCACCCAGGAGTCCTCTTTTTCTTGTGCAAGCATTGCTCCTACTACAGTATCAGTAACTGTTAGGTACAGTCGTAAGGGTTTGTACGAATGAGGTGGCGCCAAGACCGGTGGGCTTGTCAAGTATTCTTTGACCTTTTCAAAAGCAATCTGGCATTCTTCATCCCATGATCGATCGGTGTCCTTTTTTAGGAGCTTAAAGAGCGGTTCACACATCATGGTTAACTGCCATATGAATCTGCTAATGTATTGAATCCTTCCCAAGAAACCTTTCACCTCTTTTTGAGTTCGAGGTTGAGGCATTTCTGTGATGGCCTTTATTTTGTCGGGGTCGACTTCAATCCCTTTTTCAGTTACCAAGAAACCTGAGACTTTGCCTCGGACAGTACCGAATGTGCATTTAGCAGGATTCAATTTCATGTGGTACTTCTGCAACCTTTCGAAGAACTTTCTGAGGTCAATCAGATGCTGAGCGCCTTCTTCAACTGAGTGCACAATCATGTCATCAACGTAGATTTCAAGATCTTTGTGGATCATGTCATGAAAAAGGGTCGTAGCACCTCTTTGATAAGTGGTTCCGGCATTTTTAAGACCGAAAGGCATCACAGTATAGCAGAACGTCCCCCACGGGGTGATGAAGGAAGTTTTCTCTTGATCTTCTACTGCCATCTTAATTTGGTTATAACCCGCCATTCCATCAACGAACGACTTCACTTTGTGCATTGCAACTGAGTCCACCAAAATGTCAATATTTGGTAACGGGAAATCATCCTTCGGGCAAGCCTTGTTGAGGTCTCTGAAATCAACACATATCCGGACTTTGCCGTTCGCCTTTTCAACTGTGACCATATTGGACAACCATTGGGGATACTCCACAACTCGGATGAAGCCTACTTGTAGCAGCCTCTCGATCTCCTCTTTAACCTGAAGGGCCCACTGCGGCTTGATTCTGCGTAGTTTCTGCTTGACCGGTTTGGCGTCAGGAAAGGTAGGAATTCGGTGTTCCACGATCGTTGGATCTAACCCTGGCATGTCTTCATACGACCAGGCAAACACATCAACAAATTCTTTGAGTAAACTGATCAGCTGTTCCCTGTCAGCCCCTTGCATGAAGCTCCGGATCTTCATTTCTTTGACTTCTTCATTCAGCCCCAGATTGATGGTAGACAGATTTTCCCCACAGGCTTCTAATTTTCGTTCCCCAAGCTGTTTTGCTAACCTGTTTAACTCGATTAAATAGTCTTTTTCATCTTGACTTATGTTTTTTAAAGATTCATATTAACTTTAGTTGTTGTTAAATTTTCATTTGTTAAATCATTTTTAAAAATATTGGCAACCGAGGAGTAAGCGGAAATAGAGGAAACTTCATTCACAAAAGAGGGGAGTACAAGCTCGGCGACCGCATCGAGGTCCTCGACAGTGAGTTCCTCTTCGGGAGTCCCGGAAACAACATTAGATAGCACAAAGGGTTCAAAAGCGGGGCCATCAGGGCGAACATAACCAAACTGCTCCACCAGAGTGTCAGTAGTAGCGAGCGGGCCAGTGGTTCTGGACCAGTTATTAAGTGGTGCCACTGCCGGCTTGAGGTGCTTCACCGGGTCATAAGCTTCACCATTACCATTTTCGATCATAACCACATATCCGTCTTCAAGACCAATTCCTTCAAACAACCCGAAGACATCATCTTCTTCATCAATATTCCACGGAATAATCGGGTCCAGTTGCTTATAGGAACTGCCCACATCAAAGTTTTCATCGACCATCTTGATATTCTCAAATACTTCCCATCCAGCATGAGGCTTTTCATTAATGCCAATAACTGGCTCAAAAGGCATAACATACGCGACATCTTCAACTTTGCAAACAAAATATCCCTTCCAGGACTTTTCATAAGGACGGAGTGGGGGGAGCTTATAGGTCCTTCCACTTTTGATAGCAGTCTGTCTCTCCCTTTTCTGACGTACAGCTTCGGCGATTTCGGCAGGAGTCGGTTTGTAGCCAAGCCCAAAAGGAAGGAAGAAAAATGGAACATCATCCTTTATAGGTTCAATACACCCTTGTTGCTCTTTTCCAAGCCCCATCATAGGCAGGAACTTCATCTTCTTGACCATATTCAAGGCCATTGCGTCTCCATACCTGGTCCGCTTTCTACCAATTAGATCGGTCTCCTTGACATATTCAATAGCATGGATCCGAGCTTGTGGGATCACTTCAAAACCACTCAAGAAGATGCCAGTATCTTTGTGCTCAATTCCCAAAATCGGGAGGTCATGAACTTGCGTATCATCTTGGGCATGAACTACCACTACATGATTGTCGTGGATGAACTTGATGCACTGATGGTAGGAGGAAGCTACCCCTCTTACTCCATGGATCCAAGGGCGTCCCAAGAGTAGACTGAATGAGGACTTGATATCAATCACTTGAAATTCAATCGGCATGACAAGAGGGCCAATGGTGAGAGTGAGAAGGACAACACCCAGAACACAGTGACTGGTGCTATCGTAAGCACGAACCACTTGAGAAGATGGGGCCAAATCAGTTATCTTGATTCCCAAATCTGCGAGAACATGCACGGGGCATACATTTACTGAGGAGCCATTATCGATCAAAACACGAGCTAAGTGCTCACCTCCGACCCCAACTGTGATGTGCAGAGCCTCGACATGATTAAGACCAATTTTTGGTGCATCGAGATCGGTAAAAGTGATGATATTCCCAAAATGAATGTTGCCGATCATGTGGACAAGGTCATTGGGAGAAGTCTCGATCGGGATGATAGCTTGAGCAAGAGCTTTAACCAACACGTCTCGGTGCTCCTGTGAAGACGAGAGCAAACCCCAAATGGATATATTAGCCTGGGTTTTCTTTAACTGGGTCAAGACGGGTTCTCGGCGACCTTCTCTTTCTGAGCGGGGACTTCTTCTTTATTCTTTCCCAATTCACTTGCCTCGGGATTTGGAGGCTGATAGGCTCTTCCAGAGCGAGTGAGGTGATTCACATTTCCGCCAACCCAAGTGGCCTTTTTAACAGGGGCCTTTTGCTCCTTAACAACTTTAGCACTAGACAAAATCGAATCCCAAGAGATCATATGGAATTCAAAATCTTCGGAGATAACAGGAGTTACAGTGTAATTCAAAGCTTTCTTCGGAACGATGAAACTAGTCCTTGAGTAGTTTCCTTCAAACTCGATCACATGGATCCCTGGAAAGGTATTAGTCACCACATTTGGTTGGGGCGGCTTCTGAATGAGTCCATCGCCTATCATGTCTTGCAGAGTGTGTCTCAAACTCCAACATTCATTTGTCGCATGACCAGGTGATACGTGGTATGCACAATATTTACTTGCATCCCAATTCTTAGGAGGCGGATTATCAAAATGGAGCGCTGAATTTATCAAAATGGCGATCTCTCCGATTTCCACCATTCCTTCGCTGATCGGTGACAGAGTTCACATACCCGTCTTGATTATAACACAGAGGTGCCCTATTGTAGCTGCTCCGGCTTGGTCCCACATTGCTGTTCCAAAAAAGAGCAGGGGTCATGGCAACATTGTTCACAACTGGTGCCGGGGCTTTAGCAGCGGATCGGAATCTGTAGGAGCTAGGAGAAGAATCTAGCTTGATCACCCCAGTTCGGACATCTTCGTCAATACGAGGACCCACATCAAGAATAGAAGCAAAATCTGGAAACGGGAGATATTTCATCTTATCTGCATACACCGGCTGAAGATTCTTAAGGAAAATACGAGTTTGCTCGGCACTGTCAGGCCTCTCCAGAGTTTGAGCAACTTTCTTCCTCCACCTACTTGCAAATTCAGAAAAGGATTCTTTCTCACGCTGAGCACACGAATCGAGGTCACGACGGCTCTTCTCCCAGTTGGAGTTATCTTTGTATCGCTTATGGAATTCATCCACGAGCTTCCCCCAATTATCAACCAGATTGGCATCCACAGTCATAAACCACTGCTTAGCGGCTCCTACCAAAGTCAGATGGAAGTTGGAGGCCATCGCACCAACATTAGCCCCACGAGACTGCATTGCATGAGCGTAAGATTTCAGGTGGGCCATTGGGCAACCTGTACCGTCAAATTTCTCCACATCGGGCATTTTGAATTTAGGAGGCAGAACAGCAAATGGAGATAATTTCAAGGAATCTGCAGAAAACTCCCCTTTATTCATGACTTTTCTCAACATTTCTTTCATTTCGCTCATTTCAATCTCATCTTTAGTAAGGGGTACATATGGGACACCCTTGTAGAACGCTTCCACTTGGAGGACTAGGTTAGGATCTTGCCCCTGGGAAGTTCCTTGATTAATCTGAGAGGCACCGCTAGCAAACGCACCATAAGCGTTGGGCTACTGATTCGGATACAGAGTCTGCATATACTGAGCAAAGGCATTATGATCAGGCGGATACTGAGACGGATGCACAGAAAAATTTGCTGGATTCGGGATGAAGGGCTGGTGAGTGCCACTGAAGTCTGGATGAGCCACATTACCCTGAGGAGGGATGTTCTGGTGATGACTCTGGCCGATGGTGTTGCTACCAATAGGATTCAAGTTGATGGTAGGGATGCCACTTCCATTGGGACCTGTATTGCCATTAGTATTAGGATTGGGAACCCCATTTCCGGTCTGATTAACGTTCGGATCACCATTGGGATTTCTGTTGAGGTTGCCATTGGGAGCCCCATTACTATTCTGATTCTGCATCTGCACAAGTGTAGCCAGTAGCTCATCTTGCTGAATCCTCATCTGACCCAACACATTCTGCTCCAACCATGCTTGAAGACCTGGTGGCGGCACATAGCTTCTTCGGTTACAGGCACTGTCTCGGCAACTCGGATCAACCTCCCCTTACTGTTTCTAGCTCCCCCTTTCCAAGTCGATGCCAGGCTTAGAGTATCTGAAAGGGATGGTGTTTAGGGCTGAATAGAGAGTGAAAAGGATCGAGATTTTCCGAGTTTGATTCAAAAGGAGTTCAAAAATCAAAATCAATCCTAGAATGCCGGATAAGCACTTGCTTTATTTTGACATGTTTTTGCATGAATCTTGGAATAGTGGATACCATCTCCAAAGTATAGGACCAACGTTTTTCACCTGTACTGTACTATTGGCCGTCCGAGCCCCTAGCGAAGGGCCTATACTCTTTCTGGGATCCACCATTCGGTTACGGTCTATGTGAGGGTCTTGACAATTTCAAGTCAATCCAAGAATTTCAACTTGATATCCACAATTGAGGTCGATTATAACCTTTTGGGAATTCATAGGATTGAAGTAAAATTGTTTAGACAAAAACCGACATGAAGTCTGTGATGTGTTATTTTTGAAAGAATATGGACATCGCATTTCGGCTTTTGAAGCTTGGCTTACACCCATCACAGCGACCGTAGGCGCTGCTAAGGGGGAAACAGTATACCGTTGACCCTATGGGGAAGTCAAGTGAGCTCCCTTATGCCCCAGGTTTACCGTCTCGGGTTTGAGATTCTAAGACGCTTTTCAAAAAACGTGCATGTGTGTGAGGTATCTATGAGTTCGAAAAATCATTTTGAAAGCACGTAAAGAAAACAAGAAAATCATTTTTTTCCTTTTTTACTTGTTTTACCCCTTTTTTGGGGAATCACTCACCACGCAATGCATATATATATATACAAATAAGATAAGCGAAAAAACGCCCCTGCAAAACAGAGGTTAGGGCACAGATATATACACCCCAAGTAAGGCACATAAAGCATGGCACACACAAAGATTTAGAGTCTAGCCCACTTCAACTTGACTTCCCCAGCGGAGTCGCCACTGTGAGAGCCCGCGCCCGAGATGATCGGATCACCGCGAAATGACCGCCCGTGAAAGCGGTTCGCGCCCGTCTCGTGCTGATGCGCTTTTGGAAATGCGCTCGGTTCTCACACAATGGTTTCCTCTTGATGGTGTGATTTGATTGCAAGAGTCGCCACCTCATTTTGATTTTAGGAAAAATGAAGAAAAAACCTTTTTTGAGAAAATGGGTTTGGGGCTAAGTTACGAGAAGAGAAGGGGTTAGGCACTCTTCTCGCCCGTGATGGTCTCTATATGTGTGCCACTTATATTCAATTTTATGCCTTTTAATTTGGATTTTATGCCCTACCAAAAAATGGTGATGAAATATATATGGAGGTCTTCCTATTCTAGGAAGTTTCATTTTTATTCACAACCGGGAACTCGGTTTGAGTGTATTCCCCGATTGGTTTTCAAGAATGGTTTTGATCATATCAAGCAATAATACATCCAGGGGAGGGGAGATTTACACAATTACACATATACAAAAAATAGGGGAGACAAATCCCACAAATAATAATAAATATCCTCGACGGTGCTTTTGTTGATTTCGGTGACACTTTCCGTCCCCGAGCCGTCGTACCTGTCCTAAAATCAATCCGATTCCAAAACTAAAAATTGGGGGTTAATACCTGAATACTAGGGATCACAAGGGAGTTTTTGTAGACTTTTTGGACCAAGTTTAGGCCCCAAACACATGCAATAAAGTTGATCACAAAATTCAGCCCAGAAAAGGCAAACAAAAACCTTAGCATGTTTATCCCCAATTTTCACCATCTTAGCTTGGGAATCTGAAAAAACCCAAAGAACAAAAGTTTAATACCACTCATAAAAATGAATATCCCAAAATTTGGAGTTCATAGGATGAGTTTTAGTGGTTCAAAAGGTTTCTGACATTTCAATGTCAGAAACTGGAAGTGCAGAATCTGAATTTTTGAGTTTGAAACATATGTTTTAAAGGAGAACTTCCAGTGATCCAAAAAATGTATAAAAAATATTATAATTATCCTGAGTTCGTGTAGAACAAAATCTATGTTTTGATATTTGTCCAGAAAATTATTTTTCATCAAGTTTGAAGCCCAAGAACACAGAAAGGTACCACAGTGAATAAACAACTCAGAATCACTGAGACCCAAATTTATGCATGAAAATATGATCTAGGCATGGAATATGAATATGAAACTTTAGGATCATATATTTAAACATGTTATGAACAACGTTTGTTCTTTGACCTAAACCATAAAACCACTCTAAGATGGATTTACAAGCTCATTAAAATCAAGACTCTATACAGAAAGTAAAAACTGATTATATGAGGCATGATTATAGACCTCAAAACACTACTATATCTTCAAACCAAGGCATGAAACTCAAGGAGTTTTATATTTAACATGTTAAAAACATTATCCAAGAGCTATTTCTCAACAAATAATGATTTTCACATGCATGATCATGAAGGAAAGCCAAAGAGGGCAGATTTACGCCCTTTGAGAGAAACATGAAGATTTTCATACACAAATTAAAGCATATGAATATTATGACTATTATGAACATATATAAACATAATAAACTGAGTATTAGCATCACATGATCATCATTTATATACATAAACAAAGCTTTACAAAGCTAAAAAAAACATGGAAGATGAAGGAAACCTAGTCATTATTTGACTAGGTTCCAAACCACTCCCAATATTGCTTACATATCTAAAGAGCCAAGGTTTACATAGAGTTTTACCTAGCTTTTGAGATTATGGGTGCTCCCTTTGTCAACCAAGGGAAGACTTTTTCTTTTCTTTTTGCTTTGTGTTTGATCAAAGTTTTGGCTTTGATGTGTTTTTTGTGGTTTGTTTGGTGATTTATGGGTGGTGTAGGGGTGGTGTATGAGCGGTGGTGTGGTGATGGTGTGGTGGTGGTGTTCTTGTTGAGAGAGAATGAGAGTGGAGGATGGTAGGGTTTTTTTTTCTTTTTGTTTTTGTGTCTCCCTTTTTGAAATGGATGAGAGTGGTGTATATAGGAGGAGGGAGGTGGTAAATTGGTTGTAACTTGGAGGGGGAGGTTGTAAATTGGTGGATTCATCATCTATCCTTCTTGACTAAGGCTTAAAGTCATCTTCCTTATCTCTGTTCCGGCTTTCCGCTCCGCAACTGCTCTGTTGTGCGCGTCTCCGGTGTCCCGGTTGTCCGCGAGTCCAACATGAAAGTTGCTCGGAATATTTTTCTGGCCAGGCCGGTATATCTGAAATATTTTTATGAGCAAGGAACGACAATAATATATTTTTTGCTCTTCTTGACCAGTTGATAAGATATTTTGAGATATTTTCCAATTGGATAACCATCTTTCCGGCTCCGGCTTTCCGCTCCGTCGTGCGCGCTCCGGTGTCCCGGTTGTCCGCGGGCCCAACATGAAAGTTTCTTGGAATAATTTTGTGGTCACGCCGGTATATCTGAAATATGTCAATTAGCAAGGAAAGGTAATAATATATTTTTAATTCACAGAATGGATAACAGCGAGCAGTTCGGGGGGTTGCGGGCCCCGTTTAAGGTCCCGCACCTCGAAAAACGAAATTTTTACCTGTTTGCTCGTTTTTTCGCTCTGATCATGAATTTGAAGTCCGTTTATCCATTCGATGCACCGATAAGGTTCACTGTAGTCCCGCACAGCCAAATCGAGGGTTTTAGGTCAATTTTCGGGTTTAGACCGATTCAAGGTGGGTTTTTAGGGGTGCGAGATCAGGGTATCTACAGTGAGGCCTCCTTCTCCCCATCTCCTATTCACCTCTTTTATTTACCTTGTTACATATTTATTCACTTGTCTTGTTGATCATCTTACTCTAATGTCTTTATATTTCATGCAAATCTTATAAAATTGGAACCAAGTCATGAAATGATTCCATGGTGCCAATCATACTTTATGTGTGATCAAGGGTTACAAACCAAAGGATGATCATGGCTTGTTATATTAATGCAATTTACATTTATGTCATTTACTTTCATGTCATTTACATTAATGTCATTTACTTTAATGTCTTTACTTTTGACTTGGTGATCCATTGCACATATGGAGAGAGCTCTTGTACATTTATGTTATGTTTGTTCATTTATGTCATGATGATCAAGTTTGGGTGGTAAAGTCTCAATCTTTAGCATCCAAACTTTGATTTAACCTCAATAATGTCAACTTTGGATAATAAAGACTCAATCTTTATCCATCCAAAGGTTGATTTTGGTTGTCCCAAGGCTTCACTTTGGATGAATCATCCATTTGGATGTTAAAGTCCCCATCTTTAACCATCCAAATGGTTGTTTTGGCTCAAAGCCATGTTCATCAACTTTTGCTCTTATTTCCCCAATAATTGTCTTGATCATGCCCAAATCATGTGTTTTGGTGTCTAATCCAATGATCAAAAGCATAGGGATGTTGTTATGCATATTCTTGTACAATGCAAATAAACTGAAAAAGTCACACTTTGTCCAGTTTCTACAGAATTCTCTGTTTCTACCTGAAACTGGTCTGTTTCTGATAAATCCGCAAATTCCCAAGACGGCTACGACCATCCGTATGGATGGTTTAGCTATAGGGAAAATTTTCTGTTTAAACCCCTTTTCTGTTAAAATCTTTGCAAATAAACCCTTTCGATTAACTTTCTAACTGTTTTCTGTTAAAAGTCAGTTTCTCCCATTTTAAAATACACACACACACTTGCACATTTTCGATCAATAAACTTAGGGAGACTCAGTTTTCTGAGACGGATTGGGTGAACCGTCAAAAGTTCTTCTCAAGACGTAACCTGACCTCCGAACTCATTTTCTCTAACCTTTTTCGTTGAATTGGGGTTAAAATTAATTTAACGTGGTGACTCCATTTTCTTGAACATAAATTTCCGTGTTTGATTCTCGTGGAAACATTTCCGTTTTTCCCGTGGGTATCTTACAATCATGCGCAGTTGTTTGCATCCGAGAAGAATCCTCGCTCACCTTTTTGAATTTGAGAGTCGCCACCATGTTGTTTTACGGAACACGGACCGTGAGATTCTTGAGTTCGTGGTCAAGGAGCACCCAATCCACCCAATCTAGAAATGGTCTTGCTTAGGTGCTTTTAATCAAATAAAGAATAAGTAATTAAAACAAGTAAAGCCAATAATTAATTTATTAATTATTGAAATTTCGGATCATGTGCTTTGAGATCATCTCCATGGATTGGAGAGGCTTTAGGCTGATCCTTTTGATGGGATTACACTACTCTAAAACAAAGAAGTGGATGAGAAGTAGAGATTAAAAGCATAGGAGTTTACCTAAAGCGTTCTTGAGATTCCAATTGATGGCCTTGACTAAGGCCTTGATGATCCAAGAGTTTTGTGATGATTTTGGCTTGAAAAAGATGAGTTTTTGGTGGTGTTTTGGTGTGAAGGAGGAGTAAAAATGGGATTCTTTGGAAAAGGACTGATTAGAGAGTTTTTAACCTCTTTTTGGATGACTAGGAAACATTAGGAGTGTCTATGGTTGAGAGACTCTTTATTTATAGGTTTAGATTGCTTATAGACCAAGTCTGGAGGTGGAGAGGTTTAATTAGGTAAGGAAATCAGTAGGAAATCGTCTAGGAAGTCCCCTATTAGATATTCCCCGGATTAGGAGAGTGTTGGCCAAGAAAGAGATCAGGACGGAGAAGGAAAGAGAATCAGACTCGCAGACAGAGGAGATGACTCGTACGAGACATCAATGTCTCATATGAGGCATCCAGCGTTTTAATACTGTTTTGTCCTTATCTATAGTTCCTTTGTTCAGTTTAGCCCCTGACTAACGGAGTCAGTTAGAAACTTAACGAAACATGATGAAACTAACGAGTTTTCATCCAAACACAAAGGTGAGACACAAGAGTAGTGTAATCATAAATTTGAGTTCAAAATGGGGTGTCTACAGAGCCCCTCGGCGACGATACTTATGGAAGAAGTAACGTCGTCGATAGAAAAGACACCATTTAGAACTTTGGGTATGGTCGTCCTAGAAAGTTGCCTAGATATTCCTCGGAAGGAAATCAGACCAAACGTAGTTCGACTCCGAAAACACGCAAAAACGGTCGTTTGAGGTATTTTGAAAATCGTTTTGAAAGCAATACTTACGGTAAGTAAAGTTTAAAGCTTAGAGAGTACTCCCTCCGTCCCAAAACACCTTGCACATATTCCCTTTTGGGTGTCCCATTGGTAAGTCCCACTTTCCCAAAATGGAAAAGATTCCTACTACTTCTCTCTCCTCTCCACTCACAACAACCATCCATTTAATATTCTCTACCCCACTTTCTCTCTCTTTCCCACTCACACCACCCACTTTTCTTACACCTTTATTAATTCCCGTGCTTTTCAAAAAGGGTGAAAGCTGTTTTGGGACGGAGGGAGTAACCCATACTGAGGAATCAATGTCCTTGACCCAATTCTGAATATACCCTTTGCTACTGATAGAGCGTCGCGGTTGACGGTGTTGAAGTTGTTGGGGAATATCCTCGAACAATCAGATTAATTCATGGAGCTGATTGAAAGTACTGAATATTATCCTCGATCAATGGCCGCAGCTGATTGAAAGTACTGGATCCCTAAATGTCCTCGATCAATCAGATCAGTTCAAGGAGCTGATTGAAAGTACTGAACATGTCCCCGATCAATTCATTATTGAAAGTACTGGACGGTTTGATGTAGATTTTTTGAATATCCTCGATCAATCAGATCAGTTCATGGAGCTGATTGAAAGTACTGAATATTATCCTCGATCAATGCACCTACATTGAAAGTACTGGATGCAGAATCTCTTGATTTGTTGTTGTAGACTTCTGAATATCCTCGATCAATCAGATCAGTTTATGGAGCTGATTGAAAGTACCGAATATTATCCTCGATCAATGCATCTACATTGAAAGTACTGGATGCAGAATCTCTTGATTTGTTATTGTAGACTTCTGAATATCCTCGATCAATCAGATCAGTTCATGGAGCTGATTGAAAGTACTGAATAGTATCCTCGATCAATGCACCTACATTGAAAGTACTGGATGCAGAATGTCTGATTTGATATAGATTTGTAGACTTCTGAATATCCTTGATCAATCAGATCAGTTCATGGAGCTGATTGAAAGTACTGGACATTATCCTCGATCAATTAATCATTGAAAGTACTGGATGCAGGTGTGTCTGAAACCTTGTGGGGATGATCTGATCGCTGTTGATTTTTATTTTATTTTTTGAGCATGGATTGGTTTTTTGTGTACCTGTTAATACAACAAGTAGAACCTATTCTAGCAAGCAATTTAGCTTTGATTTTAGTTTGTAATCAGACTTATGTAGAGGTGAAAATTTTATGTGCATGCCCGGTCTGTCAACCTTGGTGTAAGTAGTGTGAGTAGCATGGATTCATGATGGGATGTTTATTGGTTATGAACTGTATGTGTTGTTTTGTGTAAGTGTGTGGGGACCTATTTTGACAAGTTGGGACCTAATCAGGTTTTTTGCAGAGATGATGTACTACGGAGTTTCTTTTATGGTTGTCTCATGTGAGACTTCTTTGCCTTGTGCAAGATGATCCGTCCAGATCGTTCATTTAGTCATGTCGTGTCAAGGGAGACAACTATTTGTCCAATAACCGATGATATTGATTAATGTGCAAGCTCTAAGTAGGCCGAGCGTACTTTGTTGATAACTCTAGAGTTCCATGTCCGAAAGTCTCCGGTGAAGGTGATGAGAGACGTTATCTATTCCCCCAAGTTTATCTCACGTGTGGTCTAAGTCAAGCATCCAGAATCTTGTATGTCGTAGATGACTTCGTGAATAGGCTTGTGAGGCTGTTTTGACTTGAAGAAGAGTGCTCTCCCGCTTGTTGGATTTGAAATAGGTTGAAGAAGAAATGATTTGAAGAATGTTCTACCTATATTTTTTTTTTTTTTTTTTGTGACGCACCCTGATTTTTACCTAGACCACCCTTTCGGGTTTTCAATCTAGCGGGCATCTCTTTTGCATCTCTTTTCAATTTTTTTTGACATAGTATGTACTCGAAGATAACTCAGAGAGAGAGGAGAGTGTTTTGTCTCTTATTGTGGCGAGACATGCAAGATTTTTGGGTTTAAATGTATTAGGCATTTTAGCAATCAACTTGGCTTTTGGGAAGTTGTTCTAAGCATCGACTCGGTGGGGATAACGCTCTTTGTAATGAGAGTTAGAGGCGAAGAGGATAGCCCCTAGTGCGGATTTACTTTGACGAGTCCGTACGTTTCGAGAATGAATAGACTAGGGAAGGAAAGGATCAAAATCCCCTAGCCTTGATGCTTGGATTTGAAGAAGGCATATGAGGGTGAGGAAGAGGAAGCCCCTAGACTCAACGAAGAACGCTACTTGGCTCAAAGTACTAGAAAGATAGTTCTACCTTTAATGGACCCTAGTATTTATTTTTGGTGTCTTAAGTGTTTGTCCAGTTCATTTTTTGCAAGTGAATCATCTAGAAACGTCTTAACAAGTTTTGAGGAGAAGGCCTAATCATTAGTGCGCTCTTCTGATTTCTTTATGAGTGATATCTACGGATGATGGAGACGGTCTTCAAGTTAGAAGTCTCATGTTTTCTTCATTTGGATTTGATCTTTGTTGTAGGAGGAGATGAGAGGCCTCCTTTTTGACTTTATTATGTGTGGTTAAAACTCCTTCTTTGTGGGGTTGTGAAAGCTTGAGAGTTTTTTTTTTTTTTTACTCTCAAAGCTTGAATTGAGTAGCCCCACTTTTGTTTGGGAATGATGATGCCTTTGACTTTCTTCCATTGTGGTCCTTCGACTTTTGACGTGAGCACGGTGATAGTAATCTGTAGCCCCTAGGCCTTCTCACTTGTTTAGACATTTCTATTATCAATTGCAAGGTTTTTTATTAATGACAATTATAGTTTGCGGATCCATTTCATGAATTAGAGAGATATTCAAAAGGAAGAACAACCTTAGAGTAGTGTATAGGAAATGGGAATGACTTTTATTAATAACTTGAATTCAAAACAGACTAGATAGTTTAGTTGACACAAACTAGAGAAGTAGGGAGATGGACTAGAATGACAGAATGACTCTTCGAGTTCATACTAGGATTTAAACCTATTCTATTTCTAAGGAGAAAGGGAGAGGATAGTTATAGCCCCAAAGTGGTTGATCTTGATTTCTTCTTGAGGCTTCATTCTTCTTTATGCTTAGAGAGAGTTGTTAGGAAATGGGTTGTTGAGGACATTTGGCGCTTCAAGTTCCTAGTTGTCAATGAGATCTTGGATCACATCCTTCAAATGGTGACAAGAGTTGGTGTCATGACCGGTGGCTTTGTGGAACTTTCATAAGAGATGATGAGCATGATGAGGAGGGAGTTCCCTTGGTGTAGTAAGAGGATTTCTTGGTGTGATCTTTCCTTCTTGGACGAGTATGTCAAAGATTTCTCCTTAAGTGATCCCTTCTATCTTGTTGTAGACTCTTTCTTTCTTCTCTCTTTTTGGAGGGGGAACAGCAGAGTAGTTGCCTTTTCCTTGTTTGTTGAAAGCTATAGCATTGACAGAGGCTTCTTTGTCGGATGCACCTTTGTGATCATAGAGATACCTACTTTCCTTTCTTTTAGACTTGAGGAGGTCATCAATTCTTATTCCGGATTCGTGGAGCTCATTGAAACTAGGAAAGTAATTACCGGCAAGCTTATCTTGAAATTCCTCACGGAGACATTGGAGGAAGATGTGGATTTGTTCTTTAAAACTAGATCTTTCAACAATTTCTGTGAGCTTGAGCCTCCACCTTCTAGCAAATTCGGCAAAAGACTCATTGGGGTATTGTTTAGTTTGTTCAAGATCCCTCCTAGTAGGGCTGTATGTAGAGTTGTCTTCAAACTGCTTTTGGAACACTAGACATGCTTCTGACCAATCAAGCCTAGTGGATATCGGAAGTGACATGTACCAATCTCTTACGGCACCCTCCAAGGTTTGAGGAAAAGATTGGGCTAAAATGTTGTCATTAACACCCATTGGTAACATGGCCCAAGTATAGGTTTCAACATGAGTTCGGGGATAAGTGGTGCCATTGAACTTTGCCACATCGGGAGTCTTATTCTTGCGTGGAAGCTTGGTGATGGATTGTCGGAGAGAATCCGGATCAAAAGGAGTGAACGATCCCTTTGGAGTGTCAAGTGAGGCAAGTTTCTTTTCAAGGTAATTCATGGTCACAGGAGCATCAACCTTTTTGGTTTCACCATTACCTTCTTTCTATGACTTGGTAGTCTTGGAGACATGTTCCTCGTCATCGGAGGAGGAAGAAAAATAAAATTCGGACTCGTAGTGCTTCTTTTTAGACCTTTTATCTCTCTTTATAGAGGATACCTCGTCTTCGGAGGAGGCGGGGGATTCATAATCCTTCTTCTTTTTTTTCTTAGCTTTTTTGACCTTCAATGCATGAAGCTCAGCAACTAAGGCGTCTATATGAGCTCGCTTCTCATCTAGTTGCTTGGCGGCTTTCAAGATTTCATCTTTGGCCTCATTGAGATTATCAGTATTGGTGTCGTTGCTTCTGGTCATGGTGTCGGGTGAGTTTGGAATGATCTAGTTGCGATTCGAACGGACCTAACGGTATAGAGATTGCGTTAAACCCAGATTAAGGTCCCAACAAGTCAGCTTTATGAGGTGTATAGGCTTAGGAGTGAGTGTAGGTTGACCAAACGGGCATAACACAGAAACTGACACGGACAGAAGGAGATGTCTCGTACGAGACAATTATGCTCGTACGAGACATCCAGCACAGAACACAGAATTCAGATTTTAATCCTAATTTTGGTCGGATGGAACTTAATCCGTTTTGGGGGGTTTCTATCTAACATCCTGGAATAGTGGATTCTGTCACCCTAGAATATGACCCCCTTGTTTTTCACCTGTATTGCACTCTCCCAAATGGACAATTTGGGCAAAGGTTCCATATTCTCATCGGAATCCACCATTCTATTTACCCAAACCTAAGTGATTCCGTAATTGTTTTGCACTTTGTTAAACAATGCCTTTAATGCAATCAAACCTTATGAATTCTTGTTAAGGGACAACCGAAAGGAACTTTGTCAAACGTAGGATATTGACAGAAAAAGAGACTAGACTCGAATCCTCGTAGAAAAATTTTCAATTTTGCCATCGCAACCCCTTATCCAACAATTTTTCATCGAAGGGACATTCGTCAAGAATTCATGAAGGGAGGATTATAGATTGAATGAAAAGCGTTATCTTGGGCAAAGATTAAAACAATCCTAAGAATCAAACCGACCGGTCACAAGGAGTGTACTATTGACTATTATGTATGCATGAGGTTGATGCAGGGCTTACGGCTAAGTCTCCCCATGATCACAGTCGAGGAGCGTGTCACGGAGTGGGGACACCATTTTTGGAGAGATCGGCAAGGAAGTGCTGACCGACATCCGTCCTCCGATTGGGACCCGGGTTTATAGGATATGTAGTGCAATTAATCTACATGCATGCACATGTGTGAGAGTCAAGTTCTAGATGTCAAGGTAAAAATAGAGAGATTTTTTTTTGAAGTTTTTTTTTTTTTGAAAGCAAGTAAAAGATTTGATCGGACCAAAGTGGTTGCCTACGTTTCCCTCAGTCTTCAGGAAAAAAAAAGACTCAGGTCAACGTAGTTCGAGTTTGAAAAGATTTATTAAAAGAGAAGGAGCACATAAGCAAGTAAGGCCACATAAAGAAGAGGGATAGAAATACTCACATTGCTTGTATTACCCATTAGAGGGTGCAAAATAAACTCAAGAATGAGTAAATACTCATCTTTAAATATTTTTTCATAGCCCCTACAAGAGATGTTAGGGCAAAAACATTACATGTATATGACATAAATAATTTATTGCACATATGGGGACGGAGTAAAACAAGTAAAGAAGAGTACCTTTTTTTTTTAAGTCCAGGGACTGATCTGCAGTTTCAAAAGTGCAGGGGTTGCTCTGCAGTTTTCTAAAAATTTAGGGATTGTTCTGCAGTTTGAAGTGCAGGGACTGATCTGCAGATTCTTGGTAGAGAAGGAATACCTCGTACAAGGGATCTGATGTCTCGTACGGGATATCTCTCCTGGAGCCCAGATTCAAGACAGAACAGATTCAAAACAGAGCAGTCCGAAAATTCACAGAAAAATTCAGAAAAAATATTATTTTTAGCATAAAATTACAGAGATTAAAAACACCTAATCGGCACGCAAGTCTAACCCACTTAATTTGTCCCCAGCGGAGTCGCCACTATTTGCATCCGAGAAGAATCCTCGCTCGCCTTTTTGAATTTGAGAGTCGCCACCATGTTGTTGAACGGAACATGGACCGTGAGATTCTTGAGTTCGGGGGTTAAGTTATGGATTGGGAAGGTCAAGGAACACCCAATCCACCCAATCTAGGATTGGTCTTGCTTAGGTGTTTTTAATCAAATAAAGAATAAGTAATTAAAACAAGTAAAGCCAATAATTAATTTCTTAATTATTGGAATGTCGGATCATGTGCTTTGAGACCATCTCCATGGATTGGAAAGGATCCAGACTGATCCTTTTGATGGGATTACACTACTCTAAAACAAATAAGTAGAGGAGAAGCAGAGATTAAAAGCGTAGGAGTTTACCTAAAGCGTTCTTGAGATTCCAATTAATGGCCTTGACTAAGGCCTGGATGATCCAAGAGTTTTGTGATGATTTTGGCTTATAAAACACCCAAGAGCTCGGATCCGTGCATGTTGATTAGATTAAATACAAGATGAAATAAAACATACCCTTGAAGATCGAATCCATGAACACGGACTTTGAGGTGCTAACGAAAACACCCTCTATCGGTATCCACACGTCGAACGGATATCAAGAACACCTTCTTGATCTGGATTGCTAGAACCAAGGCTTGATGAAGAAACGATTTCTTCGTAGGAATTATTTTGCATCATTGATTATTGTATTTTGATGATCATGGATCACAAAATAAATAATCATACCTCTCTATATTTTATTATTTCTAAAACAATTGTTTGTGATTTCTAAAATCACCATTAGAGGCTGTCAAACCCGGCTGCATATCTTATATGAGAGTCTGACCTAATTCCGTTTGGGATTGGGATTCCTTGACAATCAAGAAAACTGAACAAACTGGACTGGTACGGGAATAGCAGCCGTACAGCTCATGCAAAGCTGTACGCCATACTTTGTGCCGTACGGTCATCAGTCCAGAAATCCCCGATTTTCAGCCTTTTAAAAATCCGTTCTATTGTATGTGACCCAATAGGATTATACTATGTTGGTAACGAGTCCGAACCAGTCAGAACCCGTAAGCCATAAGCGGACTCTAGCAAGCCATTATGACTACCCAATTAGTACAACTTTGAAAGTCCAAAGTTACCTTATAGAACATATCACAATCCATTTGTCACGCGATATCATTTTAGACATAAGTCATGGTCCACGTCAACTTATGTTGTCCAAGCTTTCTCGATCCCGAGTAAATTGATATGAGCAAATTACATTGAACACTTCAATTCATTTGGGTACGGCCGTACACTATCATCAATCTCACTCATCGAGAGGCCAGGCATATATCTCTCTTGAGAGAGGGACAAATCCCATCTTGACTTATCATTCTTCCCTACATGAATCCGATTATGCCAATCATAGCCTTTATAACCACCCGTTTAGGAGTAGCGTTTGAGTACGTCAAACATAATGTTCACCATGTGGAAGACTATGATAATCTCAGGTCTAAGGATTGAAATGGTATGACTATTATGAGATTTAATTATGACATTTGACCATGACATAAATCTCATAACGGGTCTATCCAGTACTTGTTCTCCAACATGTACCCACAAGTTTAATCTGCATCCTATGCACCATAATCATCATATGATTATCCATTAAACTCATTCTAGCCCTTCATAAGCGCTAGGGACAATGATCATTATAATAAACATGCAAAAAATATAATAATTGGGTTTGTTATCTCTATAACAATGAAGCTATGATGTAACGCATAGGCCTTTCTCAAGCGCATAGGGCATAATATCCAACAATCTCCCACTTGCACTAGGCCCAATCAACGTGTATCCAATACCCATTGAGCTAGTTATGATCTCCATCATTATTGCAAGTGAGCTTATGTAAGATGATTATCCTTGTTATCATCATATGGTACTTTTAATATTTAGACATCTCCCATCTTTGACGATTTCTCGAATAAGATAGAAACGTCCGAGTATTTGTTTAAATAAGACATTAGTCCCTTAGAATGTGCAATAACAATTATTGACACAATGAAGGTCCATTAAATTAGTGACACTAGAAACAATTTCTAGTTTACTAATTAATATTCTTATCCAAACAATTTTCCAGTTCATCCCATGCAACTAGATACTCAACCTTTTTGTAGAATAGTAATGGTACATTTAAAACTCTTCTAACACCATTATTAAACATAAATATGTATTTATACTGCAATATTTATCTTTGTTTGTTTGTAAGAATGCATCTATGTAACTATTACAAGATCATCTTTCATTCCATCAAAGATCAAGAATGCATCCTTTAGTTCCTTTTCAAGTACATAAGGATGTTTCGTAACTAGTTACTTTCAGTAGGATCCGATTGGTATTTTCTCATCATACTCCAAGTATATGAGACATACGGTCTTAGTACATTAACATGGCTTACATGATAGATCCAAATGCCGAAGCATATGGAATCCTAATCATGTGCTCTTGCTCATTAGTCTTCCAATAAGACTAATTCTTGTCAAGAGTGATGCCATTAGACATCCTCAAGTAACCTCTCCTGTAAAGCCTCACCCAATTTCATTTTTCATATTTTTATTTTCTTCCTAATTATAATTTATTATGTGATTTATGTGGCATTTAGTTGAAGTGTTAAATGATATAAGTGTGCATTTTATGTGCTAGGTATATTTTTATGACTTGCATATATTACTTGAGAATATGTGTTAGTTTATTTAAATTTTGTTAAGTTGCATAAATGAGTTAGTGTGACTTGTGGGCCTATGTGGTATTTAAGAGGTTAGTACTTTTTTGGTATAGTGAGAATTGGGGGAGTTTAGGAGGAATATGGGGAAAATATATAAAGATCTTCACCTAGCTTCATCCTCATCTCTCTTTCTCTGTGTAGCAATACACACACACACACTACTTTCTACTCCCTCTGGTTTCTGAAGAAAATTAAGGTAGGATTTCATCCTTTCTCAATTTCTTACATTTTATTTACTTCTCCGTTTTAAAAACTAATTATATAAAAATGATCAGGGCATTGAATAGGTCATTTCTACCGGTTCAAATATATTTTCTTCTATACTTTTCCGGGATAGGTAAGTTACTAATTCCCCTTTTTAAATGTAAAAATGGTTATAAAATTGTTCTATGTATCAATTGTTGCAAAGTTAGTGAAGTATGTCAATTTTTGGAAAAATTGTTGTTGTTGGTTTGGGATTGAGTATAAAGAAATGTTAAAGTTGGGTTGGTACTGAATTTGTAGCCTTGTAATGGTTACAAACATTTATTATAGTAGGTGTTGTACTTTTGGGACGGTGAAACGAAGGGAGTATGAAATTCTCAGTTTTTGGGCCTGTCGAGTAAGTGGGCGACCGCCCAAAATGGGCAGGCGACCGCACAATCTTCTGGAAGGTTTTGTTCTTGATTTTCTTTTAAGTGGGCGACCGCATACCCCTCCTTGGGCGGCCGCACATACTCCCCTGTGAATGAATAATGGTTCCAAATGGGTGAATGAAAGGGGTGATCTTTGTTTAGCCTTAGAGGACGGTCTAGGGTAATTGTAGGAGTGTTTTTGGAAGATTATTATGAGTGTCAAGTCTAATGTATATGGGCTTAAATGGTGAATGATGAACATCAATTGTGCTACAAGTTGAATTGACGAGAATATGCAATTGTACTTACATGATTTATGTGGTTAATGGACTAGTCCCCTACTTTGGGCCTAGTGCTAGTTTTGTTATATCAAGTAAATATTACTTGTGTACTTACATGTGTGTCCAGCTGGTTTGTTGTTTCGGTGGTGTATAGGTTCATGTTTATTATGAGTGCTGGGGCTGAGTAATAACCGTGAATCTATGCATCTGTGACCGTTTGCTCCTACTCTTGATCACGGTAGGGGTCTAGCTTCCTCGATTATTGGAGCATTATGCACAATGATTGAATAGCTCTTTTTGTTCTTGGTTTGAGATACTGGGTATTATGAAGCTACGTTCATTATGAAGGCCTACATCAACGGTAACATCAGTTGAAAGTTTTGGTTATAAATGGGTATGGAGTAATAAGGAGAAAAGAAATATCCTTTGTAATGTGTACTTAGTTATACGTGTTGCATAATGGGTAGGATTAGCTACTCATATGACTTGCTACTTGATGCATTGCTATATGTGATCCTTCTATGCTTCATCATCATATGTATGCATATCATGTAGCTATAGTAGTAACTTACTGAGATTTTATCTCACCCCGTTTCTTGTTTCTTTGTTTTCCTTAGATTCCAAGAAGGCTAGTGATAGCACTAGGTGAGGATCATAGTAGCAAGCTCTTTTCGGGGGAAACCACTTTTGGGTAGGTTAAATGTGTCACGACCCGAAAACTAGGCTCTATTTTATTAGTAATAATTAATTATTATTTATTTATTTGCTTATTTATTTATTTATTTATTTATTTAAATTATTTATTTATTCAAATAATATTGTGTGCATTTTGTGGATTTGTGTTTTATGACTAGCATTTAATTTGTTATTTGTGCTAGTGTAGAATAGTTGGGTCTCAATTGTTAGTGGGGAGTATAAGAATTTGTGAGTAGTAGGGGAGGGGCCCTAAGTGTAACTTTTTAAAACCATCTTACTTACACTCTCCATCACCACTCTCCTCCCTCACTCCCTCATTTTCCCAGCCACTTCTCTCTCTCTTCCATAGGTGAAAGAGGTAAGTTTTCTTCTCTCCTTCTCTCTTCATTATCTTCCTCTTCCTCTTGTTATTTCTCATTTCTTAAAACATGAATCATGTTTAGATCGTCGATATGATCGTAGGAAGCCAAGAAATTTCGAGTTCCGTCACTTTTGAGAAAATTCAGGTAAGTTGCTTTTCTCCCATTTTTATGCTAAAATGTTCATATCATGTTTATATTATGCTTGATGTGTTATATTTGAAGTTTGGTTGAGTTTGGAGTTTATTTGGAATTTATTTGGAGTTTTGGTCAAAAAATGGTGATTTTAGGAATGTTGGGTTTGAATCTTGATCTTGGTTGATGAATGGTATTATTTGAGTCTCCATTCTAGTTATAAGTTGTTTTGGGTTCATCTTTATGCTTGGAGGAAGGTTGATTATGTTTGATTTTGATTGTTATGTGAAATGGGTAAGAAAAATGGTAGAAACCCAGTTTTTGACCGGATTTCGTCCCTCCGGGCAATGAGGCGCGCGCACCATGTTTTGGGAGGCGTGCGCACCCTTTTCTGCTTCGAAAACGCAGCCTTCTGACCTAGGGAGGCGCGCGCATCACTTTTTTTGGAGGCGCGCGCACCCCTCTTTTTCCAGTTTGTCCGTTTTTCGTTCGATCTTCCGGAGGCCATAACTTTCTCATCCGGACTCCGTTCTAGGCGTGTAAACTATCGTTTCGAAGCTCTCTTCGAGTACTACAAGATGGTATAGGTTGTTCAGTTAAGTTATAAGTTTTATACTTCGGGATTTTATTGGGTGTTTGAGGTTAAGAGGAGTTGTATCGATCCATTGTGAACAAATTTTGTAAATCCAATTGAGTGACTTTATTGAGTTGTTATGATCATCTTTGTGATATAAGTGAGGACTTCATACTTTGAGACCCTTTAATTGAAAGTTACTTTACTGATCGGATTGAATTTAGAATAAGACTTGGTCTAGGTTTTAGGTGATATCCTATAGTACCTAGAGGGTTGTTTTGGAACACTAAAGTATAGGGTTTAGCCCGGTCGTGATCATGTTCTAATAAGGGTAACCTTTTGGTTCGTTATGGGCGGAGGTAAAGCGTGAATTGGCGATTGGGTACTACGGTTTGATTAACCTTAAGGTGTATTCATTCTGATTTCCTACTTTGAAATTCCAGGTGTGATGAGATAGTTGAGTTCATAGTCCTAGTATATCTTTATGAGTAAATGTTTAGGGTCATTTTGGTAATAGTCATTGTGCCATTTGTGAGCGACCGTTTGGGTTGTGCTCTTTATGATTTACTTGTGGGTATCATATTTAGGATGTATTTTATACGTGCCTTGTCTTGGAATCACCTTGTTTTAATGATCAATGTTGTTGTGCTCTTTATGAGAAATTCCGTTTATCGTTGTTGTGCTCTTCATGAGAAACTCTTGTTATCGTTGTTGTTAAACTCTTCATGAGTACCCGTTGCATCTTTATGGTGATTATTTGGTATGGTTCCCTACTTTGGAATCCTTAGTTGTTTACCGTGCTAGTATTTTATTTCTTAGCATGATTGAAAGTCCAGCTGGTTAAATTGTGTATCGAGTCAGGCAATGGATAATGCTATAATGGCACGAGCCAAGTCCAGTATAGCATCGCCCATTGGTCCTTCTGTCCTCATCCAGATTGGCCTTGGTTGGGATGAGCTAGATCCGTTGTGGGTATTCTAGCTAATCGTTTTGGAGCATGACTTTGTGGCATGGCTCCCGCCCCTTGTGGCACTTTACATTGTTATTGGTTCCGGTACCGGGTTTCTCTTCAGCTTTTATGCTACTATGAAGATGGATTGTTTGATTGATGGGTTGATTGGTCGCTTCTGACCGGGGATTCCTCTTCAGCTTTCATGCTATTATGAAGATGATGAATGGTTGGTTATTGAAGCTGCGCAGCGACCTTTATTTGGTTCTTTCAGTTGGGAAACCTTGGCTAATATCCTTTGTTATGTGTTTACTTTCCGCTGCTATCTGTTGACTGTTAATTGTTACATGCTATGTGATATTTATCATTGTTTATTGCTTACTGCATTATAGCATGTCATGTAGTTGCATTAGTAACTTACTGAGATTTTATCTCACCCCGTTTATTTCCATCTTTGTTTTTCCTTAACCCCCCCCCCAGGAGGAAAAGGATTAGGATTCGCGGATCGAGGAGGACGTCGAGAGGATTGAGATTATGGGGCAGGTTGTTATGGATCGGTTTACATTATTTAAATGTATAACCTTTTGGGGATAGTTTTACCATTATTGACGTCATTAAGAATTGTATATTTTATTCTTTTGGGTATAAGCCGTGGAGCTTATGTTAGATGTACTTTGTTGATTTAAACTTGGATTTGTAAAACCTTGTGTTATCATCTTTTGGTTCAAAATGGAATTTTTAACTTCTATATTTTAGAGTTTTGGTTTTAAGTCGACGTCCAGCTCGCGAATTCCCGGCCCGCGGGTTCGGGGTCGCGATAGTTGGTATCAGAGCTATGGTTTGGCTCTAAGTAGAAGTCTAGGTGGACTAGTATGACCTAGGAGGGTAGTGTGTTCGGAGTGAGTAACAATTGTTGTTTTATGCAGGTACTTGTTTGAAATGTCTTGAAGGAGAAGTGGTGAAAGTAATACCGGTAATTCAAATCAGAATGAAACAAGGGATGAAGCCCGTGCAATGTTTCAGGGCATATTTGAGGCGGCCATGAAGGCCATACATGATCAAGGTCCGAGGGTAGAACAAGCACCACCACCCCGCTACGGATTGGAACAATTTCTGAAATTGAAACCGGTTGAGTTCAATGGGGAACCCGATGTAAGGAAGGCCGAGCTATGGATTGAGTCGATGGAGAAAATTTATGATGTCTTTGGTTGCACCGATAAAGACAAGGTCCGGTTTGCGGCTTATAAACTTGTGGGTGCCGCCGAGCATTGGTGGAATGGTGTTAAAGCGAGTTGGGATGATACTCACACAGTGTATGCATGGGAATTGTTTGTGCGAAAGTTCAAGGAGCATTTCATTCCGGTAGTGGATCAAAACCGAAAGGAGATCGAGCTGCTTAACCTGGAGCAAGGTTTGTTGTCTATAGCTCAGTACTCGGCTAAGTTCACAGAATTAGCCCGGTATTGTGACTATCTTGTGAGGACCGAAGAACAGAAGGCTTTGAGATTCATCCGGGGTTTGAAGACATCCATCCGTACTCAGCTTATAGCCCAGAGGATTGTGACATTTCAGGATGCGGTAGACCGGGCATACTTGATCGAGCAAGATATCGGGGAGCATAAGAGGAAGACCGAGGTTGCAAATGCGGGTAAACAAGTAAGCCATGCTAAATCTCAACCACATCACCGTTCAGATAACCGAGGTAATTTGGGAGCACCATCTCAGTTTAAGGGACAAACCGCGCTAAGGAATCCGGGTACTACTTCGGGGAAACAAGGGAAACAAGGTAGGTGGCTTTGCACTTACTGTCAGAGGGAAGGACATTTGGAGGATAAGTGTTGGAAGAAACAAGGAAAATGTATCAATTGTGGTCAACTGGGTCACTTCATAAAAGACTATCCGAGGTTTAAGGTTCAATCATCAGGAACAGGAACCAGTACTTCACCGGGTCAGAAGAGAGATGCTTCGGGGAACCCTAAGGTATAGGGCAGAGTAATTGCGACCAATCAGCACTCACCAGGTAACGGATAAATTTCAGAAGGTATTATTTTGCGTCGTGAGAGCGAGCGCGTGCATTTTAGGATCATCGCATTTATGTGTTTCTGTGCATTAGTTGCATTTATTTCTTCTGAGTCTTTGGCTTATGTGTTGTAGGTGTCTACTCCTATGGAGGAGTTTAGGGTATCTGATGAAGTCTTATGTGCTTATGATGTGCTTAAGTATGGTTATGTCTCACCTGCTAATTAGCCATGTTGCTATTACAAGATTTTGATGTTACTATTGCTTTAGTCTATTGTTGTAGAGGGATTGTTATATTATCCATTCCTAATTTCTTAAAACTGTTTGAGACCGTTCCCTGGGTAGAGTTATACCTATCTTTTCTTAATTGAAATCCGAGTATTTAGTTTCGGTCGATTTGTTGGGTGTATTTATCATTCGTAAGATTTTTATTTGCTTCCGATTAGTACCTAGTGTTTGAGGAGAAGCTTGGAGTTAAATTGCATTGTTGTGGTACAAGGTTGTAGTACTGATAATTAGAGCAATATCTATATTGTAACGGTTGAGTTGTAAAAGTTGAGGATTCAACCGAGGATTTCTTGTTAAGAGATTTTGTTTACTTTTAGTACATCTCTGTGAGTACATCGGGATTGATTAGTATGGAGGGATGCGTGAATTGTTATGGGTAATGAGTGTATGGTGGAATTTATAATCGATAATGGTGGTAAGCGTGTTAAGTTAGAAAGGACTAATAAGTACATTTTGGGAGAATAACAATTTCTCGATCTATGTTAAAGGCATCTCGAATTTTGATTAGATAGTGGTTCTATGGTCCTAAATCTCTTCTTGGTGGCGTTTCCCGAATTGGATCAAGGGTATGTGAAGGAAGTTGATTATCAATACTTGGGCATAACTAAGGAATATCATGATTTGGTATTGGGTCAGTTGGAACGTTGCTAGCTAATTGGTTTATTATGATGGTAGTACTATGTTAGGTTTCGATCAAACATGCGTAGCGGAATTTAGCATTTAAAATTTTGAAACCCAAAGCCATGGATCCGTTCATACGATTAAATCAAATACAACATAAGAATAAAGGAATAAACTAACCCTTGATGGCTATCAAATTCTCTTGGTCTTTGGTGGAGGTTTGAAGACTTGATCACGATCACAAAGCTTGAACACGAACTTTGAAGATGATGACTTTCACCCTCTAGCGGTATCCACACTTCGAACGAATATCAAAGTAGCTTCTTTGATCTTGGTTGCTAGACCAAATTGTGAAACACTTTTTCACAATCAAAAGAACTATATGGAATTTATTTTGTGTATTATTTTGTTCCTCAACCAAGAATGTCTTGGAACAAAATAAACCCTCTCTCAAACTCTTTGAGACTCACAAAATCATTAGCCTTGAGTGCTGGCCGAATTTGGTCTTTTATACACAAGCATGACCTATTCCAAATAGGAAACTTATGTCAAAATCCGTCCAAAATTCGTTTCCTAATCAAATTAGGAATCTGCCACCCGACAGCACTGTGCGGCCGCCCAAAATCACCTGTGCGGTCGCACAACTATCTGAAACAAAACTGGTACATTTCTGAGATAATTGTGCGGCCGCCCAGTCCATTATGTGCGGTCGCCCACTTCCCAGAAAGTCCAGAATTTCCAAAATTCCAATATAGTCCCTTTTAAAGATTCGTTCTATTGTGTGTGACCCTCTAGGATTATACTAAGTTGGCAATGGACTCAAACATGATCCCATAAGATATGATTAGGTTCTAGCAAACCGTCATACCTACCCAAATAGTATAACTAGATACAAGTTCGCATTCCTTTAGAATACGTCACAATCCCTTTGTCCACGATGTCATTGAACACAAGTCATGGTCAAACAGTCAACTTGTTTTTGTTCAATACTTTCTCGATTCCGAATATGTTGATAATCCAAATGACATTGATCCAATCAATTCATCTGAGTCCGGCCGAACATTTCATCAACATCATTCCTACGAGTGGCCCAAGCTTGACATCTCTCCGAGGAGGGACAAATCCATTTAGCTTATTATTCTTCCCAACGGGATTCCGATTATGCCAATCATACCCTTTATAACTACTCGGTTAAAAGTAGCGTTTGAATATGTCAAACATAATGTTCATCAAGTGGAAGACTATAATAACTTCATGTCTAGGGATTCAAATGACATAACTAATATGAGATATATGTACGACATAGACCATGACATAAATCTCATAGAGCGGGTCATGTCCAGTACCTTGTTCCAAACAAGTACCCATAAATCTAACATGATCATCCCATGATCATTTAGCCTTTATACTAGTGCTTAACAAGTACTAGGGACGGGGATTATTATAAGTAAACATGAACAACAATAATAATTAAAACATCTCTTTATTGATATGAAATAAATGATAACAATTACAACGTTTATTAAACGTGCCTAGGGCACCACTACCAACAATCTCCCACTTGCCCTAGGCCCAATCTCCCATGTATCTAATACCCATGGACCTAACATGACCATCATGTTTAGCTTGTGGAAGTCCCTTTGTTAGCGGGTCCGCAACATTGTCATCAGTAGGTACTCTGCATATATTTACGTCTCCCCTATCAACGATCTCTCGAATGATATGAAAACGCCTAAGTATGTGTTTGGATTTCTGATGTGCTCTTGGTTCCTTTGCTTGAGCAATAGCACCATTATTATCGCAATAAAGGTCTATTGGATTAGCAATACTAGGAACCACTTCAAGTTCAGTTATGAACTTCTTAATCCAAACAGCTTCTTTTGCAGCATCCGATGCAGCAATATACTCAGCTTCTGTTGTAGAATCAGCGGTTGTACTTTGCTTGGAACTCTTCCAGCTTACAGCTCCACCATTTAACATAAACACAAAACCCGATTGCGATCGGCTATCATCTTTGTCAGTTTGGAAGCTTGCATCCGTGTAAGCATTTACAACGAGATCATCTTCCATTCCTCCATAGACCAAAAACGAGTCTTTTGTCCTTCTCAAGTACTTAAGAATCGCTTTTACGGCTATCCAGTGATTTTCGCCAGGGTCGGATTGGTATCTACTTGTCATGCTCAAAGCATAAGATACATCCGGTCTAGTACAAATCATGGCATATATGATGGACCCAATTGCCGAAGCATATGGAACATCATTCATTTTCTCACGCTCATCTTTTGTCTTAGGACATTGAGTCTTGCTTAGAGAAACTCCATGTAACACGGGCAAGGTTCCTCTCTTAGAATTTTCCATACGGAATCTTCTAATGACCTTGTCAATGTATGTACTTTGGCTTAAACCAAGTAGCCTCCTTGATCTATCTCTATAGATCTTAATCCCAAGAATATATGCGGCTTCACCCATATCTTTCATTGCGAAGCACTTTCCTAACCAAGTCTTCACAGACTGAAGTGTAGGAATGTCGTTTCCAATGAGCAATATGTCATCCACATATAAAATAAGGAATAGCACTATGCTCCCACTAATCTTCTTGTATACACAAGGCTCATCTTCGTTCTTGATGAAACCAAACTCTTTGACCGATTCATCAAAACGGAGATTCCAACTCCTAGAAGCTTGCTTCAATCCATAGATGGATCTCTGCAATTTGCATACCTTAGAATCTTGTTCAAAACCTTCTGGTTGTGTCATATACACATCCTCTTGGAGTTTTCCATTTAGGAAAGCGGTTTTGACGTCCATCTGCCATATTTCATAGTCATGATATGCAGCAATGGCAAGCAAAATTCTTATGGACTTGATCATTGCTACGGGTGAAAAGGTCTCATCATAGTCAATACCATGAACTTGCCTATAACCCTTCGCTACAAGCCTAGCTTTGTAAGTATGCACCTTCCCATCCATGTCAGTCTTCTTCTTGAAGACCCATTTGCATCCTATGGTTTTTACACCTTCGGGTGCATCAATCAAATTCCAAACTTGATTGTCTTGCATGGATTGCAATTCGGATTCCATGGCTCCAAGCCACTTGTCCGAATCAGGAGAAGACATCGCCTCTTGGTAGGTTGACGGTTCATCATTCTCAATGATTTCTACCTCATTACTATCCGTTACGAGAAATCCATATCTCTCGGGCTCGGATCGTAACCTACTAGATCTGCGAGATGCTTGTGTATTTTGAACAGGTTCCACAACTCCTTGTGGTTCTTGTTCTTGTTCCACTATTGGTTCAATGTTATTTTCTGGGTCTCGAATTTTTCAAGATTTATTTTACTCCCACTGATTTCTTTGGAGAGAAACTCTTTCTCTAGAAAGACACCAGTTCGGGCAACAAACACTTTGTTGTCCTCTCGGTTGTAAAAGTAATATCCTTTAGTTTCCTTAGGATATCCCACGAAAATACATTTATCAGATTTGTGTGCAAGTTTGTCTGAGATAAGTCTTTTGACAAAAATTTCACAACCCCAAATCTTCATGAAAGATAGACAAGGCTTCTTTCCGCTCCACATCTCATATGGAGTCTTTTGAACCGATTTAGTTGGAACACGATTTAGTGTGAAAGCAGCGGTTTCTAGAGCGTAACCCTAAAAAGATATTGGAAGATCAATTTGACTCATCATTGATCGAACCATGTCTAACAAAGTCCGATTCCTCCTCTCGGACACACCATTCCATTGTGGTGTTCCGGGTGGAGTCAATTGTGAAACTATTCCACAATTCTTTAGATGATCATCAAATTCTTGACTTAAGTATTCACCACCACGATCTGATCGAAGTGCTTTAATGCTTTTGCCAAGTTGTTTTTCTACTTCATTTTAAAATATTCTAAATATCTCAAATGCTTCACTCTTATGTTTCATTAGGTAAACATACCCAAATCTACTATAATCATCAGTGAAGGTTATGAAGTATTGAAATCCTCCCCTAGCATTGCTACTTAATGGTCCGCATACATCGGAATGTATCAACCCCAATAAGTCGCTTGCCCTTTCACCCAACTTGGTAAAAGGTGTCTTAGTCATTTTTCCAAGAAGACATGACTCACAAGTATCATATGACTCTAAGTCACATGAACCCAAAAGTCCGTCCCCATGGAGTTTTGAGATACGCTTCTCATTAATATGACCAAGACGGCAATGCCACAAATAAGTATGATTTACATCATTAGGTTTAGATTTCTTATTTACATGATAGACATTATTTTCATTCTTGACATCCAAGATATAAAGGCCATTAAATGAATTAGCAATACCATAAAGCACATCATTTAAATAAATAGAAAATTTCTTATTCTCAATAAGAAACTTAAAACCTTCATTATCCAAACAAGAAATTGAAATAATATTTCTGCTTAAATCCGGAACATAATAACAATTGTTCAAAACAAGAATTAATCCGGAAGGTAAAGTGACTTCATAAGTCCCTACGGCTAATGCAGCAACTCTTGCTCCATTTCCCACACGTAGATCTACTTCACCTTCTTTAAGCAGTCTCCTATTCTTTAGTCCCTGCACATTTAGACAAATGTGAGAACCACATCCGGTATCCAATACCCAAGAATCAGTGGTAGAAAGGAGAATATCTATCATATAGATACCTGAAGTCGACGCAGCCTTGCTGCTCTTCTTCTTCTTTTGCTCTTCCAAGAAAGCCTTGCAATTACGTTTCCAATGACCAATTTCTTGACAATGGAAACAAATTGCATCCTTTTGTGTATCGGGTTTTGCCTCAGAAGCCTTGGCAACCTTTGCCTTGCTTATCTTGGGTTTGACAACTTTTGCCTTACCCTTGCCTTTGGCACCAGGCTTCTTCCCATCATGAACCAAGAGCACGGGAGAACCTTTCTCCACAATTTTCATCTCTACAGTTTTGAGCATCCCATGCAACTCAGAGAGATTCTTATCCATTCCATGCATGTTATAATTCATTACAAACTGATTATAACTTTTAGGCAATGAATTAAGAATGAGATCCGTGGCTAGCTCCAATGGGATTGGATAGCCAAGTTTCTCAAGGTGCTCTACATAACCTTTCATTTTAAGAAAGTGAGGATTCACTTGTTGCCCTTCATTCATTTTACAAGTAGTGAATGCAACAATGGTCTTGTACCTCTCTTGCCTAGCTTGCTCTTGAAACATGGTTCTCAACTCCACGCCTATCTCATAGGCTTCCAAATGTTCCAAACTTTGTTGGAGTTTTGAACACATAGCAGCAAGCATGAGACAACTTACATCTCTAGAATCATTACGATGTTTCTTGTAATTGTCTCTTTCTACCTAGGGGCAGTAGGCGGTGGTTCAGCAGGGAGAGGCCCATCGAGAATGTACAACTTATCTTCTTGCCTAAGAACAATTCTTATGCTACGGATCCAATCCATAAAGTTGGTACCATTCTCTTCGAGCTTATCCTTCTCAAGGATCGATCGCAACGACATTGATTGAGTGTTATTAGTCATTATCTACAAATATGCAAAAATTTCCAAAATTTTATAAGTACCGATTTTCATTAAAGAGATAAATAGTGTATTTTTCAAAATACTCCCACTAAATTATATAACCTTCTTATACATCCAATGTATAATATAATTTAATTGGGTTGAGATCCCGCTTTAATCTAATTTTGAGTACGCTTTGGCGCACCGCTCAAAATTAAATCAATTAGGTAGACAACTCTTGTCAATCATATCTCATATGACTCTCAGTTCTTTTCATGAGATTCTTTTAAGAAATCCAATTTCAAAAGCATGTTAAATCTCATCTTTGCCTTAAGCCCAAAACTGTTTTGACGCTTAATTAAGTCCAACCATTTTAAACGCATAGGAAACTCTTATTCACTCATCTTGCTCAAACATGAATAAAATCAATGCACCTCGCTTTGGCGAGCCCACATAAAATTACTCATGTATAAACAAGTGTTTTATTCATGGCATGGCAAAAGGACTTAAAACTTTCTTTGAAGGTTCATCACATATAGCATATAACACATTTATGAGCACATAATATAAACATGTTACACATCAAGTTTAGCCATTAAATTAATCTCCATTAATTTAAGCATGGTATTTATGTGTCATTAGTTTCTCTATAATTATGAGGATGAGACTATTTCAACTTTGGTCATTATCTCCAAATCAAGACAACAAGAAGTGCGGTCGAACTAAGCCATTAGGCAACCACAATCCCGCACTAATTCAAGAAACCAAGAAAGTAGTCCATGCGGCCGAAACTAAGCAATAGATGGTCTCGATGAACGTAGGCCAATTGCATTCACAATTCCACATGGATCTCCAATCATTGAATCAAGAACTTTGTTTCTCAATTTTAGCAATTATGAACTCTTCATAATTCTAACTTCGTTTTATCTTTGAAACTTTGATTGCGATCAAGTTTGGGAAACACAATCTCGATGAACGCAGATTAGCCATCCAAACCTTGAACCAATCTTAGAATCACAAGACTAAAACAAATAGGAAAATCAAACCCCAAGATCCTCACATAAACCAACTACCCAAAACCCATTCCAGATCATCAAGTCTGGACTGGTTCTGTTACTGGTTTTGTTGGATCTCTCGAAAATTCCAAATTCTGATTTCAACCAAAATCAGACAATCTGATCCTCATGTGCGGCCGCCCAAAACTCACTGTGCGGTCGCCCAAACATGTGCGGTCGCCCAAGTGATTTTGTGCGGTCGCCCAAACTGATCAGAATGTACAGAATTTTGAAGTTCGAAAATTTTGTCTCAAAATCGTTTTTCCCCGATTATTAAAACTTTGATCCAATCAAAAATTAATAATCAACAATTCTGAATCCACCATAATTTATTTATTGCGATTGAATCGTGCGATTAAAGTTGCAAAACAATAAACCACATAAAATCACATAACACATAAACATCACATATTCCAATATTCATATCATGCAAGGCACATAAACAATTTATATACACATAACATGATCCAAGTATTGAATTAATCAACATGAACGGGGCTCTGATACCACTGTTGGGTTTCGATCAAACATGCGCAGCGGAATTTAGCATTTAAAATTTTGAAACTCAAAGCCATGGATCCGTTCATACGATTAAATCAAATACAACATAAGAATAAAGGAATAAACTAACCCTTGATGGCTATCAAATTCTCTTGGTCTTTGGTGGAGGTTTGAAGACTTGATCACGATCACAAAGCTTGAACACGAACTTTGAAGATGATGACTTTCACCCTCTAGCGGTATCCACACTTCGAACGAATATCAAAGTAGCTTCTTTGATCTTGGTTGCTAGACCAAATTGTGAAACACTTTTTCACAATCAAAAGAACTATATGGAATTTATTTTGTGTATTATTTTGTTCCTCAACCAAGAATGTCTTGGAACAAAATAAACCCTCTCTCAAACTCTTTGAGACTCACAAAATCATTAGCCTTGAGTGCTGGCCGAATTTGGTCTTTTATACACAAGCATGACCTATTCCAAATAGGAAACTTATGTCAAAATCCGTCCAAAATTCGTTTCCTAATCAAATTAGGAATCTGCCACCCGACAGCACTGTGCGGCCGCCCAAAATCACCTGTGCGGTCGCACAACTATCTGAAACAAAACTGGTACATTTCTGAGATAATTGTGCGGCCGCCCAGTCCATTATGTGCGGTCGCCCACTTCCCAGAAAGTCCAGAATTTCCAAAATTCCAATATAGTCCCTTTTAAAGATTCGTTCTATTGTGTGTGACCCTCTAGGATTATACTAAGTTGGCAATGGACTCAAACATGATCCCATAAGATATGATTAGGTTCTAGCAAACCGTCATACCTACCCAAATAGTATAACTAGATACAAGTTCGCATTCCTTTAGAATACGTCACAATCCCTTTGTCCACGATGTCATTGAACACAAGTCATGGTCAAACAGTCAACTTGTTTTTGTTCAATACTTTCTCGATTCCGAATATGTTGATAATCCAAATGACATTGATCCAATCAATTCATCTGAGTCCGGCCGAACATTTCATCAACATCATTCCTACGAGTGGCCCAAGCTTGACATCTCTCCGAGGAGGGACAAATCCATTTAGCTTATTATTCTTCCCAACGGGATTCCGATTATGCCAATCATACCCTTTATAACTACTCGGTTAAAAGTAGCGTTTGAATATGTCAAACATAATGTTCATCAAGTGGAAGACTATAATAACTTCATGTCTAGGGATTCAAATGACATAACTAATATGAGATATATGTACGACATAGACCATGACATAAATCTCATAGAGCGGGTCATGTCCAGTACCTTGTTCCAAACAAGTACCCATAAATCTAACATGATCATCCCATGATCATTTAGCCTTTATACTAGTGCTTAACAAGTACTAGGGACGGGGATTATTATAAGTAAACATGAACAACAATAATAATCAAAACATCTCTTTATTGATATGAAATAAATGATAACAATTACAACGTTTATTAAACGTGCCTAGGGCACCACTACCAACATACTATTGAGCCTAAGTATCATTAGGTTAATAAATGTATGCGTGAAAGACTAACTGGGGTTAGCTATTGAATTTAGGGTTCATTGATTTCCTTTGGGTATATGAGCACGGATTATAACTTAAATGGGAGTTAGAGAAAATCTTTTGAAGATAAATTTTGGATCGTTTTGCGGACTATTGAGTATATTGAATTGTTTAGGCTTCAAGACCGGATTAATGAAGGGATGAGAGTATAACATAGATTTAAGTGGGTACTTTGTACGAGAAATTTTGGGGTTTGCATGGTACTATTAATTTAAGGTGTTAACTCAAAGTGAAGACACTATAATGGTAATCCATAGAGATATAGCCATTTCGATGAATATTGTGGAAATAGAAATTTCTTTAGCCTTTTATATTTTAAAAGCTAATTAGGCTCGGGATGGTGATGTTTTGAATTTCTGGGGAATACTACTAAGTATGCGATTTACAAAAGGAAACACCTTTGCAGTGTAATTAAGGTTATGAATATGGTGAGCTTGGGATATCTCGAGAGTTATGTTTGAGAGCAATTGGGATTCTCCAATTTTAATTATGGATTCCAATTAGTAGTGAAGGTTATGATTGAAGGAAGTTATGTGCGAGAGGTCGTGGTATCGTGAACATTATTTAGGGTTACTACGTGGTGGTTTAGAATGGATGATTGAGGAATTTGGGAAATGACGGAACTATCGTATTAATGGCTACTTGATCATTCGGGTAAGTCTCGTTAAAATTCGGGTCGAATTTTCTTTAAGGGGGAGTGAATGTCACGACCCGAAAACTAGGCTCTATTTTATTAGTAATAAATAATTATTATTTATTTATTTGCTTATTTATTTATTTATTTATTTAAATTATTTATTTATTCAAATAATATTGTGTGCATTTTGTGGATTTGTGTTTTATGACTAGCATTTAATTTGTTATTTGTGCTAGTGTAGAATAGTTGGGTCTCAATTGTTAGTGGGGAGTATAAGAATTTGTGAGTAGTAGGGGAGGGGCCCTAAGTGTAACTTTTTAAAACCATCTTACTTACACTCTCCATCACCACTCTCCTCCCTCACTCCCTCATTTTCCCAGCCACTTCTCTCTCTCTTCCTTAGGTGAAAGAGGTAAGTTTTCTTCTCTCCTTCTCTCTTCATTATCTTCCTCTTCCTCTTGTTATTTCTCATTTCTTAAAACATGAATCATGTTTAGATCGTCGATAGGATCGTAGGAAGCCAAGAAATTTCGAGTTCCGTCACTTTTGAGAAAATCCGGGTAAGTTGCTTTTCCCCCATTTTTATGCTAAAATGTTCATATCATGTTTATATTAAGCTTGATGTGTTATATTTGAAGTTTGGTTGAGTTTGGAGTTTATTTGGAATTTATTTGGAGTTTTGGTCAAAAAATGGTGATTTTAGGAATGTTGGGTTTGAATCTTGATCTTGGTTGATGAATGGTATTATTTGAGTCTCCATTCTAGTTATAAGTTGTTTTTGGTTCATCTTTATGCTTGGAGGAAGGTTGATTATGTTTGATTTTGATTGTTATGTGAAATGGGTAAGAAAAATGGTAGAAACCCAGTTTTTGGCCGGATTTCGTCCCTCCGGGCAAGGAGGCGCACGCACCATGTTTTGGGAGGCGTGCGCACCCTTTTCTGCTTCGAAAACGCAGCCTTCTGACCTAGCGAGGCGCGCGCATCACTTTTTTTGGAGGCGCGCGAACCCCTCTTTTTCCAGTTTGTCCGTTTTTCGTTCGATCTTCCGGAGGCCATAACTTTCTCATCCGGAATCCGTTTTAGGCGTGTAAACTATTGTTTCGAAGCTCTATTCGAGTACTACAAGATGGTATAGGTTTTTCAGTTAAGTTATAAGTTTTATCCTTCAGGATTTTATTGGGTGTTTGAGGTTAAGAGGAGTTGTATCGATCCATTGTGAACAAATTTTGTAAATCCAATTGAGTGACTTTATTGAGTTATTATGATCATCTTTGTGATATAAGTGAGGACTTCATACTTTGAGACCCTTTAATTTAAAGTTACTTTACTGATCGGATTGATTTTAGAATAAGACTTGGTCTAGGTTTTAGGTGATATCCTATAGTACCTAGAGGGTTGTTTTGGAACACTAAAGTGTAGGGTTTAGCCCGGTCGTGATCATGTTCTAATAAGGGTAACCTTTTGGTTCGTTATGGGCGGAGGTAAAGCGTGAATTGGCGATTGGGTACTACGGTTTGATTAACCTTAAGGTGTATTCATTCTGATTTCCTACTTTGAAATTCCAGGTGTGATGAGATAGTTGAGTTCATAGTCCTAGTATATCTTTATGAGTAAATGTTTAGGGTCATTTTGGTAATAGTCATTGTGCCATTTGTGAGCGACCGTTTGGGTTGTGCTCTTTATGATTTACTTGTGGGTATCATATTTAGGATGTATTTTATACGTGCCTTGTCTTGGAATCACCTTGTTTTAATGATCAATGTTGTTGTGCTCTTTATGAGAAATTCCGTTTATCGTTGTTGTGCTCTTCATGAGAAACTCTTGTTATCGTTGCTGTTAAACTCTTCATGAGTACCCGTTGCATCTTTATGGTGATTATTTGGTATGGTTCCCTACTTTGGAATCCTTAGTTTTTTACCGTGCTAGTATTTTATTTCTTAGCATGATTGAAAGTCCAGCTGGTTAAATTGTGTATCGAGTCAGGCAATGGATAATGCTATAATGGCACGAGCCAAGTCCAGTATAGCATCGCCCATTGGTCCTTCTGTCCTCATCCAGATTGGCCTTGGTTGGGATGAGCTAGATCCGTTGTGGGTATTCTAGCTAATCGTTTTGGAGCATGACTTTGTGGCATGGCTCCCGCCCCTTGTGGCACTTTACATTGTTATTGGTTCCGGTACCGGGTTTCTCTTCAGCTTTTATGCTACTATGAAGATGGATTGTTTGATTGATGGGTTGATTGGTCGCTTCTGACCGGGGATTCCTCTTCAGCTTTCATGCTATTATGAAGATGATAATGGTTGGTTATTGAAGCTGCGCAGCGACCTTTATTTGGTTCTTTCAGTTGGGAAACCTTGGCTAATATCCTTTGTTATGTGTTTACTTTCCGCTGCTATCTGTTGACTGTTAATTGTTACATGCTATGTGATATTTATCATTGTTTATTGCTTACTGCATTATAGCATGTCATGTAGTTGCATTAGTAACTTACTGAGATTTTATCTCACCCCGTTTATTTCCATCTTTGTTTTTCCTTAACCCCCCCCAGGAGGAAAAGGATTAGGATTCGCGGATCGAGGAGGACGTCGAGAGGATTGAGATTTTGGGGCATGTTGTTATGGATCGGTTTACATTATTTAAATGTATAACCTTTTGGGGATAGTTTTACCATTATTGACGTCATTAAGAATTGTATATTTTATTCTTTTGGGTATAAGCCGTGGAGCTTATGTTAGATGTACTTTGTTGATTTAAACTTGGATTTGTAAAACCTTGTGTTATCATCTTTTGGTTCAAAATGGAATTTTTAACTTCTATATTTTAGAGTTTTGGTTTTAAGTCGACGTCCAGCTCGCGAGTTCCCGGCCCGCGGGTTCGGGGTCGCGACAAAATGTTACTCTTTAGTTGTGAGGACGACGGTTAAATCTGAGTGAGTTGAACTCAGAATTTTTGGGGTACACTTGTGTATATGTATGTATTATGTTGTCATCTTTTGTTTGCCGGCTTCTGTACCGAGCAGTTAAAAGTTAGGATTAATTAGTGGGAATGTAAAGTTTAAATGGTGGTGAAGTGTTTGAACCATCTCAAGTAACGTATTTCCTTGATTATTAGGGGTGTATAGTTGTATTAGTTTTGGTTTATATCCAGATATTAGTAGTAGGGACGTGTCGAATTCTATGGTTCATATCAAACCTAAGATTTCGGGGCGTTACATCTCCAAGAGTCTTGCATAGTGAACTTTTCACTATCTTGTCTATATTAACACTTTGACTTCAACCAATCATCCTTTTAGATTATCTCCATAAATCAGTCCAAGGATATAATCGGCTTTATCCAAGTCTTTCATTATGAAACTCTTTCAAAATGAATTATATGTCAATCACATATATTAGACTAGGAATTAAATTACGCTCCCACTAAATTTATTGTAATCACAAGTCTCATCTTTGATTAATTCAAACTATTTGAATACTACATCAAAATGAAATTTCACTCCAAGTAGTTTGCTTCAATCCATCTCATGGATTTCTGCAACTTGCATATTATATTAGAATTTTATGGATCAAAACTTTTAGGTTGTATCAAACACATCCTAAAGTATGTTCCTGTTAAGGAATGCTGTTTTGACATCCATTTGTCATATTTCATATTCAAAATATGAGGTCATGAAAATTTAAATTCTAATAACTTTGAGCATGACTACAGGCGCCAAAGTTTCTTCATAATCGATATTATGAATTAACTTTACTCAATTAGTCATGCTTTATCAATATGCATCTTGTGATCCACGTCCGTTTTTTTCCAAGAAAACTGATTTTATGGTTTTTTAAGCCTTCGGGTAGAACAATCAAGTTCCAAACTTGATTATCATACATGGATTGCAATTTAGATTTCATGACTCCAAGTCATTGATCTAAATCCGGAGCGAACTTTGCATCTTGATAGGTGATAGGTCAATCATTCTCAATGATATCTTTCTTATTACTTTCTATTACGAGAAATCAATATTTCTTGTTATAGATCGTATCCTATCATATATGCAAATAACTTGTGTGTACTTGAACGAATTTCCACAACTCTTTGTGAAACTTTATTCAACTTCCATCTTAGGTTCTATGTCATTTTCTGGGTCTCGAACTCTTCGAGATATATTTTACTCCCACTAGTTCTTTAGAGATAAACTATTTATCTAGAAAGTGCTATTTAGAGTAACAAACGATTTGTACTCTAATGGGTGTAAAATTAATATCATTAAGATATCCCATAAAAATACATTAATTAGATTTGGGTGTGATTTTGTCCAAGACAACACTTTTCTCAAAAGCATCACATCACAAATCTTTATGAAAGACAAACCAAGTTTTCTTTCATTCCATATCAAATATGGCATAACGAACCTCCTTAGATGAAACTCTATTTAGTGTAAGCGCATCTGATTCCAGCACATAATCCAGAACACTAATTAAAGATCAATTTGACTTATTATGAGGCGAAAAACAGTAGTTTGCAGACAATCTGCAGATTTCTGTAGAATTCTCATCAAGTCCATGGTTCAAATATTTATTACCTTGATCAGATCAAAGCACATCACTAATTTTACCATGAAATATTAAAATCCCTTTCCAAGCATTGTTACTTTAATGAACTACATACATCAACATGTACTAATTCAAAAAGTACTTCCTTTTACTACAATTAGTAAGAGATGTCTTGATTAATTTTCAAGATTCACATATATCACATGATTCGAAGTCATGTGAATTTAAAAGTCCGTCCCATAGAATTTTAGATATGTGTTTTTTATCATTGATATAGACTTCAATGCTTTAAGAATGTAACGCTTACATCCTTAGATTCAGTTTTCCATTATTTATGTTATACTTATTATTTTGTTCTTTCAAAATAAGGATATAAGGTCCCATTATATGATTAACAATACAATAAAGTGAATCATATTTAATGGTGCACCTTCTTATTCAAAATAAGAAATATCCATAATTTTCTAATGAAGAAACCAAAATAATATTTCTACTTAAAGTAGGAACATCACAACATTTGTTCAAAACAAATATGAACCCACTAGGTAAAGACACTTCGCAAGTTCTTATGATTAATGTTGCAACCTTTGCATCATTAAACACATAGGTTATTCTTTACCCTTTTAAGTAGTCTTTCTATTTCCCGAGTCTTACACATTTAAACAAATGTGAGATCCATATCCGGTATCAAATACCCAAGAACTTAGATGTAGAAAGATAAACATAAATTCTTGAAGCGGTAGTCCTACTACCCTTCCTTTTGATCTTTTAATTCAAATCGTAGTTTCTTCAACGGTTAATCTTATTGCCAAGGTAGAAGTTACATCCTTTGGATTTTAGGTTTTAGCCACAAATATTTCCTTTAGGCTTGACAACTCTTGTATTGCCTTTATCTTAAATCCTTATCCTTATTAACCATTATAGTTTGAGAAGGTTTATATTTGATATTAAGACTTAGCATTTTAAACATCAAATGTCGCTTATGAATTAATATCAAATCCGTTTGTTAGTTTCAAACTAACTTGATTATCAAGCCTTTCAAGGTGATCAATATGTCTCTCCATGTTCAAAACATGAGAACTTATTGATATACCTTTCAATCATCTTATGAATGTTAGGCTCTAATCAATGCCAAACTTTTCTTGCCTTTCTTGCTTGTAGGAACGCTTCCTACGTAATTGCTTATCACATAAGCATCCATATATTTTAGATATTTCTAAAGTTCCAAACATTTGGTAGCAAGTGGACTGACATCCATAGATTCATCCACATGTTTCTAATCAATGTCTTTGTACATGCTTAAGGCATTAGGTTTATTAGGAATAGGATTTATTAAGAATTCATAACTTCCGTTCTTGCTTTAAAAAAAATCTTAAGCTGATGACTAGGTCAAGGAAGTTAATCTCATTCTCTTTAAGTGAGGTCAATCGCAGTGATTATACATGATTATAGTTTACGACATTCTACAAAATATGCAAATACATATACACATATATTTCATACTATTATCATTTAGAGATATATAATGTATTTCATAAATACTCCCACTAAATTATACACCTTCAAATACTATAATGTATAATATAATTTAAGTGGGCTAAGATCCATATTTCACCTAACTTTGAGTCGGCTAGGGCACGACTGCTCAAAATAGGTTATTTAGGTAGATAACTCCTTATCAATCACATCATATGTAACTCTTAGATCCTTTATGAGATTTTATACATCTTATGTCTAACATGTTTTAATCTCATCTGTGCCTTAGGCCCAAAACTGTTTTGATAGCCTAATTAAGTCAAACCATTTTAAACGTATAGGAATCACTGTTTCCTCATCTTGCTCATAGATGAATAGAATTAATGCGCCTACGCTAGGGCGTAACCCACATAAAAATACCCATGTACTCACAAATGTTTTAATCATGGATTGACACATGACTTAAGTTTTAAGAAGGTTTATTTTACATAGAGACATGCATCATATATTTAATTATGTCAAACATAATATAATATAGTCTTTGCATAATGTATGTTAACTAATCAAATTAATTAACAGAAGCAAAATCTTGTGATTTAATTATGAAGCAACATAATGAGGATGAAATCTTATATATATATATTAAAGTTGGTGAGAAGGGTTGTGGGTTTGACATGTGTACAAGTTTTAGTAAAAGCTTGAATTTGGAGAAGCCACATCAACATCATCCTAAAATGTAATGACTTTTGATATTCTCATTCTTAGCTAATACTAATAGTTAATCATATTAGTAATTATATGAGTTAACTATTACTATTAATATTATAAGTTAACCATTACGATTAATAGTATAAGTTAACTATTATTATTAATAGTATTAGTTAAAAATAGTAGTTACTATACAAGTTAAATATTACTATTAATAGTATTAGTTAACTATAATAGTTACTATATTAGTTAACTATTACTATTAATAGTATTAGTTAACTATAATAGTTACTTTATAACTTAGTTTTTACTATTAATAGTATTAGTTAACTATAATAGACTATATACGTAAACTATTACTATTATTAGTATTAGTTAATTATAATAGTTATTATATAAGTTAAATTTTTAATTGTTAATATTAATTAATCATAATAGTTACTATATGAATTAACTATTACTATTAATAGTATTAATTTATTCTAATAATTATTATTATATAGATTAATTATTGCTATTAATATATATTAACTATTACTATCAATAATATTAGTTAGTTATACTAATAGTTATTATAATAATAGTAATCATATAGAATAATAATTATTATTATTAGTATTAGTTTAAATGATGATTACTATATTAGTTAACTATAGTTAAAATATTTTTTTTTAAGACATAATATTGATTTCCTGTGCAGAGCACGGGTTACCCGCTAGTCTAAATTATTTGTAAACAATTTATAGATTGGATATTTCATTCGCATTCCCAAAAACAAGGCGTAAGCCTGCCATTGGTCCATGCAATGAATTAATCCAAATTTAGTTTCCTTCTCTTGCAAACAATTTGCACTTTGTTCATAGGGATAAATTCCGAAATATTTGAATCCGCAGAACATCTATAAATTGAGAGCACAAAACGCACCGTCGAAACTAAGCCAAAACGCATCCACATTCCCTTACTAAGATCAAGAAACCAAGTAACTTCTCTATACGGTCGAAACTAAGCCAAAAGGCATCCACATTCCCGTATAGATTGGTCACTTGTTTCAAGATCATTCATTGTCTCATCAATATCATAGACTACAGCAATTCTGAACTCTTCAGAACTCTGATTTCTGCAATTCTTTTCTGGATTTTTGATTGAAAACTGTTTCAGGAAACACGGTTTCAAAAACCAGCCGTCTAACAACAGTTTCAATTTCCAAATTCGAATTATGTAAACAATTTATAGAACAATATGAACATCAGAAACAAAACAAAACAACCAGAAAACCAAGGAGAGCCGTACGGCGGCATGGGAGCCGTACGGTTCCTAAAGAACCGTACGGATCCCTTCCCCAGATTCCCAGATTTCCAAAATTTCTAAATTCGATCAATCCCATTATCGTGTTTATGCATTAATCAGACTAAAACAACACGAATTTACAGATTACGAATTTCAATAGATCCAAACAATGTCATGAATAAACAATTTATTACATATACAAATTAGATCTAAATTATCTATACACATAATCCAATTATTTATTGATATCCCATACATGCAATTATTCATGTAGATCAAATCAACATAATAACCACGAAATCCCCATACAATCATGCTCATAAACTTTTATATCGCATATAAAACTGAAATCACATATTCATCTTATCATCATGCAAAAATCATACGAATTAAATAATTTTAAACATGATATATTACAATAATCAACGATGAACGGGGCTCTGATACCACTGTTGGGTTTTGATGCATCATGCGCAGCGGAATAAACATATGAAATCAAACACCTAAGAGCCCGGATCCGTGCATGTTGATTAAATTAAATACAAGATGAAAGAAAACATACACTTGAAGATCGAATCCATGAACACGAACTTTGAGGTGCTAAAGCAAACACCCTCTATCGGTATCCACACGTCGAACGGATATCAAGAACACCGGCTTGATGAAGAAACGATTTCTTCGTAGGAATTATTTTGCATCATTGATTATTGTATTTTGATGATCATGGATCACAAAATAAATAATCATACCTCTTTATATTTTATTATTTCT
Organism: Campanula takesimana; assembly: GCA_026119855.1. Lineage (NCBI taxonomy): Eukaryota > Viridiplantae > Streptophyta > Magnoliopsida > Asterales > Campanulaceae > Campanula > Campanula takesimana. The sequence goes on from JAOWBW010000044.1 coordinate 572,442, forward strand.
AAAACAATTGTTTGTGATTTCTAAAATCACCATTAGAGGCTGTCAAACACGGCTGCATATCTTATATGAGAGTCTGACATAATTCTGTTTGGGATCGGGATTCCTTGACAATCAAGAAAACTGAACAAACTGGACTGGTACGGGAATAGCAGCCGTACGGCTCATGCAGAGCCGTACGGCTCATGCAGAGCCGTACGCCATACTTTGTGCCGTACGGTCATCAGTCCAGAAATCCCTGATTTTCAGCCTTTTAACAATCCGTTCTATTGTGTGTGACCCAATAGGATTATACTATGTTGGTAACGAGTCCGAACCAGTCAGAACCCGTAAGTCATAAGCGGACTCTAGCAAGCCATTATGACTACCCAATTAGTACAACTTTGAAAGTCGAAAGTTACCTTATAGAACATATCACAATCCCTTTGTCACGCGATATCATTTTGGACATAAGTCATGGTCCACGTCAACTTATGTTGTCTAATGCTTTCTCGATCCCGAGTAGATTGATATGAGCAAATTACATTGAACGCTTCAATTCATTTGGGTACGGCCGTACATTATCATCAATCTCACTCATCGAGAGGCCAGGCAGATATCTCTCTTGAGAGAGGGACAAATCTCATCTTGACTTATCATTCTTCCCTACATGAATCCGATTATGCCAATCGTAGCCTTTATAACCACCCTGTTAGGGGTAGCGTTTGAGTACGTCAAACATAATGTTCATCATGTGGAAGATTATGATAATCTCAGGTCTAAGGATTCAAATGGTATGACTATTATGAGATGACATAAATCTCATAACGGGTCTATCCAGTACTTGTTCTCCAACATGTACCCACAAGTTTAATCCGCATCCTATGCACTATAATCATCATATGATTATCCATTAAACTCATGCTAGCCCTTCATAAGCGCTAGGGACAATGATCATTATAATAAACATGCAAACAATATAATAATCGAGTTTGTTATCTCTATAACAATGAAGCTATGATGTAACGCATAGGCCTTTCTCAATGGCCTAGGGCATAATATCTAACAGGGTTCACCCGAGTTTGGAATGGTGGTGGTGGTGTTGGCCATTAGGCGGCAGTGGTAGTGAGCGGGAAAAAAAATAGGGTTGGGATCGGATTGCTCTTATGCTATAAAAGAGATTGCAAGGCAAAAGTTTGTACTTGCAAAACCGGGTGAAGAACCCGTTTAATCCTTAATACCATCCACCCCAACCCTACCCCCACAACCACCCTACCTATCCTAACCTAACCCCCCTCCCCGAGTGTAAATAAAATTACTCATATTTAAAATTATATTTAAACAACTCCCCACCTCTACCCACCACCCCACCTACCCAGTTAAAAATAAAATACTCATTAAAATTAATTTTAGAGGCTTTCATGCATCATTCTGCTAAAAAATAACAAACCCAAACGTGAAACTACAGATGCTATAAACACAACTCGAATTGCAGTCAATTACTACTACTTGCTACTGCCAAGTCCCTGGTTCAACCAATCAAAGGTGCCACCCCGTTCTCCCTTTATAGCTTAGGAGATGTTACTAGGTTTCCCAAAGTTGAACAGCACAACCACAATCCCCCCCCCCCCCAACCCCTATCCCGCACCCACCCACCTCACCCATCCCCCACCCCCACCACACACATTCACCCTACCCCTACCCCACCTTACCCTTACCCCACCCTATATTTCCCACTATTTCACATTGTGTTTCACCAGACAATATTTTTCCTAAATTTATCAAAACATGAAAATATTTTTTGCTTTAAATTTACCAAACAACCGAAAACATGTATGTCATTTTTTGGAAAACATTTTCATTTTCCAAAAAACATTTTCCCATATATCATTTTTTTGAAGTCGTTTAACGCGAAACAACGGAGCCAAAATTGCAACAAAGTGAGACTATTGAAAATTGACCAGCAACATTCACAAAATTAGGAACCAAATTGCAAGAGCGTACCCAAGTTGAGTTAACCATACTCCTTAACATACAACTTGGAAGTTGGAACCAAGGGAGTATTCGAATTAGCAATAATAATAAGTGTTTTAAAAGAAAAACAAAATGCAAACCACGAATATTATTTTTGATCTAATGAAAGCATTCAACAAAACCAAATTGGTAAGTATAGACAACTTATTTTGCAGATATGAGCATTGACCTTCTGGCCTGACTTGCAAATGAAACAAAATGCAAAAACAGGAAAGTTATTCTTCATCTAAACTGAAAACATTCAACAAATTAAGGAACTGTTAACAAGTGAGGGAGAGAGGGACGTAAATATAAAGGTGGAGCGGAGTGAGCCAAATCAACTGAATGTGAAAAAACAGATACTACTTCTCATTGAAGACTTTATGACTGGTCAGTGGTTTGCATCTTCTTCTTCACAAAACTTGGAGTACTTATCAGAATCCATCAATGACTTCAATTCTTCAGTATTGCTTATCTCCACTTTCATAATCCATCCGTTTTCATATGGGCTTGCATTTACCTACAAAATAAAGCTATGTTTTAATACGAAACAGATAAGAGACCGTTATAACTATATGGGGTTAATTTAACTGCCCATCCCCTGAGGTTTGGAAGATAAGCTTCACTGCCTCCCTCCCCGGAAAACGGTTTCAACTCATTTACCCCCTTTCTGCAATTGTGTAAAAGCTTGGAATAAGCTTCACATATACCAAATCAACTAGTAAAAGGATTATTCTAGTTTAACCAAAAGTCTTGAGTTCAATGTAATAGTGTAAAAGCTTGAGATAACTTTACCACCCTTGTGGTCCTACCCAACTCTTTACATGGAAAGGGGGGGTAATTATCATAAATTGGAGTTACTTTTTCAAAGACGGTGTGAATCTCATGCTTTTGGATCCAGATGAGGGTAAAATTCAAGAAGACAGTTCATAGTGCTCTTAAACTCCGGGAAGGGGAAGAAACATAGTTTTGTTCAAACGAATAAACAAATGTAGCACATACAAAGCTAAGCTCAATGCACCAAGTAACCAAGTATCTGCAGGTGTTCAGATCTACTTCTTTTAACTTCTACACGTTCCGTCCCGAAATGAAGGTTTAAGAAAACATGGAAAAGGGTGACTGAAGGCAATATGGTTCACATGGGATTGAAAATACCAAAAATTCTTGTTAATGATGGGGTTTAATTTTTAAGGGTGATTGAAGGCAATACTATATTCCTTTTCTTTCTTTCTTATATTTTTCTCTCTATATTTGTTCTTCCTTTCCTTTCTTATCAAATTTCTTCCCAACTATTTCTTTTAAATTTCTTCTTACATTTCACTTTTGTTCCCTCACCTCTTTTCATTAAAGATTCCATATGGCGATTCATGCTAGCGGACCCCAAATCATTTTGGGACCAAGGCTTTGTTGTTGTTACTAAATCATCCGTCATCAAATAAAAAATTCTAATTCACACTTACGCTCATGATGCACTATGGTGAGATCATTAAAGGTCATTTATGTACTTATGCAACTAAAAATGCAAAAATTTCAACTTTCTTAAATCTCCCTCAAAGGTTAAAATTGGACATTCATTTTGGGACGGAGGGAGTATATTGTTAATAATATAATAAGTTGTGGCAAATTTAAGGTCTAACTAAAAGAAAAATTTTAGTTTAGTACATTGAAAAAGATGTCACGAATATACATATTTGGGTCCAAGAACCAACTTATGTAGGCTTAGATACTTACCAAACCAGGGGAGTCATTTAGCTCTTCGTTGACTGCAAGAACTGTTCCCGAGACAGGAGAGTTGACATCACTTGTGGCCTTTACGCTTTCCACTGCACCAAATCCATCTCCCTTTGTCACGGAGGCCCCAACTTCCGGTAACTCAACATAAACAACATCACCTAAGTGATTTTGGGCATGGTCGGTAATGCCTATAGTAGCATTGTTTCCGTCAACTTTAACCCATTCATGAGAGTCAAGATACTTAAGATCCTTAACAACTGCATGAAAACAAGAGAAAGAAACAAGTCAACAAGTGGTGTATAATTCCGACGACGATCTTAAGCACCAAATAAACAAAACGTCAGACAGTGACAGTGTTACTAATACATCATGTCTAAGCAAGTGATTTTACTGCACATGCAAACGTGTAGATTTATCACGATCAACTCTATTCAACTCAGCCTTAATACCAGTCATCGTACTTTGGTTTGCAGAACCAAAAAATTATTCTAAAGAGTATTTATCAAGCCAATGAAAAAATATAATCCCTCCATCCCAAAATGATCTTCTCACTTGCCACTTTTCATTGTCCCAAAAAGTTCTTCCTGATTCTACAATTTGGGCTTAAAAGTACATAAACAAAACATGGATTGTGAAGCAAGTGATCATATTCTTAAAAGGTTTGAATAGTCAAATGGGGAAGATCATTTTGGGACAGAGGGAGTAAAACAAACAAACTCTCGCAAACCCCACTCCCTTCCCCCTCTCCCCCCCCCCCAACACTCATCCGAAAGTAAAAGTAAATAAAACAAAATATTCAGCCTTAAGCAGCTCTAGACAAAGAAAAATATGACCAGCGTACCGGTCAGATGAATGATGTTGGTACAAGTGTTATAGTTCCAATTTATACAATTAAAAGAAGATAAGATGTTCTAAGAAAATAAAATGTCTATAAGGAGAACATGATAAATGAATTAGAAAGAAAATTTGAAGAAGCCTGATTATGTAAATTATACTCGAGAAATACCTGTGAAAGACCTTATGATGGATGATGTATTGGGAAGAATTTCATCCATAATATGAAAGTATCCCAAATATATACCTTTGTTCGACTAGTAATTCAACTATTTTATATAAAAACCTCATTCACATAATCTTAACAGTACAAAAGTTGGGCATCAGCAAAACGATGGTGTACAAAGCACCCATCTAGAGATGAACAATAAAACAAGAGCATAGTAGTAAAGATAAACCGAAATCAGTAGAAATGTAACAATGAACAACTAAAATGGTAAAATGAAACACTTGTAAAAGTCCGGCGGATGAAAACAAAATTTTCCCTACAAATTCATTGCAACATCCACTGTGATAAACATCGACCTCCCTTTCCATTTAAATATTCCGGTCCTGCTTGTATCCTTCTTATTGAGCACTAAAGCCCATGACAAAGCTAATATGAACCAGATTATAGAAAAGGAATATCCATACAAATAGACAATAAAAGAGTCTAATAATCAAACATTAGCTAAACCTCTCAAACGAGGTTGATCAAACAAATCTGCAAGACAACAACCTCTATCAATCGAATACGGTTAATCCAAAAAGTAACCAGCAAACGAAAACCAAACAATTTAAGAAAGAACAAACTTGACTTGTATCGATAAATAAATTAGGATTAGCAATTTCTTCCTCGGTTCCTCAAAAGACTAATGATCTGTTTGGATCTCAGAAAGCACATAAAAAAGGAAGGGAAACGAAAGCCAAATTACGTCTGGTTATGAAGACAAGTATTCACACTCTACAATACTCAATTCTATACATTTAATTAGGATCTAATATACGAATAATAGCCCTATTGATTAATCGATTTCTTAAGAGAAAAAATGATGTCCTTTTCCACTACACTTTCCCTTTCAATTTTTCAGGAACTAAACAGAGTGCAATGATAGTTGAAAAACACAATGCAAGGGACACGTTTACATGTATGCAACATAAAACCTAACAGCAAAAACCAGAGATCAACCACTACAAAATCACAATAAATCCCAAATAAACCCAGTAATATTCTCGAATGATCAAATATATGAAATTAACCAAAACCCATTACGAAAAATAAGATCTTTAAAGCATAAATCGCAGATCAAGCATTAAAAAATTGAAAACAAACAAATCGGTCAAAGAAGACAATCAAAAAAAGAAAAAGGTGACGGGGGATTGATTTACCAGAAGCAAAATTTCTGTTGAATGTTGAGATCCTGAGGTAGGAAGCAGCCTTTGATGCCCATAATCTTGAAGCCATAGCCATTAATAATCCTCCCTCTGCAAATACTCTTTTTCATATACAGAGTGATTCCGCCACCACTGCTGCTGCTACTTAATGGGTTGTTAGGTCACGTAATAGGAAAATCAATAAATTATTATCTGCACCCTACATGCCAAAATTATATTCCTTCCGTCCAAAATGATCGTCACGTTTGACTATTCAAACCTTTAAAGGATATGAATACTTGTTTCCCTAGCTATGTTTAGTTTATACACTTTTAAGCCTAAATCGTAGAAATGTGAAGAACTATGTGGGACAATGAGAAATGCTAAATGAGAAGATCATTTTGGGACGGAGGGACTACTTATTCTTTTTTGGGAAAAATATTAAAAAACCCTTGTAAAAAAAAATTATATCCAAAAAATCCACAAAATATTTCTTCCATCTAAAAAGTCTTAAAATTAAATTATCAATACCAAAAATCCCAATTATTAATTATTTGACTAACGCGGTTATGTTTGAGTATTCATATTAATAATTAATTAACTTTTCTTTCAATTAATGACATATTACAAATACAAGTTTTTTGTAATGCAAAATAATTTAATTGTAATATTAGTATAAATAATAACAATAATAATAGTTATAAAAACAACAAGAATATTTAATTATTATTACTAATAATTTTAATAATACAATTAATTATAAAAGTAATAAAAATGAATAGTAATAATGACTGTGATAATATTGAAAAGAATATCATCATAATATTTATTATTTTTATGATCTTATGTAATAATAATAATAGTAATAATAAAAATAATAACAATAAAGAAGCACCTACCAATTATTTTCTATTATAAAAAAAATCATATTTTATTACTAATAATTTTATTAAATATCAAGTAATTAAATAATAATAATATTGATTAATTTTTGTTGTTATTATTATTAATATTATTTCATAATTATGATATTACAATTATTTAGCGTTGTAGTTTTTTTAATATTCCTAACATATCATTAATTGAAAGTTAAGTCAAGTTTTTATTAATATGAATGTTCAAACCTAACGGCGTTAGTTAAATAGTTAATATTTGGACTTTTTGGTATCAATAATTTAAATTTAAGACTTTTTAGATTGAAGAAAAAATTTGTGGATTTTTTGGATAAGGGTTTTTTGGTATTTTTTTTTTCTCTATTCTTTGTTTCCTTTTCTTTTTAGAAGAAGGTGGTGTGTCAATGTGTCAACAAACCCAAAGGAGTTGGTGGCTTTACTTGTCAAAGGGAACGTCACTAGTCAATTCTGGCTGACTTAATTTCTACTTATCCCCTGCAGTTTTAGTTTTATTCATTGAGCCCTTTCTCTTTCAAATGTATCCCCAAATCGACCCTTTATGAAATTTTTAGATTCTCTCATCTTGTTAGAAACGGGATGAAGATCGGTAACCATGATTAAACACTACAATTAGTAAACTATAAAAGCGGTTGATACCAATTTTTACTTTATACTCTTTCTATCTCAGTCGAATTAAAGACATTTTGCTATTTTAAGTCTCCCATTCAAAATAACATTTTCTTATGTTATGCTTGTTAGTGTAAACAGAGGTGTTACCTCAGATGTTATCACTGGCAGTCATGTGCTACCCCACGAAATATGTGTTATAGTTTTACATTTCTTTCCATAATATTTTTTATACTAATGTCCTAATATTATTGTCTAGATGTTGGTCCATATTTCAGGTTATAATAAAGTTGATTTAAGGAGCTAAAAACGTGGAGAAGAAATTAACAAAAAGAGTTATTCATAAATGCCGAGTTATTTGAGGAGTTACAAACATATTTAACATGTGTTAAATATGTTAAACATGGAGAAGACCAAGTCCAAGGTTTGTTGCTGATCAAATGGATGAAGTACAAGGCATAGGAAGCATGGAGTACAAGAAGGAGAGGCTTAGACTTGGGCAAGAAGAATTCGGTTGAGATAATTATGGAAATTGGACCGAGTCAAGCTTGGATTGTGGAGAAGAAGTTCACACATGATCTCCCACTCTCCTCACACGTTTACAACAGCCCATGGCTGTTTCTTTGTGTAGCCTCCAAGTATTTGTGGCTATATAAAGTGCTTGGATGAAGACATTGAAGATAAGCCAAAATTTACACACATCCATAGCACAAGAACAAAGTACTTCTTGGCTCCTTTGTATCCTTCCTCCCATACACTCTTTTCCACACTAAAATATTTCGGGTTTGAGTGTGTTTTGGCTAGGATAAGATCATTGTACTTTGTTTTTATTTTGGTTCCATAGAGCATATATCATACTAGCTATAGGAAACCTTTTGACTTTGTAATTGGTATTGATAATAAAGTTTTCGCCATTTAGGCATCTCAAGTTATATTTATATAACTTGAGAAAAATATATCTCTTGTGTTATTTATTTTTCCGCTGCAAAACTCTTATATTTTCGGGTGTGTGTATTCTGTCCGTCAGCGTGTGTTACCTGGGGTGTTACCTAACACTTGAGGTAACATCTGTTCTCAGAAAGCTTTTGACAAACATTTTCAATGCTACTAGTAATTAACATCATTTGTACAATGATAAAAGTGAAAATTTTCAAAAAAAACTTGTAAACACTCGTTTTAGTGTAAAACTTGTTTTCATATAAAACATAATCCCTTAATGCAAAACAAGTTATATGCATCTTTTAGAGTGTAAAATGATAACGTGTTGCAACGATAAAACTTACAAAATAAAATAAAATATTGTCATGAGATTAAAATCTAGGCGAGCAACAAGGAGGGCACTGGCCTATTAACAAATTGTAAGAACATGCCTATCACCCCCTTTATATTAGAGTTGGTTACTCTCTTGATGCAGAAAACCATATGGTAAAAACTCAGAATGATCATAGATTTACTGTAGGTACATGGTAATAAAACTAATTTCAAAATTCAAAATTTACATACATCTTTCAGGATTACAACCAATTTGAGTGAGGCGGACTCAAATCACATTCTTTGTATTTACAAGCTAAATCACTAGCACAACTGCATCAGATGGGCAATGCAGTCTTCATATCCTTGTGCATTGTTCTGATTACACCAGTAACTTGTTCAATCTGCTCTTTAGTCGAACACGCCGAAAGAAGCACTTTCGCGGTCCCACCATCCGGGTAACACCCGTCATTAATCATTTCCTCAAATATTTCTAAGCACTTTCTGTACTGTTTCTTCCTAGAATACCCTCCAAGACGAGAAGTCCACGTCACCACGTCAGGTTTCAAATCCTTGTCAGCAAGCGTTTGAAAAAGCTCCTCCATTTTCTCCAAGAATCCAGACCGTCCGTACGCGTTGATCAAGATGTTGTAGCTGCTGATGTCAGCTCTGTAGGGCCCGCTTTCCATTACGGTCAAGACTTCTTCCATCTTCCCAAAATGACCTACGCGACCGTAAAGGTTCATCATACTGTTGAGAACAAAAGTGTCGGGCTCGAGTCCCGAGTTTTGCATTTGGTTCACAATTTCTTCGCATTTTCGGACGTCTCCGGCTTTTGTATAGGCTGATAGAAGAACCATGTGGGATTTCATTGTTGGCACTATTTCGAGGCGCTTCATATCATCAAACACGGATTGAGCATCTAAAACATCAACGCGTAGATTACAGTTTTAGACACATAGAGAAAGCAAGAAAATAACAACCTCCATCCCGGAAAAGATAGCATTTCAAATGGTGTCTCATTAACAAATATTAGAATTGCATAGGGATGGCTAGATTTTCATGAACTTATGGTCAGAGTTTAATTGATTTGACCATATAAGTCAAAGCGGGACTATCTTTCCAGGACGGAGGGAGTATGACAATTAAATTTAAGTAGCGTCCTGTCAATCTAGTTAGGATAGTGGCGGACCCAAGACCTTTTGTTTTCTTTACCATTTCTTTCACACTAAAAATTGCAGAGCAAGTTGTTGACTTTTGGTGCGCAAAGTCAAATATAAGAACTTACCCTCATGAAGACCAGCTCTTCCATATGCATCCACCATGATATTATATGAAGCTCTGTCTGGTTCACACCCCATGTGTTGCATGAGGGAAAAGATTTCTGCAGCACCATAAGGAAAACCTGAACGACTGATGGACGAGGAAATTGTTCAGCTTTAGCTGGTTGGGGCTTGTAATTAAAAAACTAACTTATTCGATCTATTAGTTAAATATCAGTATTATTATTGTTAAAACTTCTAACTTCTGACAAAATGACAGAAACAGCTAAAAATGTGCAAAGAGAACTCTCATATTTTATGAAGCAACGCTGTTTCAATTGATGAAAATAGTAAATATTCAAAGAAAATTTAGAAAGTGACCTGTATGCTTCCATGAGTGCATTATAAGCATAAACATCCGGCTCATGCCCAGCTTCCTGTAGCTGCTCAAATATTTCTTCCGCTTTTTCGCAAAGGCCAGCCCTAGCAAATGCATTCACCAGAGCAGTGTATGTGCAGATATTAGGCCTACATTTGTGACTTTTCATCTCATTAAATAACTTCAAGGCCATATAGGATCTGTTTGCCTGCAAGTTAAAATAGAGAAACAAAAATAATAATTAAAATAATTAAGAAGAAAATAAATTCTTAGAAAAGTAGGTCCGTTTATCATGAAAAATGTACTCCCTCCGTCCCAAATAAATGTACAATTTGTTTGGGATGGAGTATAATGATTCTGAATGCAAAGCCAACAACATGCACATCCTTAACATGACATGAAAAGTCACAGCAAAAAATTAGAATGCAAATAGTTCTACATCATACAAGTTATTCATGTTAAGGTACCCAGTTGAAATTCAATCAAGACTGAAGGGGATTTGCTGATTAGAATGCAACTAGTTCTGCATCACACAAGAATATTTTTGCATCTTTGTTATATAAATATTTTTGAGGGGCACACTCCTGCGAGACCGTCTCATGGCGTGAGACGGCTCACAGCCAAGCCGAGCCGGACGAGCCGCCGAGGCAAGCCAATTTTTTTAATTATTACTTATTTTTTATTTTTTTTTACCCTCCAACTTTTTTTCCCGCGCCATTTTTTGCTCGCCAGCAAAAGTACACTTTTTTATAAAGAAATGTAGCACTTTTTTCTCAAATGTAACATTTTTTTTCCTTTTCAAAAATGTACCACAATTTTGCTAAAATAGATTAAAGATAACATAAGATTGACAACTAAACTAATGTTACATTTTATAAATAATGAATGTAACCTCTCTTTTTCTCAATTGTAACAGTTTTTAATCTAAAAATCTAACCTTATATCTGAAAAGTAACATTGAAATGCAACCGATTATGTATATGAATTCTTACTTTTTTTTAAAAAAAAAAAAGTAACATTTACTAAATAAAACTGTTACATTCATCTATATAGAAAATTATAATCATATATCCACTCTGTTACACTTCAATAATTACTTTTTCTAACCACAAAAACTATTTAAATTTTTTTGCGAAACTATTGTTACATCTTACAATAAAGTGTTATTTTTTTAAGGCTAAACTGTTACTTTCTTCATAAAAACGTGTTACATTTTTTACGACGAGCGGCGCACTTTTTGTGTGTGTTAAAAAGTATTTTTTTTTTTTTTAAAAAAAAAAAAAAAAAACCATATCATGACCTATATAGTTTTATTCGTCTCGCTGAGACGAACACAACACTATTTTTAATTTTTTTTTTCCGACTTCAAAATCTCAAGATTTACTCCCTCCGTCCCGGTTTAAGGTTCTTAGTTTGACTTTGCACGCTTATTAAGGAATTAAGGCAAAATTGAGTCATAGATAGTAGTGGGTGGAGGATATAATTGTACATTCATAATGCAAGTGGGTGAAAAGTAGATGGGTAAGTGATGGGCTTTTTGTAATATATGAACTTTATGAGGACAAAAATGTCTAAAACACTATTCATCCTTTGCCATTTAAGGAATAAAACAACTAAGAACCTTAAACTGGGACATACCAAAAAGTAAAGTAAGAACCTTAAACTGGGACGGAGGGAGTAGCATTTTAAAGTTATTGGGGGTTTTCTTTTTACGGAAAGACACGTGTCGCGCGCTGGGAAGACAAGGGGTATGACTGGGCGGGTTGACGGGTTTGACCCGTGGGCGGATCCGTCGCACGGTGTGAGGCAGCCGCACACGAGTTTTTGCCTTTTTTTTTAACCATGCATCTTTGCTATTTAATTATCTAAAAAGTGAACATTTTCAGAATGACCCCTAAATAAAATTTGGATATTCATTTAGGTAAGGAGGTAGTACTATTTAAGGATGTTTTAAATCCACATATTTCCATGTCCAAGAAAAGCAATGTGGCGGACAGTAAAAGGGCCAAACATATTATTCAAGGCTAGAAAAGTTGTAGAAAGAGCAATAGCGATCAATAGCAATGCGAATCACCTTTCCATATATGTTGATCAACATTGTATAAGTATCAGCCAATGGTTGGCAGCCATCTCTCTTCATCCTTTCGAAGATCTCTACAGCTTTCTGTGAATTTTTTCCCTTTATCAACCCATCGATGTATGCATTATATACAATGGCACCTGCAGACAGCATTAAGAAAAACTTCTGCATTGTTTATTTGGGGTATCAACTTATATGAATAAAAAAAAAAAAAAACTATACATTCGTAGCTCTAATTTGATAGGATCACTTAAAAGAGAAAGAAAGTGTTAATCCTCTTTCTTGCTCCAAGTTCAAATACCATTTAAACAAGATTCACAATGGCTATATGGATACTCCCTTCGTCCTGGAAAGATAGACCCTTTTGGTTAATGATGGTCAACACTAGTGAACTTTTACCAAACATTAAGGTCAATCTAATCATCCCAATGAAATTACAAAAACTGTTAATGATAAATCAGTTAATGATTTATCAATAACAATTTTCAGAATTCCACTAGGATAATTAGATGGACATAAATGTTACTCCCTCCGTCCCAAAATGATCTTCACATTTGACTATTCAAACTTTTTAAGGATATGAACACTTGATTCACTAGTCATGTTTTGTTTGGGCACTTCTAAGCCTAGGTTGTAGAAATGTGAAGAATTTTTGGGACAATGAAAAATGCCAAATAAGAAGATCATTTTGGGACGGAGGGCGTATGTCAAAGTTCACTTGTGTTAACCACCAAAAACCTACGGGACTATCTTTTTGGGACGGAGGTAGTAGACTCACATAGCAGCATGAAAACATACTTGGTGAAAGACCATGTCTCCGCATCTCCAAAAAGACAGCTTCAGCTTTCTCTAATTGTCCAGATGTGCAATATGCCCTTATGAGAACAGCATATGTATCCTCCGTAGGGATACATCGAGCTTTTAGAAGTTCTAAATATGTGGATTCTGCTTTTTTATAACAAGACTTATGGCCACAAGCATCTATAAGTAAGTTATAGATAATGACATCAGGCTGGAAGGAACTCCTGTACAATATCCATTCACACATCTGTAACAAGAGTCAAATTTGAAATGCATCAAGCTAAGAACATTACGACACTTGCGACACATAGGATTGGCTAAAAAGTTACTGCAGAAAGCAGGTTTCCCCGAGCGTACACAGTTCCGGTTTTATAGATATGAGTGAACTCAAAAATACATATCAGAGCCTTATGAACACCTGAATAGAAATATGTTGAGAGAGAGAGAGGAAAAAGGTGAGTAGTCGATCTCCTTATATTGTATGAAAATCATTGTTACATGAGGAACTATGTATAGAATTACTAAATGAAACAGGTAAACTCGTAAAATATTAATTCACTTCCCCTGAAGTATACATTAATTGCAAAGTTGATAAAGAAAATAGGAACATGCCCATTTTGTACTCCCTCTGTCCCAAAATGATCACCTCATATGTCATTTTTCATTGTCCCAAAAAGTTCTTCCCATTGCTACATCTGGGCTTTAAAGTGCATAAAGAACACATGGCTAGTGAAGCAAGTGTTCATATCCTTTAAAAGTTTGAATACTCAAATGGGAAGATCATTTTGGGACGCATGGAGTATTTAATTATTGCCATGCCCTGGACAGACGGAAGAGACTAAATGATACCAAAACCAAAAGGGGGATATACCCGCTCAACTGTATATAGTCACAAGAAGTATCAGAAGATATATTCACCAGCATGACAGAGGTTTATCGTAGATAATTTTCATTTTCGAATAACCACAAATCTAAGAAAGCATGCTTACCAAAATTATAGGGTGCCATTTCTTGTTCAAACGAAGTTGGACAGCAACACTAATGAGATCATCCCACGTAGTATTAGTGGGGGGAAGAGTATCAAGAGAACCCCAAAACCTGTCCAAGTCAATGTCCTTCTGCACAAAGTCAAAAATCTGTTGAGCATTAGGGGTCATCACTGGGAAAATTCCGTCCACAAATCCAGATCCATATTTCCAGCCTTGTCCCCTAAGCGAACCTCCTGTTCAGATAAACAGAACTGGTTATATATGATCAATTGGAGACAGATAGTCCCAATTTGACTTTCATGATCAAATCAACTGATCTTTGACAACAATTTTATGAAAATTCAACTAATCCCCTATGCAATTCTAAAAAAAAAATATGTTTCCTCATTAGGAATACTATAAATAACAATTTTTAGAATTGCATATTGATATTTGGATTTTCATAAATTATGGTCAAAGTTCAATTCAATTGACCATGAAAGTCAAAGTGAAACTATCTTTTTGGGGCGGAAGGAGTAATATTCTGAAGCATTGTAGTGGCAGAGTTTTAAGTACCCTTTTTCCTAGAAACCTTTTTACGACTGAAGCTGGCCAGTTTGCCACTTTTGTCAATGAAAAGACTATCACGCTTCATCTTACTGTTATGCTCAATATCTGGAGCCTCCTCAGCTCTGCATCTAAAATCACTCTTGCAGATTTTCGGGATATTATAGCTCACAGTGCATTTTGAAATCAACCTAGAAAGAAAAAAAGGGTCAATGTTAAAATGGTCAGCAATTACTTCAATGATCACAAAATCAATACTGAGATTACATGAGTGGAAGAGCCAGAAATATTTGTAAATGGGGGCAAGACTATTTTGAATAATGAAATGTTATAATTAATTAACTAAACATAGTTTAAAGGGGGAGGGGGCAAATTTAATATAGTGTAACTTTCTCTTAATATAAAGGAAGGGGGCAAAATATTAATTAATTTTAAATGTATAAAGCACAATTCTTAAAATTGGCTAGTACTATATCAGTGCATTAAAAAAAAAAAAAAAAACTAAGGGGAGCAATTGCCCCCTTATATCAGTGGATTACATATAAAACCAGCTAATGGTGGAAAACCCAAATGACAATTTTGTGAATTATGGTAATAACACAAACATAATAGAACTACAATGACGAACTCAATACAAGAATTTCCCTCATGAAAGAAGCAGCAGCATGAATTTGTATAAAAATTAAAGTGAGTAGATTAAGCAGTGCATTTTGAAATCAACCATTGCTTCTTCTAATTTCAATACTGAGGTTGCATATAACCAGCAATTCGGAAAACCCAAATGACAACTTTACGAAATATGGTCATAACATAAACAGGATAGAACTACAATGACAACACTCTGCATACATATCCCTCATGAAAAAAAAGAAAAAAAAGCATGAAAAATTCTGAATAGACAAGTAAAGTGAGTAAATTAAACAGCATAACTCGGAAAATCAATCTAGAAAGAAAAAAAATGTCAATGTTAAATTAGTCAACAATTGCTTCTATTATCACAAATTCAACATTGAGATTGCATTTAAAACCAGCAGTGTGGAAAACCCAAATGATAATTTCTCATAATAAAAGAGAGAAAAGAAACATGTATTTGTATGGAGCATTTTTGAAATCAAACAAGAAAGAATTAGGGTTATTGTCTAAAATAATCACAAATTGAAGAGTGGGAGGAGGAATGCATATAAAGCCAGAAAATGGAAAACCCAAATGGCAATTGTGGTGATAACATAAAAACAGGATAGAAGTGCAACTACAACAATATACTTGAGAAAAAAGAAGCAAGAATCTGTACGGAATAGAAAATTAAAGCAAAAAGGAATTACATTGTTGAATAGAAGGAAGGAGGGGGTATGGAAAATGGGAAATGAGGATTGAGAAAATCTGCACCTTTTAAGTGAAGTGATATTGTGTAGGCTACAAAATATCTGAGACCCAAGAAAAAGACAGTTTAGTTCCCTCCCCGCTCACCAACCGTTAGGATTCCGAACAATGGTACGAGTGAGGAATAGGATAAAACCTCTTCTCGACTGATTCAGGACTTGGGTAAGAAACTATGAAGGTAAAGATTAAGGGAGAGAGTAAATGATAAATAAAGGCTTAAACAGTTTTGATGTTTTATAAGTTGTAGATAACTTCTCTTTTCTCTCTCTTTCTCGGTTTGGTTTCACAAAATATTTCATTCAGGCTTCATCTTCAACAATTTCTGTTGTTGTTGTCAATTTCATTAACATGGTAGTTTTATGTGTGTTTTTTTATATTTCGTTGTTCAAATAAGTTTCTCCCGTTTCTGTGAGAGTCTCCGTGGTTAGGAGCCTCTGTTTATTTGTGTGTTTGTTGTTTTTCTCATTTTGAAAATGCAAATGATGAATTTCGCATTACCTCAAAATAAAAAGGTGATTATTGTTCTTACTGCACAAGGACAATTTGTGGATTTTGAAATGTCTGGTGGACGTGTAATTGTCAACTCGAATTCTCTAGAATGTCAAGTGCTCAGAGCAAAATATTATCTAATGGGAGATTTTTAAAATACCAGATGGAGACAGTTTCCAAGCATTACTTAGAGTATGATCCGATGACTCAAAATTTCAATCAAATATATCATTGTTGTAGTTTAAGAGATGAAACATCTACATATAATTGGAATGAGTCAACGATGTTTGTGATGTACCATTTCTTTTTTTATTATTGTTAATAAAATTGATTTGTCCTTTGTTTTTTGTTTTTTTTAAAAAAAGTTTCAGATGAGATCTAAAGATAACCAAAACAAGCAATAAAAAGTTCTTTTATATACTCCCTCCGTCTTTCTAATTTGTTCACTTTTTGTCAGTTTGGGTGTCCAGATTCACACAAAAAAAATGAAAGTTTATACTCCATCCGTCCCATTTCAAATTGCAAATACTAGGTTGGCACGGGAATTAAGGGAAAAAGTGAAAAAGGTGATGTATTGTGAGTGTTGATAGTTGAGTGGGAGAGAGAAAGTGGGGTAGAGAATAGTTAGTGGGTTAGTGGATGTGAGTGTGCAAGTGAGTTAAAACTTGCCATTTTTGGATTTTGCAATTTTTGTTGGGACACCCTTTTTGGCAACTTTTGCAATTTGAAATGTGACGGAGGGAGTATTAATATTTATTCAATGGGACATATTTGTCATACTCACAATAACTATCTCACTCACATGTCACATCATACTTTACATACTTACAACAACCACTCAACTACTAATACTAAACATTTTCTTTAAGACACGTGCATTGGTCAAAGTGTGAACAAACTAAAAAGACAGATGGAGTATATATATATATATATATATATATATATATATATATATATATATATATATTTAGGGTTGCGCTCCTGTGAGAACCATTTTATATGAGAACCGTGAGAACCAATCATAACCATTAGATTAGAAAAAAAAAAATCAAGGGTCCAGATGTTAGATACATTGGATACACTTGGATACATTAGTTAATTTTCGAAAAAAATTGGATACATTAGTTTTTAACATAGTGTATCCAAGTGCAACACTTAGATACAATACTTATTAACCTATTGTATCCAAGTGTAATATCGAATTTTTTGTAATGTATCTAAGTGTATCAATTGTATCTAACATATGGACCCTTGATTTTTTTTCTAATCTGATGGTTATGATTGATTCTCACGGTTCTCACGATATTTAGGTTCTCATTTGAACACCTACCTATATATATATATATATATATATATATATATATATATATATATAGGGTCGTGCTCCTGTGAGAACCTAAATATCGTGAGAACTTGGATACATTAGGTAAAAAAAATTAATGTATCCAATGGTTCACTTGGATACATGATTGGATACATTACTTGACTTGGATACATTATTGGATACATTACTTGGATACATTAGGTAAAACTAATGTATCCAATGTGCACTTAGATACATCATTGGATACATTAAGTTCTCACGGTTCTCACGATATTTAGGTTCTCATTTGAGCATCTACCTATATATATGTGTGTGTGTGTGTGTGTGTGTGTGTATGGTCCTACTCCAATGAGAACCAAATAAAATAATAACCATAAGAACCAATTACAACCATTAGACTAGAAAATAATAGATGACTAAGATTGGACTTTCATTAAAACATGTGGCGCTGACATTATTGTAATTATTTGGTCCTTTTTGTAATCAGAGAGGGTAGTCATGTAAAACAAGCGCGGTGTCATTTTTGTAATTTAGGCCGTAAAGGAGCTCCTTGGAGGGCTCCACCGCGCTTGCTTTACACTGTAATTGAGCGCCTTGGACTTAAACTGAATCCATGTGATTCAATACTGAATCCATGTGTATTATGAAACATTGCACATGGATTCGGTAGATACTAGGGATTAACCCATGCTTCGCACGGGTGTTTTCTTTTGTTCATGGATATTTATAATTACATTATATAATTATTAAATATTTTAAATAAATATAAATAAATTTAAAGATATACTAATAAACCTACTTGTGATTTTTAATTAATAGTGGAAATAGTTTGAGTTAATATAGTGTAAAATAGATATTAAGATTGATTAATAGTATTGGTTAAGAATAACTTTATACTTTTCTTAACAATTTACTTTGTTTGTCCCATAATGATGTCAGTTTTTACTCTTGATCGATTGAGAAAATAATGTTTTAATTATAGTTAACATTATAGTAATTATGAGCTTAAATAGTACTCCCTTTGTCCCTAAATGAGTGTCCATTTTCAAGAAATCTTTGTCTCAAAATGAGTGTCTTTTTTTAACATAACTTTGTCCATAAATGTTTTTTTTTCGAAAAAAAATTTCACCGGTTTCTTTATACGCGCAAAACTAGATGTTTGGAAATGAGATTACAAGATTATATATGAATATTTGCTACCAAATTGTACAACAAAGTTGAGATTTTCAGTGTCCCTTAAAATGAAATCTGGACACTCATTTAGTGACAGGGGTAGTATATTAAAAGATAATGGTTACCTAAGTAGTACTCCCTCCGTTCCCGAGTAAGAGTCATACCTCTCAAATGCACGGGCAATAAGAAATGGTGGAAGTGATTTAAGTGTTGTGAGTGTAAAAGTAAAGTAAGAGAGAGAATGAGTGGAAGGGAATAGTAAATTGATTGGTGTTGTGAGTATAAAAGTAAAGTATGAAAGAGAATGAGTGAGATGAACAGTAAAGATTCTTCGCTATTTTAAGAAAGAGCTCTTACTCTAGGATGTACCAAAATAGAAAGTATGACTCTTACCCTGAAACGGAGAGAATAACTTAAATAATAAGTTAAAAGTAATAGTAACTATATATAGTAACTAATACTAATAATAGTAATTTTTTCAAAAAAAAAATACTAATAGTTACTATATATTGTAACTATCATAATTAGTTAATATTATTGTTAATAATAGTTACTTTATATAGTAGGCATTGCACTTAACTAATATTACTAATAGTAATAATTATGTTATATAATTAACTATTACAATTAACTAATACTATTAATAGTAATAGTTATCTTATATAATAACTTTTATATTTAACTAATACTATTAATAGTATTAGTTATCGTATGTAGTTAACTAATACTATTAATAGTAATAGTTACCTTTTATAGTAACTATTATACTTAACTTATACTATTAATAGTAATAGTTATCTTATATAGTTAACTATTATAATAAACTATTACTATTAATAGTAATAGTTAACTAATAAAGTAACTATTACAGTTAATTAATACTATTAGCTAATAAGAACAAAATGAAAAGTCACCTAATTAAAATGCTATGGATGATGTGACACCACCAAAAGCAAGAGTTACCCAAAACATGTCCACATGGCATCACCTAAAGACTCTACCTTGACTTTTTATATATATAGATTTATGTACTAAATTCATGTGTGTTTCAATATTGAACTTGGATTTAGTGGATTCTCATTTACTGAATCTAAGATTCAGTACTGTATTATGAACATTGCACATGGATTCAGTAGATAATTATCGACTAAATCCATGTGTGTTTCAATATTGAACTTGGATTCAGTGGATACTCATCTACTAAATCCATGTTTATTTTGAACATTGCAGTTGGGTCTTTTCACATTGAACATGGATTTAGTAGATACTTATTCTACTAAATCCTAGTGTACACGAATGTATTTTGAGTATTTCACTTTTATTCATCAATTTTTTTTCCAAAACCTATCTTCAAGGATATCATTCGATGATTCTCGTCGAGACGAAAAAATCAGTGTTCTCTGGAAAAAAAAATCGACCTGTAGATATTGAGCTATTTAATTTTGAAATTTAAGAGAAATTTAAATGATGGCATGGCAGATGTTGAAAAGTAAAGGTCAAACGATATCCTAGTCACATAGTTCGCAGAAATTGCAACTTCATTTCTAATTCGACGGCTATAGATGGTTCTCATCGGTTCTTATTTTATTTGCTTCTCATTTGAGCAACTTCGCACACACACACATACATCCACACACACACACACACACACACACACACACACACACACACACACACGCGCACACACACACACACACACACACACACACACACATATATATATATATATATATATATATATATATATATATATGAGAGTTGCTAGGATATCCCTTTAAGGGCATCCTAACAAGTGGCTCCATATTTTATGACCAAAATAACCTTCTACTTTATACCCTTTCAAAGACATCCACTGTAACTATAATCTCGACCCTTGATTTTGATTCTAATCTAATGATTATGCTTGGTTCCCACGGTTCTCACACTATTGTGGTTCTCATTTGAGCACTCTCATATATATATATATATATATATATATATATATATATATATATATATATATATATATATTATAAACCCGATCTGCACCATCCCTTTGAACTTAATCCAATGGTTGTTGTTGGTTCTCACACTATTGTGGTTCTCATTTGAGCACTCTCATATATATATATATATATATATATATATATGTATATATATATATATATATATATGGTCGTGCTCCTGTGAGAACCGTAAGAACTTGGATACATTAGGTAAAAAACTAATGTATCCAATGTGTACTTGGATACATCATTGGATACATTAAGTTCTCACGGTTCTCACGATATTTAGGTTCTCATTTGAGAACTTACCTATATATATATATGAGCAATGCTAGGGGCACAAAATAAGGTCACAAAATATTGCTCACAAAATGAGGTGGCGATATTTTATTGGTTGTATCAATAATGGACCCGCCACACTCTACTTAAAAACACCAATAAAATCACTACACCTAGGATTTTGTGAGCAAGATTTTGTGATTTTTTTGTGCCCCTAGTATTATTCTATATATATATATATATATATATATATGTGTGTGTGTGTGTGTGTGTGTGTGTGTGTGTATGTGTGTGTGTGTATATATATATATATATATTATATAGGAGAGTGCTCAAATGAGAACTAGAATAGTGCGAGAACCAACAACATTGGATTAAGTTCAATGGGGCGGTGCAGATTGGATTTTAAATAATAGGGACGCGGTGACAATTTTAAAATAAGTCGGAATTTCAAGAGCAGAACAAGTATTCTATCTTTAGGTTCATATTTGTGTCTCTACAATAGAACAAATCGAAGAGACAGAACGGGAGACGGCGTCCACATACTTTACCGTCTTTGATTGTAAGTTTTTTCGGGCGAAATTGCAACATTATCAACAATTCTTATCTCCGGCGCATTCTACATTATCCGGCGAAGTAATTTTTAGATTGTAGATATTCGTTTTAGGGTTTAGAGGAGGATTTTTGCTAGGACCGGATTATGATGGAGTAAAATCAAGATTCAAATTCAGGTTTTTTTTATGTTAATAATTTATTTGGTTTATAATCGAGTGTTTTTGTGCAATTTTCTGGCAATTGTTTGAGGTTTGGATTGGATACACTGTTTAACATATCTAATGTATCCAATTGTATCTATGTTTGAATAATGTGATTGCACTAAAATAACTATTGTATCCTTATGTATGATTAAAGGCTTGTGCATCCATTTAGTAGCTATGTACGTACTATACACAGAGAAATATAATATGAAAAAATTGTTCTAAAAAATGTAGTTGGATACATTGGATATCTAGCTAGTGTATCTAAGTGTAATTGTAACGCCCATCCTTAATCTCGTTAAATATTTGACTTATTTTTTAAATTCTTGACATGCTTGTTAAATTCTTGACTAGCATATTTATATGCTATTTTATTTGAGTTAATTATTTAACTACTTTAGAAAATTAAGGTGGTTAAATGTCAAAGTTAAAAGTTTAGGGGCCTTTTTGTCAAAGTTAGAACTTGAGGGGCCTAGTTGCAATTCTTTTAAAGTTCCAAGTATATAAGGTTGTTTGCCTGAGAAAGGCAAATCATTTTCTCAAAGTTTCTCGTTCTTTCTCTCTGTTTCATTTAAGGGAGTTCAGTTTTACCCTATTCTCGACTCCTCGCGATTAATTATCCCTCTGTTCGTGATTCCGGTCCCGGATAAATATTCGTGGCGTTGAATAGAGCGTTCCAGGCCGATCAGAAATTAATTTGGGTCAACTTGATTTTTGACTAGGTAAGTTATTGACTCCCCCTTACTTGTAATAACATGCATATATGTTATTCCCGCTACTTGTTCTTGTTAAAATTATGTTTTAAGCAATTTTTGTGATACTTGTAAATTTGGTACGAAGGGAGTATTCGTATGAACTAAAAGAATGAAATAGGCTTGCAAAAAGTGCCTGGGAAATGACTTGAGAAGAAAAATTATACTCCTATCCGTGAGACGGTAAAATAGTAACTTGATTTAAATATTATTAGAAAAATTGTACTATTATTTGTGGTACAGGGAAATGAATGAAAGTATCTCTAAATGTGTATATTAGTATAATATAAAATTGTACTTATACTTTTGGGTCGGTGAAATATTAAATTGGGATAAAAGGAAATTGTCCTATTATTTATGGGACGGTAAAAGAAATAAATTTAGCCTGAAATAATGTTTTGGATATTGCCAAAGAGTTAATAAAAGTTACTCCTACGCTTGGGACGGGAAATTTCTTAACCTGGGAAAGAAATAAAAATTTCGCATTTTGGTACCTTGTGCGACCGCACAAAAAACCTTGGGCGACCGCCCATCTTTCTGAAAGGTTTTTCAAAGGAATTGACATGCTTGTGTGCGACCGCACAGTCCATTTTAGGCGACCGCACAGTTACCTGAAGAACAAAATGTTGTTTAAAGTTTGTATAAGTTGGAAGTAACTCTAGTTAAGGTATATAACCTTAGTATAAGATGTCCTAGCAAGTGTTGTGACACCTTAGGGGCATCAGAACTTGGTTTTAAACGTGAATACTCATTTAATTAAAATGAGAATTTAGTCTTGTACATGAACACTTATAGAACTCAAATGAGAACTTGAGTATAAAAGGAAGAACTCTTTTATATGTCTTGAAAGTGCTATGAACAAGCACTTATGTGTTATGCTTGTCTTGGAACCTATGTTTGTGCACCTAGAGGGCACCAAATTAGTGTCTTGAGCTCGAATATCCTATGTAGGGGATTATGAACTTGTAAGTATGAGTGGTATAGCTCATTTACTTAATTTGAACTTGAAGTAGTCTTGGTCTAGGTTTAGGGTACTACCCTAGATGGCCTAGATGAGTGTTGTAGAACACTCTAGTACTGAAAAATAGTCCCTTTGTGAATAAATGAAATGTGGACTTGAATCATAATTAAATGATAACTTGAGTATAAGAGTAGTAACTCTTTTATGTGTCTTGAAGTCAATGTTTGTGTACTTTAGGGGCACCAACTAATGTCTTGAGCTTGAATGGCCTAAGAAAAGGATTAGAAATTAATACGTGAAAGATGTTTAATTCATCTTCCTAGCTTGAACTCGAAGTATAAGATGTTTAACTCTTGTACATGTTTAACCATCCAAAGAAATGGATTGAGAACTTGGATATAAGATGATAAAATCTTGCATATGTATTGAATGTCCTGAATGTCTTGAATGTCTTGAATGTCCTGAATGTCTTGAATGTCTTGAATGTCTTAAGTTGAGACAGTAACTTGAAGTATAAGACAATAAAATCTTGTACATGACTTGAACATCCAAATAATTGGATTAAGACTTCAAAAATAAGATTATAAAATCTTGTACGTGCCGTGACACCAATATAGGTGTATGGTAATAAACTTGAAAGAGTCTTGATGTGTATATGCAAATCTTGCATATATTTACGTGATTGAGGTCTGTTATTAATAGACCCTAACTTGGATTGATCGTGTTACATGGACACTTACGTGCCATAGTTGAACTTGATTGGTATTCGTAATAATTGAGTACGTGTACTTATATTCTCGTGAGCACATGATATATGATTACATGGTGCATATTCTCGTGAGCACATGATACATGATTACATGGTGCATAAAGAATAGTCCACTAATAAGGGACTGAGTTCTATTCTCGTAGTTCAAGTAAACATCTACTTGTGCATTATTGTGTGAGTCCAGCTGGTTCTCCTTGCTTGTTCGAAAATATATAGGTTCACGCTTGTCGCGAGAGCTGGGGTTTAAGTGACAATCGGGTCCCTATGTATTTCCGCTTGACCCCTTACTACCGGCCATAGTAAGGGCATAGCTTCCTTGGTTGGAGCAATAAGCCTGACCTAAGTGAATGCTAAACTCTTGTCTTGAACACCACGTGGATCTTGTTCTTGTGGATGACACTGGTTACCAGGTCTTCTTATATACTGCACAGCAGTTCTTGTTCTTGTTCTTGGTTGTCCTCAGCTAGAAAAGCATCGACAACAAATGGTATTCTTGGGAGGAATAAGGAAGGATTCAGGTACAATGCGTGATAGGCCTATGTGCATCTTGGTGAGCTGGTCTAGCCTCTCACACTACTTGACTACTTGTTACCAGATCATATCTTGAGCTTGATTACTTGTTGGGTTGGCTTAGCCTCTCCTGTACTTGTTACTTGATGATACTTGATATATGTTTAGTTGAGTATCTACTTGTATTGCATGATAACATGACATATAGTTGCATGTTAATAGCTTACTGAGATTTATCTCACCCTTTATTTGTTTAATTGTTTCCTCCCCCCCAGGAAAGCAGGGGATAGTACGCAGTGAGGCTCGACTTAGCTGTGAATTTACTCAGCAGGATATTCTTGTTCGAAGTTAGTGTCCTTTTATATTTTGGTAAGGATGATCTTGTGTGAGTTAATAAACTCTGGGCTTGTATTGGGGTAGTATTTGTTGTCCCTAGACAGTTCTTGATGCCAGCTTATTTGCTAGGCATGTCTTCCGCTGTATGTAACCTTGTTTGGTTTTAATTTTCTTGGTCTAGAACTCGTTGTGAGCTATCTTAGCTCCTTATTCTTGAGTAGATATAGCATGTCAGTTTGTTTCTAACAGGTATTGTTCCTGTTTCCCGTTAGTTTCTTGTTTCTTGTTAGTACGTGCACCAGGTTCGAGGTTCTATTAGGGGATCCCGGGACTTGGGGCGTGTCAGTGTGGTATCAGAGCTATGGTTTAGCTCTAAGCCTGGATAGGGTCTATGGCCTTGATTGGGTTAGTCTTGGGCGTGCTACCGACGTCGAGTGCTTCGTTACTTGTTGTTATACCAGGCATAGGACTGGTGTTGATAGGATTGATCCAATTGGATTAGATGATTCGAGAATCGAGAGTGCGAGTCTTCAAAGACTTAGGCATATCTATCTTGTCTTGTGGACATTGTTTCGTGCTATATATGCATGCTTGTCCTTATCTCGTGAATTGCGTGGAAGTGTATTCTCTAGTAAGAGACTACGTGTTGATATCGTTATTTATAAGAGCTTGATAGAAGTGTGGGTGATAACACCCTATACGTTCTATGTTAACTTGGTCATGTTACCTAGATGGGACATTGATGTGATACGTGTTATGGCTTGGCTCTTACGTGTTATGATTTGGCTTTCTATATGTTATGCCATTCTTGTTTACCACAATAGATGGTAATTATTTCTATGCTAGTATGCTTGACTATATATGTGAGCATGATAGATTTATGCATAACCTTTATGTTCTGCATTGAAAGTCTAGAAAGGGTTCTTGAGATTGTACTGGGTATTTAACCTATGTGATTGATAGTGGAATTTCTAAACCAAACCAGATGGATGTATCCATTCTTGATGAGAAACTTGGATTATCTTGAGTTGTGACAGTGCGAATACAGTGCTGACATCTGGATTAATGTTCTTGACATCGATTGAGTTAAACGAGTTGAAGATTCAACTTGAGAATTTCTTGATAGAGGATATATCTACCTTGTAGTGGATGTTTGAAGTGAGTATCTGTGTTGACCTATAAGTGGAAACAACCAAGGTGCGCGTGTTCTTGAGATTTTCTTGATCTTGTTAGAGATTCATTAATGAATTTCGAGGGCAGCTCTATTGTTAACTATTTGACACCGAGAGCTACATCTTTTGATGGATTATCTTGATGGATTGATATACGTAAAGTCAGTTCTGAATATTGAAACGATGGATAACCACGACTTCAGTATCTGAGATTGCCTAGTGGATTTGACTAGTATTACAGTGATCTGGAGGATATGACCAGTTCTATTATTTTAGTGGATATGTAAAGTTTCACCAATATAGTGGATTGACTAATCGAGTCTGTTTGACTTTATGTGTTTAGATGTTATAATTGATACATCTTGATTGCATGAAATATTTGTGAGTATATGTGTATATTCTTGATTGCTCTTGAGTTCTATTTGTTGATTATATATGTTATAATCTTGATCAGTAAAATCCGAGGACGAATTTTCTTTAAGGTGGGGAGGATGTAACGCCCATCCTTAATCTCGTTAAATATTTGACTTATTTGTTAAATTCTTGACATGCTTGTTAAATTCTTGACTAGCATATTTATATGCTATTTTATTTGAGTTAATTATTTAACTACTTTAGAAAATTAAGGTGGTTAAATGTCAAAGTTAAAAGTTTAGGGGCCTTTTTGTCAAAGTTAGAACTTGAGGGGCCTAGTGGCAATTCTTGGAAAGTTCCAAGTATATAAGGTTGTTTGCCTGAGAAAGGCAAATCATTTTCTCAAAGTTTCTCGTTCTTTCTCTCTGTTTCATTTAAGGGAGTTCAGTTTTACCCTATTCTCGACTCCTCGCGATTAATTATCCCTCTGTTCGTGATTCCGGTCCCGGATAAATATTCGTGGCGTTGAATAGAGCGTTCCAGGCCGATCAGAAATTAATTTGGGTCAACTTGATTTTTGACTAGGTAAGTTATTGACTCCCCCTTACTTGTAATAACATGCATATATGTTATTCCCGCTACTTGTTCTTGTTAAAATTGTGTTTTAAGCAATTTTTGTGATACTTGTAAATTTGGTACGAAGGGAGTATTCGTATGAACTAAAAGAATGAAATAGGCTTGCAAAAAGTGCCTGGGAAATGACTTGAGAAGAAAAATTATACTCCTATCCGTGAGACGGTAAAATAGTAACTTGATTTAAATATTATTAGAAAAATTGTACTATTATTTGTGGTACGGGGAAATGAATGGAAGTATCTCTAAATGGATATATTAGTATAATATAAAATTGTACTTATACTTTTGGGTCGGTGAAATATTAAATTGGGATAAAAGGAAATTGTCCTATTATTTATGGGACGGTAAAAGAAATAAATTTAGCCTGAAATAATGTTTTGAATATTGCCAAAGAGTTAATAAAAGTTACTCCTACGCTTGGGACGGGAAATTTCTTAACCTGGGAAAGAAATAAAAATTTCGCATTTTGGTACCTTGTGCGACCGCACAAAAAACCTTGGGCGACCGCCCATCTTTCTGAAAGGTTTTTCAAAGGAATTGACCTGCTTGTGTGCGACCGCACAGTCCATTTTAGGCGACCGCACAGTTACCTGAAGAACAAAATGTTGTTTAAAGTTTGTATAAGTTGGAAGTAACTCTAGTTAAGGTATATTACCTTAGTATAAGATGTCCTAGCAAGTGTTGTGACACCTTAGGGGCATCAGAACTTGGTTTTAAACGTGAATACTCATTTAATTAAAATGAGAATTTAGTCTTGTACATGAACACTTATAGAACTCAAATGAGAACTTGAGTATAAAAGGAAGAACTCTTTTATATGTCTTGAAAGTGCTATGAACAAGCACTTATGTGTTATGCTTGTCTTGGAACCTATGTTTGTGCACCTAGAGGGCACCAAATTAGTATCTTGAGCTCGAATATCCTATGTAGGGGATTATGAACTTGTAAGTATGAGTGGTATAGCTCATTTACTTAATTTGAACTTGAAGTAGTCTTGGTCTAGGTTTAGGGTACTACCCTAGATGGCCTAGATGAGTGTTGTAGAACACTCTAGTACTGAAAAATAGTCCCTTTGTGAATAAATGAAATGTGGACTTGAATCATAATTAAATGATAACTTGAGTATAAGAGTAGTAACTCTTTTATGTGTCTTGAAGTCAATGTTTGTGTACTTTAGGGGCACCAACTAATGTCTTGAGCTTGAATGGCCTAAGAAAAGGATTAGAAATTAATACGTGAAAGATGATTAATTCATCTTCCTAGCTTGAACTCGAAGTATAAGATGTTTAACTCTTGTACATGTTTAACCATCCAAAGAAATGGATTGAGAACTTGGATATAAGATGATAAAATCTTGTATATGTATTGAATGTCCTGAATGTCTTGAATGTCTTGAATGTCCTGAATGTCTTGAATATCTTGAATGTCTTAAGTTGAGACAGTAACTTGAAGTATAAGACAATAAAATCTTGTACATGACTTGAACATCCAAATAATTGGATTAAGACTTGAAAATAAGATTATAAAATCTTGTACGTGCCGTGACACCAATATAGGTGTATGGTAATAAACTTGAAAGAGTCTTGATGTGTATATGCAAATCTTGCATATATTTACATGATTGAGGTCTGTTATTAATAGACCCTAACTTGGATTGATAGTGTTACATGGACAGTTACGTCCCATAGTTGAACTTGATTGGTATTCGCAATAATTGAGTACGTGTACTTATATTCTCGTGAGCACATGATATATGATTACATGGTGCATATTCTCGTGAGTACATGATACATGATTACATGGTGCATAAAGAATAGTCCACTAATAAGGGACTGAGTTCTATTCTCGTAGTTCAAGTAAACATCTACTTGTGCATTATTGTGTGAGTCCAGCTGGTTCTCCTTGCTTGTTCGAAAATATATAGGTTCACGCTTGTCGCGAGAGCTGGGGTTTAAGTGACAATCGGGTCCCTATGTATTTCCGCTTGACCCCTTACTACCGGCCATAGTAAGGGCATAGCTTCCTTGGTTGGAGCAATAAGCCTGACCTAAGTGAATGCTAAACTCTTGTCTTGAACACCACGTGGATCTTGTTCTTGTGGATGACACTGGTTACCAGGTCTTCTTATATACTGCACAGCAGTTCTTGTTCTTGTTCTTGGTTGTCCTCAGCTAGAAAAGCATCGACAACAAATGGTATTCTTGGGAGGAATAAGGAAGGATTCAGGTACAATGCGTGATAGGCCTATGTGCATCTTGGTGAGCTGGTCTAGCCTCTCACACTACTTGAATACTTGTTACCTGATCATATCTTGAGCTTGATTACTTGTTGGGTTGGCTTAGCCTCTCCTGTACTTGTTACTTGATGATACTTGATATATGTTTAGTTGAGTATCTACTTGTATTGCATGATAACATGACATATAGTTGCATGTTAATAGCTTACTGAGATTTATCTCACCCTTTATTTGTTTAATTGTTTCCCCCCCCCCCAGGAAAGCAGGGGATAGTACGCAGTGAGGCTCGACTTAGCTGGGAATTTACTCAGCAGGATATTCTTGTTCGAAGTTAGTGTCCTTTTATATTTTGGTAAGGATGATCTTGTGTGAGTTAATAAACTCTGGGCTTGTATTGGGGTAGTATTTGTTGTCCCTAGACAGTTCTTGATGCCAGCTTATTTGCTAGGCATGTCTTCCGCTGTATGTAACCTTGTTTGGTTTTAATTTTCTTGGTCTAGAACTCGTTGTGAGCTATCTTAGCTCCTTATTCTTGAGTAGATATAGCATGTCAGTTTGTTTCTAACAGGTATTGTTCATGTTTCCCGTTAGTTTCTTGTTTCTTGTTAGTACGCTCACCCGGTTCGAGGTTCTATTAGGGGATCCCGGGACTTGGGGCGTGTCAGTAATAGTGACAAATTACCACTGACAATACACTTGGATACAACAGCTATGTTATTTTGTGTTTCCAAATGTATCTAATTGTATTTTTGTTGAGCAATGCACTTGGATATAATAGTTATTTGCTTACTGCATCTAAGTGTATGATATTAACAAATTTGTTTTTTTTTTTTTTTTTTTTTATGTTTTTTTTGTAGGTGTTGGAAGTAATCATATTAACCTTCCAGGTGATAATAATGTTGGATATTACTCTGCTAATAGTGATGATGCTTGTTCGAAGTTGATAGTAACATCAAAAGATAGTCGGTGTTAGGTTCCTGTTGTGAGGAAGTTTATAAGACGGTTATTGGTCAGTCTTTTGGAAGTTATAAAGATAGTTTTCATTTTTACGAAACATATGGTCGGATGTGTGGTTTTGATGTCCGTCGAAGTACTGTTAAGACATCAAGTAACAGAAGAATGATATTTAAGTAGTATATATGCCACAGGGCAGGGGTGAATGATAAGAAATAAAAATAACTGAATATATTGATGGTGAGAGCAGTAAACAAAGCCGAAAGATGATGTTTTCTATGGTTGTAAGGCTATTTTTGGATTGAAGTTGTTGGGTTATGATGAAAAGGATGGTGTAGTTGTGTATAAATTTGTTGAGCAGCATAATCACAAACAGCATAATCACAAACTAGTTTATCCAAATTGCAGGCATTTCTTAAGATATGGTAGGGAAATGTCATTGGCGCATAAGAATTTTGCATTTGATGCATCAAAGGTGAAAATAGGTGCCTCTCAAGCTCATGGTTTGATGAAATAATTGGTTGGAAGTTACGAAAATATTGGAGCTACCGTGAGAGATTTTAGGAATTGGAGTAGGGATTTTAAGCATGATATTGGGGAGAATGATGCTCAAATTATTTTGGACAAGTTTAAGACCAAGAAGGCACAGGCTGATTCTTTTTATTATGAATATGATTTGATGGACCGGGTCGTTTGACCAAGTTATTTTGGGCTGATCCTATAGGCTGTAGAAACTATGAAGTATTTGGCAATGTGATGCTACATTTGGCACAAATAAATAAGTGTTTTTCAATATTGTATACTATGGTTTCAGCAGCTTATTAGTTATTGATTTTGAGTTTGTTTTTGTTGTTTTTTTTGTTGAATATAGTAGCTATATTGCTATTGTATCTGAATTGTTGAGCGATACAGTAGCCATCCATCGAGTGTATCCAATTGTAATGTTCAACAATACAAAAGAACAATGCAATTGGATACACAAGATATTCACTTACTGTATCTAAATGGATACAGTAGGTCAAATGTGTATTTTTCTAAACTTGAATTTATGTTGGTATTTATTATTACCGAATTATTTTGTTTATGTTAGTGCACATCAGGTACAATATGGTTTTTGTCCCATTTTGCGGTGTGGATAATCACAGGAAATGCGTGACATTTGCAGCAGGGTTACTTTCAAGAGAGGATATTCCTCACTACATTTGGGTTATTTTTAAACGCAATGGGATGATAACCACTATGTTTACTTACGAAATAGTGTCCTGCTATGAAGCAGGAAATACCTGTTGTTTTCACTTCGACGAGGCATCGTTGATGTATATGGCATATCATGAATAAATTATCAACAAAGGTAAATATTTTTTTTTTAAAAAGCCAAGGTTGATAGTATGCAAAAAAATGTATTGTTGAACAAATGGACTTACATACAATATCTAGTTAGTTCATGTATCCAGGTGTAATTATAGTAATATACTTCGATTGAGTAGTTATATGCAAGTGTAAATACCCCGGGAGGAGCCCACGACTTGGCTAGAGCGCGTGGAGGGATCTTAGGATGTCTAATAAGTTTTAATTGTTAGAGTCGCCACCCATGCTTTAGAGGAACATAAGAAAAACCTAATATAGCCTAATTTATGTTACAAAAACCAAATATTCGTGTATTGAGGTTCGGGGGTTAGGTTACGAAATGAGAAGTACTTAAATACCTATTTTGCCCAACTAAAGTTGGTCTTCCGTGTTCATAATCTACATAAAAAAAGATGTTTTCTTCCTATTATTTGAAAATGAGATTTAAGGGGTTAAAAGAAGGATTGAATATGGGGAGATAACTCCTTAGCCAACTTCAATGGAATGAAGTGGCCTTTGGTGTCATGTCCCAAAAGAAGAATAGAGATGAAGTAGAGAGAAGAGAGAAGGGTAATGTTTACCTAAACTTCAAGTAGCCTCAAGTACTTCTTTGGGGAATACCTTGAAAATACCTTGTTAAAGTGTTTGTGTATAATTTTCTTATCTTCCAAAAAAGTCCTCCTTTCAATGGTGAAGAAGAGGGGTTTTTATAGGTAGAAATGAGTTGTTTTTGGTGCCAAAACGAAGTCACAAAGATAAAATTCCCGGGCAAAATCATGTAAATTGAGCAAGGGAGGGATTCTTGGGCAGAATCTGTAACTGACGCCCAGATGCGCGCGCTTCCGGCGAAAGGCGCGCACGTCTGACCTATGGAGGCGGAGGCGCACGACTTTGAAAAGGTTTTTTTGACAGAATGGATTGGAAAGTCAGAACTATTATTCAGTTTAGTCCCTGAACTTAACGGAGTCAGTCAGGAACTTAACAGAAGTAACAAAAACTAACGAAAACACTTAAAACAAAAAGAAACTCAAAATAAAATCTGCAATCGGGGTGAGCGGTCCAAGGCGGGGTGTCTATAGAGCCCCTCAGCGGTGTGAATTGCGAAGCAAAACGCGCCGACAAAATAAAGACATCCGCCGAGGACATCACCAAGAAAAAGCAAAGACTCGATGAAAGCAGGAATTTGAAATTACGAGGGATAGAAGTGCGCTCCCTGTGTGAGCGGCTTTTGCTGATAGAAGAGCTACGGTGATGTGAGATGGCCCACTGCGGCCAAGGTTTAAAGTTTGGTTAGCAGACTGAGGCTGGAGCCGTTTAGCGGCACCATTATGCCTATTTGGAGTCCGTTGAGCGGACTAAATCTGAAATTCATTAAGCGAATCTCGTTTGCTAATTTTGAGTTTGGTTGGCAGACTTGAGTTGAGCTTAGTCCATTTGGCAAACCCGTTGTTTGCTCGTTTAAAGTCCTTTGAGTGGACCTAGGCTGAGTTCAATGTGTCGTACCCGTTATGCCCGTTTTATAGTCCGCTGAGCGGACTGGTTGAATCCGTTTAGTGAATCTGTTTGCCGATTTAGAGTCCATTGAGCGGACTGGAACTTGATGAAGAGGTGGTGATTTCAGTGGTTCGCCATGGACCAAAATTGTTGTTTGAAGCCGCATTTGCTGGTGTCTGCTGTTAGAAGCCGCACTTGCTGATGTCTGCTGTTAGAAGTCTCATTTTCTTATGTATGCTATTAGAAGCCGCACCTTCTTGTGTCTGATGTTTGAACCAGATTACCTGTCACACCACCGAAGAGTGCACCGAATTAAAGAAGTCAATTCAAAGGTTGATCAACAAGGGTTCCATCGAAGATTGTAGACTCTCTTTAGAGGAAAATAGTATAGCAGCAAACATTAGTGATGTAGCCGAAACTATTGTGGCAGACTCCGAGTTTTGTAGTGATGATGAGATAGGCTGTACTTTAAAGTTTATTAATGATAGTCATTCTTCTTGTTATATGCTGTCGTTAGACGAACTGTCTCTAGAAGCTTCTCTCCTCGGAGAAGATAACTCCACTTCACTTAAACCTCCACCACTATCTATAGCCGAAATCTTCGCAGAATCCGCCAAAATACCGCAGTCTCCATACGACATGCGAGCAGAAATCAACCTACTCACAAGGTCCGGACAAATTTATCAGTCAGACCCCAAAGGTGCGAGGAAGGTAGTCAACAAAGAATCAGAACCGTCAGACCCTGAGAAAGAGGATCCCATCCTCACGCAACTTAAACAAACTCAAGATCACATCTCTCTGTGGTCTTTACTCACTTCATCTCTGGCTCACCGGCAGATGCTAGAAAAGAACTTGGCCGCTATTATGGTCCCATCAGACATAACTCCCGAGAATGTCACACAAATGATTGACAACATTCACTTCAGAAACATCATCACCTTCTCAGAAATCGATGAACCACCATTCGGCATTGATCATAATGAACCCCTGCATATAACAGTCGAAATCAGCGGGAAGAAGATTCCCCGAGCTTTTGTGGACAATGGATCCGCCATCAATGTACTGCCGTCTCGAATGATGGATATGGTGGGTGTAGATGCAACCACTCTGAGGCCTTCCAAGCAGACAATCAAGGCTTATGACTCCACATGCAGATCAGTATTGGGGATTGTCACTCTGCCCATTACTGTGGGAACACAAACTCTGTCTACAGATTTCCAAGTGATTGACATACCGTCATCTTTCACCATCTTACTAGGGCGCCCTTAGCTCCACAAGGCCAATGCTGTTCCATCCTCTTCACATCAATGTGTCAAATTCCAATCAGGGAATGAGGTGACAGTTATTTACAGCGACTTAGTAACGGCTCAAGGCACCGACACGAAAGGAGTACCTGTGTTACAGATTCAGCATGAGGATGACCACCGACTTTTCAGTGGTTTCGAGATAGTGGCACAAGCCCAGTTATGTGACAAAGACCTCACCAGAAGCTCCGCCAAAGTATAACCTGTCTACAAGATACTTCGAAACATGGGCTTCATACCGGGGCTGGGGCTAGGCAAGAACTTACAAGGTCCCACACACTTGACTAAAAAAGTATACCACAGAGGCCTGTTTAGGCTAGGGTACGTACTTACTCCTAACGATAAAGCAGAGCAGAAGCATATAGAGGTACTCAAGAAGAAGCAACTCCCTTACAAGAAATCGGAAATGAAACCTTACCACCTCTCCCTCAACTCTTACAACGTAAAAGAAGGGGAAGACTATTCAAACTTTGAATTCACAGAGCCATGGTTCGACCACAACGGAAAGCTGCAAAAGGGTTTTGAAATCTTCAGAGATGTCGAGTTCGACCGAACCAATATAGAGCTAAGGTATATGGAACCTCGAAAGACTACTGGCAGAATTACCACCATTCAGAACGAGTACTACATCAAGGTGAACAAGGACCTGACTTACGATACTGAATTCGTGTCACTCGATGAACCATTGGTCGGCGAAGCTAAGGAAACAGAGCCATGGGACAGCCAAGATTTGTTCCAGCACATAAACCTCGAAGACGATATCGTGGCTGCCATTGAATACGGATTTGTGACTACTGCTATCGAGAATCTAGGGTTGGTTAGTTCATCCCCTAGAGAGTCAATTTCCTCTAAGTCGGTTGGGTTCCCTGTTCTCACTTATGAGTTCGTGTCTCCGTCCAAGTCTAATGACCTCAAGTCAAAAGACTCTGATGTAATCGCAAACAATGTCTTTCCTCGTGCATTAAATGAAAATCTCGACCTTTCCGAGTATCCCGTCATAGCCACTCTTATAAATGATAAATTAACTAATCAACCTAATGATATACCAATAGTTAATAACGATTCATTGAAAGATGCAGACACAGACAAAATTAATAACGAATACATCCGAGAAATCTCAGAGCAGGTTATGAATCAAAGGGAAAACCGAGCCCAAGCTGCCGATGAAGTGTTAACATGTGTGAATCTGGGAAGACAAGACAAGCCGAAGTGGACTCAGATTGGAAGCTTCTTTCAAGACGAAGAGCAAAAAACATTGATCGAGCTGCTCAAAGAATTTGAGGACGTCTTTGCATGGTCCTGTGACAACTCGCCAGACAAAGGTTGGGAACAAGTGACAACGCCAGACATTGGGTCAGTAAAGCAAGCGATACTATCAGTCAAGCCCGATTGGTCTCGAATGGCCATGGAAATTGAAAAGCTGCTACAAAGAGACTTCATCAAGTCGGTATTTTGGACTAAATGGTTGTTCAACATCATCTCCGCAAAGAAGTACAAAAGGAAGGTGACGGTTCACATAGACATCATGAGTCTTAACGAACTGAGCCCCAAACACAAGTTCTTGCCGTTTGACTTAAACGCACTGTTAGAAGCCGCCGAAAACAGATATGTTCGATCATTCCTCGAAGGTTTCCCCGGTAAAAATCAGATACCCGCCGCAGCACAGACAGATGAGAAGTTACTCTTTCACACTCCATGGGGTACCTATTGTCACGCCAACAGATTCCTAGAATGGAAGGGCATTGGTATCTCTTACCACATGCCAACGAGATCACCAACGGGTACAGACGTTTACATGGATGATTTAGTACTACACTCCAAGAGACCCTACGGTCGACACATCGAAGATCTACGGAAAGTCTTCAATATTCTGAGAGGTCAGAAAATTCTCCTGGATCTGTCAAAATGCAAATTCGGTACTATTCAGACAAAAGCTCTAGGCTACAGATTGGGACAAAAGTTCGAGGCTGATCCTGAGAAATTCAGAGAGTTAATCATGATGTCACCCTCTCACCAAGAAAGTGAAAGGACCAAACTCATAGGTCTGCTACACTACCTCAGCCGCCTCACAACAGCAGGAGACCCACTCCTCAAAGAACTACAAAATTGCTCAGAAGAAGTTTGGAATCACATGTGCGAGTTGGCCCTAACTCAACTAAAAGGTCACTTAGCGAATACCCCGTCCTTACGACCGACGCACGGGAGGTTCGAGTCACAGAATGGAGCCCCCATCGTTTTTCAACATTGCACAAGCTCTGATCTACCATTGAGCCTCATGTTCAAAGCACTGGTAAAAATGGGTAAACTACAGCCGATGCAAGAATTTGGTCTTACTATGCAGCTTTCCGAACCAAACAGAACGTGTTTCTATCACCAAGATAAAGGGCATAACACTGAAAATTATCAAGGGTTAAAAGAAGAAGTTCGACAACTCATCGAGACGGGTCGACTAACCAGACAAAAGGAAGATTGGATGTACATGGACGATAATGGCCTCCCCCCAGTCAAAATTTACAAGCTCCGCCGCTACTACAACTAACCAGCACGGTTCCTCTCTACTAAGCGGTACTCTCCACCAGTGGAGCTCTCCATCAACGGTCTTCTACAACGACCATCCCCTCTTGTAAATATATATATATATATATATAGATATATAATTAGTCTCACTACTTTCCCCTTTCCTATTTTTCCTTTCTACAATCATAAATGAACTATGGTGACCTGAGCCCCTTAGCCCTACTTGTAAAAGGGGAACGTTGGCAGCCTTCAAGGGTGCGGTCTCAAAAATAAATAAAACTCCAAATCTGGTTTGAGCAAAATTTCAAATAAAGCAAACAATCTATTTATTACTAAAGCAAAATCTCTATTTCCACAAGTCACTACACGTTAACATTTATTTGATGAGTCTAAGCTCGAAAGTACCTGCGACTAAATAACCTGCTTTGAAATTTAAATAAACTAAAACAAACTAAAATCTAAACTATGTGTCTGCAGCGACTGTGGTTGGATACCCGGAGTCATTCCTCCTCTTTTTCTTCCTCATCCCTCTTCGGTTTCTTGTCTCTTCGTCCATGTCTAGCCTGTCTAGTAGGATCTTCAAATAAAGATTTCTTAAGCTGAGTCACCCCACTTAGGCCTTCTCTCTCTCGTTTTCTCTCAGTAGGCGCTAGCTGAGCCAACTCGGTCTCCAACTCCCGTTGTACATTCTCGTCCTCCCTCAAGCGTCTGCTCGAGACATAAGGGACCACCGCCCCACGTCTCAACCTTCTCATAGTCTGTCCCATATTCCCCAGAGTCGTCTGGTACCAGTCCATGTATTCTTGAGATAGAAGTATGTCACGTGGTCGCTGTATACAAAGCGTACTGGGCATGAGATCATAAGACCAACAGCGCTCCAAGAGCACTGCAACCCTGTTATTCATGGGGAGTATCTGGTCAGTGACCTTGCTAGTAGTCTTGTCCCATAAGGAGGGTATAATTTGAGGCATCCCGTACTGACGGCACACCCGCAATGTATAATAGTAAGTGGTTTCATCAAAGGTAGGGACACGAATCATGCAGAGGCCACTCTGAATCCACTGTGCTCTGATCACCCCCTAGCGAGGCACTATCCACTGGGTCTGAGCGGTACCCATCTGTGCCATATATGTCACCCATGCAGAACGAGCCATCCCTGCGAATCGCTGCCTTATACCCCTGCTCTGGCAAACCCAAGGGGATACTGGCCCGACAGGGTCCTCCAAGACTCGAAGTCTTTCCTACAGCCACAAGGTTAACAGCCTGGTACTTCTTCTGGTCATCTTTTGAGCTCCTAAAGCCAGTTCTCCAATACCATGCAAAGTTTCCC
Source organism: Campanula takesimana (assembly GCA_026119855.1). NCBI lineage: Eukaryota > Viridiplantae > Streptophyta > Magnoliopsida > Asterales > Campanulaceae > Campanula > Campanula takesimana. The sequence goes on from JAOWBW010000044.1 coordinate 611,240, forward strand.
CAAGCAAGCAAGGGACAATACTGCGATCGGCTCGAGCCTGATCTACCATATCAAGACAACCCATGGTAGCTACTCCTACGTAAGGTGGAAATAACACCGAGGCAAACAGACAAAGTGCCAGACAGTCCAGAGCCGTGTCAGATTCCACCGTGCTATTAATAAACCTAATGGGAAGCCCACAGAGGTTAACACCACCATCCAACAGCAAGCCCCTAGCATCTTCGACAGAAATCCTCAGCAATTGGGAAACTCGAAGTTCCAGAGGCACTTGGGACTGTGGCATAGCTACCCTGTCCGTCACGGTTGCACCACAGAGAGCTGTAAAATCTTCATACGTTGGGGTGATTTCATTATAAGAAAAGTTAAAGACATGATTCTCGTTGTCCCAGAATCTAGCAGCAACACGAATCAGATGCTCGTCAGACTTAACCCTATACAAGGACCAAAGGCACTTAATTCCAAATCTCCTATCATGTAACGACCCCAAAACCACCCTAATTTTCTTAACTTAAAATGGAATTTTATGTGCATTTTATGTGTTAGAAAATATTTTTATGACTTGCATATATTATTTGAGCATATGTGGTAGTTAAAGTGTTAGTAGAAATTTTGTTAAAAGAAATAAATGAGTTAGTTGAAACTTTAGGGTTCAAAGTGTAACTTTAAAGTTTGAGGGTTTAGTTGTTAAAAATAAAAGTGGAGGGGCTTAAGTGAAAATTTAAAATATCAAAAACTCATTCTTATCTTACCCATCTCCCATCTCTCTCTGCGGTTATATTACTCTTGCAAAACTTAAACTCTCCCAATTTCATTCTCTCTGGTTCAAGAAAGAAAGGTAATTTCATTTCATTTTGATTTTATTTCTTTTTAATTACTTATCCGTTTTAAAATCTAATTATATTAAAATAATCAGGGCGTTGAGTAGGCCATTTCTACCCGATCAAAATATATTTCATTTATACTTTCCCCGGAATAGGTAAGTTACTAATTCCCCTTTAAATGTTAAAATTGTCATATATGTTATACTTGATACTTGTAATTGTTAATTTTGTGATTTGGGTGAATTTTGTGATACTTATAATTTTGGGACAAAGTGAGTATTAATATACTGTGAAGAAAAACAATAGTTTAGGCTTGAAAGTGGAGTTTTGGGTATTGCCTAGTTGTTCGTAAAGGTATACTTATACTTTTGGGACGGTAAAATATTTAAATGGAATAAAATAAAATTATTCTATTATTTGTGGGACAGTAAAAAGAATGAAATAAACTTGAAAGTAAAATTTTGGACATGTATTGCACTCCTGGGTATTGTTAGTATTGTTAAAATGCTAGTGAAAGTATACTCCTACGTTTGGGACGGTGGAATAGAGGGAGTATAATTTATTCAAGTTTTGGCCTGCGAGGTGTGTTGGGCGGCCGCCCAAATAGGGCGTGCGGCCGCACACTTATCTGGAAGGTTTTTGTCTTGGGACAGAGTATTTTGGGCGGCCGCACAGTCTGGTGTGGGCGACCGCCCAGGGCTGCTGAAAGTTTGAGTTGTTTCAATCCAAGTGATTTAGATCTCGGTCTAGGTATTAGGTGATATCCTAGAGTACTTAGAGGGTTGTTGTGGAACACTCTAGTGTTTGAAATCTGTTCCTTTGTGAACATAAATGTTGTGGAATTGGACTAAATGTTGATTGGATATTATTGAACATCTTTTGATGTGGTTTGGATTGGTTCATCTTTGTGATGTGTTTGGCTTGGTTCCCTACTTTGGAATCATTGCCCCGGTTGTTGTTTAAGCAAGTATTCATTACTATGCTCGTGTTTAAAGTCCAGCTGGTACTTGTTGTGGAGTCAGGCAGTGGGAGAATTATAGTGGCACAAGTTAAGTTCACTATAAGGTTTTCCATTGGTACCTTGAGTCAGGCAGTGGGAGAATTATAGTGGCACACAAGCCAAGTTCACTATAAGGTTTTCCACTGTTGCCTTTTCTATTTTCCCCAGTCCAGATTGGCCTTGGATGGGATGAATTGCTCCCTCGTGTGAGTTTGATGTGGTTTGGATTGGTTCATCTTTGTGATGTGTTTGGCTTGGTTCCCTACTTTGGAATCATTGCCCCCGGTTGTTGTTTAAGCAAGTATTCATTACTATGCTCGTGTTTAAAGTCTAGCTGGTACTTGTTGTGGAGTCAGGCAGTGGGAGAATTATAGTGGCACAAGTTAAGTTCACTATAAGGTTTTCCATTGGTACCTTGAGTCAGGCAGTGGGAGAATTATAGTGGCACACAAGCCAAGTTCACTATAAGGTTTTCCACTGTTGCCTTTTCTATTTTCCCCAGTCCAGATTGGCCTTGGATGGGATGAATTGCTCCCTTGTGTGAGATTTGAATTATGACTTTGTGTCATATTCCCCCCGTTGTTACTTTGGTTCTTATGGTTATGGTTTGGTTTTCGGGATCCCGGCTTCAGCTATTTATGCTGCTCAGATGGTTTTCTCAGATGGTATTCTCAGACAGTTATGTTTATTGGGTAAACCTTGGCTTGGTATCCACCTGAGTGTGGCATTTGTGGTATTTGTGGTATATGAGTTGGTTTTACCTCTCATTCTATGTGCTATGTGATGCTTATGATATTGTTCTTTATGCTTATCATTTTAGCATGAAACGTAGTTGCATTTTAGTAGCTTACTGAGATTTATTCTCACCCCTTATTTGTTTACTGTTTTAGATAAAGGCGAGGCCAGGGGATAGGACACTTTGGCACGGGAGGACGTTGGAGTGGTAAGAATTGGGTTTTGTTTGGTAAAGGCTACATTGCAATGATGTATAACCTTTTGGGTAGAGTACCCGTACTTCCTGTTGTAAACCTTATGGTTAAACCTTTCTTTTAAAGTGGTTTGTAAAGTTTGTTTAAAGTTAAATGAAGTCTTTGAACTTCAAGTGTGAAATTGTTAAACTTTATGAAAGTACATTTCGAAAAAAATTCACAAGTGTTTTATAACGTCTTCCACTCGTGTCCCGAGCGTGGGGCCAAGCTGGACCACGGGTTTGGGGCGCGACATATCAAATCTTGCACGGGTTGCCCTCGAAAGCTTCCCAACCCAGATCTTCAAACTCTTGATGAAGTAGTTTTGTCGCTCCTCAGAAATCCTAGGGTGTCTATCCATCAGAAAGGCGTGGAAGGATCGAAATCTAGAGCAAAAAGAAGAAAAACTGTTGTTGGCCTCGTCTGTTTACGCAGGCTGTTATTATATAGATGAAGGAGTTCAAGTCTTAATCATACAAGGAAAAATCTGACGAAAACCGTGTCAGATCAAGGACCAGCCGCGCGGCCAGTCCCTCCTACGATAAATTGGCCAGGCGGCCAAATAAGCCAAATCAGACAAATTGCCAGTTCGTCCCCGTCAAATGCCGGAATGGACCCATTTCAACATATTGAAGATCCCAAGGCACAAAAGATGTCCGATAAAGAAAGTGGAAATGTCCGACAGTGTGCAATCCCTATCTTACCTCTAAGGCTCATGCATTGTACTAAATATATATATAAATAAAAAAAGAAGAACGTGTAAATAAAATACTAATTAAGTACATACCAAAGGCAAATAAAATATTGTACATAAATATGTATCTGTCTGTTCCTCTCCTCTCTCTAACAAAATGAAGGAAATAAAGGGACTACATCTAGTCCGAGTCAGAATCCTCGATGTCCACATCATCATCCTCTCCACCCTGCTCAGTTCGATGGGACCCACTAGCTCCCGAGCTCCTGCTCCGGTCAGACCTCGAACTCTCAGCCCCTATGGGAGACCTCTCTCTACGCTGAGGCAGCACCACATCATCCCGACGGCAGGTACAAGCAGTGGCCAAACTCCGGAATAGCCTCTCAAAGATATTGCCCCGACGAACAGAGCGGATATAAGCCTCCCGAGTCACCTGGGACAAATAAATCACAGTTCAGATACAAGACTAAAGGGTGTGTGTGCAAGACAGAAATTAAAATGGTATCATGCCGTAGCTCCCATAGGAGGAAGCTGGGCTCCAGTGACCTCATCGGCCTCAGTCGCAGTCAGATCAAAGTCCACCTCAGCACCCCCTGCCGCATCCGGATACTGTCAGGAAAACGAGGCATGTCCATATCGTATCTGGCCCCTCTACTCGAGCTAGCCGGATAAGCACCCACCTGCCTCCTCGCCAAAACCTGTGGGCTCACCAACACGTTCACCACGAACCACTCATAATCAGCCTCACTCTGATACAAATGGGCCGGAGTCCTCACCCGGTAGTCACCACTCCTTCGCAACCTAGCCGGATACAACATGTTCCTCGGTGGCTCAAGCGGGGCCCATATCGCAGGATGTCTGTTATGCTGCCTGCAGACTCTCTCGCCAAGATACATGGCATCCCCAGTCAACCCCGTCAAGAAGTAGCGGGAAGCAGTAAAATCCTGGGCCTGACCGACCCCTGCCAACACCTGATCCGACCAAGGGAAAAACTGAAAGTCCTCATGCAGTGGACCACTCAACCTTGCAGTAAAAATCCCCAGATCTGGAGTCTTCCTAACCCTGCGACCCTCCAACCGGTTGCTCTTTGCCCAGAATCTCATAACCGGGACTTCCTTCACCCCCTGTACGGAAAAAGGAGCAATATGGAACAGCTCGTAGACCCACACCTGTGGAAAAAGTAACATTTCAGTCTATACAGTTCTAAACAAAAGACAGACAAGGAATGAAACGAATTGAGTCAGAGACATACCTCAAAGGCAAACTGAAAACAATCAAAAGACGAGGTACTAGACCTCGAGCAGACATCAATGGCCCTATACATCTCTGCCATTCCGGCTCCGCCCCATGAGACCTGACTCGCCTGCTCCAGATCAGCCAGAGCACCCAACAAAGAGAACCGACAGAAAATCCCTGCACTCGGGAACAGAGTCTGAGATAATCTGTACCACAGAATAGCTCGCACCAGACAATCAGTGTCACTAATACCCTCGAAAAAATCTCCAATGGCCCCATCCACCAAGGTCCTCAGTCGACCTGCCTCGAAGCTGTTGCCCTTAATGCCTTTGCCCAACGGCATCCCAATCAGATCCACCTGAAGGTGCGGGTCCGCAGCCAAGGACTCATCAAAAGGAAGCTCCACGTCCGTAAACATGAGCCCCGTGATGGCATTAAAATCGGTAGGAGTAACAGTCACCTCTCCCCAACTAAAATGGAATTATGGGTGGTGTCCCCACAATACTCCCTCATCGCCTCAACCAGACCCATCACCTTCTGGGTCCCCTCTACGGCCCGTACCGCATCAAAAAATGGACCGAAGCCCAGAGTCCGGATCCTCTCCTTCACCGTCCTAGCCGACGGCAATCTCCCCCATATCTCAGCCACCGCTCTTGTGGACCCACGAGATTTCATCCTTTGCAGGTAAACACAGCAATGGTACGTTAACCAACTAGCAATATAGATTATGTGCTATAATTTAAAGTGTACATGCATACTTTATTTTATCTAATTGCGCATATATTTTCCATCCCCAAAATAATCAACAAATCCTAGAAAAATAAATTAATTTAATTTATCACAGTCTTAAAATAATACAACAAGTATGAAATATAAGACGTAAAATACCCAAAAGCATAAAGTGAGATCGTTACCTCCTTCGTCTCCGTCAGTCTCCCGCCAGACCAATGTTTGTCAGTACCCACATACAAATCAAAGTGTTGTCCCATTGTGAAATGCCACTCATCGGGACGGAAGTTGCGAGAAGCCATCCTCGCTCGAAGTTGATGTTGCCCTTCTTGTTGAGGCAGGTCTGCGCCTTCACCTTGCTCAAACTGCTGCCCCGCACCTTTACCTTGCTCATAAGGCTGCTTTGCGTCAAATATGTAATTAAAATCCATAGAGATGATTGCAAAAAAATCTCTCTTTTCTCTCTCTTTCCCGGCAGAATTAAGAAGAAGAATGCGGAAGAAAGAAGCAGCCGGCGGCTATTTGTAGGGTCTGTCCAGCGAAGGGACTAGCCGCGCGGCCAGTGTTTCCAGGCGATGTTGCACGATCTCGGCCCTCCACCTCGCGCGCCCATCAGCGATCCTCGTCAACAAGGTCCAGCCAATTAAAAAGACTGGCCACGCGGCCAGTTATTCCCCCCAGGCAAAAATATTACAGTTTACCCTCCTCAGCTTTTAGTTAAGCCAAAAACTAATCAATTGGGTCCGGAAGACTCTAGTAAATTTCCAAAACTAATCAATTGGGTCCGGAAGACTCTAGTAAATTTCCAAAACTAATCAATTGGGTGGTCCGGAAGACTCTAGTAAATTTCAAAAAATTAATCAATTTGGTCCGGAAGACCTTAAAAATCACCAAATCAATTTATAATTGGAGGTCGAATTAATCATAAGCTCAAAAGATTATAATTGAAGGTCGAATCATCTCATAAGCCCTTCATATTGATAAAATCAATTTGGTCCGGAAGACCTTAAAAATCACCAAATCAATTTATAATTGGAGGTCGAATTATTCATAAGCCCAAAGATTATAATTGAAGGTCGAATCATCTCATAAGCCCTTCATATTGATAAAATCAATTTGGTCCGGAAGACCTTAAAAATCACCAAATCAATTTATAATTGGAGGTCGAATTATTCATAAGCCCAAAAGATTATAATTGAAGGTCGAATTATCTCATAAGCCCTTCATGCTGAGAAAGTTATAGGTGTAACACCGTGCAAACTCTAAACAATCGGTGTTACCTGATTCTGCGATGCTGAGGAGCTGCACGTCTCAAAGTACCGTGGATTACCAAAAAATTATCCGATTACGTACGTCCTATAGGAAGTTAGAATTCATCCCTCCTTTTGATCTAGATTCTATAAACTTCTTGTCGAACCGAGCGTGTGACCTCTCCTCTTTCCCCAAGTAAAGTCCATCTGCAACAACTTTATTTGTCCTGCGATGTTTCGCTTCTTTTTCTTTTCTCCCCAGTAGGGTCCGCGTGACTTTATTGCTTGGCAGATGTTTGTCTATTCCCCACGAAAGACGATGTCTCGTTTCTTTCTTTCCCCGCAGGTGTCGAACTACGATCGGCTTGATTCCACTTGGATACGTAGGTAGCCTGACAAAGGTTCAGCCACTCGACCAACCTGGTCACCTTCGCTCTCACTTCTCTCTCGATTTGGAACTTATGTTTCATATTCTTAATCGACGACCCTCCATGCCTTGCAAGAAGCGTCGCCGAGGGGCTACTGTTAGTACCCAACCTGAAAATGAGTTTATTAGACATTCTAGAACTCACAGGGACCTCCCAGGTATTTACAAACTGCGCAGGACTTATCCAGGATTTCCCGAAAAGCCTAGATAAGAAGATGTTGACGACTGATCGGGTGAATAATCGAAGATAGGTGTTATCTCGTCATCCTCCAGAGTCCAAATTGATCAGAGCCTCGAAAATTGTGCCAATCTTTATGACCGGCCGGGCGGCCAGTCTTCCGACCGGGCAGCCACTTCCTCCGGGTCAATATTTCCTATAAATAGGTGACCTCAGTTCATTATTTCAACACACAATTCTCTCCCCTGAGTTCTACAAGCTAAACCGACGGTAGAACTCTCTCTCCAAGCATTTCTAGCAATCCCGAAGGTCATGCGAATCTGCGCGAGAGATTCGACTTCGTTCTTGTCAAGATTGGTGAGAATTTGTCATGTTTTCTTAGTTTAGATCTGATTTATGCTAGTTTCATCATGTTTATACATCTATATTCATATGATTCATAACGTGTTCTTCATGTTCTTGCTAGAATTCATAATATGCTCTATGACTAGGGTAGCGATTTTCATGCTTATGTGTTATTTCATACATGTTTCATGATATTCTTATTATTATGCTAGATCTATGGCTTATCTCATGCATAACATGCTAGATCTAATGTTTTTAATCCCTGTTCATATTGTATAGCCGATGATGATCCATGAGATCTAGGAACTACTTCTAAACCTTAAACTTTAGGTAAATATTCCCATGATCAGTAATTCTCCAAGGATGAATATGAGGACTACCCGTTGATCTTATCAATGGTATAATCATTATTCTAGGATGTGATCATCTTGTATGACTCTTTCTCCTCCCCCTTCATTATGCATGATCCCGCTTCTTCTCTCTATTCCGATTATGTGCGAACTGCGCTGACCTGAGCTTCTCAAATGAGAGGAACGTAGGCAATCTTCAGATCCGGTCTCAATCACTAACACACTACTAACACATTCATCATGATAGAAAGTCCGATCTATCGGGCGATAGGAGTGATAACTTAATATTCTTCTCTTGTCATAACTTGACCCCCGAACCCTCTTTGTTAGCTTTTTCTCAATGTTTTAGCTTGATAAAAACAATGTGGCGACTCTTAATAAAGTTAAATGCCAACTTGAATATCCTAATCCCATAGATAAGATAAAAAAGATAAATAAAAAAGAAAGACTTCACGTGCGTCGCCCGTATGACGGAAAGGGGTATTCACAACACCCTCTATATATACTCCATGTGTACACCCACTGTGTGCACCTCCCATATATATCCTCCTCATATACTCTTCCATCTTCCCATGAAGAAGACGATGACTACAAAGCTGCTCACCATCGAAGAAGCGTACGCACAATCATAGAAGCTGTCCGTTCCCATGACGATGCACCGGGGCTGTCTGTCTCCCCACGAAGATGTCAACAAAATTTAAGGGGCTATTCAACCCCCCCCTCCACGACTTCTACGTCCTAAAGGCGAAAGCGAACTAGGGGCTCATATTGCCCAATGTTTCAATATGTAATGATATATATATATATATATATATATATAAAAGATCACTAGGTCGAAACCCACAATGGGCGGCTTAGGAAAAAATTAGAGCAAAAGCACAAAAAAGAAGCCCGCTAGGTAGAAAACCCACAAGGGCGGCCTAGGAAAAAATAAGGGTGTGCACAAAGAAAATAAATCAAAGCAAAGAAAAATAGAAGGGGCTATCATCATAGAAAAGTAAAAGTCCCACTTTCTTTTCACTAACTCAAACTCGACAGCAGCGGTCAACAACTACAAACGAAGCGGTCCAATCAACAATGGGTCAGACCACCACTCCAACCCGGTACCATCATCAACCGGATCATCCTCTAACTACGCGGACCTGAGCCTCTTACACCAAGAGGAACGTAGGCAACCTCCTGGTCCGGTCCACAAAATATACACAACCCACCTCTAGCCAACTTTCATTTTTTTTTCTCTCTTCACCCATACACTATAATTTCTATTCTTCTTCTCGATTAATTAAGGCGTTTATCATTTCAAGACTACTTGTCTAAAACATTATCATAAGATACGTAATTAATCAACAAGTTGCATTCTCGAGCAATCAAAAGACAATTCTGAATAAAAAAAAATTCAAATGTATCGACAAGTCTTATGTTCTACAATCTAGGAAAGAGCTAAACACTTACTTTCTGTCAAGCAGGGGCGTCCTTCCTTTTGTACATATACTTCTCGGGTCCAACATGTCAAAATGTGAGAACTCCCTCTCGTTCTCCCTCTCTCTCTTCTCTCACCATAACAAAAGGCTCCTGCAAGTCGTCTGTACATTTCTGTCATTTTTCTTTATTTTTGAGTCGACTGAAATATATATAAAAAAAAAAACGACGCTAAAAGAATATACCCACCTAGATTGAAAACCCGCAAGGACGGTCTAGAGAAAAAAAATAGGGTGCGTCTAAAGGAGGTAGCATTCTCCACCTTATGCCCTCACCAAACTGGGGCTGTCTCAATGGAATTTGTCCGACCACCGGTGCTCCAACAAGATCATTCCCTGCAGAAAGTCATTCTTCTCCATCGAAGCTCGACATGGATGATCTGTTTTTGATTCCCTCGCCAAACTGGGGCTGCCCCAATGGAACCGGACCGATTGCCGATGCTCCAATAAGATCACTCTCCATGAAAGGTCATCTCCTTATCAAAGTTTGACATGGTTCACCTCTCTCAAATACCCTCATTCAAACTGGGGCTTCTCCAAACCAAGTTAGGTCAACAGCTTGACTACTCAGAAATCACCGGCAACCCGATGAAATCTCACTCACCCGAAGCGCTAAACTAATCAACGAACCCAACGAAGGACAAGTACTTGAATTAATTAGACTGTAATTAATTATAAGGAATCTTTATAAATTCGTAACATTTTCAAAGTGTTTTCTCTCACGACACGTTATTCATAAACCCGCACACTCGGTCTCCAATAATTTACAAAATGTCTTTTGTCTCATCCCCGTAATGTCCTAACTGACTCGGTCCTACACCTTAGGTTACCCTTGGGTCCTGTATCTTGTATCCCATTGGTCAAAATCCCTAAAAATACCTTTAGGTAAAATTAGATTTTTTTTTTGAAAGGGTCCACCTGTTTATGGCCCAATCCACCCAAGCGGGCTGATCCAAAACCTGCATAAGAATAGATAGTACCAGATACCAAGCAGTTGCAAACCCAACTAGGGTACCGTCAGCCCATGATACTTGCTACTCTACGTTCTACTTGTTACTTGCTACGTGTTTACTGCTACATACTGCTAGAAAAATAATAGAAATGTTTATATAGTCTTCCATGAATATATATACTATGCTACTGTCTATGCTACGCTAACAAAATGCAGAAACTATGAAGCCGATCCACTAGCATCGCCTCGAGTCCTCTTCCGAGGATGCCCGCCTGGAGCACCATCATCATCGCTAGAGGGAGGAGAACCGCCACACTCTGCCACCTTGCAAAGACTCTTCGCTAACTTCCTGTGCAAGCTCTGAATCACAGACCATAGGCTGGCCTCACGGCGTGTCATGGCCTCATATGTCCGAGGAGTCACCTAAGCAAAAAGGACAACACAAGAGTGTCAAAATTAAGCCCAAACAAAAGAGAACTAAAGACAAGAAGTGGGATGAATAAAAGAAAAGGGTAAAAGTGCGTACACCGGCATGGCCAGCAGGCATCTGAAGCTCTGGAGCTGACTCACCCTCCTCATACTGAACCCACTGAGGGTTAACGCTGTCATCAGTATAATTATATAGTGGAGCTCCAAAAACCCTGTCAAATAGAGGACCGGACCTGGCACTGCTGGCTCCATACGCCTCTGTCCTATCTCCCGCAATCTCTCCTCAATCACGGCATGCGGCCCCCAAGGCGTGCCCTAGCAAAGTCATCATATGAGGCCCCCTCTACAATGAACTGTCCAACATCTAAACCCGCCGTCAACCTCTCCCGGTCATGCAGAGAGGCGGGATCAGTCATATAACGTGGGGGATCCACTGGAACCCATAGACGCTGCCCACACCATCCTAAGCCCGTACTCTCTCACCCAAATAAAAGGGCATCCCCAGTAAGGCCAACCAAAAGCCGCCTCTGCCCCGTCACCTCAATAGCCCCTGTAGCGACCAACTCAGTATCTAGATCCACCCATGGGTAAAAAACGATCTCTCTCGGTCGAGGCCCTCCCAAAATGGTCTTCAGCTGCGCATATGTGTAATTCCAAGAGGTCTCATCACCCCTTCTCCTGCAGCCCGGTACCCATCGACACATGGCTGGAAAAGTCGACCGAGCACTGGTCGTCCCAAAACGGCTCAAGGCTAGAATCTCATAAGCCCAACACTGAAAAGAGAGGTTATGAAACGAAATCAGAAATAAGCTACAAAGATGGACGAGACTGAAATCAGAAATAGATGAAAAAAGGATTATACCTCCAAGGCAAAGTGTAAACAGTCAACCGATGCCGACTGAGACCGACAACTCCGATCCAGAAAGCGGTACAACTCTGCTAAACCAGCTGAGCCCCAAGCTATCCCCCTCACTGCGTCCAAGTCCACCAGACATCCAAGCAGTGGGATCATCGCCATCGTATCGGCGTTAGCGAAAATAGTCTGTGATAGTCCATACCAGATAAAGACCTGAGCAATCGCCTCCACATCACCTCCACCGGCCTCCAGATCGGCCAACATCCCCTCATACTGCCTCTTAAGGCCACCCAAACATACACCATACCCGCTCCTGATATCAGTACAATTAAATCCGATCAAGCCCCGGAGCCTATCTGCACTCCCATCAGCAAGCAGAGTATCATCGCCCCACACTGGATGACCCGTAAACCACAAACCGGTAATAGCTGTAAAATCAGAAGGGGTAACTGTCACCTCTCCCCAACCAAAGTGAAACGTATGGGTGGTGTCCCACCAGTGCTCCCGCAGTGCCATGATGAGGTCAGTACTCTTGGTCAGCTTTCCCTGACCAGACAGGCTCTCAAAGAATGTACCCAAGTCGGTGGCCCGCACCCTACTCCGAACAGTTTCTGGGGTCCTCTCCCACAATTCATATACAACGCCGCATGAGCCTCTTGACTTCAAAGGAGGTAATACAACCTGCAAACACAAACAGGTATACACAGCTCAGGTATGAAATTAATCTAGCAATTTATTTCATAAATATGTCTAAATATGAACTGTTACATTTTATTCTAGCAAATGCCAAAATATCCCAACAAATACTTTTTTACATTGTACATCTCATACTAAATTAAAACCCTAGTCTACTAGGACAAATTGATCCAAAATAGTCCAAAAACAGTCAAAACCGTGACATAAACGAACAAAAATGTAACTTCGCAGAAAACAAACTTTCTCATCCAAAGAATTACATACATCGACTACCCATGTTATAATAAAGCTCAACCCACACAAAAAGCACTTTTAGCAAAGTCAACCAAGCCAAAATAGGTCCAAGATTGCAACATTTACGGACAAAATACACTTTAAAATACAAAAATGCGTTTTTCAACAAAATCATCAAACCAACACTTTACCCATGCCACAAACGTGCTCAATTTTAAGAATCCATAAATAATTTGAATCAAAATCAGTCAAACACGCAAAACCCTCAAATTTTTAGGTCTTAAACCCTAGAAATTCAATCTCAATCAAAACTCGATCAAAACCGAAATTAATCACATAAGCGAGTTCAAAATTGAATCCTTACCACTTCCCCGGCCGCGTAGTAGAAAGAATGGAGCCTCGGATACGCGTATAGGTCGGATTGCTTGAAGTGTTTGAATTTAATATGCGGGACGTTCTTCTTTAATTTCGGTGGTCCTCTCGGTGCCATTATCGATTTCTGAGCAAGCCTAGTAGATTCCCTTAAAAAAACTGCCAGAGTTCCCCTCGAAATCATCGCCGGCGATCCCTCTTCCCCTTCTTCTCCGACGAGGCAGTGCGTGTGTATGTTGTTTTCTGTGCAAATACGATCCAGACGCGCCGGGTATAGACAAATCCGCCGACGCGCATGTACGGCCAGCCACGCCTCGTCCGCCCCTTTAAAAATCAATGCGAAATACCCGAAATGCACTTTAGCGCTATACGCGATTTGACCAAACTGCCCTTGGCTGCGTAAAAACGATCCGGCCGCCCTGTTAACAGCCGTACGACTCCTGGTTTTGATATTTGACAGATCAGCCCCTGGCTTTCCCAAAATTCCATTTTTAACCCCATATCTTGGGTAATTTACCATAAAACACCTCCACTTTACAAAAAATAATCAACCTTTGGTCCGGAAAACCGCAATAAATTTCCAAAAAATTAAAATTTGGTCTGGAAGACCGCAATAAAATTCCAAAAATTAAAAGTTGGTCCGGAAGACCGCAATAATTTCCGTTGGTCCGGAAGACCGCAATAAATTTCCAAAAAATTAAAATTTGGTCTGGAAGACCGCAATAAAATTCAAAAAATTAAAAGTTGGTCCGAAAGATCAAAATAATTTTCGTTGGTCCGGAAGACCGCAATAATTTCCGTTGGTCCGGAAGACCGCAATAATCTCCGTTGGTCCGGAAGACCTCAATAAAATCCTTTAATAACAAAATCAATTTATAATTAGAAGGCTGGGAACGTCCTTAAACCCTAAAGATTATAATGGAAGGCTGGGAACGTCCTTAAACCCTTCCTATTTGATTAAGTTATTTGGCGTAACCCGTGCGAGCTCTAGACAATCGGCGTTACCGGCTACCGGATTCTGCGATATTGAGGACTATACCTCTCTAAGTACCGTAGTTTACCGAGAAATTTTGCGATTATGTGCGCTCTATAGAAAGTTAGAATCCATTCCTAATTCTGTTCTCAATTCTTAAAAATTTTGTCGAACCGTGTGTTTGGCCTCATTTCCTTTCCCCAATAAGGTCCACACGACTTTATTGCTTTAGAAATGTTGTCTATCCCACGCGGAGTACAATATCTCATTTATTTTTTCCTTTCCCCAATAAGGTCCACGCGACTTTATTGCTTTACGAATGTTGTCTATCCCACACGGAGAACAATATCTCGTTTCTTTTTTCCTTTCCCAAATAGGGTCCACACGACTTTATTACTTTACGAATGTTGTCTATCCCACTCAGAGAACAATATCTCGTTTCTTTCTTCCTTTCCCCAATAAGGTCCACGCGACTTTATTGCTTTACGAATGTTGTCTATCCCACGTGGAGAACAATATCTTGTTTCTTTCTTCTTTTCCCCAATAAGGTCCACGCGACTTTATTGCTTTACGAATGTTGTCTATCCCACGCGGAGAACAATATCTCGTTTCCTTTTTTCCTCTTTCCCCAATAGGGTCCACGCGACTTTATTACTTTACGAATGTTGTCTATCCCATGCGGAGGACAATATCTCGTTTCTTTCTTCCTTTCCCCAATAGGGTCCACGCGACTTTATTGCTTTACGAATGTTGTCTATCCCACGCGGAGAACAATATCTCGTTTCCTTTTTTCCTCTTTCCCCAATAAGGTCCACGCGACTTTATTTCTTTACGAATGTTGTCTATCCCACGCGGAGGACAATATCTCGTTTCTTTCTTCCTTTCCCCAATAGGGTCCTCGCGACTTTATTGCTTTACGAATGTTTGTCTATCCCACGCGGAGAACAATATCTCGTTTCTTTTTTCCTTTCCCCAATAGGGTCCACGTGACTTTATTGCTTTACGAATGTTTGTCTATCCCACGCGGAGGACAATATCTCATTTCTTTTTTCCTTTTTTCCCAGTAGGGTCCACGCGACTTTATTGCTTTACGAATGCTTGTCTATCCCATACGGAGGACAATATCTCATTTCTTTTTTCCTTTTTCCCCAGTAGGGTCCACGCGACTTTACTTTTTTACGATTGTTTATCTATCCCATACGGAAGACAATGCCTCGTTTCTTTCTCTCCCTGTTCTTGAACTACGACCGGCTTGATTCCCTTTGGATACGTAGGTAGCCTGATGAAGGTTCAGCCGCTTGACCAACCTGGTCACCTTTTCTCACTTCTCCCTCAATTTAGAACTCATGTTTCAGATCAGTTCCTTTTCTTAATCGACGACCCTCCATGCCTTGCAAGAAGCGTCGCCGAGGGGCTACTGTTAGTACCCGATCTGAAGATTTAGGACTTCCTAGAGCTTTAGATGTCTCTAAGGACCTTTTAGGCAATTATAACCTGACAGGGACCTATCCGACAAATTCCTAGAGTTCTTGATAGACGAAATCGCTTCTAGGTCGAAATCCATCAGGATAATGGACAAATCCCGAGAACAAATTGATAAGGATTCGAGGAGATCTTGATAAGCATGAAAATCAAGGATAGCCACCGTACGGCTCCATGACCTCCGTACGGCTTGAAAGTAGTCGTACGACCACGTTGGCCTTTTCCCTAATTTTTCCCTATAAATAGCCCCCTCCTCTCAGCCTATTGATCACACCTCTCACCCACGGGAAAACCCTCACAGAAGCTCTTCCCAGCCTCTCTCTCTCAAAACCCTCTCAAACCCTCTCTTTGATCTTGCTTTGATCATCAAAGAGATTCAATACCGCCATTCAACCAAAGGAGTGAAGATTCAACCTTCGAAGCCTCTTTAATCGGTTTGGTAACGCGTTCTTACTACTTAACTACTTAGATATATTATATTCATTCATATATTGCTAGATCTAGGATTTTGTTCATCGTTCGTGTTCTTGACCGATGATGATCTAGGGTTTCCACGAAACCCGCACTAGATCTAGGTCACATATTACTTACATAATGCATGTTTTCATTATGTTTATGCATCCATATTCATATGTTCCTCATGTGTTCTTCATGTTCTTAGTCTAGATTCATAATATATGCCATGTTTAGGGTAGCGATCTTCATGTTTATGTGTTCATTCATATGTATTCATAATGTTCTTATTATTATGCTAGATCTAAGTCTTATACATACATCATATGCTAGATCTAGGATTCTAATCCCTATTTATGTTCACATGCCATAGCAAATGATGATCCTAGGGTTTCATCAAACCTTAATACGATCTAGGAACTAATTCTAACCCTAATGTCCCCCCTCTATATGCATGAGCCCGCTTCATATTTCCCTATTCTAAATCATCAATGAACTACACCGACCTGAGCTTCTCATGATGAGAAGAATGTAGGCAATCTTCGTATCCGATCTCAAACACTAACACACACACACACATTGATCATGATAGAAAGACCGATTCGTCGGGCAATAGGAGTGATAACTTGATATTCTTTTCATATTGTAATTTGACCCCCGAACCCTATTATTCTCATAAATGGGTTTCTCAATGTTTTAACAACAAATAAAACAACGTGACGACTCTCAATTTTCATCTCACGTATTCAAAAATACAAATGACATTGATCATATCAATCCATTTGAGCACGCCCATGCATTTCATCAATACTATTCATCGAGGGGCCCAAGCTTGACACCTCTCACGAAGAGGGACAAATTCCATATTGACTTATTACACTTTCCTACATAGCTTCTGTAACGCCCCACCCAATTTTATTTTCATATTTTGCATTTAATATATAATTAAAGTATATTATATGATTTATGTGTGCATTTTATATGCTAGATAATATTTATATCACTTTCATATATTATTTGAGTGTATGTGTTAATGTTATTGTTAGTTATCATGTTAGTGATTTAGGGAGTTAATTGATAAGTTGATGCTATAGGGTCTTTTATGAAAGGATAGAGTTTAAGGGTCAAAGTGTTCAAAATGAAAATTAGGGGTTCCAAAGTGTAACTATGCAAGTTGAATTGGGGATTCTTATCCTTATCTTCTTGATCAGCTCACAAAACACACACACACTCTCAAAAATTACTCCCTCTTGTTCTTGAAGCTGGGATTGAAGAAGGTGAGAAAAGATTACATATAAATTCATATTAATTCAAATTCTCCTCCGTTTCAAATTCTAAAAACATATAAATGTTCAGGGCATTAAATAGAGTGATTCTACCGATTCAATTTCATTTTTCTTGATACTTCTCCGGAGTAGGTAAGTTACTAAATTCCCCTATTTAATGATAAAAAAGATCAATCTTGAGTTGTATGATGTTATATATATGAATCTATGATTTTTCCTTAGTTTCATGAAGTTATATGAAATAGTTGAATTTTTAGGTTTTGGGTTCTTGGTCTCCAATTCCTGAGTTGATGTTTGTTTGAGGAGTGTTTTCTATGGGGTTTTGGTGTTGTAGAAACCCAAAACAAGTCTAATACTAGTTGTGGATAGGTATTGGTATTGCTGGGTTTTACTATGATAGTTTTACCCAAATTTTCGTATGAACATCTGCTTAGGAAGAAATCTGGAAAAACTGGGATTTTAGTCGAGGGCGCGCGCACCCGCTGGATCAAAGCGCGCGCACCCTTAGAAATTTTGTAAATCTTCATCTTTGATTGTTTGGAGGCGTGCGCACCCTATTTGGGAAGCGCGCGCACCCAAGGGAATTTAAGGAAGGTTAAATTACAGAATGAGAGGGCGCGCGCACCCTATTTCCTGAAGCGCGCGCACCTTTAGTTAAATTGGACATGTTTGATTTCTGATTAGCGAGGGCGCGCGCACCCTGGGTCTGGAGGCGCGCGCACCCCTCTGGTTTTCAGCTTTATTTGTGTAAGTGTTGTGTTCTTAGGTTGGGAATTTGTTAGAGTCTTATAATGAGTTGTAAGAAGTCAAAGGTAAGTCAATGAATGTGTTATACTCTTCATGGTTACTAGATAATGAAATGGAAGAATGATACAAATTAAATGTGTTACAAGTTGTTTCATAAGACTATGCAATTATGCCTAAGTGATTTACATGGTTGAAAGTCTAGTCCCTTACTTTGGGCCTAGTACTAGTTCATTATGTCAAGTCAATACTACTTGTATACTTTTTTGTGAGTCCAGCTGGCTTGTGTGTTTCGGGGGTGTATAGGTTCACGTTTAGTATGAGAGCTGGGGCTTAGTAATAACCGTGAATCTATGCATCTGTGACCGTTTGCTCCTACTTTTGATCACGGTAGGGGTCTAGCTTTCTCAATGATTGGAGCATTATGCACAATGATTGAAGAGATTTTTTGTTCTTGGTTTGAGATACTGGGTAACGGGTCTCCTCGATATAGTGAAGCTGCCTTCAATATGAAGATCTACATCAACGTGTGAATGGGTATGGAGTAATAAGGAGGAAAAGAAATATCATTTGTAATGTGTACCTAGCTATACGTGATGCATAATGGGTAGGATTACTACTCATATGATGTGCTACTTGATATATGTTTCTATATGGGATACTCTTATGCTTCATTGTATATGTGTGCATATCATATTATTATAGTAGTAACTTACTGAGATTTTATCTCACCCCGTTTCTTGTTTCTTTGTTTTCCTTAGATCCAAAGAAGGCTAGTGATAGCTCGAAGTGAGGATCGTGGTATCCAGTTCGTATACTAAGTAAAGTTACTTTTGGGGTAGGTTAACGTATTTTGTTATGTGAGGACGTTGGTTAGTCTGAGTGTGTTAAACTCAGTATTTTTTTGGGGTACAGTTATGTGTATGTAAATAAAGTTGTCTTCTTTTGTTTACCGGCTTTTATGCCGAGTAGTTGAAGAATAGAGCTTAGGATGTTAAAGTAAGGTTATGAAGGTGGTAATATGTTAAACCATCTTGAGAAGTGTATCTCCTAATCCAGTAAAGTAGTATAGTTGTATTTAGTTTTAAATTTTATCCGTTTTTAGGTAGTAGTGACGTGTCGAATTCTATGGTTCATATCAAATCTAAGAATTCGGGTCGTTACAGTTGGTATCAGAGCTATGGTTAGCTCTTAGCCTGGATAGGGTCTATGGCCTAGGTGGGTTGGTTTATGGGTGTGAGAATGACGTCGAGTGTTTATTTTCTTGTTGTTATATTAGGCGTAGGACTGGTGTTAATAAGGCTGGTCTAATTGAGGTTAAGAAGGGTTGGGGAAATCGAGAGTGCGATTTCATATACGTTTAAACTTATCTCATCCTTACTTCGATCTTATTTTGTCATAGTTCTACGTTTCTCCTGACTCTTAGCCTTATGGGTTGCATTATGAGTTGGCTTGCCTCTCATGTTATGTGTTATGTGATTACCTATTGAGATTGGTGTTGATAAGAAACTTGATATAAATTGGGAAATCATCGTATATTGATTATGTTGTGTTACTTGGGGAACCGTTGATATTATACATGACATGAACTAAATTTATAGTCATTATGAAATTGTTTATTTCCATCAAAAGGTAGTAAACGGTTATATGGCCATGTGCTTTATTTTCTTAATTAAGCATGATAGAGATGTGGGGCATTCATGTTATTTATGCACTGAAAGACAGGAAATGTTACCACGAGGTTGGACCAGGTGCTAACTTTTGTGGTTAATAAGAGTGCATCTACACTAAAATGTGAAGTTATATCAATTATTTGTAAGTTCTGAGTTATCTTCTATGCTAGAATGCCTGACTTTGTGTGTGAGTGGTATATGAACATGATAGATATTTTTATGATATTCATAGTCTATAACGAACATTTGAAAACGGATTACAGGGATTGTGTCGGGAATTTAACCTTGGTTAAACACGCAGTGCACCTACAGAAAATACAGTAGGATGTATTCGTTATTTGTGAGTTCTGGAATATATATATTTATATATATATATATATATATATATATATATATATATATATATATATATATATATATATATTACTGAATGTAACATGCTACTTGATTAAGAACTTGAGCTATGTGTTGAGTTGTTATAGGATCAATACTGCTAATAGGATTTGTGAACATGTGATATCGATTGAGTTAAAGAATTAAAGAGTCAACTTGAAAAATTACTTGATAGTGAATTCATAGAGCTTAGTATAACCATGTTAGGTTGTATTAAAGTTGTTTGGCATGAAGAGTATGAGGAGAGTTCAACCAGGTGACTATAATGAAATGTTATGTGTTTTCTATTATGGGTGATTTATGTTATCAACTTCAGGAATTAGTGGTATAATTCGTGTTTGACTGATAAGTGATTTTTATCATATATATATATATATAAATAAATAAAAAATTGTGGGATATATCTTAAAGACAGTTTCCCATATTAAGGATGCTCATTATGAATTTGTGAAAATGTCATTAAATTGATAAATGGTTTTCCGGTGGTGATGGAATTGATAAATGATATCTTTAAACCATAAGTGAATTTGTTTGTGATGAATTGATTGATACTATATTGGTACATATCAAGTTGCCTGCTGCAAATTAATATCAATTAAGAATTGTATTGAACTTGTTTTGAGAGAAATAATTGTTCACAAGATTCAATAAGTGTTAAAAGATATATTATTTTGAAATGATTTTTGGTTTAGACAAATTTATTGACCTACATAGGTGAAAGCAACACGTAAACCGAAGTACGTATATTTTTGTGATTTTTATGACCTGGTCAGAATTTCATTGGAGGATTTTATATGATGGTGATATTGTTACCTTTTTGACCAGTAAAGTTACATCTTTAATATTGTCTTGTGTATATGACCATTAACGAGATTGAGATGTGTCTAAATTCAAAATAGTAAAATCTTTGCATATGCTTGAGGAAAGTAAATCCTTAGTAATAGCATTAATTGAACCCTAACTTGAAATTGATTTTTGGATATGAATTGCATGAGTAGACGACTTTTATGGAGCCACATTTGACGTGTTAATAGACCGCACAAGTTGAATTATATGACTTCTTAAGAAACGCTACATTTGAGGCAATGTAAGTAGAGTACTGAAGTATATTATTTGGAAAGGCAGGTGTATTAGTGGATTCCCTAAACATAAAGACTTATACTTTCTTTTGAAACGATTGAATGGTAGTGCTAGAGGTTTTGTCATACTAGATTCTTTATGAATCAGGAAGGGTAAATTTTGCGATTTAGAACACTTTAAGTTCTACTCAATCATATGAAGAAAGCTCTAAGTAATGATTTCAACTATAGAAAATTACTAAGGGAGACTACGCAGTATTGATTCCATGTCATTTTCTTTTATACCCGTCTTATCGTAGTACTCCATTTTATTGATACATATTTCGTTTATTCGGTCCTATTTGATAATTGATTTGCTGTTGAAATTACTCGGTGGTTATTTGAAAGGCATGCTTATGTGCTATTTATTCTCAAATATGAGATTTGTTATATGAAACAGTTGCAATGTAGCTAATTATGTGAAGGTCGCAGTGGTCTCGGTTATTACGTTTGGGTTGGGTCCGGCTCCGTCGAGGGCGACCAACAATTCGGTTAATTTGGTTGAGTCACTGGACCCGAACATAACTAGGACATCGGACTGTGAAATATGATTAATGGATGTTCAGTTTATGAAATTGGACTTTTCTGTATACTTGGATATAATAAACTTTCACAATGATTGAACCGGTACCTTATAAAGTATAGCATGAATCAGCTTAGTGCGAATATGTGATTACTTTATTTTGGTAGTATTTAGCATATGAGCAAGAGTTGTGTAGATACTTGATTCTATAGAATACATCTGGAGTACGGAAACTTCTTATAAAAGTTTAGGAGGAAAACAAAATATTAATGAGGAAAAGTGAGAAAGGTAACTGCAGTGGTTAATGATTCCGGTCAGTACATGTTTCGTTATGTGTGTTTTATCTCTACTCTTGAGTTTCTATTTGTGAGTGTACATGCTCGTATGGCTATACGAAAATGAAATTAAATTGATCTTTGATATGGTTATGAAAGCGATAAGTAACTAATTAAAGTAAGGGAAATATTTTGATTATCTAATATTGAGATATTAATGTTGGTAGAAAGAGATTTGTATCTCTATATATTATTCGGTTCAAGTATAATGTTAACATGCGTATACGTGTGATGTGTATGTGTTTTAAATGGATTGGTTTATGTGATATATATGAATTGAAATTGAAATTGAAATTGAAATTGAGAATTCTTTTAGTTCAGTTGTGATAAGCTGTAATTAAAAATAATCGGTAGTTGGAATGTTATTGAAAGTTGAAGAAAGAATAATTTCTGAAATCTACATTAAGTACCTATGTTTGTTAACCTCTTGGTTATGATTTGCTACATAAGAATCAATACGTTATGTGCTATAATTTTAGTCAGAAAAATTCGCGGATGAATTTTCTTTTAAGGTGAGGAGGATGTAACGCCCCACCCAATTTTATTTTCATATTTTGCATTTTATATAATTAAAGTATATTATATGATTTATGTGTGCATTTTATATGCTAGATAATATTTATATCACTTGCATATATTATTTGAGTGTATGTGTTAATGTTATTGTTAGTTATCATGTTAGTGATTTAGGGAGTTAATTGATAAGTTGATGCTATAGGGTCTTTTATGAAAGGATAGAGTTTAAGGGTCAAAGTGTTCAAAATTAAACTTAGGGGTTCCAAAGTGTAACTATGCAAGTTGAATTGGGGATTCTTATCCCTATCTTCTTGATCAGCTCACAAAACACACACACACTCTCAAAAATTACTCCCTCTTGTTCTTGAAGCTGGGATTGAAGAAGGTGAGAAATGATTACATATAAATTCATATTAATTCAAATTCTCCTCCGTTTCAAATTCTAAAAACATATAAATGTTCAGGGCATTGAATAGAGTGATTCTACCGATTCAATTTCATTTTTCTTGATACTTCTCCGGAGTAGGTAAGTTACTAAATTCCCCTATTTAATGATAAAAAGGATTATTCTTGAGTTGTATGATGTTATATATGATGAATCTATGATTTTTCCTTAGTTTCATGAAGTTATATGAAATAGTTGAATTTTAGGTTTTGGGTTCTTGGTCTCCAATTCCTGAGTTGATGTTTGTTTGAGGAGTGTTTTCTATGGGGTTTTGGTGTTGTAGAAACCCAGAACAAGTCTAATACTAGTTGTGGATAGGTATTGGTATTGCTGGGTTTTACTATGATAGTTTTACCCAAATTTTCGTATGAACATCTGCTTAGGAAGAAATCTGGAAAAACTGGGATTTTAGTCTAGGGTGCGCGGACCCGCTGGATCAAAGCGCGCGCACCGTTAGAAATTTTGTAAAGCTTCGTCTCTGATTGTTTGGAGGCATGCGCACCCTATTTGGGAAGCGCGCGCACCCAAGGGAATTTAAGGAAGGTTAAATTACAGAAGGTGAGGGCGCGCGTACCCTATTTCCTGAAGCGCGCGCACCTTTCGTTAAATTGGACATGTTTGATTCCTGATTAGCGAGGGCGCGTGCACCCTGGGTCTAGAGGCGCGCGCACCCCTCTGATTTTCAGCTTTATTTGTGTAAGTGTTGTGTTCTTAGGTTCGGAATTTGTTAGAGTCTTATAATGAGTTGTAAGAAGTCAAAGGTAAGTCAATGAATGTGTTATACTCTTCATGGTTACTAGATAATGAAATTGAAGAATGATACAAATTAAATGTGTTACAAGTTGTTTCATAAGACTATGCAATTATGCCTAAGTGATTTACATGGTTGAAAGTCTAGTCCCTTACTTTGGGCCTAGTACTAGTTCATAATGTCAAGTCAATACTACTTGTATACTTGTTTGTGAGTCCAGCTGGCTTGTGTGTTTTGGGGGTGTATAGGTTCACGTTTAGTATGAGAGCTGGGGCTTAGTAATAACCGTGAATCTATGCATCTGTGACCGTTTGCTCCTACTCTTGATCACGGTAGGGGTCTAGCTTTCTCAATGATTGGAGCATTATGCACAATGATTGAAGAGCTCTTTTGTTCTTGGTTTGGGATACTGGGTAACGGGTCTCCTCTGATATAGTGAATCTGCCTTCAATATGAAGATCTACATCAACGTGTGAATGGGTATGGAGTAATAAGGAGGAAAAGAAATATCCTTTGTAATGTGTACCTAGCTATACGTGATGCATAATGGGTAGGATTACTACTCATATGATGTGCTACTTGATATATGTTTCTATATGGGATACTCTTATGCTTCATTGTATATGTGTGCATATCATATTATTATAGTAGTAACTTACTGAGATTTTATCTCACCCCGTTTCTTGTTTCTTTGTTTTCCTTAGATCCAAAGAAGGCTAGTGATAGCTCGAAGTGAGGATCGTGGTATCCAGTTCGTATACTAAGTAAAGTTACTTTTGGGGTAGGTTAACGTATTTTGTTATGTGAGGACGTTGGTTAGTCTGAGTGTGTTAAACTCATAATTTTTTTGGGGTACAGTTATGTGTTTGTAAATAAAGTTGTCTTCTTTTGTTTACTGGCTTTTATGTCGAGTAGTTGAAGAATAGAGCTTAGGATGTTAAAGTAAGGTTGTGAAGGTGGTAATATGTTAACCATCTTGAGAAGTGTATCTCCTAATCCATTAAAGTAGTATAGTTGTATTTAGTTTTAAATTTTATCCGTTTTTAGGTAGTAGTGACGTGTCGAATTCTATGGTTCATATCAAATCTAAGAATTCGGGGCGTTACATCTTCGATCATGCCAATCATATCCTTTATAATTACTTGGTTAAGAGTAACGTTTGAATATGTCAAACATGATCTCCACTATGTGGAAGATCGTAATAATCTCAGGTCTAAGGATTCAATGATATAACTATTTAGATGTTTAATTATGACATCATGACCATGACATAAACCTCATAGTTGGGTCATGTCCAGTATATGTTCCCTAACACACACCCATAAGTTTAACTTGTATCCCATACACATGATCATCACATGGTCATCGAATTAAACTTATACTAGTTCTTCACAAGTACTAGGGACGGGGATTATTATAACAAAACATGCAACAACAAATAATAATCCAAAACATCTCTTTATATAAATGAAAAAGTGATAACAAACATTGTTCAAACAACGTGCTAATAGCATGCCTAGAGCATATACACCAACATATATATCCATTTTGATTTTTTAGCTGCAATGTCTTCTACTAATTTTAGGTACTAGATGTTACGCAGGTGAAGCATGTGTTAGAAACTAACCACGTGGAGTGTTCGTGCAAGCTTTTTGAAAGAATTGGGATTTTATATAGGCATGTGTTTTTTGCTTTAAAATTAGTTAATATATCCAAGATTCTTAGAGACCATGTCCTCAATCGTTGGACAAAGAATGCAGAGTGTCGGGGGTCAAGCACAATGGTTGACAGTGTATCAACAGATTGTGTTAAAATAGAGGCGTTTGGGGCAAAGGTGAATGAGATATGGTTTGATTTCAACGCATGTATAGGGTTAGGTGGTAAGAAGAGCAAGGATTTGGATCACATTACAAAGGTTGTGAAGGAATTGAAGCATGAATTACGAGAGCGCATAGGAACAAATGTTATCCTGAAGAACAAAAGTGTTATCGAGAACCTAGTTGGTTCAGAAATTCCAGAGGAGATTACAGTGAAGCCTCCTAATGAAGGTCGTAACAAAGGGTGTGGGAGGAAGAGGATTTTGAATGCAGTGGAGAAGTCGACCGCTCAAAACGAAAAGGCTAAGAGATTATGCAGATCTTGTAACCAAATGGTACATCATGACAAGCATAATTGTCCCTTACTATTCAAGGATAATAATTACTCCCTCCGTTCCTGGTAAGTTGCAACAATTTTCCATTTTGGGCATTCCACTTGAGTTGCAACAATGCCAAATAAGGAACCTCTTTATTACTTTTATAATCCTCCACTCATTCTCTCTCTTCCTCCCAACCACTCATTATTCTCCACTCATTCTCTCTCTTCCTCCCAACTACTCATTATTCTCCTTTCATAATTTTTGTGCTTCCCCTTCCATGTTGCAACTTACCCGGAACGGAGGGAGTTGTAGATACCCCGGGAAACCACAACTTGGCTAGGGCGGTGGATTACCCTAGGATGTCTAACTTGTTTTAGATTGTTTAGAGTCGCCACCTATGTTTTTAAAGGAGCATAAGAAAAACCTAGAAATAGCCTAATTTGAAGAGTGGCATGTATGATTTGAAGACATTAGTTTAGGGAAATCTCGGCACATGGAAACCGACTTGAGTCACGGAGTGTTAGACCCTAGACTAGAATTGTGTGGTTTGTGCTCGGCTTGAATATGAGGCTTAAAGGTCACCCCCGGCATGTAGTCATGAACTACGCCACGGGCTGAGGTTTACCGCTTCGAAAGAGCCAAGGTCAAGTGGAGCTTGAAACTTTCTAGGACGGGCCTCGACGGGTTTGGGGTTGGACTTGTGCGACTCGATAGTGAGCAGTTGATAAGAATATGTGCATGTAGTGTGAGGTCTAACATGTGACAAAACATATTATTTTTTTTTCAAAAGAAAAAAACAAATAAGCACATAATTACAACTTTCGAATCACCCGTGTGACCGATAAAAATGAACAGGAAATAAAAGATGTTCTGTGCAGGCCCGGTGCCCACACACTGTCAAAACTGACCATTCTGTTCACTGTTTATGTTCTGGGAATGCGCCCAAAAGCGCGCGCATTGGGTGGCCTATGCGGAAGGCGCGCGCGGTAGACAAAGAGGGGCAGAGGCGCGCGCTTCCCACCCCTTTTACCAGAATGCCCAGAAAACAGTAATAAGAACACCAAAAGTTAAGAACGCAAGTTTAACCCTCTAAATCGTGCCCAGCGGAGCCGCCACTGTAGATACCCCGGGAAACCACAACTTGGCTAGGGCGGTGGATTACCCTAGGATGTCTAACTTGTTTTAGATTGTTTAGAGTCTCCAACTATGTTTTTAAAGGAGCATAAGAAAAACCTAGAAATAGCCTAATTTATGTACAAAACCAGAGATTCGGGAGAGAAGGGTTCGAGGCTTAGGTGACGGAGTGGGAAGTACTTAAACACCCACTTCGCCCCGCTTACGCGGGTCTTGCTACTATTGGTGTTCTAATATTTACATGTCCTCCAATTAATTAAATAGAAATGTGCTAACAATTGTGATGAGAAGAAAAGGGGAAATAAAGGGGAAATAAAATAGAATTGTTTTATTTATTTATTGATAAAGATTACATGTAACAAGTAATGTTAAAGAATTACATTAAGAGATGAAGAGAAATTAACATGGTGAATTAAAGTTAAGATTAAAATGTAGGGAGATAACCTTAACTAACTTCAATATGTGAAGTAGTCATGTTGGTCATGTCCCATTAATGGGGATTGCATACATCAAGAAAAAGAAAACAAAGGAAGAAAATGGAGTTGTACCTTGAGAAAAAGGACTTGGAACCTTGACTTAAAAGTGTTGTTGTTGTAATGAAATTGTTGTAGAACAATTTGTTGTATAAAAACTCTTGTTGGAGAATTTATGTAGAGAATTGTGTATAGTGTAGGTGTAGTGAAAATGTGAGATTAAGGTCCCAAGAGTGTAAAAAGAGTCTCTTTCTAAGGTAGAAGATGATGGTTTTTATAGGTAAAAATGAGAGGGAAAGGTTGGAGGGAAATTGGTCAATCCATGTGAGATGGAATTGACCAATAGAAAATAAGATAAATAAAATAATAAATGAAAGAAATAAAAGAAAAGAAAATAAAATAAAAATGAATTATTTTGTTTTAAAGAGATGGCTAGAATAATGGGATTTGAGGTTATAAAACTAGGGGGGATGAATGTGGATGAGAAAAGAAGTCTTTTGTGATCAAGAAAGAGATGTTGCAAATAAGAAAAGGGAGGGAAATAAGGTGCAATCCGTTACTGCCAAAATGGGAAGCGCGCGAGTCCCGCTTTTGGGGCGAGACGCGCGCGCAGCCCGTTAACAGTTCCGGAAGCGCCCGCGGCAGAAATGACAGAATGACAGAATGACCCTAAAAGTTAACTCTGTTATGCAGTTTAGTCCAAAACTAACGGAATCAGTTAGGAACTTAACCGAAGTAACAGAAATTAACGAAAATGAGTTAAATAAAAATACTTTGTATGCAATCGAAGTGAGAGGTCCAAGGCGGGGTGTCTACAGAGCCCCTCGGCGAAGTGGATTGCAAAGCAAAATGCGTCGACGAAAGTAAAAACACCCGCCGAGGACATAGACAAAGAAAAAGAAAGAAAAAAAAGCAAAGACTCGATGAAAGCAGTAATTTGAAATTGCTAGAGATAGGGGTGCGCTCCCTGTGTGAGCGTCTTTTGTTGATAGAGGGGGTGGCATGATCCGTTGGTAAACCTGCCGGCTGAATCCGTTGAGTGAGGCCGTTAGTGAACCTTGAGGCCGTTAGTGAACCTTTGAGGAGGCCGTTAGTGAACCTTCGAGGCCGTTGGTGAACCCTTGAATGAGGCCGTTAGTGAACCTTTGAGGAGGCCGTTAGTGAACCTTCGTTGACGAATCCGTTAGTGAAATCCGTTGATGAGGTCGTTAGTGAACCTTCGAGGCCGTTAGTGAACCTTTGTTGACGAATCCGTTAGTGAAATCCGTTGAGGAGGCCGTTAGTGAACCTTCGAGGCCGTTAGTGAACCTTTGTTGACGAATCCGTTAGTGAAATCCGTTGATGAGGCCGTTAGTGAACCTTCGAAGCCGTTAGTGAACCTTTGTTGACGAATAGTGAAATCCGTTGATGAGGCCGTTAGTGAACCTTCGAGGCCGTTAGTGAACCTTTGTTGACGAATCCGTTAGTGAAATCCGTTGATGAGGCCGTTAGTGAACCTTCGAGGCCGTTAGTGAACCTTTGTTGTCGAATCCGTTAGTGAAATCCGTTGAGGAGGACGTTAGTGAACCTTCGAGGCCGTTAGTGAACCTTTGTTGACGAATCCGTTAGTGAAATCCGTATTAGGCCGTTAGTGAACCTTCGAGGCCGTTAGTGAACCTTTGTTGACGAATCCGTTAGTGAAATCCGTTGCTGAGGCCGTTAGTGAACCTTCGAGGCCGTTAGTGAACCTTTGTTGTCGAATCCGTTAGTGAAATCCGTTGATGAGGCCGTTAGTGAACCTTCGAGGCCGTTAGTGAACCTTTGTCGAATTGCTGCTTTGAAGCCGTGTGCTGTTTGGCGTTGCAGTTGACTTTTGCGGGGATGCGGGCATGGTTGACAGTGGACCATTTTCTGCTGGGGATGAAGTGCCTCGAGTTGCAGATGCTGTTTGACTTCGCGGTGGTACCTGTTATGTGCTTTGCAGGTATATGTGCTAGTGCAAGAAGATGCATGAAGTGTGAAATGAAGAGAGAAATTGTGCTCGCAGTGCAATGTGATTTGAAAGCAGTTTTGCATGAGAGAGAGATTTGCAAGAATGAAGAAATTGATTTTGTGTGCTATGTGATTTTGAGGAAAGTATTAATGAATGATGTTCATACCTTCACTTACCATGGCCGCTTGATTCGGGTTGGAGATGTTGTGGCTTTGATGAAAATGATGAACTGCTGCTGCTTTCGATGGAATGTTGGTGAGATGACATTCTGAATGATGGGTTGGTCGAGCCAAAGGCTGCCTACGTATCCTTTGAAGGGAATCAGACCAGCGTAGTTCAAGGATGATGGAGAATGCTAGAGGAGAAGCTAGGAGCAAAGCAAAGTAAAGCACATACTTTTGCACATAGAAGGAGAAAAAGAAAAAGAAAAATCCTTTTTTTTTTTTTTTTTTTTAGATTAGAAAGGAAAGAATATGCACACATGTGAGGAAAAGATTTTTTTTTAGTTCGTGGGTGAACCATTTTAACCATTGTGTGCTTGTGAAGCCAACCCAAGATCAAGTCATGTTTAGTCGAAGTCCGGATTGCCTCGCTTGAATTCTGTTGTCGCCGGTGTGCCCGACGAAGATTGATGTCTAGCCCCAAGAGATTTGTCGATTATGGGACTTCAAAAGGCTTTTGATGCCGAGATGAGGGGTTGCTGATTGTAAAGCCCCTAGAATGCCTTTGATGCCAAATTTTGAGGTGACTTGCATAGCCCCAAGATAAATCAGCTCTTTGGTCCACTCAAATGAATCGTCTTTTGTTGTTGACGTGAGCAAGCTCCAAGCTTCGAGAGATTTCTAAGCCCCAAATGTCATGGACTTGTTGCTTGCGGGCTTGGAGATGATGAAATGTGAAGACCTTTCATTGTAAAGTTCCCAAATTATCTTGTGATCGGCTCGGCATTGAGCGCGGATGTACCGTCGGGTAGAATTCTTGATAGAGATCCCCTTCTTGCTCTTACTGGGGAGATGAATGGCCTCATTGTGGTCGATACCCAAATGGCTGAGGGCTTATGTCAAAAGATGCAGTAATGTCTTGCGGTGCCGTCGAAGTCGCGGGGGGTAAGGTCTTGGTGTGATAAAGTCCCAAATGAGTATGCTTGCTTGACTCTTCTTGAGTTGAACTAATGACGGATCTTCGGATGCAACTAGTGCTGTGGCCCACCTTTATCTGAGCTGCACCTTGTGCTTTTGATCTTGGAGAAGGGGGTGCTGAATTGCAGAAACATTGGGATTGGCCGTGGCATTTCCCGCTATAACCCTGTTTTGATTAGAGTTTAGCATATTGAATCTTTTTCCTTTTCTCTAAGACTTCCTTCAAAATCTCGCTGTGAGTTCTAACAAAAATCATCAACTTCATTCATAACATCGGAGTCTTCATTTAAAACCAAGAGGCCTTTGACTTGAAGTGTTGAGAGACCCTTTGAAGCTTGATCCCTTTCATGGAGACTACTCCCAAATTGCGTTGCTCGAGTATTGTTGCCCAAAATACTATCGGTCGCGAAGCCCTAATACTGCCCTTTGCTTGAATTACTGTAATGCCGTAGCCCAAAAGATTGTAGATTGCGAAGCCCGTTGAGACCTTCAGTGCCGAATTGAGGAAGCTTCCAATGTTGCACATGACTTGGCTGGGGATACTGCTGGGGAGTTAATTGCTCTTTGCCGAGGGAGCCTTTAAGACTTGACCGTAGCCCTTAGAGTGCCATCATTGATTGCGAGAAAGGTCCATCCTTGATTGGGGGAACGAGCACGGGCACACGCGACAAGAGGGCTTTTTTACATCCCTTTTGGGAGACTTTGAGGATAGTCTCACACATCTTTCTCGAACATAGCCTCTAGGGCGTATTGATTGTCAAGTAAAGCAAAAGAAGTCCTTGTCCTTGAGTCACATAGCCCCTAGGGCGTCACCATTTGTTGAGCAAAGCAAGAGTGACTCATCCTCGTGCGAGGGAACAAACATGAGAGGACATGGCAAGAGCTACTCCATTTCTCGGTAGCCTTTCGGCGTACTTTAGAAGCATATACTTGAAGAAGCTTTGAAAACTGAGACACATGTTGTTGCTATTTGTTGCCCAAGCCAATTGACTAGCTAGGGATTATTTGTGCAACCTCGTGCCCTTTTATGATGGGCTCGTTCTCGGATGGGTCTTGGCTACCACGGGCCTTCTTTTCATGAACCCAAAAATGCACACTGCTGGAGAATGATGCCAATAACCCAAAACAACCTTTGATGGTGCCATATCTTGTCGAGCCTTTTGCAATCCCAAAGTTGACTCGGTGGGGAATTGACTTGCTGAGGAGATCTAATGTAGAGCTTGTGCAGTTGTCTTCTTTAAAGGCCGGAGATCTCCATTTCTCTTTCCCTTCTCTCTCTCACTCTCTCATTTTTTTTTATGACGCACCCTGTTTTTTGCCTAGACCGCTCTTTCGGGTTTTCAATCTAGCGGGCATCTCTTTTGCGTCTTCATTTTGACTCGATTAATGAGGGAGTGTGCATTGACTCTAGCTGAGGAGATAAGACATGTGATTTTGCGGTGGAGACCTCTTGTCACTAAAGGTGAGTGACATTGACTTGATTAGGGAAGTGTCCCTAGTATTGACTTCATGTATTTGACCGTTTTTTGAATGACTCATGAAGGCAAGTAAGTCATTAAGAGAGAAGAGAAGGAAAGCCCCAATTTGATTGCAAGAAATTGGGAGTATGCAGAAAGAATAGAAGTCCTTAGACTCGACAAGGAACGCGAAGTGATTCCAAATCTAAGAAAGTTGTTCAATCTTTTTGGTGATTAATTCATTGGCAAATGAATCGTACAAAGATGTCTTGACAAGTTCGAGATGAAGGCCGATCACCATAACGCGCTAGGGCTAAACATTTCTTCTTTCTTGCATGAGACCGGACCCGAAGGTTGCCTACGTTTCTCCAGTGTAGAGGCTCAGGTCACCGTAGTTCTTGTGGATTCTCCATTCTTCGGGATGGAATTGTTGCTTCGTCGTGTAGCTTCGTCCTCCTTTGGTGGATGGAATGATGTTGATCTTGATGTGAACTTCTTTGATTGAGGGGGATTTTTTTTTTTTTTTTTTTTTTTTTTGTGCTCTAACTTTTGCCTAGGTTGATTTGAAGAGTTCAACCTAGCGAGCATTTTTTTTTTTTTTTTTTTTCAATCCCCCCTTTGAAACATTGCTTGATTTTTCTCCATGGTTGTTGCTTCACCTTTGATGTCTTGGCTTTGTCTTCGTCGTTGATGATGTTTCCTTCGTCACAATGTTTAGCCCCTAGGCGTTCAAGTGATGGCCTTCATTCCAAAACTCGTTTAGACATCTTTTCATCATTTTGCCAAGAATTAGATTGAACAACTTGGAAGAGTGTATGAGGAGAAGAACGACTTTTTATTTGATGATGAAACTTGACTCAAAATTTCACATTAATTGGACAAAGAAAACTTAATGCACACTTAAGAGGACTTTGACTCTTTTTTTTTTTTTTTTTTTTTTTTAATTCCTATTACTTGGTAGAGAAAGAGAAACGGAGATTGTTGTTGTAGTCCCCATTGTCGTTGTAGTCTTCCATGTCACTACATTCTTCCATGTCATTGCTTGGGAACCCTTTGTCGTTGAAGCTTGTGTCATAGGAGGACTCGGCCACTTCTCGGAGCAAATTGTCAATTCTAACCCCCGCATCATACATGCTTGAAAATCGGAGTAAAAAGCCCCACTAAGATGAGTGCGGTAGTCCATTTTCAAACACTTCAAGAAGATGTCCATTTGTTCCTTCTCGGAAGGCCTATCAACCATCTCGGCTAGCTTGTCATTCCAACGGCGATAGAAGTCCCCAAATGATTCATCACTCATTTGCACGGTGCTCTCCAATTCCTTCTTGGTGGGGCGGAACATGGAGTTGCCTTGATATTGTGACTTGAAGGCAAGCATAGCGACATCCCAATTGAGGCGGGTGGAAACTGGAAGACCCATATACCAATCTTTTGCGACCCCCTCGAGAGTAAGCGGGAAGCATTGTGCCATTATTTGAGGAGACACTTTCTTTTGTAGCATGGCCCAAATGTAGGAGTCAACATGAGCGTCGGGGCAAGAGTTGCCGTTGAACTTTCCAATATCGGGCATCTTGAACTTTTCGGGAAGAGCCTCCATTGTGTTCATGAGGAGAGAAGCTTGATGAAGATCGGTGCTTGGGCCCTTGTGCAAATTTAGCCCACTAAGCCTTTGGTAAATGTAGGACATGAGAGTGTTGACCAAACGGGTATCAATGCTTTGGACCTTTCTTTCACTCGTGAGCCCTTTCAATTGGTTCTTGAGTTGAGCAACTTCTTTCTTGTGGGCCGTTTTCACATGCTCGTAACGGGCTCGCCATAAATCATCCTTGCGGCGGACATTCTCGGCTAGTGTATCGACTTGCCCTTTGAATGCTTCCACCATGCGGAATAACCCTTCGTTGGACACGGGAATGCCATTGTCGTTGCCATTGGAAGCCATTGGACCTATGGAGAGAACACGGTCGATCTTAGGATGGCCCCACAAACACCTTTTGGATAAAATTATTTCACCCACAAACAAAGGAAAGACTCAACCACATAAAGAAAAATGACTCTTTTTTTTTTATTTACAAAAGTCGGAAGGACGTGGTCCTTTTTGGGGTTTCTAGAAAAATAGTGGAATCGTCACACTAGTATATAGACCTTCTCGTGGTCCCATATACTCATCGGATTCCACCACGCTTGTGAGACCTACATGTGTCGGGATTAAACTAAATTAATGTAGTAAATCATACATGCGGGGACGGATTTTTTATTTTCGTCCAAGATAGCCACTTTTGGGGACGGAGTTTTATTTCGTCCATTGCAACGAGTGGCATGTATGATTTGAAGACATTAGTTTAGGGAAATCTCGGCACATGGAAACCGACTTGAGTCACGGAGTGTTAGACCCTAGACTAGAATTGTGTGGTTTGTGCTCGGCTTGAATATGAGGCTTAAAGGTCACCCCCGGCATGTAGTCATGAACTACGCCACGGGCTGAGGTTTACCGCTTCGAAAGAGCCAAGGTCAAGTGGAGCTTGAAACTTTCTAGGACGGGCCTCGACGGGTTTGGGGTTGGACTTGTGCGACTCGATAGTGAGCAGTTGATAAGAATATGTGCATGTAGTGTGAGGTCTAACATGTGACAAAACATTTTTTTTTTCAAAAGAAAAAAACAATAATTACAACTTTCGAATCACCCGTGTGACCGATAAAAATGAACAGAAAATAAAAGATGTTCTGTGCAGGCCCGGTGCCCACACACTGTCAAAACTGTCCATTCTGTTCACTGTTTCTGTTCTGGGAATGCGCCCAGAAGCGCGCGCATTGGGTGGCCTATGCGGAAGGTGCGCGCGGTAGACAAAGAGGGGCAGAGGCGCCCGCATCTGGGTAACAACCTGTAAATCAGCGGGTTCAAGGGATTGCCTTGACCCTAAATAAAAATGCTTTCCCCTGCAGAATTTGTTAGCTCAGAAACATGGAATGGAAGGACAAGAAGGAAGACGGGCGATTCTGGTAATTGGGGTCGGACGCGCGCGCTTTAGGCCAAGGAGGCCAGAGGCGCGCGCTTCCCACCCCTTTTACCAGAATGCCCAGAAAACAGTAATAAGAACACCAAAAGTTAAGAACGCAAGTTTAACCCTCTAAATCGTCCCCAGCGGAGTCGCCACTGTAGATACCCCGGGAAACCACAACTTGGCTAGGGCGGTGGATTACCCTAGGATGTCTAACTTGCTTTAGATTGTTTAGAGTCGCCACCTATGTTTTTAAAGGAACATAAGAAAAACCTAGAAATAGCCTAATTTATGTACAAAACCAGAGATTCGGGAGAGAAGGGTTCGGGGGTTAGGTGACGGAGTAGGAAGTACTTAAACACCCACTCCGCCCCGCTTACGCGGGTCTTGCTACTATTTGTGTTCTAATATTTACATGTCCTCCAATTAATTAAATAGAAATGTGCTAACAATTATGATGAGAAGAAAAGGGGAAATAAAGGGGAAATAAAATAGAATTGTTTTATTTATTTAATGATAAAGATTACATGTAACAAGTAATGTTAAAGAATTACATTAAGAGATGAAGAGAAATTAACATGGTGAATTAAAGTTAAGATTAAAATGTAGGGAGATAACCTTAACTAACTTCAATATGTGAAGTAGTCATGTTGGTCATGTCCCATTAATGGGGATTGCATACATCAAGAAAAAGAAAACAAAGGAAGAAAATGGAGTTGTACCTTGAGAAAGAGGACTTGGAACCTTGACTTGAAAGTGTTGTTGTTGTAATGAAATTGTTGTAGAATAATTTGTTGTATAAAAACTCTTGTTGGAGAATTTGTGTAGAGAATTGTGTATAGTGTAGGTATAGTGAAAATGTGAGATTAAGGTCCCAAGAGTGTAAAAAGAGTCCCTTTCTAAGGTAGAAGATGATGGTTTTTATAGGTAAAAAAGAGAGGGAAAGGTTGGAGGGAAATTGGTCAATCCATGTGAGATGGAATTGACCAATATAAAATAAGATAAATAAAATAATAAATGAAAAAAATAAAAGACAATCAAATAAAATAAAAATGAATTATTTTGTTTTAAAGAGATGGCTAGAATAATGGGATTGGAGGTTATAAAACTAGGGGGGATGAATGTGGATGAGAAAAGAAGTCTTTTGTGATCAAGAAAGAGATGTTGCAAATAAGAAAAGGGAGGGAAATAAGGTGCAATCCGTTACTGCCAAAATAGGAAGCGCGCGAGTCCCACTTTTGGGGCGAGACGCGCGCGCAGCCCGTTAACAGTTCCGGAAGCGCCCGCGGCAGAAAAGGACAGAATGACAGAATGACCCTAAAAGTTAACTCTGTTATGCAGTTTAGTCCAAAACTAACGGAATCAGTTAGGAACTTAACCGAAGTAACAGAAATTAACGAAAATGAGTTAAATAAAAATACTTTGTATGCAATCGAAGTGAGAGGTCCAAGGCGGGGTGTCTACAGGAGTATATTTTTTTATGATTTTTTTGGACAATCAAATTTTTTTAGTCTAATACTATACATTTTTGTATAATAATTCAGTAATTGGATACACTAAGTAAATAGTTTGTGTATCGATGTTTAATATCATATTGATATTTGGAATTGTTATTAGATACACTAGTTATCTAACTAGTGTATCCAATGAGTCAAATATATCATACTTCCTCCATAACAGCTAAGCAGGAAGCACGCGGGTCCGGTCCGTAGGACCAAACGCGCGGGGGGCATAGAGACGAGTGACAGAATGATAGTAAAAATTAACTCTATTATTCAGTTTAGTCCAAAGCTAACAGAATCAGTTAGGAACTTAACAGAAGTAACAAAAATTAGCAAAAACAAGCAAAATAAAAAGACTGTGTATGTAATCGGGGTGAGAGGTACAATGTGGGATGTCTACACATTCACACTAGCATCAACATCATCAAAAAAACTTTTGAAATAGAGAAACATCATGCGCAGGTTAGGGGTGATGCACATCAGGAGTTATAACTTCTGGCGCTGCAATTTCTTGTTCACTCGCATACGGAGATGGATTTGCTTGAGGTTGATCCTAATCTTGATTTTATTCAGATCTTATGTAGGTTCAGTGTGTGGGGGGTGCAACTATCTCAACGTGTTCAGTAAAATCATCAAAATCATTTGGAGCCAATTGTGTCTGAATCGCTCATCAAATGTAACATGGACAGATTCTACAATTACTAGATCAATTCTATTAAAATCACGAAAATCTTTAGAATATTTGATATACCCAACAAAAATACCTTCATCTGCTTTGGCGTTAAATTTCCCTTTATATTCCTTTCCGTTGCGGAGGATAAAACATTTACCGCCAATATGTTGAGCGCTCTTCCTCTCTAAAGTTTATATGGAGTTTTGTTGTAGGTTTTGTTGATTAGGGATCTATTCTGCATAAGCAAGCAGTGTTGACAGCTTCATCCTAAAAATACTTAGGAAGTTTTGCTTCTACTATTTTATCTTTCCCGCCTCAATCAACGTTCTATTCTTTCTTTCCAAGACACCATTTTGTTGAGGAACTCCAGCAATAAAAAAATTGTGATTTTTTATATGGTAATCAAAATAATGAGCAATACCCTTGTGCTTAAACTCAACTCGATTATCTGATCTTACATTCACAATGTCATCTTCTTTTTTAGTTTGGATCTTTCTAAAGAGAGCAGTCAAGATATCCAACATTCATCTTTAGATATCATCATTTCTACCCATATATATGTTGAGTAGTCATCCACTACGACTAAGGTATAGTTGTTTCCTCCAACGCTTACGTTGATGGCTGGTTCAAACAAGTCTATGTGAAGTAGTTGTAAAAATCTTGAAGTTGAAGGCATAGTCTTTCTGGATAAAGATTACTTAGGTTGTTTACCAAGTTGGGATGCTGCGCATTTTCTATCATGATGATATGCTACTTTGGGTAATCCTTTGACAAGATTTTCCCTTCCTAACTTAGATAGATATTAGAAGTTCAAATGACTTAAACGCTTGTGCCAAAGCTAATTATTTTTCGCTCATATTCTTTGCTACAAAACAAATATTATTAATAGAGTTTATAGCTTTAAGATCAATAATGTAAACATTAGACTTACGAGTCCCTATGAGAAAGGTTATTCCCTATTTGCCATCTTTGATAAAACAAAGTGTTGAATTGAAAATGGCATTTCAATCCTTTGTAATTGTGATATAGAGAGTAGGTTGTGCTTGAGACCTTCAACAAGCGCAACTCTTTCTATTGAAACTTTATCTTTTCTGATTTATCCATATCTTATGAGGTGCCCTTTGTTGTTTTCACCAAAAGTTACTGAGGAACCTCTTTCTTCACGCACGTCTTCCAGTAAATTGATATCTTTTGTCCTCTGTCTAAAACATTTGCTATCAAGATACGATTGATAAGTTTTAGCTTTCATAGAACTAGCCATTAGGAGGAGACCTGAAAGATAAACATTAAAGCGCATGTCCCTTTTATTCTTGGATTCTAGAGTTAGCAACTTTTTTACAACCCACTCCTGCTTAACCTTAAGATTTTTACGTCCCTTGACATTAGGAGCGAATCGCAAAAAGCATTCCACAGACTTATGACCTAAACTATCACACATAACACAATGATAAAAGTCATCTATTGAATGTTTTACAAACTCATTACTTTTCTTAGGCTTAGCATTCTTAACTAGGTCAGATGAACCAACTTTTAAAAATATAGTCTTTTTGGGTTTGGAGGTGCATTTTCTTAAAATGCGCATATGGCTAGGGAGGCGTATGATGAGTATTTGAAGAAGAAGTGCATCCATCCGTTAAACTAGTTTCCTCAAGCGCATGCACATCCATAGCTTTTTCCTTAGCTTTCCAATTTGATTCTTTGGGTAGATATAATGAAAGTTTTGTCTTTAGAATTTTTCCTATCCTTTAGCCTTGGAACCAGAATATTTAATTTCATGATTTTGTTGAGGTGTAAATCCCTTATTCTTTTCACAAAAGTTGTGAATCCCAATCCATCTTTTTCACCACTAGCTTTTTGGGATTTTAGAATTTGATCCATAGT
The DNA here is from genome assembly GCA_026119855.1 of Campanula takesimana. Lineage (NCBI taxonomy): Eukaryota > Viridiplantae > Streptophyta > Magnoliopsida > Asterales > Campanulaceae > Campanula > Campanula takesimana. The sequence continues at coordinate 650,308 of JAOWBW010000044.1, forward strand.
GATACAAGACTTGGTCCACTCATTTGTGATCTTTGTGAGATCAGCAACCTGAGCAACCAACTCGTCGTTTTTAACTTTAAGCCTTGCGTTTTGTTCTTTTAAGAAAATGTTATTTTCAGCAAAATGAGTCATCCTCTTGATCTTCTCCTTAAGGAGGGTCATTTCAGATATTAAAAGAGACTTCTCCGTCTTAAGCTGAGAATTTTTTCCATTTAATATGTTTACTGCTTCTTTTGTACTATTAAATCGACTAATTTCCTTTTCATCTTGTTTAATATTGATTCTTTTTCAACGGAAGGTACATTAGTGGCAGCACTTTTTGAAGCATAAATTACATCAAAGTTGATTTCCTTTGAAGCAGGCGCAACAACCTTTCTTTTAGACAGATCAACTCGAGAAAATGAATATTCTCCTATTTGATAGCTTAGAGTTAATTGTCCTAGCTCTGCAAACTCATGAATTGTAGGTCCTTTCTTCTTCTTTGCTCTTTGCGTATTGAACACATTTATTTCTGGAACTCATTCTCTAGATCATTGTCATCATTGTAATTTGCAACTAAGTAGATGTATTATTCTTCAAAATCTTCATTACTTTCTTCTAAGTCAATCTCGATCCAAGTTTTGAGTTCTTTTGAACCAGAATCTTCGTCAGCCATCATTCCCTTTGGTCGAGAGAATTTTGAGGGGTAGCTGCCTTTTTTCTTCACATACTCAAACTTGGGGATTGCATTTCAATGCAAAGTGTACAAGCTTTCGAAAATTAAAGCAAACTAGATCATCTTTCTTCTTTGAGTCACCGCTTTTTGAGAACTTAGTAGAACCTCTGCTTGTAGATCTTGGTTTAGAGAATTTTCTGAGCTTTTAAAATCTTTTTACAAACATAGCGAAGTCATCATCGTCCATTTTCAAAAGTAAAGGGGTACAAAATTTAGATCAATGTCTTGAGCACGCGTAGGTTCTTCCTTCTGCGTAATTATGGATAGGGACTGGGGTTTCTCTTTAGTTTCATCGATATGGTTAAGTCTAAGCTCATAGACTTTTAAATTTTCATATTAATTGCACATAGTCCATTCATTTAGCAATCCAATATCTTTTAGAGAACTGGCTTTGTAGAGATATCTTGATCCAATAGCGGATATGAAACTTGTATTGATTTACTTGGTTGTGAACTTTTTTCCAAGGGATAGACAAATATTTACAATTTCATAATAGCCATCATAAGTTTGTCTTAAGGTTTCACCAGGAATCTTAGTGAAGTTGTTGAATTTTCTTTGCACAACAAATCTCTTGTTTTTCTTGCAGACTTTGTCTCATTCAATATAGTCTTCAAGCCCATCCCATAACTCTTTCATAGTTTCACATTGCATGATTTGATGACTAGTTGATACGCTTAAAGTGATCAAGATCATGTTTCTCGATTTTCCATCAAGAGCTACAAACAACTTTAGTCTTTTTGAGAGTTGGAATTTCTTTGGTTGTTTATGCATCTGGATTGGCTTTCATTGGGAAGTACGGTCCAAGCGTCACGCAATAATGAAGCATCTCATCAACGAAAGAAAGGTGAGTCAGTGTTGTGTTTCCAGATCTCAAAGTTTCTTCATCAAGCATAGAAACATGTGTATAGTTAGTTGTTGCCATTGTTTTTGACTTGCCATTTTGAATCGGCACTCAAGCAGTTAAGCTTAAAAAACAAAATAAGTTTTATGAAGGTGTTTGCTGTGATACCACATGTTGGTACCAAAGGGGAAACAAGGGTATAAAATATAGTTAGAAGGGGGATGAATAGATGTTTCGAAACATTTTCAAACCCTTTTGCAAATAAATGACTAATGCGCACAAATCTAACTTTTTTCAAGCATAACGTGTAGAGAGAGTTTGTGAAATGCTCAACAAAAATTAAAGCAGGAACTTCAGCGCAGGTGAATATGCACAGGTTTGTAAAAGCACACGTAACCTAAGTTTGAATTAAAGTAAGGCGCAGAAAGATACTAAGTCAAAAAGCAGACAAACGCAATTTCAGCTATGCTATATAAACTATAAGAATAAAACAATAAGCAGATATCAGAAATATTATGAACTTCAAAATAAAGTGCATAAAGTAAGTGTTGGGTTTTGAGCAACATGCAGTGGAAGATGAACAATATCAAAACCCTAGAGCTCATATCCGTTTATGATGATTAATATAAATACGATATGAATATAGAATACTAACCCTTGTGATGCTTTAAAACTTCGAATCTCGAATCTTCAAGCTTTAAGATTTGAATCTTGTTTGCGATCTTAGGAACACAAAGTTGAAGATGCTAAAGGAAGAATCCTCTACAAGTATCCAAACGCAAACCAATATCAAGAACACCTTCTTGAATCGGATTTCTAGATGCAAATATTAGAAATCAAATTTCTACTCTTTAAGGCTATATAAATTTTGGTGTTCTTAATCTTTGATCCTAGATCTTAGATTAAAAATTATGTTTCTCAAACACACTAGGATGTTACGGCACTAATTAGAGTTGAACTGAGGGGTATTTATAATTATTAAACCTTAACCATGAAGGAGAAATAACCTAAATCCCGTAGTCTCCCGTAATCAGGAAACTAGGCCCAGACCAGCACGTACCCGGCCGAGGAATATAAGCTGCTCGATGCGCAGCAGCCTTTCAGCAACTATTCATTTGGCTTAGCTCTGCTCGGCTGAGTCATATGACCCGCTCGGCCGAGCAGTCTGAAAAATCCATTTCAAAAAACGAATTGGGAACCCATAGAAACTGGTTCCTGGTTGTGATCAAAGTGAACCTACCTATACTAAGCGAGTAAGAGACACATTCGTACATAAACACATATATTTTCCTTAAGCTAGGGAATAAAGACATAAAATAAGGCAAATATTAAATACATGCTAGAGACCGGAAGAGCGAGCGAAGTATCTAATACCTTCTCCTCTCGTAACTTAGCCCCCTAACCCACTTCTATTTCAAATAAACGGTTTTATCTTTATTTTCCTAAAATAAAAGAAGGTGACGACTCTTATGACTTCCAAAACTCAAAAAGGTAACCATTTTGAGAAACTCAGCGCATTCAAAGCGCATTAGCACAAGATAAACTTGCCGCTCCTACATAAGCGACGGCTTTGACTTCGAGCGCGGGCTCTCACAGTATTGTAATCATAAATGTATGTTCAAAATGTGATGACTACAAAAATGCATATTTTACTAGAAGGAAATCTCATAGAGCACGTGTCTTACGCTCGCATTAGGGTAAAACGTGTTTTCAAAATGCGGAGCGGCATTTTTGTAAATAAGTGGAACTTTCATACAATGTTTGGTGGCATATTTTTAAATAATCGAAATTTATAAAAACTCATCTTACACTTGTTTTTTTTTTTTTTTTAATCATTCATTTGTCACTTGTTAACAATTAATATTCATTTTTCAATACTAGGAAAAACACTTGTTTCAGAGTTTATAAAAACCACCTAACACTTTTTGACACTGTAACAGACACTTTTAATACTCTAACAAGCACTTTTTAACACTAGAACATACACTTGTTTCAGCACTACAATAGCCGACAATTCTTAACACTACAACTGACAATTCTTATTACTACAACCGATAATTCTTAACACTATAACCGGCAATCTTTAACACTACCACTACAAGTGCCAGTTTGAATGTGAATGTTTAATTGTGTTATATTAGAACAGTTACTTTCTAATATTGGAACAAATACATAATAATATTAGAGCAGACAATTACGAAAAACGTAGTTTTTCATTTTTTGTGTAAAACATGTTTGTCATATTGTCAATACGCGTAATTAAAATTGGGAGTCGCCATGCCGTTTTATTTGTAGTTAAAACATTTAAGAAACTAATTATGAGAATAATTAGGTTCGGGGGTCGATTTACAATAGAAGAAGAATATTAATGTGATCACTCCTATTGCCCGACGAATCGGTCTTTCTATCATGATCAATGTGTGTGTGTGTGTGTGTGTGTGTTTAGTGTTTGAGACCGGATCCGAGGATTACCTACGTTCTTCTCAACGTGAGAAGCTCAGGTCAGCGTAGTTCATTTATAATTAGAATAGAGAGATGAAGCGGGGATCATTCATAAGGGAGAGGGAGGAGAAAGAACCATGCAAAGATGATCAAATCATCCTAGCAACAACGATTAACCATCAACATTATCGGTGGGATTCATCGTTGTTCAACATTGGATATGTGTATGATCATGGGACATAAAAGGGAAAACTACGTTTTGGTCCATTGTACTTTGGGGCATGTTTCATTTTTACCATCGAACTTTATTTTTTTCATTTTTACCATCGTACTACAAATAATGGTGTCATTTTTTTGGGTGAAAACGACACCATTGTTTGTAGTACAATGGTAAAATTGAAACATATTTGGGTATAAAATATCGAATTTGGTATAAAATGACACCATTGTTTGTAGTACGATGGTAAAAATGAAAAAAAAATAAAGTTTGATGGTACAAGTGAAACACGACCCAAAGTACGATGGACAAAAACGAAGTTCTCCCGACATAAAATAAGTAATACATAGCTAAGAGAAGTAAATAATATGTGACCTAGATCTAGTATAGGTTTCGTAGGAAACCCTAGATCATCATAGGTCAAGAACAAGTATATGAACAAACCCTAGATCTAGCAATATAGTTCTGCAAGTAAACTAGATCTGAGCAATGAAGTAATAATAACACGTTACCAAGATCGGTATAGAGGCTTCGAAGGTTAGATATTCACTCCTTGAACAAGTTTGGTTGGTGGTGGTGTTGGATCTATTTGGTGATCAAAGAGAGATGAAAGAAAGGGTTTGTGAGGGAGTTTAGAGGGAGAGAAGAAGTCTGAGAATCGCAGCTGCTAGGGTTTTCCCGTATGTGAAAGATATGTTGAATGAGGCTGAGGAAGGCTGTATTTATAGGAGAAAATGGATCTGGACCAAGTGGCCGTACGGCTCTATGGGCGCCGTATGCCTATGAGGGGCCGTATGGTTCCTTGTCAGTATCTTGCTCCTTAAGTTTCTTCTAAAGTCCCTGGAGGGCTTTGGGGGAAATCCCAGAAAGGTCGCTGGGTACTTCTAAACGTCTAAGAAGTCTCTGGAAGGTCCTAAGAAGGGTTTTAAGTAACTTTTTAGGTCGGGTACTAACACATATAAAACAGACTCTTAATTTATTTTTATGCTAAAGAGAAAGTCTTGTGTGAGACGGTATCACACATGAGACGGATCTCAACCAGGGCCGTCCGTAGCTTTTTTTGTGCCCGGGTTGAAGACATCTGTAGGGCCCCTATTTTTTTTTTTTTGAAGAATTTAAATATTTTTTGATGATTAAGATATATATGACGAAACTCAAGTGCCATATATGAGTCAAAATAGACATTACGAACCAACATAGTGTACGTAGGCCCATAACTACCAAAATAAAAACAATAAAAGGAAAACTACAATGCATATCTAAATAATTTATCACCAAGAACTATTGCGAAGACAAATATTTGCAGTAGAGCATATAAAACTTCGACAAGTCGAGATTTGAAATAGGAATAAGACGAACGAAACGAATTCATAATGATCATAAAAGCATATTCTTAAAAACCTTTTTGAGATTTAAAAATCATTAGTATTTGTATCAATATCAATATTTATTATTACATCGTTCCCAATTCTCATCATACAGTATGGCAAGATCGTTTAACTCTTCTTAAAATATTAATAATCTCAAGTAAGTTTCATAATTTCAACTTTGAAAAAAAAATTCAGCTTATGTCATGACACATGCATAGTTAACAAAATTCAATAAGCAATGTTAATGTTAGTATAACAATCACCATCTTTTAGAATTAAAGTATTTCAAGAACATATATTGACCCATTTTGAAAAGTAAAGTAACACTTTCATATTCAAAATATAAATCATCTATATTAACATCAGACAGATGAGAAAAAGAACAGTGAACTCCGTGCAACATTATCTTAATTTATCATATTCCAAGAACTTCAACTATTTTGAATTATACAAATATCCAAAAATATTTTTAAATGTCTTTAATTGCTCAAAGCTATTAGATAATGAGGTAATTATTATGTCCACAATAACTACAAATTAGTTAAGTAAAAAAGACTACTCAGGTGATAACGTTTCCTCAACCTCATCATCATCATCATCATCATCATTATTTTCATTAAATTCTATTTTTACTATTTATTTATACAAATTAAAATAGTTAAAACTTCATTGCTCAAAAAATAATACTCCCTCCGTCACAGAAAGATAGTCCACTTTTGACTTTTGATGGTTAATACAACTAAACTTTGACTAAATATAAATGTTAATCTAACAATCCTTGTGAAATTCTAAAACTTGTTATTGATTAATCATTATGTGATTTATCAATGACAAATTTTAAAATTTCATTCCCGCTTTTTGAGAACTTAGTAGAACCTCTGCTGGTAGATCCTGGTTTAGAGGATTTTCTGAACTTTTGAAATTTCTTTAGTTTTATTGGGATGATTAGATTGATAATAATCTTTGGTCAATGTTCACATATGTTGACCATCAAAAATCCAAAGTGGACTATCTTTTTGGGACATAGGGAGTACTAAAACTACGGCTGTGCAAAAAATAATTGGAACCGGATCGGACCAATGTAACCGGACCAAACCAATAAAAACCGGACCAGACCAATAGTGTTGGTCTGGTTCTGGTTCCAAATTCTTATAGAACCGGTTAATTGGTTCGGTCTTGGTTTTAAGAAAAATATATGGTTTTGGATCGGACCGGACCAATCATTCTCACTCACACACACACACACACACACACACACACACACACACATATATTGAACGACATAAATTGACTTGGTTAAATGGGACCCATAAATTCTGGGCTCACATACCTTAAGGCCCATCCAAAGAGGCCCACAATCTTATATGACGAGATACATCAGGCTGAACAGGCAGCCCTTGCCTAGGCCGAGTTCAAGAGGCCCAATCCTTAGCCGGCCTCTAGGGCGAGCCGAGTTGGATGACGGGCCGACATACACCGAGAATCTTCCTTACTCACGGGGAGTCCACTTACAGAGTTTGATTACAACTCTAACAGTGAAGATCCTTATCTAAACAAGGATATATCTTATACAAGATAACAGGACATCATCCATCCTTATCCGGAGTCTATCTCCAAGGAATGCGAGTCCTACATCAACACGGGAATCCTAGCTTCTTTAACAAGCTAGGACTCACTCACCCGCACCTATAAAAACAGGTCCTCACAACAGGAGATGGGTAATGAACTCTTTGGCTCCAAACTAGTCAATTGATTTCTCTATTTCATATCACCCGTATTCTTACTCTCACGCCGGAGGGCCTTTGCCGGTGAAGCCCCGGCGCAGTTTACGTTTGTTCATTGTGTGCAGATCCAAACGGAGAGGTCTCATTGCTGGATTTATCCGAACCACTAGACGGAGGGCTGATCCGACATGTTTTTGGCAGCATCAGTTTGGTTCCATTGCCGGGAAACGTCGTTGGAGAATCTCCGTTCGGAAAACCACAAATTTCCCCATGTCTAGAACTCACGTAGACGGTCGGGAACCTAGCATAACACCAGACGCTAATCTCAATCCGCCACCTCCTAACGTGGCAAATGACAATGTTCCAAATCAAGGCCTCCCTCCTCCACCTCAGGGAGGCGGAATGCACACCCGTTCCAGAGGACCGGCGCCTGAAATTGCTCACCAGTATGGACGACGGAGGCGGACGACTTCACGTCCTCAACTAACCGAGGCTGGCCCTTCTAGGCCGGCACCAATTGACCGAAGGGCATTGTTACATCAGAATCTCTCAACCCTTCAGCAACTAGCTGATGCCCAGAGAGCTCTTCTAGAATTTGATCCTGACCACTCCTTGGCACCCTTCGCCCAGTCCTATGGCACGAGAGGAGCTTTGGGAGGCGGAGAAAGAAGTGACTGAAGGGGGAACACACGCACTGAGGACAAACGTCATCAGGAACCGTGTGATGCCCCCCAGGAAATCTAGCTGCTCCACCAAGCCGACTAGAAGGTCGACTCGGCCCAATTAATCCCGATGGAAGAGATCTGAGGGATCAAATAAATCGTAGGAGAGAGGAGGAGGCAGAATCTCCAGATGTGAGATTTCTGGGAGAAAGGCGGCGATGGAAAAATCAAGATCAAGTCCCGCCCAGACAGGATCCACCTCATCATACTCCTCCGAGACGGCCTCGTGATGATCCAGACACAAGTCGTGTTGTTGGAAGGGGCCGAGACAGAGTAAGAGACAGGCCGAGAAGCTCCCATCACAGCTCAGGGTTTAGTGAGCAGATCATATTGGATTTACAGGAGAGGATGGACAATATAGAGATGAACCAGGGGCAAAGGAAGCCGAAAACCGACTACGACGCGATGCGTCCGTTTGCTCAGTGGATAAAGGATTCTCCACCTAATCCCCAGTTGAAGCTCCCCCACCTGGACAAGTATTCTGGCAGTACAGATGCCATGGACCACTTACAATCTTTCGAAGGAATGATGGCCTTGGTTTCCAACAAAGACGACGTACTTTACAAGGCCTTTGCTAGTATGTTGGTTGGAGCAGCCATGTCTTGGTTTATGGACTTGGAGAGAAGAAGCATCAACTCCTTTTCCAAATTGAAATCAAGTTTTCTAGAGTACTTCGCCACTGCCGGGGCTAGAAAGAAAAGATTGTCGGATCTGGCAAACATAGTTCAGGGAAAGAACGAGTCGACTATCAACTTTTAAAATAGGTTCAGAGACTTGGCTGACTCAATAGAAGAGAGACTTACAGACAGGGAAATCACAATGTGCTTCTATAATGGGCAGAGATCAGACGAGCTCACCTATGAGTTGTCGGTAAGAGAACTTCGTACAAAGTCTGAGCTGTACCAGATGGCCTACGCGACAGCCACTTCTGAGGAGAAAAAGAGATCAAGACCGAGAAGGGGAACGTAGACCACCCACTCCTAGCTTGGTCCAGGGTACCAGTGGAAGTGGAAACCGAGGTAAGAACAGAACGAGACCGACCGAGGTGTTTACCCCCTTTACCAAGCCGATTTCTGAGATCATGAACCTGGTGAACCTCCCAAATCCAAAACCCCTTAAAGATAACCCGAAGTTCCCAAGAGACACAAGCAAGTACTGTGCCTACCACCGAGATAATGGGCACGAGACGGATAGCTGCTTTGCCCTAAAGAAAATACTACAGAGGTGGGCCGATCAGGGGAAACTAAATGAATACCTAGAAAAGAAGGACAACAAACGTCCGAGAGAAGATGAGAAAATGGATGACCGCGAAGACAGGCTGCCTCGGGCAAAACTAATTGGTGTAATCAGGGAGGAAATCCCTTCCAACACCAAGTTAAAAGAGCAAATCTATGAGCTAAGCAAGGTTTACCATATCCCCCCTTGGATTAAAGGGGAGGAGGTGATTAGTTTTTCCCATAATGAGCTGGCCGGAAACAGGGCCATGAGAGAGCAGCCTTTGGTCATCACAGGCCGAATCGACAACTGCGAGTCGGAAAGGCTCTTAATAGATTATGGGGCCGCTAAAGACGTGCTCTATTACAGAACTTTCAGGGAGATGGAGTTGCCAGACACCATGCTTACCCCTTATAATGGGAGACTAGAGGGGTTTACAAATCACAAAGCCGAGGTTAAGGGAACCGTGGACTTGGTACTAGAAGTCGGTGAGTACCCCTACAAAACATCGGCAACAATCACCTTCATCGTCATGGACTTGGCAAGTGACTACCATGCCATCCTCGGCTCTCCTAGTCAGGGGAAACTGGGAATGGTTACCTCCCTCCCTCACCAAAGGGTGAAATTCCCAACCCCAGAAGGCGTAGGCTGCGTCCTCGGCAACCCCAAACACTTCTTAGAGCACGTGATGAGGTCAAGAAAAGCGAAATCCAAGATGGAAATTGACACTCCAGAAAGAAATATCACTATATCAAAGTCGACCACGGTCACTACGTTAGCCCCTAACATCGGTGTGATAACGGTAGACATACCTGAAAAATGGGTCGTGCTGGATGCTGAAAATGCCATGACAGAGACCGAGGTGACATATGGTATGGAAGGATTCGGTTGTATCTCCATGAACGCAGCTTCGGACGAGCCGAGTGGCTCTGACCTCGCCCTCGTCCCAAGCTCGGGGGCCACAATACCCGCCCACATAGATGCCGAGATTGACAAACTCCTAGATATGGAGAATTTGAGCCTGGAAGGCAAAGACAAGGAAAAAGTAAAGCAAATCATCGTGGAAACCTTGGAGTTCAGGGACGGTCCCGAGCTAAGACCAGTCGATCAGTTGGATGAGGTCGTCATCAACCCCGACTACCCGGAACAGAAGGTACGAATTGGAAAACAACTCTCCCCAGAAGAAAGAGCAGAAATCATCAACCTGCTCAAAAATAACCTAGACGTGTTTGCTTGGAAAGTTGAAGACATGGTAGGAGTTAAAGAAGCCATTGCTCTCCACAAGCTAGAGGTGGACAGTTTTTTCAAACCCGTCAAGCAAGGACGAAGGGTCTTTTCTATAGAAAAAGAACAGGCAATACAGGCCGAGGTGGATAAACTGATGAAGGCCGGGATCATCCGAGAGGCGACATACCCCGGGTGGCTGGCTAATGTCGTAATGGTGAAAAAACAGAACGGCAAGTGGAGAATGTGTGTCGATTCCATAGATCTCATCAAAGCATGCCCCAAGGATAGCTACCCTCTACCCAGAATAGACAAGTTGGTCGACTCCATAGCTGCACACCAAACCTTGAGCTTCCTAGACGCTTATTCTGGTTATCACCAGGTCAAAATGGCTGAGGACGATATAGAAAAGACCGCCTTCCAAGCAGCAGGAGGGATCTATTATTATGTGATGATGCCTTTTGGCCTCAAGAATGCCGGCGCAACTTATCAGATGATGGTAAACAAGGTGTTCAAATCCCAAATCGGCCGGAACATGGAAGCCTATATTGATGACATGGTAATAAAAACCAAATCAGGAAGCCACGTCCCGGACCTAGCGGAGACTATAAAAAATCTAAAAGAAAACGACATGATGCTCAACCCAAGTAAATGTGTTTTCGGGGTCACGGCGGGCAAGTTCCTCGGTTTCATGGTTTCCCAGCGAGGCATCGAGGAAAATCCGGAGAAGATCCAGGCTCTGGTCGATATGAAAGAGCCGACGTGTGTAAAAGAGGTTCAAAGGTTGAATGGCAGGGTGGCCGCCCTGGGAAGATTTATCGCCAAGTCGGCAGAAAAGTCGTTGCCTTTCTTCAAAGCCTTGAAAGGAACAAAGGACTTCGAGTGGACCCCAGAATGCTTAGCGTCATTCCAGTAAATAAAAGAATACTTGGGTTCACCTCCATTACTCAGCAGTCCGATTATGGGAGAAACACTCTCCGTATTCCTTGCAGCAACGGACAGAGCTGTGGCAGCCGTGTTAGTACGAGAAGATAATGGAATTCAGAAGCCGGTGTACTATGTAAGTAAAGCATTGTCAGATACCGAGAGCAGGTACTATAATGCCGAGAAGATAACATATGCCTTAGTCATTGCTGCCTGAAAACTACGGGCATACTTCTCCGCTCATCCCATCACGGTTTATACCGACACGCCGCTCAGAAAGATACTCCACAAGATGGACAGCTCGGGCAGATTGCTGAACTGGTCCATTGAGTTAACTGAATTCGACATCACTTACAAGCCGAGGAAGACATTGATGGCGCAACCCTTGGCTGATTTCCTAGTTGAGACCGCGTTCTCCAGGGAGCATACACCGACAACAAGGAAAAGGAAGTTTCCCATGGACAGAGAGCCCTTAGAAGAATTACCTGAAGACTGTTGGATCTTGTACACAGATGGATCAACAACGAAAGGAAGAAGTGGAGCCGGGGGTATATTTAACAAGTCCAGACGGCGAACACGTGGCCCGTGACTTCATCAGATTTAAATTCCCAGCCTCAAACAACCAGGCGGAATACGAAGCCTTGATCTTAGGAATAGAAAGGGCTAAGTTCTTTGGTGCGAACAAACTGGTGGCCTACAGTGACTCCCAACTAGTGGTAAACCAAGTGAAGGGCGAGTACAACACTGAGAACCACATGCTGACTAAGTATAGGGACCTCGTCCTGAATCTCACTAAGAATCTGGAGTTCTGGGAAATCAGGCAAGTAGGGCGGGAACACAACCTGGAGGCCGATTTGTTATCAAAGATGGCTACATCAGAAGAAATCAATCCCCTTATCATCTATGCCGACCAACCAGCTTACGAAAGACTTGAAACCTAATTCTAGATGACAAAGAGAGAACCTGGATTGAAGATTACAAGGACTACATCGAGAAAGGCAGGCTACCGGAAGACGAGTTAGAGGCCAAAACGATAAAAAAGAAGACGGCCAGGTACATAGTCTGGAACGACATTCTATATCAAAGGTCATTCTCCAGGCCTCTCCTAAGATGTGTTTCCCCTAAAGATACCGAGAAACTTCTGGCCGAGGTACATGAAGGAGTTTGCGGAGGACACCCGGGGGCCATAACCCTTACCGATAAAATAATCACGCTTGGTTACTACTAGCCTAACTTAAGAGAAGAATCCCAAGCCTACGTAAAGAAGTGCGACAAATGCCAGCGCTTCTCGGACCTGCCAAAGGTGCCACCTGTAGAACAAAGTCTTATCATACCGACATGGCCGTTTGACATGTGGGGAGTCGATATCATCGGACCTTTCCCCTTGGCAAAGGGAAGCAACAAGTCCGTAATTGTGGCGGTCGACTACTTCACCAAGTGGGTGGAGGCTAAGCCCTTGGCTAAAATCACAGAGGAGAACGCCATCAACTTCATCCATGACTATATATGGTGTTGGTTCGGCGTTCCACATTCCATCGTGACCGACAATGGACTCCAGTTCTCTGACGCCTTCACCGAAGAATTAAACAGACTAGGGGTCAAGCACAAAAAGTCATCAGTCAGTCATCCTGAAGGCAATGGACAAGCCGAGGCAGCAAACAAACTAATACTGAAAGCCCTAACCAAGAGCTTAGAAGGAAGTCAAGGACAGTGGCTGGACGATCTTCCCCTTGCTTTATGGGCAGTTCGTACAACCACTCGGGGGCCAACTGGGGAGACTCCCTTTGCATTAACTTACAGATCAGAAGCTATGGCTCCAGCCGAGATGGCCTTACCTACCTTCAGAGTGTCCAATTATGACGAGGTGGTCAATGAATACAACCGACTCCTAGACCTAGACCTAGTTGAAGCAAAAAGGCTGACGACTCAACTCAGAATGATAAACTATAAGTAGAGGACCAAGGCCTACCATGACAACAAGGTAAAGAAAAGAGTTTTTGAGGTCGGTGACTGGGTACTCAGAAAGATCGAGTCGACACACTTGAAGGCTCAGCAAAATAAACTCTCCCCAAATTGGGAAGGTCCCTACATTGTTACTCACGTTATCATAGAAGGAACCTACATGCTCAAAACTCCGGAAGGAAAAGAGCTTAAACACCCATGGCATTCGGAACACTTGAGGAAATACTATCAGTAACTCCTCAGCACCCTATCTATCCTTTTTTGCTTTCTAGATTAGATTTGCCGTCTCTAGTTCATAGCATTTACCAAATTAGATATTCCTTTATTATTATTAATGAAAGTTTTCGTTTTTACAACTCTGATTCTTGAGCACGGTCTAAGCATTACTTAGCAATGCAGAGATCGTCATTCCGAGTTAAGACGTAAACGTCACAACTCAAGACATTAAAACCTAATTCTGCTGGTTAGTGCTCTCGAATTTGGGTTAAGATTAATACATCCAGTTCCCACGACAATTTGAGACTGACCACGAATTAGTTCTTACAAATCGAGCTCCTAACGCTCGTCACGGCCATTACGGTGAACGAACACGGCCTACAAACACAGCCTAGCTCGGCTACATTAAAATTGAGCTCCTAACGTTCGTCACGGCCATAACAGTGAACGACCACGGCCTACGACATGGCCTAAACCAGCTGCCATATCTCGTCACTCCAGTTAGTTAAAACACCTTAAACCGAGGTAAAGTAACATGAGCAAACGACGAGATAACACTTAACTACGCAACAAGTTATGCAAACAAGGGCTAATTAATACCTCAAACCGAGGTAGGCCAATCTCTACAAATAACGAGTGTTTACGCCCCCCAGACTACGCTGGGCCCGGGCAGTTAGATACAAAAAGTAAAACATTGTTTCAAGCCAAACCGGCTCGCGGGTAACAGACAAAAATTGTATATCACACCAGACGTACATCAACTGACAGCTTATGAAACTCATGGACCCTACTGCTCCTCCTCTTCATCTTCTTCATCATCAAAGCCCAACTCTTCTTTGAAACGCTCCACCAAAGCATGAAAGTTGTTGGGGTCCACCGGGGGAACGCTCCAGGCCGGCCTCTCGTCAGCCTCATCGTTCTGAGCTATCAACCCTAAAGTCTTCTCGGAATAGGGGATCACGGAGTGAGCGGCGCGGGCCTCGACACTATACGCGTCGTTCAGTAAAAGGCGAGCTAGTTTTTCAACAGGGACGTCCACTTCAGGATCAATGTGGAGCTGGCGAGCTGTGTGCGTATAGCCATCGACATAAGTAGTTTTCACCTGGTCGTCAATGATCGATGGCATCACGGTACGTTGAAAGTTCAACACGGCAGCCTTCTCCTTAGCTGGAATACTCTCTTCCAACTGTTGAAACTTCATCTCCACCTCCTCCTCCTTGGCTAACAGGGCGGAACTCGCTCTCTCCTTATCGATCTCCTCCCTGAGTAATTTGGCCGCCTCTTCAAACTGCCTTGCAACGGCTTTCTGTTTCTATACCTCGGCCTCAGCATCCCCAACAGCTTTAACCCTCTCGGCATGAGCCAGTTTGGCGCTCTCGCGTACTTTATTGACCAACTCCACAGTTTGGCCTAGCTTCACTTGGGCACGGGATGCCTTGCCTTCCAGATCGGCCATCTTCTTGCCTACTCCAGCCCATTGCGCCGCCTCATGTTTGGCAAGGGTAGCAAGCTGAACGAGAAAATTGAAATCAATTACGGGAATTGAGAGCAATCAAAAAACAAACAAATTAATACGTTACCTCGGTGATAATGAGCCCCTTGCGTTCAGCCATGTAGGCATAAGTAGGCGGCATGGAATCCAATCCTCGCAAAAGGTCCACATCAATAGCCCGCTCCAAGATTGGTCGGCCAAGTCTCAACATTGGACCAGATCGAGCAGTAACATCCAAGCTCGTCAGTGGATAGACATCGGCAAAATCGGCTATCAAAGCACTATCTCCTCGGAGGAAAAAACAGGCGGAGTACCAGTTGGAGCAGCAGATGAATGCCTTTTGGGAGAAGGCTCCTCTAACACCTCGTCACCACCATCTCTACCCCTTTTCTCACCAA
The DNA here is from genome assembly GCA_026119855.1 of Campanula takesimana. Lineage (NCBI taxonomy): Eukaryota > Viridiplantae > Streptophyta > Magnoliopsida > Asterales > Campanulaceae > Campanula > Campanula takesimana. The sequence goes on from JAOWBW010000044.1 coordinate 665,770, forward strand.
AGGACTCACCTCCATATCCTCCACCTATATCCTCAAAAACTGTTTCAGCAGCCTGGTCCGGCTCCGGAGCACCCGTCGTTGCCGCTGCACCACTGGCCGGCACCTCAGCTCGTCCTCCGACAGCGACATCAATTGTAGGGAGTGGGCCGGCTTCCTTGGTGATCAAAACTTCCTGCCGAGATCCCATATCGGCGTGCCTCTTGGAGCGACCCGAAGCCTTTGATTTTAGCCTTCTCTTGTTCAGAAGCTTATTAGGGTCAGAGGAATACACACGGGCCAGCTCTCTCTCCTCCTCCATGGTCAAATCTAACAAACACAAAGATAAGAGTTAGAAACTGAACACGAGGTCATCATAGTATGAACAGAAATGACGAGATCAAGAGTTTACATCCAGCAACTTTTCGGACTTTTAGGCAAGCCTCGTCCTGAGTGCGGCAAATATCACAATCCTTGATAAAAACAAAATCAGGATGAACAACCCAATCCGGGTAACGATTGCCCCTAACTATGGGCACCATGGCGTCCACACCGGCCCATGGTCCCGGCATAATACCAACTTGGACGTAATAGCCGTGGTTGTTTTCTAAGGCCGACCATTCCAACTGCTGCACCGAGGTAAACTCTGTTAACCTTTGGACTAGGGCATCGCTCCACGGGGCCTTGTAACATGTTTCATGATCCTGGAGAACGCTTGTCGGAAGGGGAAACTCCCAGCCATGACGGCTCTCGACCTTGATAACGTGATTGTTCCAACCAGACACTTTACTGACCGAACTGGAGATCGGAGCGATAATTTTGGGCCTCCTCTGTTTGCTCCTCAGAGTCAACACGCAAGTATTTTCGTTAAAGCTTCCCTAAAAAAACTTGTAAAAGGCCCAGGGACATGGCTCGAAACACAAGCTACGGCATAGAGTAATAAAGGATGTAAGGTACCTAACTGCGTTGGCACCTAGCATGGCGGGGACGGCCTGCCAATCCTCTAAGAATTCATAAATGAAGGGGTCAAGGGGTAAACGGAGCCCTAGCTCAAATTGCTTAAAAAAGAATGCAACCTCGGTGTGGTTCAAATAAAAGGAAACCTTTTCCTCACTAGTACTCAAAGGGGAAGCACGCTGATACACCAGATCGTAATCTTAACGGGAAATCCTACAGGTATCATGAAGGTACTCGATCATCTAGTCTCCGGCCTTGGGTTACTTCGGCCTGGTAGACGCTACCGCTTTCCCCCTCCGACCGGCATTCCTTCGACCTCGACCTCCTTCGGGGATGGCGGCACTAAACTGATCCACTATTCGTTCCGAAGTACTCTCCCCCGACATGGCTGCAGAGGAAAGAAGGGGGTTAAGCATCAGAAATCAAGGTGGGAGCTGCATTTACCCCCCTCTCCTCGTTCACTGAAGCCGAGGGGAATATCTCATCTTCAGATAATACACAATGGGAAGAAATATGAGTCAAAAGGTCAGACAGGCAAGGAACAACCACTAAGTTGGGATTCATCTCCCCCAAACGATCGAACCGACGGCTATTTACAGGCCATTTCACGGTGCCTTTAAAAGCCCTGTGTGTTACAAGGAGTTTTTCAACTTTACTCAGAGCCAGTAAAAATCAGGGCCCATCCGTCCTCTGGTAAATCCTACGGTTCTTTCTATGGAAGCCCAAACGGACCAAGGACAAACAATCAAAAGACATTTGAATGAAGAACAGAGGCGAAATAGAGCTAAGCCAGAAAAGGGCGCAGAGAAACCAAAAAAGCAAGGGGGATAGAAGGATATCTGGAAAATTGACGAAAATCGAAGTAGGAAGATGGGCAGACCAAAAGAGGAAGTATTGCCGAAAGCACTGGTTGAAACTCGCCGGAATCAAGCCACGTACAAGAACCGCCGGTGCAATCGCCGTAAGCCTTGAAGTCAAAAGATTTTGTGGCTATTCAAAATAGAATCAAAGGATGAAAGGGGGATTCTAGGGATTTCAACCGTTTAGAATTCTCGGGCTCGGGTATACCCGAGAAATTGACCTCAACTCGCCCGAGATCTCGTGGAAATCTCACGGTAAGTAGCAGTTACACACGTAATCACCCTAGACCATCATTACCTACAATTAAGGATGGTGATTTCCCCATAAAGCATATGTCCTTTCACTCGTCCCTCACCGCCTGGCACAGCTAACGTCACAAGTCTGACATCATTAGCCTGGGGAATATCGAACGGTCAAGAGGCTGCCAGCACAGACCGACCTATAGCTTAGCGACACCTCGGCTTTGACTAGATTTGATTAAACTATGAAAAGATTACCAGGTACGCGTTCCATGCCGACATGTCAACAAGGATCAGATGATCGGCATTACTTTAAGACGACGTCATGAAAAAGGTAGTGTTAATGAGAAAAAAATTGAGGTCATGCAAGATGCAAGGAATTCAAGCTATGGAGTCAAATCACAACCAGAGCAAAGGTGACAAAGGATAAAATCCCATTATATATATATATAACAGAAAGGACCCCCACAGCAAGGCCGGGGGTCTGACCTATACAAAAAAGAAACTACTACTGGATCATGTTAGCTAAAGGATTCAAGAATCACAATCTTGTTCTTGATCTTCATCATCCTCCTCCCACTCCACGTCTCCATCATACCCATATTCATCGATAATGATGAGTTCAGGATCGTCCTCACTATCATCATCTTCATCATCATCCTCGTCCTCATCCTCTGACTCTTCCGCACTAGAGTCGTCGGAGAATTCATCAACGGGGTCCGGCTCCGAGTATTCGCCATTGCTATCAGACGGTGATTCTTCTGCCGGAAAAGATGAACGTTTCTTGGATGGAAACATTGAACCATCGCTGCTCCAAGAATCATAGTTCTCAGCCTGATCTTCTGATTCTGTACTCACTTCTTCCGGGAATGCATCGTCGTATTTCCTCTTTGGAGCCATCTTTGAATTCTTCGTGAAATTTGGGATGTTCTTGGAGAATTCTGGAAGGTGAAGGTAAGATAGAAGATAACCAATGGACAGACCGTCTATTTGTACCCCTGGAATATGAGGGGGTGGGGAGTTTGTCAATGCTACTCATAATTGGAGTGCAATTAATGGAACCTTCAACTTCCAAGAAGAGCAATGATTCCACCTGTATCAAATCTACAGTGACGTCAGCAAATCCAGGCAAAAAAGGATTTTTGGCGGCTGCAGGTCAAATCAACATAAATGAAGCGCAAAGCCAGTACAAGGGACACAGTTCCTACTCGGCATGCCGAGATAGAAACTCGGGGGCCACTGAACGACATAAACCGACTTGGTTAAATGGGACCCATAAACTCTGGGCTCACATACCTTAAGGCCCATCCAAAGAGGCCCACAATCTTATATGCCGAGATACATCAGGCCGAATAGGCAGCCCTTGCCTAGGCCGAGTTCAAGAGGCCCAATCCTTAGCCGGCCTCCAGGGCGAGCCGAGTTGGATGACGGGCCGACATACACCGAGAATCTTCCTTACTCACGGGGAGTCCACTTACAGAGTTTGATTACAACTCTAACAGTGAAGATCCTTATTTAAACAAGGATATATCTTATACAAGATAACATGACATCATCCATCCTTATCCGGAGTCTATCTCCAAGGAATGCGAGTCCTACATCAACACGGGCATCCTAACTTCTTTAACAAGCTAGGACTCACTCACCCGCGCCTATAAAAACAGGTCCTCACAACAGGAGATGGGTAATGAACTCTTTGGCTCCAAACTAGTCAATTGATTTCTCTATTTCATATCACCAGTATTCTTACTCTCACGCCGGAGGGCCTTTGCCGGTGAAGCTCCGACGCAGTTTACGTTTGTTCATTGTGCGCAGATCCGAACGGAGAGGTCTCATTGCTGGATTTATCCGAACCGCTAGACGAAGGGCTGATCCGACACGTTTTTGGCAGCATCATATATATATATATATATATTAATTATAGTATACTTGTTTCTCTTTTATATTTCTATACACGGTTGTTTTTTCAAAATCATCTCAATTTATAGTTTAAGCAAAAAAAAAAAGTTGTGTTGGTTTTTCTCATATATTTCCTAATTAACTTCATGAAGGCACATAATTGCATATGCTTATTCAAACTAAGAAATGTTATGTCTTTTAATTGAAATTATTGATGTTAGTTAACTACTGTAATTCTCATTAAGTTTTTTTATTTTTTATTTTTTTGTGCTATGTTTGAAGTGAAAGAGTCATGTGCTAAGTACATGTAATTTTTCATGCGGTTTGACTTTAAATTGTTGAGAGTTGAGACCATTATGTTAAATAATTTTAAGTTTTTTTTTATTTGGATGTATTGTTTCGAGTGAAAAAAATTGTACTCCAGTATTTAGGTAAAACCGTAGAACCGGATCGGAACCGAACCAATATAACCGGACCAATGGTTCTAAATTTTTAGAGAACCGCACTATTGGTTCAGTCCCGGTTTTATGAAATTTTGAACAAAACCAGACCGAACCGGACAGTAAACACCCCTAACTAAAACCTTTCGAATACTAAAAGGCAAAAGTACAATTGAACTTGTAAAATCTGAAGGAGGGCAAGATAAGAGCAACACGTTTCCCGAGACTTTTTATAGGCGCACTGTACACATAGAAGGTAGAAACAGTTTGATTGAGGACGTCTCAGAAAAGTGAATTAACCACTATCAAAAACATTCGTGAGCGACCCAACTTCTCCCCTCCCAGACGGAACCCCTTCGTATCACCGCCGTATCACCGGTCGAACCGTCTAGCCTCAGGTAACTCTCCTTTACTCTATTGATATTTTACTTGTTCTTATCAAAATGGTGTTGTTAGTATACCGACACCGATTAGAGTTACTAGGTTAGAAGAAATTGGCGATTCATTGGTTTTTAGTTTGTGTATTGGTCGATGCTACTTTGTTTCATATGGTTCTCAATCGATTGTTGATTCGTCATGGTTTATTGTATACTTTTATCAACGTTTGGATTGTTTGTTTGTTTACGAAGTCAGAGTAATGCTTTAAGTGAAGCAATTTTCGTGTTTAGTATTCATATTTTTGTTAATCAGCATGGAAATGGGATGAGGCATTAAGTATATTATTACCCTAAAGATTGTTGATTCTGAAACAAAAGCTAATCCAATCAGGGGCTTCGACTACTCTTTTGTTTGTCTTGGTTGTTTGCTGAATGTTTGAACTTTGAAGGGAATGTGATTTGAATTCAAGTTTGTTTCGCACATTGAAAATGACCTGTGTGATAACTTCCCATTTTTCGCAATGGTGGGCCACTTGTAATTTCTCAATGAATTTTAGCATTTTCTACTGGAGTATTTTATACTCCCTCCGCCCCCGTCGAAATAGGATTTTTGAGTTGGGCATGGGGATTAAGGAAAAGTGTTAGTGGAGTTGGCGTTGTGAGTATGAAAAGTGAGGTACGAGAGAAAAAGTGGGGTAAAGAATGATGAGTGGAAAGTTGTTGTGACTTGTGAGTGTGAATGTGGGTCCTGTTAAATTAAAAAGTTCCATTTTGGGGTTGTCCTATTTTGAGTGGAACACCCAAAACGGTAAAATGTCCTAATTCGAGTGGGATGTAGGGAGTAAGGTTTTACTTGGTTATAATAGACGTGTTTCAAAGTACTTTTTACTTAGTTTATAATGTTGATATATTATCTACAAATAAATATATTTATGCCATAAATTCAAAATATTTTGTTTATTTTGCATTTTTTTTTTGTTTTGTAAATAAGATAGAGCATTGATCCATTATTCACATGTTCGACATGTCCTACATGTTATACTAGTGGTAGTGGGGCTGGAGATGATAATATTGTGCCCAAATGCTTTGTTTTTATATATGTCTTGTTTCTAACTCAATAATATTTGAGCTACTTATAAATTTGGGTGCAGATACTTGAATACTGGGTGGGGATAATCTCGCTTGTTTAGCATTGCCATCGTCTATCCCTAGCATAAGCTTTAGAATACATTGTTTGTCCCGAGATCAGCCACACATATAATTATGCGTTTTCATTGTATATATCCAACACCGTCCCCTCCTCCACCTCACAAAGGAAATCAAGTTTTGTAATCGTAAAGAAGTAAGGCAAGAGCGTTTTGAGAGAAAAATCTGTATTTTCAGTTTCTAACCTAGTTCTGATTGATTTTAGCCCAGATCTGGCTATCAAATGTCTAATCACTATCGCAAGTTTCAGCAGAAGTCGACTTGAGAAGTGAGACCTCATTTCAAACTTCACAATTGCTGGAAGTTGCTGAGCAGTAACATGCACCGATAACATAAAGTATACTGACAGGTTATTCGTGTCAAAAGTTGTTTTATTGTGTTTATTCTGTGTTTGCCATGTAGTGTTATGGCGTGTTTGCCTACCAATCGCCTCAACATCTACTCAGAGTAAAGCCTAATCAACGTGATAATGATTGGGTCCATGGAGATTTCCAGGACGTAGAACCAAGCGCATTTAGGTTTCCATAGCCAAGCGCATTTAGGTTTCCATAGCAAATGCCCCAAAGGTCAAAGGTTTGGCAAAGAGTTTACCTAGCCTTAAGAGGTCTTGCTGGAGCTAGTGACCAATCTCCGGTACTCCAAGGATATCTTCTACTTGGCTTTAAAGGAATGGAGCCTGCTCTTGACTCTCTATCTTCATAAGTTCCAAGGAAACGCCTCTATACTAATAATAGGGCTCAGTATGTTACTATGCACTTCCATCCATGAGCGTTGGCTGGACAAGGGTACTGTCAGCTGGTCCCACCAAAGTGTATTAACTTACTCGGAGGCAAGGTCCTTGGGCGCTTTTCAATAAATCCAACCTGACCCATGTATTAGTTAAGCCATAATCTTAAGACTCGCGGTAGCAAAGGAGCATCGGGGGTTGTTGGTTTTGGGCCAGAGCTGAGCAAGTCACATGTCGTGCACCTTCACTATTCCAAAGAGTTTGAAACTGGTCCGGAATTTCTTTTCTTTTACTTTCATCGGCGACTTTGGTATTGATGTCATTACGCGAGCGAAGATTACTTAATTCAATTTGCTATTTTTGTGTCTCGACCCCGTCGTTTACATTTGATTTGCAGCAAACGAGGCTTATGAGCCTTGCAAGCCGCCACAATTTCACTTGATTTAACGATATATTGGTTGGGGGTAGTGAGAAGTTTATAGAGAGAGAAAGAGAACTAGGGATTTATAGGGAGAAATAGATCTGTTGGTAGTAATTGGACTGGAGAGAGAGAACGTGTATGCTTTGTTGGAAGTGGTAGGATGATTTTCACAAAAAAAGAAAAAAAAAGAAAAAGAAAATAGAAAGGAAGTGGTAGGATGATGAGGCCAACTCATTCCCTTTTGGTTTTCAGAATCAGGTTTCACTTTGCCAATTGTTTTCCTTCTATATTTTTGTTTAGAACATGCCATTGAGATGTGGTTGGCTGAATGGTTAACGCAAAGCCAGTTTTGTTCATTGGCCCGTTGCTATCTAACTTTCCTCCATAATATGTAATGTTTTGTTGACATTGATGGAGTTGAACTCCTTTTTCTTTTTTCTTTTTATTTCTCCAGCTTATATGTCATGTTACCAGGAGATTATCTCTTTCATCTTTGAATTCAAAGAACTTTTTTGTCTTTTCACCATGCCAACCTGTTCTGCATAAGCTACTCTATGTCATGTCGCAATCATTATCATTGGGTTGTTGGCAGTTTCAAAGGTAACCAATGGGCTATAAAGAGGATGTAGACGATGGTGCCGGAAGTATTCCGGAGTTTGGGGCAATCTTCATGTCCAACATTGCAACAAAGAGAGAGTGTATGAAGCAGAGAGTTTTTGGCCTTCCTTTAGCCCAGGCTGACTTTGTGAAGCAGGTGAAAGCTGGAATGGTTTTATTTCTATTTGAATTTGAGAGGAGACAGCTTTTTGGTGTATTTCGGGCGATTTCCGATGGTAATGTTGATGTCATGTCAAATGCATTTAAGTCATCTGGAAAGAAGTTCCCTGCACAGGTATTGATTCGTAGATCACAACTTGTTGCCTGCTGGGAAGATTCTTTTCCAGTATTGAAATTATTTGGTGGATGTTTCATGTTCATTTTCGTTTGTACTTGTATTGGTTTATTTCCATTGTGCAGGTTCATTTTACCCCTATCTGGAACTGCATTCCACTCTCTGAACATGAATTCAGGGATGCTATTAGAGATAACTACTATTCGTCAAAAAAGTTCAGATTTGGTCTCTCGGAAGACCAGGTACATGTGCATTTTACCTGCATGATTGTTTTTGCTTTTAAATTGTAATGATGATTATAACACTTGGCATTGCGTTTAATGCTTAGGTTCATAGACTCCTGTTGCTGTTTAGTTCAAGAAAGCTGAAGAGAGAATTTCATAATAGGCGATTTACAAGCGATAGTAGACATTTCCACGAAGAGAGAAGACAGCTTGATGATGCCAGGATCTTGATAAACGATAGGAGGGGACTTGAACCTGATTCGCGTGATAGACTTAACCATGAAATTATGTATGAACACAGCAGGAACTCCTTGGAGAGAGTCACACATGTAGATCATCGTATGCATTCAAGGGGGGATACACGACTTAGTAAGAACAAAATTGAATATGATCAAGAACAGGTTTCTCGAACTCGCACTGGCGAGTTTGGGGTTAAAAGAACTAGAGTGGATAGCGAGGCCAGCTTTTTGGTGAATGGTGTTACTGGAAAAGTACATTACGATGATAGTCCTAGGCAGGGAAACTGGAACGAGTACTTTGAGGATTCTTTGGGTCCCGGAAGAAATGTGGATGACGGTCTGTTTTTGGCAGGTCATATGGTAAATGATGAGGGTGAGATGAACAATAACCTAGGGTCTAATGTAGTCAGAGAGCATAGCCACAACTCTTTTAGTGGAGTGGGAGTAGCTAATAAGGATGGATATCAGGTGAATGAGTACAGACTTGATATCGGTTCTGGGTTGATCTCCAACGAGCACTATAATAACCGTGAAGCTATTCTAGCAGATGATGGCAACTTCTTGACAGATAATTTTAGTGGGCGAAATCAACATGACGTGGACATTGTCCGTGGCACTATCTTCACTGACGAGCAACAGAGGGAATATCAAAGGGAAAGGGAAATTGATAGTGGTACTTATTCCATGAATAATTTGAACAGCTTTGGACCCGACATGTCAACTGAGCACATTGGGATTTCTATGGGTGGAGGGACTAGAACAACTGATAATATCAGGTTTTCAGATATTGAGAAAGATCGTGAGAGTAACATATCGATGGAGCACCCATTGGGGATAGCTAGAAGGTCAACTAATGTTAGCATAAATCCGGTAAGAGAGAGATTAAAGCATGAGCATAGTGCAAATGAGAGTCTTGGTCTGGCCACCTCAACTGATTATTCCAGGTTTGACTCGGTAGACGAGAGGCGAATAGGTGGTGGAAGTAGATTTAGAGAAAGTGACATGGAGGAAACTGGTAGTCAGTTGGGAATTTCTCGTGGGCATGTCAATATTTCACCTTCACGTATCTCCAAATCAACTTATACTGGCAACCCTTGTTTTCAAACTGAGATTTCTTCTCCATTGAGTAAAACTCAGAGTTCTTTGCTCCGTTATCCAGAGGATCACTATATTCCACGTCTTCCCAGGTCAATATCTGAAGATGCTACAAGAACGGTTCCTTATGATCCTGAACTTCCTGATATTTATCGTGGGCATTCTTCACTAATGAGAGAATCATCCCCATATCTGTTAGAACCTAGAAGTTCTGGGAGATACTTTGATACTCCTGGTTATGGAAATACACATTCATTCCCTAGTCGTCATGAATCCTCATACAGAAAAACCAATTCTTCCACAATGGATGGGTATTCTGAAATCAGTGAGTTTGAAAATGCTACCCATGAAGGCTTTAAAGGTTCATTCTATTCAGACCCTTCAGCTCATTCCCCTCCTTCAAAGGTTGAAACAACTGAAAGTGATGGTGATGTACCGTTAAGAAACTCACTTTTGTCCAGTATGAAGCGTGGGTATGATGCTGCCTCACGTGGCAAATACAGTTATAGTGCTGGTGAAGAAACTACTGCTGAAGGGTTACCTTCATTTGATGTGGGCAGGGACAACATGCAGAGTGGGGCTTCTTTCTCAGAAGCTCATGGTGGACTACCACACAACGACCAAATTGAACATGACAACAATTTATGTCGAAGTCGTGAAAATAAAGGTTCATACACAAATAATAGGAGAAAAAGCGTTTTTGCTCGATTGACTTCAGCTCCAGAGGCTCGAATGCTTGATCAAGATTATAATGATGCCGTAGGTGATGCAAATGATATGGACACGTCAGTGGAAGAAGTAATGGCCATGTTGCAACATGGTGTGAGTCCCCATGTGAGGATCAGAAACAATGAAGTAAATCTTAAACAACATGATGATAAAGGAATTGCGATTTCTAAGAGGGCAGCTAGCGATCAAGAATTTGAGCATTTAAAGTTGAAGATGAAGGAACTTGGTACGGACCAAACGATTGAAGAGATTGGTGGATCAATACTAGAGGAAACAAGACATGTGAACTTCAAGCGTCGTAGTAAAGCTAAAAAGAATGTGGAAGAAGTTAGTTTATCCAAGCGTAGGAGGCTGGTGAGGCCAGTTTTCAGTAAAAAAGAGTCATCATCATCAGAAGAAGGTATAAGCAGCTATTATGATGTCACTGAAAATTTGCATGAAAACTCTCTCAAGGAAAAAGAAAGCAACCATGAGGAAGTAGTAGCCACTGAAGAGTGTGAAAATAGTAATCAGGTGGCAGAAAAAAGCTCAGAATGCAACAGCGAGGAAAGGTTAGTAAATTTGCATCCTCCATCTGAGTGTCCAGAAGGTGAGTGCACAGACTATAAACCGAAAGAGTGCGGTTGGATCGAGTGCTGATTCTCACAAGTCAAAAGGGGCACACTAAGTTTATAAGATTTTCTGTGTCCGTGGCGTCTGTTTCAAGATATATAGACCGAAGATTCAGAAAGTTGATACAGCTGGCATCTGTTTCAAGATTAGAGACCGAAGATTCAGAAAGTTGATACAGCTGGTGTCTGTTTCAAAGATATATAGACTGATGATTCAGAAAGTTGATACAGCTTACGGTTCAACTCTTTCTCCTCTTTGTTTGTAGAAGCTAAGACTTTTCCTTGTGCTTTCGTCCCTTTTTTGTTCCCGTCAGGGTATGTTTGGCAACTCAAATTCAAGCTGTCGAATTAGAATTGGGAGAGAAAATTGGATTCTGTGGAATTCATTTTGTTCTTCCAATACCAAATCCAAGACTTGGAAATGCTATGAGAGAAAGAGGGCGATTTTGTGAGCAATATGTTTTTGGAATCCAAAAATTGCCATATTAGTTCATGGAATAGAAGATCCTTTTGTAAAGAATGGTTTAACCTTTGAGACTGCTACTTTTGTGCAGTCACTTCCCTTTGTGACAACTCTGTTATTATGAGCAGGGCAATGCTAGAGGCACAAAAGAAGTCTACAAAATGATGGATACAAAATGAGGCGGTGATATTTTATTGGTTGCATCAATTGTGGACCTGTCACACTCTAATTAAATGCATCAATAAAATTTTAACACATTATTTTGTGAGCCAAGTTTTGTGAGATTTTTTTGTGACTTTATATTTACCCTTATTATGATGAGCATACTCAAATATTTGAAGTTATATTTCGGGAATATTAGCTCTTTGTTATAGCGGTTTTTTTTTTTTTTTTTTAATTAATGGTGGTCACTTCTGTTGTCTAATCCATGAGTTTCTGAAATCACCTTTTCTTTTCAAGTCACTGGATTGCAAATTTTTGTCTGAAAATCTCTACGCCCTGAGCTCAGATTCAAACCTAAAATAGGAAGAACCATATATAAAATACCCCAGACAACCCTCACTAGCAAAAAGATCGAAATGCCCTCATATCCCCTCCCACTTCACTTTTTGGGTCAAATCTCAGTCAACTCTTATAAGTAACATATAAGACTAGTCCGCCTCTTATAATTAACATATAAAATCTTATAATTAACATATAAAAGTTAAAAAAAATTATTATTTTTTATTTTTTTGAAAAAAAAGTTGATATTATTTAGTCAAACTCTTATAATTAGTGCATAAGACCAATTCTCCTCTTATAATTAAAGTATAAGAGTCAAACTTTCACATATTTTCACAAAATTTATTAAAAATAAAAATATTTATTAATGTTTCATATTTGGTCAAACAACAGTCAACTCTTATAACTGGCCCATAAGACATGTCCACCTCTTATAATTAAAGTATGAAAGTCATGTTTTTTTTTTCTCATTATTAATAATAAAATCTAATATTATTTGGTCAAAAATTTAGTGAAACTTTTATAATTAGTGTATAAAACCAATTTTCCTCTTATAATTGAAGTATGAGAGTCATTTTTTTTATATATTTTTCATAAATTAAATTAAAACTTATAATATTTTATTAATGTTTGACTTTCATATTCGGTTAAACAACAGTTAACTTTTATACCTGACAAATAAGACCTGTCCCCCTCATATAATTAAAGTATAAGAGTGTTAAGTTTAATGCCTTTAAAATTTGAGACGCCTAATTTAATGGATTAAATTAACAAGTTATAATTCACGAGGGACCGAGTAGGCAATAGCTTGGAGCCGTGCAAAATGAGAAGGCTGATTTTGTGGCTTTACCTTAGAGAGCTAGCCATGCATACACACGCCAACGTTTGTTGTGCGGGCTGGATGGTGGGCCAACTAACAAGCATTGTTTGGCTAGGATTTTGTTCTAGCCTGAGTTGTCAGCATTCTTAATAAATACTCCTTCCGTCCCATCCGAAATAAGATTCTTGGTCCCGACACGGGGATTAAGGAATAATAATCTTTTATTATAAAAATTTGTTTGAAAAGTATGTGTTATGAGTATGAAGGAGAGAGAAAGTGGGTGGAGAATAATAAATGAAAAGTTGTTGTGAGTATGACAAGTGGGTCCTACTAATAAAAAAATAATAAAAACTTTCCATTTTGGGATGTCCTATTTCGAGTGGGACACCCAAAATGGCAAAACGTCCTATTTCGGGTGGGACATAGGGAGTAAGGATTAAGGTATCCTTATGTAATTGGAATTAATTAGGTGCTGAGGCTACGTGTGTATACGTTTATATATATACTCCTTCCGTCCTAATTTAATTCAGAAGTTCAATTACTCAGAGAGAAAAAAAGATCAATAATTCTAGATCCAGGGTTTTGCATAGCTAGGAACTTTGTGATCAAAGTTCATGCAAACATAGATTAGTGTGATCATCTTCTTGTAATTGTTTCTCCGCCATAATAATATCTGTTTCCCTTTGCCCGTGGAGGTAACCAATAGAGATTGGTGAACCACGGAAATTCTGTGTTGTTATTTTGGGTTCATTATTATTTGCTATCTCTTGGGTCAGATTTACTAACAGAGTCATTTTTTATTTTTTTCATTATTAATAAAAAAACTCTAATATTATTTGGTCAAATCATGGTCAAACTTTTTTAATTAGTGTATAAGATCAATTCTCCTCTTATAGTTGAAGTATTAAAGTCATTTTTCCACATTTTTTTTCCCAAAATAAATTAAAAATAATAATATTTAATAATGTTGACTTTAATATTCGGTCAAATAGCAGTCAACTCTTATAACTAACACATTAGTCATGTCCACCTCTTATAATTAAAGTATAAGAGTCATGTTTTTTTTTTCTTCCGTTTTTTCATTTTTAAGAAAACAACTCTAATATTATTTGGTCAAATCACGGTCAAACTTTTATAATTGATATATAAGACCAATTCACCTCTTATAATTGAAGTATAAGAGTTATTTTTTCCCAGCCTTTCACAAATATAAAAAATAAAATTAATATTTTATTATTTTGACACTCATATTCGGTCAAATAACAGTCAACTCTTATAACTGATATATCGGACCACTTCGTCTCTTATAGTTAAAGTATAAGAGTTATATTTTTTTCATTTTTAAGAAAAAAAATCTAATATTATTTGGTCAACTCCGATCAAACTCCTATAGTTGGTATATAAGAAATTCGCCTCTTATAATTAAAGTAAAAAAGTTGTTTTTAAATATTTCTTCACAATCTTGTTTAAAAAAATCTCTTATATTTTATTAGTAATTATTATAGCCCTCATAATTTAATTATTAGACTTATTTTAGTCATATAATTTAACTATAAGAGCAATACTACAGTATAAAACTGTTGCATTTAGCAATACATTGTCATACTTCGGGGACCCCTAACCTAAGTGGTCCTTTCTTTGACACCTACAGATTATTTCGATGTGTTTTGGTGAAAAAACAATAAAAATTAAAATAGCCGAAAAGTATTTAGTCTTTGGATGGAAATGAGGGTGCAATGGAATATAATTGTTGAATGAAGATGATAAACAATTAAGAGACAATGATGTATAAGAGGAAAGCCCTTGAGAAAATGATCTCGCCGGCACAAAACCTCGGGAGGTGTTTTTGAGCACCTACCACCCCTAAACGATTGTATTGATGTACTGAGTTACAATGAAAGCTGTGGCGGATTCTAGTAATGCGTATGTGAGAGCGTGTCTTTGTGTCGCCTCTTAGCTAGGTTTAAATACAAGAATAAGATAGACTAATCTCTAATCTAACTAACTAAGCTGAAAACTCGGCCTCTGTCCCCTTTACGATCATGCCTAGTTGCCGTTGATAAGAGTCCTTATAGGTTGGTTTTTGAAATATCACGTATTTAATCTGCACAAAATATTGTTATTGTTGGGTTTTGATGCATCATGCGCAGCGGAATTAAACATATAAATCAAACACCCAAGAGCCTGGATCCGTGCATGTTGATTAAATTAAATACAAGATGAAAGAAACTAACCCTTGAAGATCGCATCCATGAACACGGACTTTAAGGTGCTAAAGGAAACACCCTTCATCGGTATCCACACGTCGAACGGATATCAAGAACACCTTCTTGATCTGGATTGCTAGACCCAAGGCTTGATGAAGAAACGATTTGTATTTTGACGATCATGAATCTCACAATAAATAATCATGCCTCTCTATAATTTATTGTTTCTAAAACAAAGGTTTGTGATTTCCAAAATCACCATTAGAGTCTGTCAAACCCGGCTGCATATCTTATATGAGGGTTTGACCTAATTGCTTTTGGGCTCGGGATTCCTTTTCTGTCAAGAAAACTGAATAAACTGGACTGGTACGGGCGGAGGAGCCGTACGGCTCCATAGGAGTCGTACGCCACTCTAAGAGCCGTACGGTGACCAGTTCTAATTTTCTCAGATTTTAGCCTTTTACAATCCGTTCTATTGTGTGTGACCCAATAGGATTATTCTAAGTTGGCAACGAGTCCGAACGAGTCAGAACCCGTAAGTCATAAGCGGACTCTAGCAAGCCATTATGACTACCCAATTAGTACAACTTTGAAAGTCCAAAGTAACCTTATAGAACATATCACAATCCCTTTGTCACGCGATATCATATTAGACATAAGTCATGGTCTTAGTCAATCTTATGTTGTCCAATGCTTTCTCGATCCCGAGTAGATTGATATGAGCAAATGACATTGAACACATCAATTCATTTGGGTACGGCCGTACACTATTATCAATCTCACTCATCGAGAGGCCAATCAGATATCTCTCTTGAGAGAGGGACAAATCCCATCTTGACTTATCATTCTTCCCTACAGGAATCCGATTATGCCAATCGTAGCCTTTATAACCACCCGGTTAAAGGTGGCGTTTGAGTACGTCAAACATAATGTTCATCATGTGGAAGACTATGATAATCTCAGGTCTAAGGATTCGAATGGTATGACTATTATGAGATTTAATTATGACATTTGGCCATGACATAAATCTCACAACGGGTCTATCCAGTACTTTGTTCTCCAACAAGTACCCACAAGTTTAATCCGCATCCTATGCACCATAATCATCATATGATTATTCATTAAACTTATGCTAGCTCTTCATAAGTGCTAGGGACAATGATTATTATAATAAACATGCAAAAGACATAATAATCGGGTTCGTTATCTCTATAGCAATGAAGCTATGATATAATGCATATGCCTTTCTCAAGGGCCTAGGGCATAATATCCAACAATCTCCCACTTTCACTAGGCCCAATCAACGTGTATCCAATACCCATTGAGCTTAGTTATGATCTCCATCATTATTGCAAGCAAGCATATATAAGATAATTATCCTTGTTATTATCATATAGTATTTTGCATATTTATACACTTCCCATCTTAGATGATTTCTCGAATAAGATAGAACCGTCCGAGTATATGTTTAGATAAGACATTGACACCTTGGATTGTGTAATAACAGTTATTAGCACAATGAATGTTCATTAAATTAGTGACATTAGAAACGATTTCTAGTTTACTAATTAGTATCTTGATCCAAACAATTTTCTAGTTGCATCACATGCCACTAGATGCTCAACCTTTTGTAGAATAATAATGGTACATTTAGAACTCTTCTAATACCATTATTGAACATAAACATGTATTTATACTGCAATATTTATCTTTGTTTGTTTGTAAGAATGCATCTCTGTAACTATTACAAGATCTTCTTTCATTCCATCAAAGATCAAGAATGCATCCTTTAGTTCCTTTTAAAGAACATAAGGATGTTTCTTAACTAGTGACTTTCACTGTAGTCCGATTGATATTGTCTCATCATACTCCAAGTATATGGGACATCCGATATTAATACATTACCATGGCTTACATGATAGATACAATTGCCGAAGCATATGAAATCTTCATCATGTACTCTTGCTCATTAGTCTTCCAATAAGACTAAATTTTACCAAGAGTGATGCCATTAGATATTTGCAAGTAACCTCTCCAAGAGTCTTGCATAGTGAATCTTTCACTATCTTGTCTATATTAGTACTTTGAATTTAACCAATCAACATTTTAGATTTATCTCTATAAATCAGTTCAAGAATATAAGCGTCTTTATCCAAGTCTTTCATTTGGAAACTCTTTCATAATGAATTATATGTCAACCACATATATTAGACTAGGAATAATGTTACGCTCCCACTAAATTTATTGTAATCACAAGTCTCATCTTTGATGAATTCAAACCCTTTGAATACTACATCAAAATGATATTTCACTCCAAGTAGTTTGCTTCAATCCATCTCATGGATTTCTGCAACTTGCATATTTTATTAGAATTTTATGGATCAAAACTTTTAGGTTGTATCAAACACATCCTAAAGTATATTCCTGTTAAGGAATGCAGTATTGACATCCATTTGTCATATTTCATATCCAAAATATAAGGTCATGACAATTAGAATTCTAATATCCTTAAGCATGACTATATGCAATAAAGTTTTATCATAATCGACATTATGAGCTAACTTTACTCAATTAGTCGTGCTTTATCATTATGCACCTTGCGATCCATGTCCGTTTTATCCAAAAAAAACTCATTTTCTGTCCTATGATTTTTAAGCCTTAGGGTAGAACAATCAAGTTCCAAACATGATTATTATACATGGATTGCACTTTTAGATTTCATGACTCCAAGTCATTGATCTAACTTCGGAGCGGACTTTGCATCTTGATAGGTAATAAGTCAATCATTCTCAATGATATCTTCCTTGTTTCTTTCTATTATTAGAAATCAATATTTCTTGTTATAGATAGTATCCTATTACTTATGCAAACAACTTGCGAATACTTGAACGAGTTTCAACAACTCCTTGTGAAACTTGTTCAACTTCCATCTTGGGTTCTATGTCATTTTCTGGGTCTCGAACTCTTCGAGATACATTTTACTCCAGTTCTTTAGAGATAAACGATTTATCTAGAAAGTGCTATTTAGAGTAACAAACGATGTGTACTCTAAAGGGTGTAAAATTAATATCTTTAAGATATCCCATAAAAATACATTTA
Source organism: Campanula takesimana (assembly GCA_026119855.1). NCBI lineage: Eukaryota > Viridiplantae > Streptophyta > Magnoliopsida > Asterales > Campanulaceae > Campanula > Campanula takesimana. The sequence continues at coordinate 683,753 of JAOWBW010000044.1, forward strand.
TTAGATTTATGTGTGATTTTGCCCAAGACAATACTTTTTAGAAAAGTATCACATTACAAATCTTTATGAAAGACAAACCAAGTTTTCTTTCATTCCATATCAAATATGGTACATTTAGAACCTCCTTAGATGAAACTCAAATTAGTGTAAGCGCATCTATTTTCAGCACATAAACCAGAATGATAATTAAAGATCAACTTTGAGTTATTATGAGATGAAAAACTGTAGTTTTTAGACAATCTGTTAACTTCTGAAACAGGGTCCGTACGGCTTCAGATTAGGCGTACACCTGATATTCAGCTGTACGGATCTTGTTTCCAGATTTAGCTTTTCTTATTCTGAAGACTTTCTGCAGAATTCTCGTTAAGTCTAGGGCTCAAATATTCATTACTTTGATCAGATCAGAGTACACTAATAATTTTTGCCATGAGTTATTGAAATCCTTTCTAGCATTATTACTTTAATGAACCACATACATCAATATGTACAATTCCAAAAGAGTACTTCCTTTTACTACTATTAGTAAGAGGTGTCTTAATCAATATCCAAGATTCAAATATATCACATGATTCGAAATCATGTGAATTTAAAAGTCCATCCCATGGAATTTTATATATGTGTTTCTTATTATTGATATAGACATTAATGCTTTTAAGAATGTAACGGTTACATCCTTAGATTCAGATTTCTATTATTTATGTTATTCTCATTATTTTATTCTTCTAAGATAATGATATTAAGTCCTATTATATGATTAGCAATACAATAAGGCAAATCATATTTAATGGAACACTTTCTTATTAGAAATAAGAAATATCCATAATCTTCTAATGAAATAACCAAAATAATATTTCTACTTGAAGTAGGAACATCACATCATTGTTCAAAACAATTATGAACCCACTAGATAAAGACACTTCGAAAGTTCCTATGACCAATGTTGCAACCATTGCATCATTATCAACACATAGGTTAATCTTTATCCTTTTAAGTAGAATTTTAACATAAATACTTGAAGTGGTAGTCCAACTACCCTTTCTTTTGATCTTTTAATTCAATTTGTAATTTCTCCAATGGTCAATCCTATTGCCAAAGTAGAAATTACATTCTTTAGATTTTAGGTTTAGCCACAAATATTTCCTTTAAGCTTGACAACTCTTGTCTTGCCTTTATCTTAAATCCTTGTCCTTATTAAACTTTAGAGTTTGAGAAGGTTTCCATTTGATATTAAGACTTAGCATTTTAAACATCAAATGTCGCTCATGAATTAATATCAAATCCGTTGTTAGTTCCAAACTAACTTGATTATCAAGCCATATAAGATAATTAATATGTCTCTCCAAGTTCAAAACATGAGAACTTATTATCATACCTTTCATTCATCAAATGAGTGTTAGATTCTAATCAATTTCAAACTTTTCTTGCTTGTAGGAACGCTTCCTACGTGATTGCTTATCAAATAAGCATCCATGTGTTTCAGATACTTCTAAAGTTCTAAACATATGGTGGCAAGTCATAAGACAATTGACATCTATAGAATCATCCACATGTTTCTAATCAAAATCTTTGTCCATCCTTAAGGCTTTAGGTTTATTAGGAATAAGATTTATTAAGAATTCATAAATTCGTTATTGCTTTAGAACAATTTTTAAGATCATGACAAGGTCAATGAAGTTAATCTTATTCTCTTTAAGTGGGGTCTATTGCAGTAATTAATCATGATCATAGTTTAAGACATTCTACAAAATATACAAATAAATATACACATATATTTCATACCATTATCATTTAGAGATATTTAATGTATTTCATAAATACTCCCACTAAATTATACACCTTCAAATACAACAATTGTACAATATAATCTAAGTGGGCTAAGATACAACTTTAATTTAATTTCAAGTCCGCTTTGGCGATACTACTCAAAATTAAATTAATTAGGTAGACAACTCTTTGTCAATCATATCATATATGACTCTTAGATCCTTTATGAGATTTGTTAGACATCTTATGTCAAACATGTTTTAATCTCATCTTGTACTTTAGACCCAAAACTTTGTCTTTTGATAGCTTAATTAAGTCAAACTACGTTAAACGTATAGGAATCACTCTTTCCTCATCTTGCTCATACACTGATAGAATTAATGCACCTCGCTTTGGCAGAGCCCACATAAAACTACCCGGTGTACTCACAAGTGTTTTAATAATTGATTGACACATGACTTAAATTTTCAAGAAGGTTTATTTTACATAGAGACATGCATCATATATTTAATTATGTCAAACATAATATAATATAGTCTTTGCATAATGTATGTTAACTAATCAAATTAATTAACAGAAGCAAAATCTTGTGATTATGAAGCAACATTATGAGGACGAAATCTAAATTATCTGTAAACAATTTACAGACTGGATGTTTCAGTCGCATTCCCAGAAACAAGGCATAAGCCTGCCATTGGACCATACAATGAATTAGTCCAAATTTAGTTTCCTTCTCTTGCAAACAATTTGCACTTTGCTCATAGGGATAATTCTGAAACTTTTGGATCCGCAGAATACCTATATATTGAGAGCACAAAACGCACGGTCGAAACTAAGCCATGAAGGCATCCACAATCCCATACTAAAATCAAGAAACCAAGTAGTTTTGTATACGGTCGATACTAAGCCAATAAGCATCCACAATTCCGTATAGAAAATAACTTGTTTCAAGATCATTCATTGTCTCATCAATATCATAGACTACAGCAATTCTGAACTCTTCAGAACTCTGATTTCTGCAATTCTTTTCTGGTTTTTCGATTGAAAACTGTTTCAAGAAATACGGTTTCGAAAACCAGCCGTCTAAAGCAGTTTCAGTTTCCAGATTCGAATTCCGTGAACAATTTACAAAACAATCTGGACACCAGAAAACATAACAAGATTCTGGAAAATTAGGGCAGAGCCGTACGGCTCCTCATCAGGCGTGCGCCTATGAGCTCGCCGTACGGTGGTGCTGTCCAGTTTCTCAAGATTTCCAGAATTTCAGAAATTCGATCAATCCTATTATCGTGTTCATACATAATCAGATTATAACGACACGAAATTCCAGATTACGAATTTAAACCCATCTAATTCATATAATCAATAACCAATTTATTCCTCATACAAATTAGATCAAGATCATCAATAAAAATAATCCAATTATAACATGATAATCTAAGCATGCGATTATACATATAAATCCAATTAATATTACAATCACATAATCCCCATATAACCATGCACATAAATTTTATATCTCATATATAAAACTCAAATCACATATTCATCTTTATCATCATGTAAAATTCATATAATCGAATTAAATAATTTAAACATGATGTATTAAAATAATCAACGATGAACGGGGATCTGATACCACTGTTGGGTTTTGATGCATCATGTGCAGCGGAATTAAACATATAAATCAAACACCCAAGAGAAAATGACATTGAACACATCAATTCATTTGGGTACGGCCTTACACTATTATAAATCTCACTCATCGAGAGGCCAAGCAGATATCTCTCTTGAGAGAGGGACAAATCCCATCTTGACTTATCATTCTTCCCTACAGGAATCTGATTATGACAATCGTAGCCTTTATAACCACTCGGTTAAAGGTGGCGTTTGAGTACGTTAAACATAACGTTCATCATGTGGAAGACTATGATAATCTCAGGTCTAAGGATTCAAATGGTATGACTATTATGAGATTTAATTATGACATTTGACCATAACATAAATCTCACAACGGGTCTATCCAGTACCTTGTTCTCCAACAAGTACCCACAAGTTTAATCCACATCCTATGCACCATAATCATCATATGATTATCCATTAAACTTATGCTAGCTCTTCATAAGTGCTAGGGACAATGATTATTATAATAAACATGCAAAAGACATAATAATCAGGTTCGTTATCTTTATAACAATGAAGCTATGATATAACGCATAGGCCTTTCTCAAGGGCCTAGGGCATAATATCCAATATTTATTAACACAATAAATAAATAAATAAATTAAATACTTACAGTGCTGTGATTATCAGGATGTCGCTATCCTTGATGTCGTCATGTAAATTTTACCCATAACAATTGCCCCAAACTTACTTTTTACGGCGGGTTAAAAGATAAGTTTCCACACACTTCTACCAGGTTCATGAATCTCTGACAGTTGAGTTGATTGGACGTACATGAGTAGATGTCTAGGGCAATAATCACGTTCACTAGGTTCTAGGCATCTTGGGCAGTTAGGGTTAATAAAGAGCCTTCCCCTCTTTCTTCTTTACAGCCTTCCATTTTCTCTCTCTACGGTGAAGAAACTGAGGTAAAAAATTTCTTCCTCTTTTCTTTTATGTCTTCAATTTCTTACCATGGGGAAAACAAAGTGGTCCAAATCCAAAGATTTGAGTGTCCCTAGTTCATCGAGTCAAAGAAAAAAATGTAGAATCTGACAGTTTTATTTGTGAGGTCCTGTTAGCCAATCCTGATAGCGAAGTTTGCGTTTTTAATAATTCTCAACTTGACCTTTTCAAAGATCATCAATGTCTGCCAGAGTCCACTGTTTTTTGCCCCTTTGATGTTTCCCTGAAAGTAGATTTTGTGTCCCCTTCATGGATTGCTTTCTATGAGTACCCTTTCACTTTAGGGTTTACTTATCCTTTTCCCCCACTTGTGTCTGATTTCTTCAAAAGAACCGAGTTAGCATACGTCCAGTTAGTGCCCATGGTGTGGCGAGTTTTTTCTTGCGTCTTGAGGTTAAACCAGGAGCATAATTTAGGAATAGGCTTGAATGAATTGGCCTTAGTGTATGATTTGCAGTGTTTTGGTTCCAAACGTTATTTGTTAAAAATGAAGGCCGGTGTTGATTCAGCTTTTTTGAGAGTTTCTGTGAATGACCTAGGTCGGAAGGGTCGATATTTTTTTGTTGAGAGGAAGTCCTTAGGCTGTGATGACAGTGTCCCGTGGAGATGGAACAGGGGAGGTAAATATCTTTCTTTGAATCTTCTATTTGTTTCTTAACTGAATATGTAATTTTCCCTTTTTGTGCTTGCAGATATCATGTGGGGGGAGCTATTTCCACCAACGGAGTATTCTAAGAAGAAATTGGATGCTTTGAGAGGGCTTTCTGTTGAGGACAGGAGCTTCAAAGTCCCAGAAATTGGAGCTTTTCGCCTTTCCAACCAGGAGTTGTCTTCTTACAAGATGTCGACGAGTAAGTTTTTTGCTTGTGGTTTTGCTTTCTTCCTTTTTATTTCTGAAATAATGAATTCTTCTCTTTTTTTGAGCAGTTTCTAAGTCCACCCAAGGATTTTCCCTAAAAGATTTGGAGACTTATGTTGGGATGAGCTCTGTTAACAAACCGCCGGTCAAGCCAAAGATTGAAGTCACTGCGTCTGTTGGGTCCAGATTAAAAAAGAGAAAGAGTGAAGAGAAGGAGATTGTAGAGGTTGGAGCCTTTGAAGACATGGAAGTAGAGGATATCAGAAAAAAGTTCTTCGCTATCGCATCTGATGTAAGTTCCCTTGATTTCCTGTTAATTTGAAATATTAGATATATTATAAAATTACTAACCAGTTTGTTCTTGTAGGATTTTGGAGCGATGGAGTCCAAGGTTGTCACTTTGGATGAGGTGAACAATAGGTTGCTGATGGAATCCTTACAATTCAAGAAGCGTGTGACCCTGGAGAAAGAAGAGACGCAAAAGAAGAGTGAAATGTTGAAAATAAGGTTGAAGCTATGAATGATGAGGTGTCCAACCTAATGAAGGGGATGTCTTCCATTCAAGATGTCCACATGCAGGAGTTTGAAGATCTGAAGAGCGCATTGATGAAATCTGCCGCTGTCAGTATGGTAGAGATCAAGATACAGATGATGGAAGACTTCTTGAGCGGTAAGCACACCGAGTGGGACATCGAGCAACAACGTACCATTTTGAAGGGGTTGATAGGAGAAGCAGCAGAGGTAGGAGAGGTGTCATCGACTACCAAGGATGACAACAGGAAGGAAGATGGAGCACCACCAGCGGCGGAACCCAATTGAAGAAGTTTTTAAGTTTTTGTTTGAACAAGGGTTTTATCGGGCTGCGTCCCAGGAAGGTTGTAAAACAATTTAAGTTTTTTTGCTTTGATTTGGTTGCTGTAAAGGTCCATTAGGGCCGAAAACAATTGTGTTTTTTTTTTTAAAGTGTGGGGTTGGTCCCACACTTTTTTAAGGTTTATCTGTGGTTTTTTGGAAAAATTTAGGCTAAGTAACTGGTAGGCTTTTTAATGAATGGAATGGGTTTTTAGGTATTCCTGCAATATTGCCTTCTTGCGTAGGATGTTCAAATCCTTTGCTCAACTTTTGTTTGGCATGTCATGCCAATTAACCTTTGTTCTTATATAACATGTAAATGCTAAAACCAATTGATCATAACTTTAGATTAATATTTGACTAAGTGGAAATGGGGGGTGCGTACATATCATCATACGTGCCCATTCCACACCTTAATCAACACTAATGTCGTGCGCTCCAGGCGAAGGTGTATAAACCTTAATAGAGACGAAAGAAAGTAATTTCTTTAAACCTTTGAAGGGATTTGAATACCTTATACTTGAGATGAGATGGCCAATCTCAAAACTATTGTTTTATGTTAGTTTGGAAAAAATCTTAGTTCATAAAAAGACATTGAAAATATCTCAAATGATATTATCTTTATTGAAAAACTTATGCAATTTAAAGAATGAAAATCATTCATAAAGTAAAGGTAGATCCATACCTGATTCACTTCAATCAGATGTCATCTTGTACGAAGATGTCAACATCTTGATTGTTCCATTATCTTGTTCCATTGGTTGTCTTGACCTAATAAAACTTCTTTCGTTTCCTTGCAAGACAAAAACATGTTAGAGATGGCCCTCCGATGCTTAAGTTAGTAATGGTTCGAAAAATATAATTAAATGGGAGTACTACAACTTACATAAAGTAGGCTTTGAGATGAATTGTGTTCCAACTTCTTGGGATCCTGACACCGTTTGGGGTAGAAAGCCAATATGAGCCCTTTCCTGCTTCTGCATCTATCAAGTATGGACCTTCCCATTTTAGAGCCAATTTTCTAGCATTGAGCTCCCTCGTGTTCTGGAAAACTTTGCGTAATACTAAGTCACAAACTTGAAACCTCCTTATTCGGACATTCTTGTTATACGATCGTGCAATATTCTGTTGATAGGCTGCCATCCTGATCCTTGCTAGGTCCCTTAGTTCTTCAATAGTGTCCAAATCATGAGATAGGTTGACGTCGTTCTGCTCAGATGTCAGCAACCCATATCTTGCTGTTGGGACGACGACTTCTGCAGGGATGACGGCTTCTGCTCCAAATACCATGGAGTATGGTGTCTGTCCAGTTGCATTCTTTAATGTGGTCCTGTCTGCCCATAAAAAGAATGGAAGTTCCTCAGCCCAACGTCCCTTCTTCTGATCTAACCTCTTTTTCAAGTTGTTGATTATAATTGTTTTGCTTGATTCTGCTTGTCCATTGGCTTGAGGATGTACAGGCGAAGATGTCACCATCTTGACTCCCCAGCTAGTCAAGAAGTCTGTTGTCTTCTTGCTGATGAACTGGGAACCATTATCACAGATTATCTCTGAAGGAATACCAAACCTGCTGAAGATGTTCCTTTTGATGAAGGAAATGACTTCTTTGTCATGGACTTGGAAGTATGCTTCCGCTTCTACCCACTTGGAAAAATAATCTGTCATCGCAAGCATGAATACCTTCCCTCCTAGTGTTTTAGGAAATTTACCCACAATGTCCATTCCCCATGTCATAAATGGCCAATGAGAGAGAATAGGATGAAGTAGTTCTGATGGTTGGTGCAAGATGTCGCCGTGCTTCTGACATGAATCACACTTCTTGGCATATTCAGTGGCATCTTGACGCATTGTAGGCCAAAAATAACCCATCCTTAGTGCTTTGGTGTATAAGCTTCTGCCCCCAGAATGGTTGCCATAAATTCCTTCATGGATCTCCTTAAGAACTTCTTTAGCTTTGTCGGATTCCAGACATCTTAAATATGGACCTGCAAAAGATTTCTTAAACAACACATTATCTATTAACAGATATCTTGAATTTCTTACCCTGAATGCTCTAGCACTCTTCTCATTAGTTGGGATGGTGTCATCTTGGAGGTACTTGATGATTGGAGTGGTCCATGAAGTTTCTGTTTGACTGTCTTGATCTTCCTGGATGTCTTCATCTATGCTGAAAAGCTCTAACTTTTCCAGAGCAGGAATGTTGATATGAATGATTGGAATATTGGTTTGAGAGGCACTTTTGAAGGCTGATCCCAGGTTAACAAGGGCTTCTACTTGAGAATTTTCTTCTCTAGGTACCTGTTCTAAGGAAAAGATTTGGAACTTGCTTGCTAGGATTTTCACGATCCCCAGGTATAACGTCATCTTGGCATTCTTAGCTGCATAGGAACCATTGAAATGATGAACCAATAACAATGAATCACAGTATACCTGAATCGCCTTAACGTTGAGGTCTAGAGCAACTGTTAGTCCTGCAATCAAAGCTTCGTACTCTGCTTCATTATTGGTAGCTTTAAAATCACAGCTTATGGCCTGGGGTATGATGTCCCATTGTGGTGATTTCAGGACAATACCCAGTCTTATTCCTCTCATGTTGGATGCACCATCTGTGAATAAGGTCCACTTGAGGATGTCGTCACCTTGAAGCTGTTGGACCTCAAGTTCTACTTCGGGCTGCATACTTGGACTGAAGTCTGCCACAAAGTCTGCAAGTGCTTGTGATTTTATTGCAGTTCTTAGCTCGTATCTGATATCATATGTGCTCAACTGGACGTACCATTTTGCCATCCTTCCAGACATTTCTGGATTTCTCATAACATTCCTAATTGGATAATTAGTAGGAATATATATAACATGAGTTTCAAAATAATGCCTTAATTTAATTGATGCAGTAATCAAAGCTAGAATTAACTTTTCTAGATGGGAGTACCTGGTTTCCACATCTAAAAGAGTTTTACTTAGATAGTATATAGGGTGTTGGTTACCATCTTGCTCACGTACAAGGACTGCACTAACAGCTACTTTTGAGATGGCCAGATATGCATATAACGGTTCACCTTCTTGTGGTCTGGCCAACAACGGAGATGTTGACATGTACTGCTTCAAATCTTGGAATGCTTTCTCATGTATTTCTGTCCATTCGAATCTGCCATTCTTCTTTAAGATATCGTAGAACGGCTTACATCTTTCTGAGGATTTTGAAATAAATTTGTTGAGGGCTGCTACCTTTCCTGTCAACCTTTGAACATCTTTAACAGTCCGAGGCGACGTCAGGTTGATGATTGCTTTTATCTATTCTGGACTTGCTTCAATTCCTCTTTGTGTCACCATATAACCTAGGAATTTTCCAGACTTCATGCCGAAGTTACACTTTGTTGGATGTAGCTTCATGTTGAATGCATCTAAGATGCCAAATGCTTGAGTAAGATCTCTAACATGGTTTTCTGCTTTCTTTGACTTGACTGCCATATCATCGGTGTAGACCTCCATGGTGTTACCTATCTGATCCTTGAACATCATGTTGAAAAGCTTCTGGTACGTTGCACCTGCATTTCTTAGTCCAAATGGCATAGAAATATAACAATATATACCTGTGGGTGTAATGAAGGCGGTGTCTTCTTGGTAAGATGGCTCCATCTGGATCTGCTGAAATTCTGCGGATGCGTCCATGAATGTCAAGATCTCATGCCCAGATGTATTGTCTACCAAGGTGTCAATGTGCGAAAGAGGAAAAGGATCTTTAGGGCATGCTTTGTTCAGGTCTGTGAAGTCAACATAAACTCTCCATTTACCGTTTCTTTTCTCCACCACAACAACATTAGCCAACCACTTTGGATATTCTGCTTCTTGGATCATCTTTGCTTTCAGCAACCTGTCAACTTCTTCCTGGATAATCTGATTTCTTTTTTGAGCAAACTTTCTTCTTTTCTGTTGCACCGGTTTGAAGGAAGGATCTATGTTAAGCTTGTGAGTTATGACGTCTTTACTTATCCCCGTTATGTCCTCATATTTCCAGGCGAAGCTCTTGACCCTTTTTTTCAAGAGATTGATTAACTCTTTTTCAAACTCTGCTGGTACATCTTGGCCAATTAACACTTTCAAGTCTGGATTAGAGGGATCCAAGAGTATTTATTTCACATCATGCTTCCTTGCTTCCAAGACCTGACGTGCCTTCTTCTTTAATTTCTATGCTTGCCGAGAGGATGACGTCGCCTTCATAGATGTCATATAGAAATCCTTTGCCGTCTGCTGGTCACTGAAAATCTTGACAACTCCCCAAGGTGTTGGCATCTTCACACACTGATGCTACGTGGACGGTACTACCTTCATAGAGTGAATCCAGGGCCTCTCCAAGATCACATTGTAACTTGTTGCACAGTCTATCACATAAAATCTTTCCATGGGGTTGACACCTTCCACATATACTGGGAGTCTAATCTTTCATGCCGTGTCCTTTGTTTCACCACTGAAACCCACTAGTACCGAAGTATTCTTGATCACCTCTGTCATTGGAATATTCATCTCTTTCAAGGCTGCAAGGGTGATAAGATTCACAGAGCTGCCCCCATCTACTAAGATCCTTTTGACTTTGCAGTTAGCTATCTGAAGGGCAATGACCAGTGCATCATGATGTGGATCCAACACGTTGTCCCTGTCGTCTTCTTCGAAGGAGATGACATGTTGAGAAGTCAGCTGGGAAGTCTTGTCTTTTCTTCTAGGCTTTTCATCTTTGGACTCGTGTGCATGCCTTTTAGCTGCAGAATAAGAAGTACCACAAATATCAGAACCACCACTAATAAATTGGATTACCTTAGTTACAGGTGGAGGAGAAGATGGTCTTTCTGGAACATTCTCTTTGTTGTCTGCCTTGTTCTTCCTGTGGCTAAGGATTTCTTTAAGGTATCCTTTTGACAATAAGTAGCTCAGCTCCTTCCTCAAGGCGATGCAATCTTCTGTAAGATGTCCAAAATCATCATGGTAAGCACACCACTTACATTTATCCTTCCAGGTAGCTGGTTTATCATTCTTCCTTGGCCATCTTGCTTTGTCTCCAAGGTTGCTCATCGCGTACATGATACTTGAGACAGCAACAGAAAAATAGTAATCAGTAAGTTTAGGACATTCAGTTTCATCTTGGTCATCATCCTCCACAGAATGAATCTTATTAGAGTCATTTCTATGGTAAGGTATGGATCTGTTGTTCTGCCTCTGGTGAGATGTCTCTGTCCTTCTGTCTGGGTGGTCATATGTCCTTCTCTCAAATGTATGAAGCGGGGGTCCGAATGGATGACTTGCTCAAAGAAATCAAGAAAAATGCTCCTAGCTTCCGATACAAGGCCGCCTCTAACTCAAACAAAGAGGCTTCGGTTAATGCTGTCACTACCGATAATGGGAATTACAAAAGGGTTCCTCCACCACAAGGCAAGAAATTCCAAGATGATCGTGTATATAATCCTCTCCAAGGCATGACTATCACCGAGGCCTTCGAATCTCTCAAGGCCAAAGGGCAAGTTACTCCTCTCCAAGGGTACAAACCCAAGACAATACATCCCAACCATGCCCACCACAAGCATTGTGATTACCACCTACATAGTGGCCACACCACCGAGGAATTCTTTGTCCTCCGCAATGTCATCCAATATCTCATAGACAAGAAAGAGTTCATAGTGCCTAGTAGTGACGATGTCAATGTAATAGAGCTAGGAGAGTTTGAGGAGACCACTTATTCAATCCCAATTGTGAATAAGGGCTCCAATGTTATGAATGCAATTGATAATTCTTGCTATGTTGTGACTTACGATAAGGTAATGAGGGAGGTCTTAGAGAATAGGGAGAAGAAGCAAAATGGGAATGTCAACATACTAACTCTATCCGGACGAGTCATAGAAAACAACCCCACTACTTCTGCACCAAGCGCCTCTTCTCAAAGATTGCAAGCTCGCGACACTCCCGAAGATCCTTTGTTGACACAACTCAAGAAAACTCAAGCCAATATCTCCATTTGGGACCTCATTGCATCCTCAAAGAAGCACCGAGATCTTGTCAGCAGCAATCTCGATGACACATCAGTCTCCCCTGATACAACTCCCGAGGACCTTACTGCAATGATAGGCCACATTCATTTTGGCAATGTTGTCACTTTTGCCGACATGGACCTTCCACCATTTGGGCCCGATCACAATGAGGCCATCTATCTCAAAGTGAGAGCATGGGGGAGACCTATTTCAAGATTCTTGGTTGATGGTGGTTCCGCACTCAACCTAATGCCCGACCGATTCATGGGCATACTAGGGCTTAAGAGTTCGGATCTAAGGCCTTCTACTCAAGTAATCCGAGGTTATGACAGTACTGCCCGAACAGTCATGGGTATGGTGGAAATGGACATTGATTCTGGGATCATGGTTATGTCTGTCCCGTTTCAAGTGCTTGATATACCTTCTTCGTTCAACTTTCTCTTAGGCCGACCGTGTATACACAGTTCCAACGCCGTCCCTTTAACTCTCCATCAATGTGTCAAGTTCAGAAATGGAGATGAAATAGTGATCGTCTTGGCAGAGAACGTCACTATCCACTGAAAAGGGGAACCCGTTCATCAAGTATAGCATGGGTTAGCCAACTCTACCCTCTTCGGCTTCTCAATCAACGCCATCTACAAAGAAGGGGGGAATGGATCATGGACCCTCGGCAATCGCAAAGTCCTCCACATGATGAGGAATATGAATTACTTCCCTAGTTTAGGCCTAAGGAAATATCAACAAGGAAGGATGCAGCCTATTGAGGTCCCTTTTGTTAAGAATAAGTTCGGTTTGGGATATGAACCCTCCAAAGATGACTTGAAATACGAACAAGCCGTCAAGAATGAAAAGGCCCGAGCTCAGAGGGAAGGCCGTCATTATGAGATTCCCAATTTGAGACCTTATCGCAAGACACTGAATGGCTACTTTGTCCGCCAAGGGGAAGATGTTCCATACATAATCTTTCCCGAGCCATGGGTTAACAACAAAGGCATCAGAAAACCCGATCTTGAAATTTTTGCCGACTGTGAGATTCAGAAATCCGAAGGGGAACCAACTCCCATGTCGCCCTGAGAATGGTGGGGGAAGAATGTGACCATAGAGTCCAAGACAGAGATTACTGTGGGGGGAAGAATTGACGGATTTAGCCTCCATGTTCGAAGAATTGGCCATCATGGACGAGTGTCAGATTAATGCCATCTACGACACCGACACGAAGGGAAACCATCAGCAAGATCCAGCCAAGCTCAGAACCAATCGACAACTGGTATTCTACAAAGGGACCCGTGGTATCCGAGGTATTCTTGGTCGAGAAGATGGGTTGCATTCCGCGCAAGGTTACAAAGGAAGACTTGTCCACATTCACTTTCGAGTCTGAGAGTGTTTCCGATACCCTCACCCAAGAGGATATGGAGACCATAGCCGAGCGTGTGTTCCCTTTCTTTGTTAATGAAAAATTTGATCTTTTTGAGTACCCCGAGATTACAAACATCATGAATGATGAATTAACTAATAATGAATTTAATGAACTAGTTAATAACGATTCAAACAATGATGAAATAGACCATGAAAACAGAACATACTTAAATGAACTTGCTCAACAGGTCTGTAGTCGTGGTGAAAATGGTCCAGGGACTGACGAAGAATTGCATGTTGTTAATCTGGGTACCGACGAAGAGCCAAAAGAAACCAAGATCGGAAGCTTCTTCAAGGGGGAAGAGAAAGACAGATTGACTGCACTGCTCAAAGAGTTTGTGGATGTATTTGCATGGTCATACAAAGATATGTCGGGTTTAGACAGAAAGGTCACCGAGCACAGATTCTGATCAGAGACGATGCTAAGCCGACAAAACAAAAACTCAGAAAGATCAAGCCAGAATGGTCTTTACAAGTCAAAGAAGAGATAGAGAAGCTTCTCAGTGTGGGCTTCATCAAGGTTATTGAGTATCCAACATGGCTTGCAAATGTCGTGACAGTCAGAAAGGCTAACGGCAAGGTCCGTGTTTGTGTGGATTTCTGGGATTTAAAAAAAGCTTCTCCAAAGGATGACTTTCCACTGCCCAACATCAACATGCTCGTCGATTCCACTACCGCCTACGAGGTCCGCTCATTTGTGGATGGCTTTGCTGGGTATAATCAGATTCTCATGGCCGAGGAGGATCAACACAGGACTGCTTTCACAGCACCGTGGGGCACCTTTTGCTACATAGTCATGCCATTTGGGTTGAGGAACGCTGGGGCTACTTATCAAAAGGCTGTCACAGATTTATTCCATGACATGATCCATAATGAAATTGAAGTCTATGTGGATGACATGATCATCCATTCAAAAGAAACCAACGGTCAACACTTGATCGACCTCCGCAAGTTCTTTGAAAGACTTCGGCAACACAAGATGAGGCTCAATCCCGCAAAATTCACTTTCGGGGTTATCCGAGGCAAAGTCCTTGGCTACATGGTCACAGAAAGGGGAATTGAAGCAGATCCCTCCAAAATCAAGGCAATTGTTAGGCCCAATTGGTAGGAAAATAGGCTAGAGGGGGGGGTGAATAGCCTTGTTAAAACTTTTGAATAATAACACTTTATAAAAGCAAATTCACTTATCAGATTGCAAACTATTATCAGTAAGCGTAGCGGAGAAGATATGACTTAGTTTTAACTCACACAAAACAGTTTATAAAATGGTTTTGAGAGCTTGGTTTAACACTAAGTGATTTTACAAAGTTCAATGCAGTTTCAAGATATTGGTAAATAGAAATTACAATGAATCAGTAAGAACAAGTAAGATCTGCCGGTGATGGAGTTCCAACCCGCAGGGACAAAGTAAGCAACAGAGAACACAAAGATTTGGAGAGGTTCACAGTGTAAATACTGCTACGTCCTCTACCAAGTTTGGTCAGAACTTGGATTTGGGTTAAGAGCACTATTAGATGTCCCTAGTCTATTACAAGAGCGGCTTTGCCGGATACAAAGACTAAATTCTAGAGATCACTAATGGATCGTAGTACAAATCTGACCAAGTGTTTTTGAGCGGCAAGTTCAAGAGAACTTATCTAACTCAGGTGGGTGTGTGAATAACTCAAGCAACGTATTCCTTAAAATAATCTAGTTCGGGAATACTGACAATGTTGATGAGTTTGTGCACAAGTGTATGTCCTAATAAATGATCTAATGATTATCTGGACAGAATGTTTGAGCTTCAATGAATGTCTAAACAATCAACTCTCTTCAATGCACTAAAATCACCAACCCTCTTCAATGCTCTAAGTCCTCTATTTATAAGAGGAGTTAATGACTTGAGTCTTGTTGAAGAAGGCTTGCAAATTCAAATTCCAGCTAGGTACTTGAGGAGCATTAAATGTGATATCTTCAGCATTAATGGCGAAGATATGAAGTACACGCATGTCTTGAAAAGTCTGATGGGTAAAGACCCTTTTGTCTCAACCAGTTACCTGCAAAAAGCAAGTAGAGACAGTAGAGCTAAAAATAGCTATGTGTCAGACGGCACAGTAATCATAACAAAGCAGATAAACTACTTTCGGATAAGACAGTACGAAAGGACAAAGACAATCAG
Organism: Campanula takesimana; assembly: GCA_026119855.1. Lineage (NCBI taxonomy): Eukaryota > Viridiplantae > Streptophyta > Magnoliopsida > Asterales > Campanulaceae > Campanula > Campanula takesimana. Next base: position 699,444 of record JAOWBW010000044.1, read on the forward strand.
TAAGGTTGACTTTAAGGTAGAGCGATGTAACCTGACTACCAGTACAGACTGTCTTTGCCGATCGGCAACTTGAGTAGTAAGTTGATCGGCAACTTGAATGCTGGTCTGCTGATTTGCTTCCTCTAGCTGGTTTGCCTTGAATGAAAAGGTTGTTATACACCTGTGCTGGTCACAAAGAATCCTAAAGGTACCTTACAAAGGTTCTAATAAAATTGGGGTATCCTAAGTGTCAAACATGATTGGGATTAAGCAATTCTATGTCCTAAACATATATATGAACAACAATCTCCTCCTAATTGCTTAAGTCCAATCACCCTAAACAAGAACATCTATCTTAGCTTAGTAAAAGAATGTTTTCAAAAGGTAATCTATTTATTTTCATTCCCTAAGCCAAGTCACACTTGATGTCTTAGTAAAGGTAAAAGAAATAAAAATACAATAAAATAAATAAGATAGAAAGAGAAAAAGGATTGCTAATAGCAATGATCAGTAGAGAAATAATAATCTGCAAAACAAAGTTAGCATGAATAGCAGCAGATATATTATAAGAGCATAACATAAACATAAGCATACACAAAAACAAAATGTTAGCAAAGAATTTGTTGGATATATCTTTGAAGGTCTTCAGGATATCTATATCATTGGCTACATTGACTCAAGACATGGGAGGGTCTTTTTGCTGGTCAGCAGCCTTTGATGTAGATTCAGAATGTCTGGCCTTCTTCTTTGCTCTGGCTTCCTCTTTGTCAGCTTTCCTCTTCTGTTTTCTATTGGCACTTTGCAATCTCTCAGTTAGCATTTTGTTGTTGGCCTCAAGAGCAGCAATCTTCAGTTGAGCATCAGCAAGAGCAGCCTTGGTTACAGATAGCTCTTTTTCAATTTTCTCCATGTCTCTGATCTGCAGTCTATGGTCATCAATAAGTTGCTTCTGAATCGAATGTGTAGTTCCCAAGGATTCAGAAAGATTGACTAGTCTGGTTTCTCTATCGGCCAGAAGACTCTTCAAGTCTTGGATTCTTCTATTTTCCTCCTCCTGATTGGACTTAAGTATCTTATCAGTAAGATGTTTATGAGTGTCCCTTATTAGGTCGGCAAGAGAAAGACCAATGTCACCAAAATCAGCATGAGTGGCAGGCACTTGCTGATTTGAGAAATCTCCTTCGTCAAAACGGAGGAACTCATAGAGACTGTTCACCACAACCGGTTTTTCAATGATAATCGGCTTGACAAAACTCTCTGCAGATTGGACCAGTAGAGATGGCACAAAATCTTCATTGAGTAAGTCAGGGTCTTCTACAAGCATATCGGCAGAAGCTACTATCGGCATTTCGTCATCAGAAGAAAGTATGATCGTCAATGGAGAAAGAGGCACTGGAACTGAAGCAGGAGGCAAAGGCAAAACTTGTTGAAGGAAGTCAGCAATAGCGGTATGAGCATCAGCAAGAAGGAACTCAGCAGGAATAGAAGTAGAGTAAATGAGAGAGTAATCAGCAGTAGAGACAACAGCACGGGGAATTGGCAAGGGAAAATCATGATGAATAATAACAGAACGATCCTCCGGCAAATGGAATACACCATTGTCTTCCATGGATAGAAATATGGCCAAGATGAAGTTCAACCAGGCACGACCTTCAAGAATAATGTTGACCAGATTGGCAAACATCAATCTCGAAGTGACGACATAATTGTCAGCACGTTGTCGCGGGTGAAACATCGGCAGTGTCAATGCCAGAGCAGCTGATTTGACAAGATAGACAGTCCTCGAAAGTCAGTGGCCCGGAACTCAAGGACATCAAAGAGTTCATCATTAACCATCATGCATCTTCGCAACCAACCATTGGTTGTGATGCAAACTTCCTTAGGTGAAGGACCAGGTAGATGAATTTTACCTCCAACTTTTAACTTACCGGGCAAGCAGTGCAGTGGGTCATAAGCTGGTGCTTTCTTTTTCAGCTTAGAGACCTGGGGAGTCTTCCCTTTCCTACCTATCAAATTTTACCTTAAACCACGGCATAAAGACTAGCTTTTCACTTGCTGTAGAACCAGCAATGAAGGGATGCTTGGTTATATGGGGGTGGTCTTTACCAAATGGAGTAGGAATTCTTTGAAGAGTAGAGCAAAAGGACATGATCGGCTGATGAGGAGGGAATAATGGTCTGCCAAACCTGTCAGAAGGAATGGAGACACTGGTTGTGTACTAGTTGGAACTGATCATTTCTTTGGTATGAAGCTCAAAGTTGTACTCTGGAGGTGGAGCAGAATCCTTTTCATCTTCATCCTCAACTGCTGATAGCTCCACATAGTCATCAGGATCTATTTCATCTGATCTTTCCTCTCCAGCAGTAGCATTAACAACACCAGCAACCTGTTGTACTTCAGCAACAACAATAGGTTGTTCCTCAGGAGCAGGTAAAAATAGAGGTTCCTCAGGAGCAAATAAAGCAACCTGAAGTTCCTCAAATTGTAGATCAGCAGCAATCATTTCATCAATGGTAGTAGTGTTGTCGGCAGCTCCTCCTCCCAACTCAACAACCTCTCTCAAACCAGTAGACTCAACAAAGATTACATCACTAGAGACAGAGGCTGGAATAATCTGAGTGTCGGCAGTTGACTCAAAATGATGAGTTTCTGAAGTTGGCTCATCAGCAGATAATATTTCTTGATCAACATGTGCTCCTCCTGAAATTGGTAACTCGTTAACAACTTCATCAATAATTTAAGTGTCAGTAGTTTGCTCAAATGATGCAAGTTGATCTTCCTTTGAATTATCGTCAATCAGAGGTTGAGTTTCAATAGTTGGCTCAACTTGATTTTCCATATGCTCATCAGCAGCACTGGTTTCATCAGCTAATTGAGTGTCAAAAGTTTTCTCAATAGCTTGATTGAGCAACAAACCTTTGTCAGCAGATCCCCCTTCTCCTTGACTACGGTCTGAGCTATCACTGACCAAAACTGAATCAACAAAGGCCTCAGTAGATGATTTAGGAACGGCAGGAGTTGAAGGTTTCTTGTAAATTATGCTAGTCCGCATCTTGTCATACTCACCGATAGAGTCAGAGGAAGTGATAGTTTCACTAGCAGCTTTGTGAGCACAAACAAAATCGGCAGTATCAACAAAACCGCTTGGAGTTGGAATGGGAGAGATTACTGGTGAAGGAAATGGTTCAGGAACATAGATAGCTGGTGGAGCAGTAGCAGCTCTAGCCTTGATAAAGGCCTCTGAATCATTCAGCAGATTCAGGGTTATCCTCTGCACATTCTTTACGAATTGATTGGCTTAATTACTGTTATCTAACCTTTCACTGTCATTGTAGTTCAGCAGATCATCTTCATCTTCTGGTCTTCCCAACTGATAGGGATCTTGTTCATCAAAGTTCATCAGCTGGTTAAAGACAGAGGCATAAGCGACCCAGACATCTTGCACCATCAGATCCTATCTAATTCTATCTTCAAACAGATAAATCTGATTCCAAGGGAGAGGTAGCAAGTCAAAATATATTCCAAAGTTTAGTCTAAGCTCTGCCTCAGGTAACCTTTGAAATCTCTGAAGGGGAACAAACTTTTCCTTGTACATGTCGGTGAGCCTGTTCAGGCTTTTATAATCAACATAATCAGCAAGGACGCCAGATGGAACTTGCTCCTTTCTTTCATCATGAAACTGAAGCAACCGACGAACAAAGGGGTGGAGATGATCAATAGGAAATACCCAATTCTTTGACAAAACCTTATTGGTGAATGACCAATGGTTTCTGAAGAAAATATGGAATGTGGGGTTCTTGATTGGCCTGCACTTTCTGACAGTAGGTCCAGAGGCTACATCAGCAACAGCATGGAGCTCAGGTAAGTAAGGAAGATCGAGAATTCCTTTCTGAAGAGGAACTCTTACCCTCAATTCAGATTCAATCAATCTCCTCTCAACCATTTCATCGGCAACATCAGCCTCAGATTTAACAACCACAGAGGGAGCAGCAAATGTTGCACCGGTAAGAAGAGATGGTGCAAACCTGATCTGCTTGGCTCTTGGATCGGTAGATAGAATTTGAGAGGAAGTAATTTGTGCAACAGTAGGCTTTGGCTTTGGAGCAGCAGGAAGTTCATCAGAAGAAGCAACCTTTGACTTTTTGACTTGGGCTTTATCGGCAGCCTTGACCAGTCGTTTTTTCTTTGGAGCTGCAGGAGTAGAATCGGCAAGAATCCTGTCGGTAGATGGAGCAGGAGTAGACACGTCGGTAGGAGCAACAGCAGCAACCTTAACAACTTTCTTTGCCTTCTTTTTCTTTAGAGTACCAGCAGCTTGAACAACTACTGTGCTGGTAGAAGCTTTCTTGGTGATCCTATTCCAATCGGTAAGTTTAAAAGATTTAAGTTTGTCAAAATCAAAGCTTGGAGGCGCAGGAGAAGCTCTGACAATCACTGAGTTGTTTCTCAGGATGGTGCTTATCAGTATGTAATGACATCCCTTTCCAGGGTGAGCCTTGTTCTTTTTTCTATCTTCTTTCCACTTTACTGCTGCAATTGCAATCACTCTAAATAGGTAGGCACACCAGTTGAATTCTTCTTGCAATACAATGGCTGCCATTGCCTCAAACTGAATGTCAATCACATGGCTGTGAGAGCCAGATCTACAAACCAAACATCTATCCACGATCTCAGCAAGAGCAAATATCTCCTTCTATAATGGGATTTTAGATGATTATCTCCACTAAGTCTAGGACCGGCTCCCCTCATAAGGGTCCATACCTTGTCCAAGTACTTATCATCAGCTAGACTAGTTACACCTTCACTTCTAAGGAGAGGGAAAGCAGCAGAAATAGAGGATGGAGTGATAGAGATCGGGATGCTGGCGACAGTAGAATTGATAGAGACGAAGGTAGACGGATCATTTGGGGCAGAGATGACAGAGGCGTTGGAGAAGAACTCTTGCACTTGACCCAAAAATATGAACTCAACACCAGTTGGAGTGATGAAAGAGTACAAAAGAGAACCAATCAATAGATTTCTCAAGAAATCACCGTCAAGAGTGTCGTCGAAGAATGTGGAGTCAACATAGCCTCCATAGATATCCTTTTCGTTGCTCGACATTATCTGAATAATCACTCAAGAAATCTCACAAGTTAGAAATCAATTAGTTCAAACTAAATGTTGAGGAACAAATGTAAATCATCAAATGTTTACCAGAGATTAGAGTAAGATCTTTTTGTAGACTGGTAGGAGATGATGATGATGAACACAAGCAACGAGGAGAGTTCAGGTGAGTGAAGAGCGAAAAGAATAAGAAGAGGTTTAAGTGAAGCTTTTATATGTTATGGAAGAGAGAGAGAGAGAGAGAGAGAGAGAGAGAGAGAGAGAGAGAATAAGAAGGGTTTGCATGGGGAGAAGGGAAATAATGAGAAGTTTAATTGTAGCGAATAACTCGGAGAACGTGCGCACACAATGCATTAAATGCACGAACCGGACGGTTGAAATTAGACGGTTAAACTTAGGAGAGAGAAAGGGTAAAAATGGAAACAATAATATTGTAAATATAAGAGTTACCGTTCTGATTTATCACAAGGTTTTGGGATAATCTTTGACACGATTTGGGTAAGGCGGTGCACACACGTGTCAGAGAGGTGGTGTGACCGATTGTACCTTTGATTTGACTTTGCTTACGTCACATGTCAGAGAATCCTTATCCGTTAAGAATGAGATCTACCGATGAATTTGATTTTTGAATTTTGACAAATCGGCAAGACATAATGTCGACAAGATGTTGTTGGTAAGATTTTGTCGACATAATGTTCGTCGGAAAGATATAGTGCTTTGCTGATTTGATCGGCAGACTAATACAAGTAGCAAAGTCAGCACAGTTTTAACCATTGTAATCAATCATACCTAGTTCACCTCTGAGGAATTCAAATCTTTTCTGATCTAAAGGCTTTGTCAGTATGTCTGCTCTTTGGAAATCGGTATGAACTTTGAGCAGCACAACATTTCCCTTTTCAACATGTTCCTTCAGAAAATGGTGTTTGATGTCTATGTTCTTGGTTTTGGAGTGCATGACCGGATTGTTTGATACTGAGATAGCAGATTGATTGACACAGTAAATGGGATAAACTTGAGATGGAACTTCATAGTCAACTAGCTGCTGCTTCATCTAAAGGATCTGTGAACAGCAACTGCCAGCAGCTATGTACTCAGCTTCAGTAGTTGAAGTGGAAATTGATGCCTTCTTTTTGCAAGACCAAGACACCAACCGATCACCAAGAAATTGGCATGTTCCACTTGTACTTTTTTTGGTCACCCTACAAGCTGCAAAGTTTGCATCTGAATAACCTATTAGATTAAAAGATGAATCTCTAACATACCATAATCCAAGGTTAGCAGAACCACATAAGTATTTAATAATGCGTTTTACAGCCTGCAGATGGGATTCCCTAGGGTTAGCTTGAAACCTGGCATATACACAAACGGCAAACATGATATCTGGTCTACTGGCAGTTAGATAGAGGAGTGAGCCAATCATACCTCGGTAGATAGTCATATCTACCTTCTTACCGGACTCATCCTTATCTAAATGAATGTTAGTGCCCATAGGTGTGCTTTGAGAATGAGCAGAGTCAAAGCCAAACTTCTTGATTAATTCTTTTGCATACTTGGCTTGACTGATGAATATTCCCTCATTGGTTTGCTTGACTTGAAGTCCAAGGAAATATGTTAGTTCACCCATCATTCTCATCTCGAACTTGCTTTGCATTAGCTTCTCAAATCTCTTGCAAAGTGATTCGTTAGTAGAACCAAAAATATTATCATCGACATATATTTGAACAAACAATGAATTACCCTTATGCTTGGCAACAAATAAAGTAGTATCGATTTTACCTCGAGTGAAACCTAAGCCATCGCTAAGTAAAAACTTAGAAAGGGTTTCATACCATGCCCTTGGAGCTTGCTTCAAGCCATAGAGAGCTTTCTTCAATCGGTAGACATGATCAGGCTTCTTGGAGTCCTCAAAACCAGGTGGTTGTTCAACATAAACGATTTCTTGGAGTTCTCCATTCAAGAAGGCACTTTTCACATCCATTTAATATAACTTGAAATCTTTGAAGACAGCATAGGCTAAGAAAAGCCTTATAGCTTCCAATCTTGCAACAAGAGCAAGTGTCTCGTCGTAGTCAATTCCTTCTTCTTGTCGGTAGCCTTTTGCAACTAACCTTGCTTTGTTTCTAGTGATATTCCCAGCTTCATCCAACTTCTTCCTCTAGACCCACTTTGTACCAATAACTTGTTGAGAAGTTGGTATTGGCACAAGTTCCCATACATTGCATCTTTCAAACTGATTCAGTTCCTCTTGCATGGCTTCAACACAACCAGGATCGGCAAGAGCTTCTTCAGTCTTCTTTGGTTCTATGTTGGAAACCATAGCAGATGAGAAGAGACTTTCATCAAATGCCTTGCTAAGGATCCTTGTTAATCTTGGACCAAAGACATCACCAATCACATTTTCTAATGGATGATCACGAACTGATCTAACTTCTCTCAGCACATCGTGTCTTACTGATTCTTGTTGTAAAGATTCTAGAGAAGGATCATGATCAGCAGATGGTGGAAGAGAAGAGGAGTTATGAGTGAGAGGTGGATGAGAACTTGAAGGGATAGGTATTATAACAGAAATTTATTGAGGGCTGGATCTATCTTCACGATAATCAGCAGAGTTTGCATCAGCAAATGGATTATAAAAGTTATCGGTATGATCATATTCTGCCGATGATGGAAAATACTGAGTATCTGTTGGTTCTTCTACTGAAATGACTGGATCAGCAGCTGGTACTTGACCTGCAGAGTTAGAATTACTGGATTCTCCTATCTCATGAACACTAGAACCGTTAGTACTATTTAGAGCCTTGTCAGACTTTAGCAAATCAAATTCATCAATGGTTACATGAACAGATTCAATAATTTTCAAAAGTTTCTTATTAAAAAATCGAAAGGCCTTACTATGTTTAGCGTATCAAACAAAGATTCCTAACCTTCTTCAATTCTCTAAGTCCTCTATTTATATGAGGAGTTAATGACTTGATCCTTGTGGAAGAAGGCTTGCAATTTGAATTTCCAGCTGGGTAGTTGAGGAGCATTAAATGCGGTATCTTTTGCATTAATGGCGGGGATTTAAAGTACACGCATGCTTGGAAAAGTATGATGGGTAAAGACCCCTTTGTCTCAACTGGTTACCTGCAAAATTCAAGTGGAGACAGAGTAGAGTTATGGTGTCAGACGGCGCAGTAATCATGACAGAGCAGTTAAACTACTTTCGGATAAGACAATACAAAAAGGACAAAGACAATCGATAAAGTTGACTTTAAGGTAGAACGCTGAAACCTGACTACCAGTAAATTCCAGACTGTCCTTGTTGATTATCATGTCGTCGGCAACTTGCTTTGTGAACTGAGTAGTAAGTTGATCGGCAACTTGAATGCTGATCAGCTGATTTGATTTCTGTTGTCCTCTAGCTGGTTTGCCTTGTATTGAAGAGCTGTAAAACACCTGTGCTGGTCACAAAGAATCCTAAGGGTACCTAAGAAGGTTCTAATAAAATTGGGGGATCCTAAGTGTTAGCTATGATTGAGATTAAGCAGTTCTATGTCCTAATCATATATATGAACAACAATATCCTCCTAATTGCTTAAGTCCAATCACCCTATCCAAGAACATCTATCTTAGCTTAGTAAAAGAATGTATTAGGGATGTCTATTTATTATCATTCCCTAAGCCAAGTCACACACTAGATGTCTTAGAAAAGGAAAAATAAAAATACAGTAAAATAATAAAAAAAAAATAGGAAAAGAAAATGGATTGCTGATTGCAATGATCAGCAGAGAAATAATAATCTGCAAAACAAAGTTAGCATGAAGAGCAGCAGATATATTATAAGAGCATAACATAAAAATAAGAACACACATAAACAGAAGCAATAATGGTTAGCAAAGAGGTTTTGGATATATCTTTGAAGGTCTTCAGGATATCTATATCATTGGCTACATTGACTCAAGACATGGGAGGGTCTTCTTGCTGGTCAGTAGCCTTTGATGTAGATTCAGAACGTCTGGCCTTCTTCTTTGCTCTGGCTTCCTCTTTATCAGCTTTCCTCTTCTTCCTTCTATTAGCACTTTGCAATCTCTCAGTCAGCATCTTGTTATTTGCTTCAAGTGTTGCTGTAACGCCCATCCTTAATCTCATTAAATATTTGACTTATTTGTTAAATTCTTGACTTGCTTGTTAAATTCTTGGCTAGCATAATTATATGCTATTTTATTTGAGTTAATTATTTAACTACGTTAGAAAGTTAAGGTGGTTAAATGTCAAAGTAGAAAGTTTAGCGCCTTTTTGTAATTAGTGAAACTTGAGGGTCTAAATTGCAATTCTTGGAAACTTGATAAGTATATCTTGTTGTCTGGGGATCATTATCTTCCCCAAACAAAAATTCTTCTCGTACTCTCTCTGGGTGAAAGAAAGAAAGAAAGCTCCACCCTATTCTCGACTCCTCGAGCTTAATTATCCCTCTGTTCGTGATTCCGGTCCCGGATAAATATTCATGGCGTTGATTAGAGCGTTCCAGACGATCAGAAATTAATTTGGGTCAACTTGATTTCGGACTAGGTAAGTTATTAGCCCCCCCTTACTTGTAATAACATGCATATATGTTATTCCCGATACTTGTTCTTGTTAAAATTGTGTTTTGAGCAATTTTTGTGATACTTGTAATTTTGGGACAAAGGGAGTATAAATATACTGCGTATATGAAATATGAAGAAACTTGAAATTCTAAACTTGGTTATTTTAGCTTCCCTGGGTTGGTTAATTGTTAGGAAAAGAAAAAAAATATACTCCTATTCGTGAGACGGTAAAACAGTAACTTGATTTAAATATTATTAGAAAAATTGTACTATTATTTGTGGTACGGGGAAATGAATGGAAGTATCCCTAAATGTTTATATTAGTATATTAGAAAATTATACTTATACTTTTGGGGACGGTGAAATATTAAAATGGAATAAAGGAAAATTATTCTATTACTTGTGGGACGGTGATAAATTAATAAAGTGTCCCTATAGAAGTGTTCTGAGTATGTTAAAATGTATTCTTGAATGTTAGAAACTGTTAGTGGGTTTATACTCCTACACTTGGGACGGAGAATTTGTAAATATAAAAGTCTCTGTTGAAATAAGAAAGTATAATTGAAATAAGTGATTTAAGCTTATTATATGTCATGGGTAATGTTAAATTGTGAGTAAAAGTATACTCCTACGCTCGGGACGGAGAATTCTAAGTCTGGAAAGAAATTTGGTATTTTCTAAAAATTGTACCAGGCGCCCGCCTGGTGGTCCTATGAGCGCCCGCCCATTTCCCCAGAAGTTTTGGTTTCAAAAGTGTTCTATTGAGCGGCCGCCCGGTCAGTGGTAGGCGCCCGCCCGGTCCCCTGTTTCAACTAAAGTGTTTTAAATCTAAATTGAAATGAAAGTTTATCCCTCCTAAGGTATAGAGTCCTTAGTATAAGATGTCCTAGCAAGTGTATATGTACCTTTTGGGACATTAGAACTTAGTCTTGAACATTAATACTTATAAAACTCAAATGAGCTTGAATATCCTATGTAGGGGATTAAGAACTTGTAAGTATGAGTTGTATAGCTCATTTACTTAATTTGAACTCGAAGTATTCTTGGTCTAGGTTTAGGGTACTACCCTAGATGGCCTAGATGAGTGTTGTAGAACACTCTAGTACTGAAAAATAGTCCCTTTGTGAATAAATGAAATGTGGACTTGAATCATAATTAAATGATAACTTGAGTATAAGAGTAGTAACTCTCTTTTATGTGTCTTGAATTTAATGTTTGTGTACCTTAGGGATACCAACTAATGTCTTGAGCTTGAATGTCCTGAATGTCTTGAATGTCTTGAATGTCCTGAATGTCTTGAATGTCTTAAGTTGAGACAGTAACTTGAAATATAAGACAATAAAATCTTGTACATGACTTGAACATCCAAATAATTGGATTAAGACTTGAATATAAGATTATAAAATCTTGTACGGGCCTTGACACCAATATATGTGTGTATGGCAATAAACTTGAAAGGTTCTTGATGTGTATATGCAAATCTTGCATATATTTACTTGATAGAATGTGGCTTCTTGATTACTTGATACATGGTATAAATAACCAAAAGAGTTGGGATATGGAATTAGATAGAGAATAATTAACTCTACTACACATTTGAATTTGATACGTGTATATTGGAAGTGCTATGAATAAGCACTAAAGTGCTAGTGATTGGTTTTAATCGTGTATATACTCAATGAAGTATATAAAGTATAAGAAGATATCTTGTCTTGAAATGGGTTCCTAAAGAAAATAGGGTCTACTGTAATATGAAGATAATTCATATAATCGTGAATACTACGATTTAAGTTAATAAGAATAACTTCAGAACACAATATGTGTTGGAAAATGTATTTGATTACTAATGATACATATACGTGAGATATGACTGTGACTAGGTATGATGTGACCTATTCTTCTACGTGTTTAGAGTCTAAGGATTTGGGCTCTATTTGATAGTAAGGGTATCGTGATAGACACTTTAATGTGTTAAACGTGATATAACTATGTACGTGCAAACTTGGCATGTGACAAAGTGATATAGAATGATATACCCTACTACTTGTTTGAGGTCTGTTATTAATAGACTCTAACTTGGATTGACCGTGTTATATGGACACTCTACGTGCCATTGTTAGATTGATTTGTCTTCGCAATAATTGCGTATGTGTACTTGTATTCTCGTGAGCACATGATACATGACTACATGGTGCATATTCTCGTGAGCACATGATTACATGGTGCATAAAGACTGGTCCACTAATATGGGACTTAGTTCTATTCTCGTAGTTCAAGTAAACATCTACTTGTGCATTCTTGTGTGAGTCCAGCTGGTTCTCCTTGCTTGTTCGGAAATATATAGGTTCACGCTTGTCGCGAGAGCTGGGGCTTAAGTGACAATCGGGTCCCTATGTATTTGCGCTTGACCCCTTACTACTATTAGTACCCGACCTGAAAATGAGTTTATTAGGATTTTCCCAAATATACAAGGACTTTATAGGAAATAGAAACCTTACAAAGACTTGTCCCGGATTCCCAAAAAATATCTCATTTATGGCAAAATCTATCAAATTAGGTAATAAATGGTTTCCTTAAAACCATGCAGAAACCCTAGCTTAAGAATCAAGTCAGCCGGCAGCCTTGGCCACGCGGCCAACATTGCTCCGCGTTGATCTTGGCCACGCGGCCACTCTTGTAACCGGCTTCAACAATGGCCAGGCGGCCAACCTTGCGCTGGATGATCTGGACCATCAGATCCTCCCCTCAGTTTACTATATAAACCAATCCCATGCTATTGGTTTAGGGGATCCGAATTTGAGAGTTCTTAAACACTATTTTTCTCTCTAATTAGCATTCAAACCTCCAAGAAGATCAAGGTTTATTTCTTGCCAACATAGGTAAGTTTTCTAACTTATTTCTTCACGTTCCCGCATTATTTCTAATGTAGATCTTTAATATTCGTGTTCTTGCATGTTTATTCATAGTTTCTTCATATTCTTTGCATGCTCATTCATATGTTCGTAATATGTTCTTCGCATGTTCTTCGTGTTCATAGATTAAAACCTTATTTATGCTATATTTAGGGTTGCGATCTTCATAATTACATGTTATTTCATAGCCGATGATGATCGAGGGTTCATCAACCCGAGGATGATCTAGGAACTACTTCTAAACCCTAATCTTTAGGTAATTCCCCCCTCGTTATGCATGATCCCGATTCTTCTGCCTATTCTAATTCTCTGCGAACTACGCTGACCTGAGCTTCTCGCATTGAGAGGAACGTAGGCAATCTTCGGATCCGGTCTAAATCACTAACACACTACATACACCGCATCATGATAGAAAGACCGATCAATTCGGGCAATAGGAGTGATAACGTTCAATATTCTTCTCTTGTTGTAATTTGACCCCCGAACCCATTAAAAATGCTTTTTTCAATGTTTTGGCTTTAATTAAAACGGCGTGGCGACTCTCATAATTTTAATGTCGTTAAGAATATTCCCTTTGTAAATAAAAATAATCACAAGATACTTCCCATGCGTCGCTTCATCGGAAAGGGGTATTCACAGTGGCGACTCTGCTGGGGACTGATTTGAAACTTTTTCAAACTTAGTGGGTCTAACTTTCGTTCACATCATGATGTTTGCCATGTTCTCACATGCACTACCTGCCATGTTCACACATGCACACACCTGCCATGTTTACACATGCACACACCTGCCATGTTTGCACATGCACACACCTGCCATGTTTATACATGCACCTCACATACTTGCCATGTTTACACATGCACACACCTGCCATGTTTGCACATGCACACTTGCCATGTTCACACATTCACCCGCGCACTCCGCCATGTTAATACTTGTACTTTGTTAATACTTGTACTTTGTATATGCTTTGTATCCTAGTACCTTTGTTATTAGGGTCAAACAAAACTCTGTCATGCTCCCTTGTACATTATTCTCTATCTCTCTCTCTCTCTATCATGCATTGCATTTGCATCATCCTAACATTAAAAACTTCTCTCTTTTCTCTTTAAAAAGAATTAGTTTCTGGCCACACACTACCACTAGTCCGTGTCAGCACTGCACAGGTCCCCATTACCCGGAGTATTCGATGTGCAGGAATTTGTGTGCTACTGCCGCACTCTTTTCGAGTCACTCGTCTATTCCACTCACCGTATACGGTGGGAACCTTTTACCTAACCCGTGTCAACCCACACTAGTATATGTATCACACCTAGGTTTTGACCGGTTGGTTTGGCTAGCTTTTTCTTAATAGTCAATTAACGTGCTGTCTATGTCGAGGCATCCCCAAGTCAATGATGAATCGAGATCTTTGAGAGAAAGTGCACAAAAAAGTGATTTCCCTATAAGGGACGTGCCATGGTGAGATGAGTGTTTATTGTCAAGATCTCCGCTCATCATTAACTTGCGTAGGATGCAACATAGACATCACGTTAAATGCCTTTAAGGAAGGGTTAGTCGTAGGATCCGATGGTTGGTGGAAGCCGCTTGCCCTATAGGACCTTCGCCCAAATTGTCCGTTTGGGGGTGTGCAATGCAGGTGAAAAACGAGGGGTCTATAGACGTAATGATGGCCTCCACTGATCGTAGTCTTCTAACTAGTTGCGAAAAAGGGGTACCCCTTCCAACCAATTAGGATGTAAATAATGTATGTTTTTGTAAATTAAAATATACTTTGCATGAGCCTTCCCCCTCTCCTAAAGCTTCATTGCCCTTCAACCTTTCAGCAAAGCAAGTTTGGATCCGTTCGGGTGGTCGACTACAACGTGAAGCTTCTACTCCGTCCACGTTCTCAGTCTCGTCATCAGCAATGTCAACTCCCGCTTCAGCTTCAGCCTCTGCTCCTCCTGCCAGTACCGCCGAGCTCAACACCGAGGCTACTCTCAATGGTATTCCCCCAAGCCTCCAGAACTTCCTAGCCGGTCTCAAAGCCAAGATCAGGAATCTCGAGGAAAGCAACAAGATGTTGGAGGATCAGAACCAACAGTTGAAGGGTCACATTCAACAAAAGGGGACTAAACTGGTGCCCGATGGAGAGAATTTCATTTATGTCGAGGATGAAGAGGTCAATACCAACTGTCCCCCCAACACCAATGCTACTACCTTCCCATTCCCAAGCTACCGCAATGTTCCACCTCCTTCTCTCTACACCCAACAAGGTTTCACTACCATGAGCAAGAACAAGGCTGTCTATGAACCTTCCCCTGAACTGCTTGGAGGTTACCTCTCCGCCAGCAAACTACCCGCACCCTCGTTGCCTTTGAGTATTGGGATGGCCGCTGCTACTGCTTCCACTACTCCTCCCGTCACTCTGTCAGAAACTATCCCCGACATTGCCAATCACCCTGTGGTTATGGCCATGCAAGAGCAAATGCGAAAGTTGATTGAGACCGTAGATAAGCAAAGTGCACCGACTACCAAGACAATCAACCCTAGCCAAGTGGGGGCTCTCCCCAAGGATTTCAAGATGCCTAAGGTGGCAATGTTTCATGGTGACTCGTGTCCTAAGACTCATTTGGATAGTTATGTGTTGGCCATGAGGGCTCGTGACTGCACCAACGAACAAATGGCTCGCGTATTTCATAGCACTTTGGATGGTATAGCTCTGCGTTGGTTCTTGGGGTTAGAACCAAGCGAGAGGCAAACGTGGGATCAGATCAGCGCTATTTTCTGTGAGAAGTATCAGGTTAACTTGGATTGGCATGTGAATCGAACGGATCTTGAGAACACTATGCAAAAACCCGGCGAGGCTATTTATGATTTTTACAAGAGGTGGAACCATCGGTTGTGTGAGGTCCAATACCCACCAAAGGCGAAGGAACAGAAACAGATTTTCTACAAGTGCTTGCTACCGGAGATGAAAGCAGCTATAGGTAATGGTTACTTCCCTGATTTGCGGGAAATGGTTGACGCCGGAGTAAGGTACGAAGCAGGGTTCACTGGGATTGTGCCGCCAAAGGAAAGTCCAAAGACCAACAACAACAATTCCTTCCGCTACAAGGCTCCTACTGCGCCTGCGCCTCCTAGGGGTGGAAAGGAGGCCGGCGGCCAAGTGAATATGGTCCAGAAAGAAGTCCCGTTAGATGTCCAAGCCGTAACAAGGAATGGAGCTCCGCCGCAAAGAGAGAGGGAGCACTTTGACGATTTTGGAATGCCTATGGGGAAAGTCTTTGACGTGTTAGTCAAGAGAGGTCTTATCAAGCCTTTAGAGAATTACCAACCTGCCTACCCAAGAAGTGATTTGGACGCCTCCAAGTTCTGCAAGTATCACAAGCACATCGGGCACACAACGGATGGTTGTATTCAATTTAAGCGTGTGGTACAAGGGTTGATCAATGACAAGAAGATTGAGAAGCCGAAGGGTCCTAATGTGGTGAATAACCCTCTCCCTAACAATGGGGGTGGGGTGAATATGGTGCAAACATGCGAGATTAGTATCCTAGAGCTCATGGACGCTTTTGACAAGATAGGGCTCACGATGGTGGATATCTTCATGGCGTTGGTGACATTAGAAATACTCGAACCATTAGAAGGACATCTCCCCCGTCTTGGTTGCGATTTGTCGAAGTTTTGCCACTACCACAAGTGCACCGGTCATACTACCGAAGAATGCTTTGAACTCAAGAAGGCCGTGCAAGAGCTCATCCACAAGGGAGTCATCGAAGACCCTAGAGATTATGTAGCTAGCAATGTACTCATGGTAGAACTTAGTGAGATCACTGATCCGGCCGAACCTGTTGTGGCGGACTGTGATGAGATGGGTTGTATTTCAATGACTAATAATAAAGAATCTTCTTGCTACTTGTTGTCTTTAGAAGAACTAGTGAGTGAAGTCGAATCTCTAGAGGAGGAGAGCCCCAAGCCCTCTCAACCTCTTTCTTGGGCCGAAATCTTCGAGGAGGCCGAAAAGACCGAAGCTTCGCCCCCTTGTCCTGACACGCCATTGTCTTTGGAGGAGCTACGTGCGGAAGTTTGTCTCCTTACAAGATCCGGTCAAGTGTACCAATCCGACCCGAAGGGTGCAAAGAAAGTCTTTGGGAAGGAACCCGAGCAAGCCGACCTAGATAAAGAAGACCCTATCCTCACTCAACTCAAACAAACCCAAGCCCATATTTCACTATGGTCCCTACTCACCTCCTCCCTAGCCCATCGCCTCATGCTCGAGCAAAACCTCGCCGCCACCATGGTACCATCCACTATTACCTTGGAGGACGTCACCCACATGATTGGTAATATCCACTATGGAAACATCATCACTTTCTCGGAGCTAGACAAGCCAGTGTTCGGAGTTGATCATAATGAGCCTTTGTACATCACTGTCGAAGTAAATGGCAAGAAGATTCCCCGTGTATTCATTGACAATGGTTCTGCTATTAATATCCTGCCTTCAAGGATGATGGATGTGGTTGGCGTTCATGGTGTTGATTTACGCCCATCCAAACAAACCATCAAAGCTTATGACTCTACATGCCGCGCCGTGATAGGCGAAGTCACCTTACCCATTACCATCGGAACAAAGATCCTGCCAACCGACTTCCACGTCATAGACATCCCCGCAACCTTCTCACTCTTCCTCGGCCGGCCATGGTTACATCAGTCGGGCGCTGTCCCGTCTTCCCTGCATCAGTGTGTGAAGTTTCAATCCGGTAATGAAGTGACCATCATCTACAGTGATCTTGTAACTGCCCAAGGGACGGACACCAAGGGCGTTCCTGTATTACAGATTCAGCATGGGGAGGAGAGCCGACTCTTCAATGGCTTCGAAATAGTCGCTCAAGCACAAATCTGCACCATCGACCTCACCAAAACAACGGACAAAGTGGCACCTGTTGTCAAGATACTGCGTAACATGGGTTTTATACCGGGGCTGGGGCTAGGTAAGAACTTGCAAGGCCCCACAGAATTGGTTGAAGAGATTAATCATCGAGGGTTGTTTGGTCTAGGATACACCCTTACTCTTGAAGACAAGATGGAGCAACAGAGGATAGAATTGCTTAAAAAGATGAAACTTCCCTACAAAAAGCCCGAAATGCGGCCATACCGTCTGTCCCTAAATAACTACTTTGTTAGGGAAGGCGAGGAGTTTTCGTGTTTTGAGTTCGCAGAGCCATGGATTGACCCCACTGGGAAGTTGCAGAAAGGGTTCGAGATTTTCAGAGATGTGGAATTCGATCGGTCCAACATGAAGCTGACTTACATGGAATATGACAAAGCCACGGGCAGAATTAGAACCATCAGGCATGAGTACTCCACCAAGGTTGCAGATGACTTGGCAGATCAACTTGAAGCCGCAACCCTTGACAAGCCAGCAATAGAAGCCGCAGAAACTCCAAGTTTGACTGAGACGTGGGACGGCCAATATCTGCTTCAACATCTGGGTAATCTGGGGCTGCATGAAGACATGGTTGCCGTCATCGGGGATGATTCTGAAGATAAGGTGGACCCAAGGACATTGGTGGTACCCATGGGGGACAAGCTCAAGAATTGGTGCATCATTGGGGGACCTATGGCTACTCCGGGATTTATGGTGGGAACACTGGGGCTTACTCCTTCTCCTGTCGCCACTCCTGCAGCATCTCCTGTCACTCGCTCAAAATCCCCATCCCCAGAGTCTAGTGTTTTACATTTTGAATTTCAGTCTTCCTCTAAGTCTGACGACCTTACGTCTGAAGACTATGATCTTGTTGCAAACGCTATTTTCCCTTTTGCTATGAATGAAACCCTCGACCTTTCCGAGTATCCCTCCATAGTCACTCTTGTAACTGATAAATTGGCTAATAATCAAACTAATGATATACACTTAGTTAATAATGATTCATTAGGAGAGGCAGACACAAACACATTAAACGATGAATACATTAAAGGATTTCAGAACAGGTTATTAATCAAAAAGAATCTCGAGCCCAAGCTGCCGATGAAGTGTTAACATGCGTGAATTTGGGGACCGAAGCCGAGCCTAAGGAAACGCAGATTGGAAGCTTCTTCAGCGGAGCCGAAAGGGAAGCACTGATTGAGCTACTCAAAGAATATGCGGATGTGTTTGCATGGTCGTATAAGGACATGCCGGGGCTCGACAACTCGATCGTAGAGCACAGAATCCCGACAGCACCAGACGCTAAGCCAGTCAAGCAAAAACTGCGCCGCATTAAGCCGGAATGGTCTTTGCAAGTGAAGGAAGAGATTGAGAAACTACTCCGTGTGGGTTTCATCAGGGTGATCGAATATCCAACTTGGTTATCAAATCTGGTGACTGTCAAGAAATCCAACGGTAAAGTCAGAGTATGTGTGGATTTTCGGGATCTCAACAAAGCTACGCCAAAGGATGACTTCCCCTTGCCAAATATCGACATGTTGGTGGATGCGACCGCCCATTATGAGGTCAAGTCGTTTGTTGATGGGTTTGCCGGCTATAACCAAATCAAGATGGCCGAGGAGGACCAAGAAAAGACAGCTTTCACCACCCCATGGGGGACTTTTTGCTATACCGTCATGCCATTTGGGCTGAGGAACGCTGGGGCTACCTACCAACGGGCAGTTACAACTTTATTCCACGATATGATCCACAAGGAGATTGAGGTGTACGTGGATGACATGATTATACATTCAAAAGGGTCTGGGGGCCAGCACTTGATAGATCTCAGAAAATTCTTCAACAGGTTGAGAGAGCACGCCATGCGTTTGAACCCGGCAAAATGCACCTTTGGAGTTCGTAGAGGGAAAGTATTGGGTTACATGGTCACCGAAAATGGGATCGAAGCCGACCCAAGGAAGATTCAAGCCATCCTGGAGATTAAGCCACCCCGTACCGAGACAGAGATAAAGGGATTCATGGGACGCCTGCAATACATCAGTCGGTTTATCAATCAGCTGACCACCATCTGCGAACCGATTTTCAAGCTAATGAGGAAAACAGCCAGTGTGGAGTGGGATCATGACTGTCAGGTAGCCTTCGAAAGGATCAAACAATATTTGGTGAATACCCCAATGCTGCGCCCGCCGCATAAGGAGAAGCCGCTGCTACTATACTTAACTGTGACAGATACCGCCGTCGGAGCCATGTTAGCACAAGAAGCCAAAGATTCCCGGATTGAGAATGCAGTGTACTTTGTCAGTCGAAAGTTACAAGGCAGCGAGCTCAATTACTCCGCGCTCGAGAAGACCTGCGTAGGCCTAGTATGGGTGGTGACGAAGCTCAAGCACTACATGGTATCCCATCCGATCTTACTAGTCTCGAAAATGGATCCTATCAAGTACCTGTTCGATAAACCATCCCTTTCTATGAGACTCGCTAAATGGTCAGTATTCTTGGGAGAGTTCGACATCACTTATGTACCGAGGAAGGCAATCAAAGGGAGGGCAATGGCCGATCAGCTCGCAGACGCTCCGAACAAGCGAGGGAATGGAGTCGGACTCCTACTTATTGATCCCAAAGATGAGCACACTCCCATAGCCATCAAGCTGAACTTTTCAGCAACCAACAACGCCGCCGAGTATGAGGCGTGTATAGCCGGATTGGAGGCCGCCCTAGAACGCAACGTGAAAGAGTTAGAAGTGTACGGAGACTCTGCTTTGATTATTAACCAAACGGCGAAGAAATGGAAAACGATTGATCCTTGCCTGCAGCGGTACCAAGGTTACATGGATGAGTTGATAGCACAGTTCAAAGATGTTACCTTCCACTTCCTGCCGCGAGACAGAAATAGGTTCGCGGATGCTCTAGCTACATTGGCCTCCTTAGTTGAAATTCCAGAAGGAAGGTCCGTAAAACCATTCAGGGTTGGGCGAAGAGAAAACCCCGCCTATTGCTGTGAAATCCAGATCAATGCCGAGGTAAACGGAGATCAATGGTACGCCCAAATCTACAAATTCCTTAAGCATGGAGAGATGTCCTTTGACGGAGATGTGAAGGCCAAGAGTCTGCAAGCACTCAAAAGGTTGGCGGGGCAGTTTGTGCTGTTAGACGATACTTTGTACAAGAGGCATTACAATGGTCTGTTGCTCTTATGTGTCGACAACAAGAAAGCTGAAGCAATAATGGAAGAAGTACACAACGGGTTGTGCGGACCCCACATGAATGCAAGGATGCTTAGACAGAAGATCACTCGGCTGGGCTATTATTGGATTACCATGGAGACAGACTGTATTCAATGGGTTCGACGGTGTCACAAGTGCCAAGTATGCTCCAACCTCAACCACATCCCCCCACACGAATTGTATAGTTCCACCACGCCTTGGCCATTCGCCACGTGGGGTATCGACATTATTGGGAAGATCTCGCCGGCCGGCAGTAATGGTCATGAATTCGTCCTCGTCGCGGTCGACTACTTCACAAAGTGGGTCGAAGCTCAGTCTTACAAGGTGCTGAATTCCAAGAAGGTAGCGCAGTTTATCAAAGAGAATATTATGTGTCGGTATGGGGTTCCTAACCTCATTATATCAGATAATGGCAGTCATTTCGAAGACGAGTGTGCTCGCTTGCTTGTAGAATTCAAGATCGAACGAAAGAAATCTTCCCCATACTATCCACAGACTAACGGCGCGGTTGAGGCGGCCAACAAGACGATAGAGCAGATAATTCGCAAGATGGCTTCGCAAGGACGGGATTGGCCCGAGAAGTTACCATTAGCACTTTAGGGGTACAGAACGTCAGTCCGCACCGCTACTGGAGAGACCCCTTACGCTTTGACATACGGCATGGAGGCAGTGCTCCCTATTGAGTTGGATGTGCCATCTTTGAGGGTCTTGCTCGAGAACCAAGTGAATGAGGTAGAATGGCTTCGTAGTCGCTATGATCAATTGGCAACACTCGACGAACGCAGATTGAAGGCCATGGAACACATCCGGGCCTATCAAAGGAGAACGACAAAAGCCTTCAATAAAAAGGTCAAGCCTGTTGACATAAAGGAAGGAGACTTGGTGCTCAAAGCACGCTTACCCAATAAATTCAACCCCCTCAGGAAATGGGCCCCCACTTGGGTAGGGCCGTTTGTGGTACATAAGATCTTCTCCGGAGGAGCGGTCAGAATGGCAGATTTGGATGGCAACCCGTTCAAAGAACCAGTCAACATCAGCAAGCTCAGACGCTACTATGACTAGACTCCCCTCTCTTAAAAAAAAAAAAAAAAAAAAATTACTACGCAAAAAGAAGCCCGATAGACTGAAAACCCGCAAAGGGCGGTCTATGCAAAATAAGGGTGCGTACAGAGCTCGCTAGATCGAAAACCCGCAAGGGCGGTCTAGGCAAAAGTTAGAGCATTCCCCCTTCTATCTTCCCTTTCTTTAAAATCATTCTAGTCTGACTGGAATGAACTACGGTGACCTGAGCCCCTTAGTCCTATTTGTAAAAGGGGAACGTAGGCAGCCTTTCAAAAGGTGCGGTCTAAAAAACAAATAAACATCCAAATCTTGTTAAGCAATAAAGATGGAAGTTGTATTTTCTGAAAGCAAAAACTTTTATTTCCATAAGTCATTGCATGATAACATTTATTTGATGAGTCTAAGCTTGACATACTTTTTGAATGAATAACCTATTCTGAAATTGAAACTCAAACAAAAGCAAACTAAATTAAACTAATGTGTCTGCACGACTATGGAGAGACGCTCGGGATTACTCCTTAGTGCCATTTGTGCCCTCGGTCTCTTTCTTCTTGCTTTGCCCACGGCGAACTTTCTTCTTGCTAGGATTCTCACAAAATCTTCTTTCGAACTCGCTAACACCTTTAGCCTTGCCATTAGGAGCCTCTTCACCTTTCCTCTTCTTTGACGCCCCCACTTCTTCTCCGCCTCCGTTAGCCACGCTCTTACTCATCTTCCTCGCATAAGCCTCAGCCTCCTTAATTCTCAATGAGAAACTTGGAGCACAGGATCCCAAGATAGTGCCCCTTAGGGTCTCTAGAGTCTGCTCCGCATGCCCAAGTCTCCCCATATACCAATCCAAATACTCGCGTGGCAGGAAGGTGTTGCTAGAGCGTGTGAGGAAAGTCCTGCGACTAAAGCCGGCCTCGCCCCACATCTGAGAAAGAAGGACTGAGGCACTATCATCCAACTGAAGTATCCCAAAAGGGAAATCATCTCTCTCCTCGTCCCAACCCTCCGGGATGGTCTGCACTAAACCATACTGACGAAGCACTCTAGAGGGATAGTAAAAAGTAGTTCCAGAAAGGGTCGGAACTTTGATCATGTGAAGTCCCACTTGTTTCTCCCTCACAGAGTGAATGTGCCAATGGGGCACCACCCACTGAATGTCGTCAGTCACCATTTCCGCCAAATACTTTTCCCAACCTTTGAGAGTCATGCCCTCAAACCGCTCCACCATGCCTCTAATGCGGTGCATCCATGGGGCCACCTTCAGAGAAGCCGCCGGTTTATTCACTCGAAGCCGCTCTTGCAACCACATGGTCAAAAGCCTATCACTACCACAAGGCATCCCACCATAAGCCGCGAGATGGGGAATCCCACAGAGCATCTCCCCAAGAATGGCCGGTACAATATCATAACCCAAACGAGCCAAGTTCACCATACCCAAACATCCTTCACTGGCAAATCCCACCTCAGAAGGGAAAAGGATAGAGCTAAACAAGCACAGTGCAAGATGGTCCAAGGAGCGGTCAGATGTCACGTCTGCATGCATGAAGTGTTGTGGCATCCAAGAAAGGTTGACATAACCGCCCCTAGCATACCTATCAAAGTCATCCGCGGGTACGCCAAAGGTCACCAACTTGTCCCTCAAGCAAACGAAGTCAAAAGGCAAGGCAACTTTATCCTTCCCTTCGTAGCCACATAATGCTGCGATGTCTTCATAAGTGGGTGTTATCTCGTTGAATGAAAAGTTGAAGACATGGAGGGTATCATTCCAAAATTTACCACAAGCTTGCAAGAGGTTGGTATTAGAGTTCATGTGCAAAAGTGACCAAAGACACTTTATCCCATACCGTTCATCAAGTTTCCTATGACTCGAACCAGGAAGTTTGGCAACCCACTTCTCCAAAGAGGTTATAAAGACTTTCTTCTCAAGACTTGTGATTCTAGCCTCTTGATCCATGGCTAAGAGCAAGAAAGTTGGCTAAAAAGGAACTCAAAAAACTGCTCAAAAAGTTGCTGGTACGTTTTTGTGGCTGCAAAGGGTTCATTAAATACTGCACAACTCCCGATTCTTGCCAGGAAAAGGAAAACCGGAGGCGGCGCATGATTTGGCCACGCGGCCACATATGCCCTTGGCCCCGCGGCCGATATTGTCCTTGGCCGGGCGGCCAACTTCGTCCTAGGCCATGCGGCCAACTTTGCTCCGGATCTTTCCATGGCCAGGCGGCCAACATTGCTCTATGCCTCGCCATGGCCATGCGGCCAACTTTGCTCCATGCAGAAATCCAGCTTGTTTCTTCCCACTCCGTGACGGATCCATGCAACTACGTACCTGCCCCCTTCCACGGCTCATGCATTGTATAAAATTAGGGACATTTGTAAAATAACTAGTTTGCACAAGTAGGCTCCCATAATAAAACTGCATTTTTAAGCATAATATACATACATGCATTTTATACATTTGTTCTGTACATATATATCCCTCTGCTCTCTACTAGCTAACAGTGTAGGAAATAAAGATGGAAAGATGGGCCCCGCCTAGTCAGAATCTTCCTCCGTGGTATCTCCACGCCGCGCTAAAGCCCGAGAACTACCGGCACCCGAACTCCGTCCCCGGACCGCTCGACCACCAATATGAGAAGAGCCCGCACCATTCGGAGACCGTTCCCGACGCTGGGGTGATGCAACGTCGTCCCTCTGACAAGTACATGAATGGTACGCCTCCCTCAGTAAGCGCATCAACACGTTCTCCCGCCGAGCTGAACGGATATATGCCTCCCGAGTCACCTGAGAAGGAAACCAATGCAAGGATTACAAGGCAGAAAGAAATAAGTGTGTGCGAACATGACTGATATAAAGCACAAAGCCGTACCCCAGCGTCGGGCGGAGGAATGAATGTCTCCTCAACAAGATCTGCATCAGTCGGCTCCAAGCTAAGCTCCACCTCCCGGCCACCCCTCATCACTCTCACGCTACTCGAGCGAAGGGGCATGTCAACCAAAGGCCGACTCCGACCAACATAACGGGCCGAGCTCGACCCCTCTCCAGACAACATCCTAGCCCGTACCTGTGGACTGACCAGCCGCGTCCGTACATAGCCGGCATAATCGTCACCCCCCCCTGTAATGCTCTGCCGGAGTGGGAGCCAAAAAAGTCGCCAACCTCGCGGGACGGAGCATATCCCGAGGAGGGTCATAAGGAGCCCACGGTAACGCACCAGCCCTGTGCTGACGAACCACCCTCTACCCGAGATACATGGCCTCCCCGGTGAGACCCACAAGCAGAACCCTAGAAGCGGTCAAATCCACTACATAGGGACCCACCGAAGCCTCATTGGCCGGGCTCCATGGGTAAAATCTAACTCCAACAGGCTCAGACATCGCAAACACCCTCCTCAGATCAGCAGCATCCACTGTCTTCCTGTCCCGGTTTCGGCGGGAAGGAGCCCTGTTGCCCTTGCACCAGTACGACATGATGGGGACAACCTTGTTGGCACTCATCACCAACTGAAAAGGGGCGACACCGAAGACCTCGTACACCCAAGCCTGTGCATATAATGAGAGAGATGTCTCAGACCAAAAAGATAGAACAGAAATCTCAACAAGTGAAAAGAAGGGTAGTCAAGAGCATACCTCAAAGGCGAACTGGAACCCGTCAAAGGCCGACGAGCTAGCCCTCGAGCAATGGTCCAAAGCCCGGTAAATCTCAGCCAAACCGGCTCCACCCCAAGAAATCCCACCGACTAAGTCCAAGTCCACAAGAGCCCCTAGCAGTGAGTACCGGCAGACAGTAGCCCCACTGGGAAACAAAATCTCTGAAAAGCTGTACCATAAGAACAGCCGGACCAAGCAATCCAAATCATATTCCCCCCTACTAAAGGCCTCAATAGCCATCTCCACCAAGCGATTCACCTTCCCGGCCTCCATTCCATAACCCTTGACACCTCCTCCCAGGTCGGTGTCGACTCCCAGCAGAGCCTGTCTATAGTCCCGCCGCTCCGCCAAGCTCTCATCAAAAGGCAAAGGGGTACCGGTAAACCTCAACCCTGTGATGGCCGCGAAATCCGTCGGCGTGATGGTAATCTCTCCCCAACTAAATTGGAAAGTATGGGTGGTATCCCACCAGAACTCCCGGCACACCTCTATCACCGCTGCCACCTTCAGGGTAGCCCCAACCATACGGACACTGTCAAAGAATGGGCTAAAGCCCGTAGCCTCGATCCGAGCACGCAAACCACCCGGTCCCTCCGGCAGGGACGTCCACAGTTTACCCACAGTCACTGTGGACCCACGAGCCTTGATCCTCTGGAGGTAAACACAGCACAGGTATGTTACCATTCTAGCAATTTACAATTCCAGCAATTTAAATTCTAGCATTCCATTATTCTAGCATTTCATATTATGTGCATAAAACATACAAATGTGCGAGAAGGAGAGGAATGAAAATTCGAAATTTACCTCCCGCGTCTCCGGAAGCCCCATCGACCAGTGACGCTCAGAGTCGATGTAAAAATCGTAATCTTGGTCGAACGTGGACCGCAGCAGATTATCGCGATAATTCCGAGTCGCGGCTCGTGGTCTCAAACCGCCCCGTGGAATCAAGGGCGCCGCTTCAAAGCCCGCTCTTGGATCAGCCCCGACATTCCCTGCGCCCTGAGCATTACCGTGCCCCTCTCCTTGTGGCTCTTGTTGTGGAATCATATACCCACCATGGCCCAGAAAATCTCTAAATAATGCCTCATTGATCCAATCCGCCATAGCTTCAAGAATTATGTGAAATGAAATCTTCGAAATTATCAAAATCTGAGCTTTCTCTATCTAAAAACTCAATTTTCTCACTCTAACTCGTCAATGGAGGAAGGAAGAAGAAGAAAGAAGAAAAGAAGAAGAAGAGGGAAGGTTTCTGGTGATGTGACCAAGAGTCAGCCCGCCGGCTACCTTGGCCACGCGGCCACTTTCGTCCATGCAACCCCAGCCGTCAGATCAGCAATCCGCGTGACGGAGATCTGACCAATCAGCAGCCTTGGCCACGCGGCCACTTTCGCAATTCAGTGTGTTTGGCCACACGGCCAACCTTGCCCCTTCAGATAAAATTCCACATTTATCCCTGATCTTTTCCCATCAATTCATCTTAAATGCCCTTAGCACAATTTTGACTAATATTCTTTACCTTTGGGTACGGAAAGCCCCTTAAAATTTCCATTTTTTACCAAATATTTGCTTAGGATTCGTATGATTGTAGAGACTTCGGCGCCTCTATGACATGCGTATCCTAGATCAATCGTAATTGGCAGAAGCCTCGGCGTTTCTATTTGCGAAAGATCCAGCATCTATTATTAGGATTCGTATGATTGTAGAGACTTCGACGCCTCTATGACATACCATCCTTTATCAATCGTAATTGGCAGAGGCCTCGGCGTTTCTATTTGCAAAAGATTCAGCATCTATTATTAAGATTCGTATGGTTGTAGAGACTTCGGCGCCTCTATGACATACGTATCCTAGATCGATCGTGGTTGGCAGAAGCCTCGGCGTTTTCTGTTCACGAGAGACCCGACACCTATTACTTTGGCGCGATCGGCAGGAACCCTGGCGATCCTGATTGCGTTTACCATTCCAACTTGGGATCATTTAGACGACGTAGTCTTCATTTTTCCCAAATAACTTCATTGCTTACGAATGATTCGTTCTTCGTACAGGATAGTGCCCGTAGGTTTATTATCCCTAGCAGGAGTCCGATATCTCGTTTTATCCCCAGTAGATCCGAACTACGACCGGCTTGATTCCTCAGAGGATACGTAGGAAACCTGAAAAGGTCCAGCCACCCGACCGACGCGGTTATCTATCATCCCCAGCGGGTGCATCTTCCCCAGCAGAAGACGTTGCTCCCCACAAGTGGACAGTTATTCCCAAATTCCCATCAGATTTGAACTACGTTTGGCTTGATTCTCCCGCGGATACGTAGGTCGCCTGCCAAGGTTCAGCCGTTCCCTTACCTTTCATCTGTTTTGAAACTCATGTTTCAGACGGATCCTTCTTTTTATCGTCGACCCCACATTGCCTTGCAAGAAGCGTCGCCGAGGGGCTACTGTTAGTACCCGACCTGAAAATGAGTTTATTAGAATTTTCCCAAATATACAAGGACTTTATAGGAATTAGAAACCTTACAAAGACTTGTCCCGGATTCCCAAAAAATATCTCATTTATGGCAAAATCTATCAAATTAGGTAATAAATGGTTTCCTTAAAACCATGCAGAAACCCTAGCTTAAGAATCAAGTCAGCCGGCAGCCTTGGCCACGCGGCCAACATTGCTCCGCGTTGATCTTGGCCACGCGGCCACTCTTGTAACCGGCTTCAACAATGGCCAGGCAGCCAACCTTGCGCTGGATGATCTGGACCATCAGATCCTCCCCTCAGTTTACTATATAAACCAATCCCATGCTATTGGTTTAGGGGATCCGAATTTGAGAGTTCTTAAACACTATTTTTCTCTCTAATTAGCATTCAAACCTCCAAGAAGATCAAGGTTTATTTCTTGCCAACATAGGTAAGTTTTCTAACTTATTTCTTCACGTTCCCGCATTATTTCTAATGTAGATCTTTAATATTCGTGTTCTTGCATGTTTATTCATAGTTTCTTCATATTCTTTGCATGCTCATTCATATGTTCGTAATATGTTCTTCGCATGTTCTTCGTGTTCATAGATTAAAACCTTATTTATGCTATATTTAGGGTTGCAATCTTCATAATTACATGTTATTTCATAGCCGATGATGATCGAGGGTTCATCAACCCGAGGATGATCTAGGAACTACTTCTAAACCCTAATCTTTAGGTAATTCCCCCCTCGTTATGCATGATCCCGATTCTTCTGCCTATTCTAATTCTCTGCGAACTACGCTGACCTGAGCTTCTCGCATTGAGAGGATCGTAGGCAATCTTCGGATCCGGTCTAAATCACTAACACACTACATACAACGCATCATGATAAAAAGACCGATCAATTCGGGCAATAGGAGTGATAACGTTCAATATTCTTCTCTTGTTGTAATTTGACCCCCGAACCCATTAAAAATGCTTTTTTCAATGTTTTGGCTTTAATTAAAACGGCGTGGCGACTCTCATAATTTTAATGTCGTTAAGAATATTCCCTTTGTAAATAAAAATAATCACAAGATACTTCCCATGCGTCGCTTCATCGGAAAGGGGTATTCACAACTACCGGCCATAGTAAGGGCATAGCTTCCTTGGTTGGAGCAATAAGCCTGACTTAAGTGAATGCTAAACTCTTGAACACCTCGTGAACACCTCGTGAATCTTGTTCTTGTGAATGACACTGGTTACCGGGTCTTCTTATATACTTCAATAGCAGTCTCTTGATCTTGATCGTGGTTGTTATCATCTATACAAGCATCGACAACAATGGTATTCTTGGGAGAAATAAGGAAGGATTCAGGTAATGATACGTGATAGGCCTATGTGCATCTTGGTGAGTTGGTCTAGCCTCTCACACTACTTGACTACTTGTTACCTGATCATATCTTGAGCTTGATTACTTGTTGAGTTGGCTTAGCCTCTCCTATAATTGTTACTTGATGATACTTGATATATGATTAATTGAGTATCTACTGGAATTGCGTGATAACATGTCATGTAGTTGCATGTTAATAGCTTACTGAGATTTATCTCACCCTTTATTTGTTTCCCCCTCCCAGGAAAGCAGGGGATAGTACGCAGTGAGGCTCGACATAGCTGGGAACGTACTTCGCAGGATGTTCTTGTTTGAGACTAGTGTCCTTTTACACTTTGGTAAGGACGATGTTATATGGGTTGTTAAACTCAGGGTTTGTTTGGGGTAGACTTGTGTAGTACTTGTTGTCCCTAGACATCTCTTGATGCCAGATTATGTGCTAGGCATGTCTTCCGCTGTATGTAACCATGTTTGGTTTTAATTTTCTTGGTCTAGAACTAGTTGTGAGCTATCTTAGCTCCTTACTCTTGAGTATACATATCATGTCAGTTTGTTTCTAACAGGTATTGTTCATGTTTCCCGTTAGTTTCTTGTTTCTTGTTAGTTACGCGCACTAGGTTCGAGGTTCTATTAGGGGATCCCGGGACTTGGGGCGTGTCAGTTGCAATCTTCAGTTGAGCTTCGGCAAGAGCGGCATTGGCAGCTGATAATTTTTTCTCAGTAGACGCTAAGGTTTTAAGCTGAGATCTCTGATCATCAACCAGTTGGTTCTGAATTGAATGCATACTCCCCAAACTTTCTGATAGAGCAATCAGTCTAGATTCTCTGTCCTCTAGTAGATCCTTCAAATTTTGAATTCTCTTGTCTTCCTCCTCTTGATTGGACTTAAAGGATTTTGGAAGAAAGATCCTCATAGATATGATTCAGTTTGTCCCAAGAGTAGAGGCCAGTATCGCCCAGATCAGCACGAGTAATAGGCACTTACAAATCTTCAGTATCCCCTTCAAGGTGACTGAAGTATTCAAACATACTATTCAGTACCACGGGTTTCTCAACTACAATCGACGCAACAAGACCAAGAAAAGAATGAACCAGTAAAGAAGAACAAAATCCTCATTGATCAAGTTGGCATCTTCTACAACAACATCAGCAGCAGGCACAAGCATCTCATCATCGGAAGAGAGAACTATCAGCAATGGTGAGGCTGGCAGAGGAAAAGGAGCAGGAAGCAGAGGTAAAAACTGTTGAAGAGCAGCATCATCAGCAACCCAGAGGTAATCAGTTGGAACTGACGTAGAAATAATGAGAGAGTAATCAACAGCAGGGGCACCAGCACGGAGAATCGGCATGGGAAAATATGGATGAATGATGATAGCACGATCCTCAGGCAAATGGAATACACCATTGTCTTTCATTGACAGAAATATGGCCAAAATTAAGTTCATACAAGCACGACCTTCAAGAAGCATGTTGACCAGATTGGCAATCATCAATCTCGAAGTGAAGACATAGTGGTCAGCATGCTGTCTGGGATAAAACATCGGCAGAGTCAATGCCAAAGCAGCATATTTGACTAAGTATAGCAGTCCACGAGAGTCAGTAGCCCGGACTTCAAGGGTGTCATAAAGTTTATCATTGATCATCATGCATCTTCTCAGCCAACCATTGGCTGTAATGCATACTTCCTTAGGAGATGGACCAGGTAGATGAACTTTACCACCTATTTTTAACTTACCAGGCAAGCAATGTAGCGGTTCATAAACCGGTGCTTTCACTTTTAACCTAGATACCCGGGGAGTCTTCCCTTTCTTCCTTTGGAATTTAACCTTAAACCAAGGCATGAAGACTAACTTTTCACTTGCTGTGGAACTAGCAATGAAAGGATTCTTGGTTACATGTGGATGATCTTTTCCGAATGGAGAGGGAATTCTTTGAAGAGTAGAGCGAAAAGACATGATCGGCAGATGAGGAGGAAATAATGGTTTGTCAAACCTGTCAGTAGGAATGGAGACGCTGGTTGTATACCAATTTGAGCTAATCATCACCTTGCCGTGAATCTCATAATTGTACTCAGGAGGTGGAGCAGAATCCTTGGCATCTTCATACACAAAGCCTGGTTGCTCCACATAGTCATCAGGATCTATTTCATCTGAGCTCTCCTAAGCAGCATCGGCATCAACAGCATCAGCAATAGGTTATACTTCAGGAGCTTATAAAAGTAGAGGTTCCTCAAGAGCAAATAAATCTACCTGGAATTCTTCTAGCCTCAAGTCATGAGCAATCATAGCATCAAGGGCAGTATTATGATCAACAGGATCGGCAATCTCAGCATCGGCACCTCCTCCCAACTCAACAACCTCTCTAACACCAGTAGGTTCAACAAAGATTACATCAGCAGAGACAGAGGCTGGAATAACATCAGCAGTTGCTGGAATGATCTGAGTGTCAGCAGTTGGCTCAAAATAATGAGTTTCTGAAGTTGGCTCATCGGCAGTATCTGCATCAGCAACTTCTCCTCCTGAAATCGGCAAATTCTCAACAACAACTTCATCAGCAAATTGAGTGTCAGTAGTTTGCTCAATTGATGCAAGTTGGTCATCCCTTACAATCAGGGGTTGAGTTTCCATAGTTTCCTCAACTTGATTAACCAGGGGCTCATCAGTAGCACTGGTTTCATCAGCAGGTTGAGTGTCTAAAGTTTTCTCAACAATCTGTTCAACAGATTTATCAGCAGAACCTTTGTCAGCAGAACCTCCTCCTCCTTGACTATGGTCTGAGCTATTACTGATCAATACTGAATCAGCAAAGGCGTCAGCAGATGATATAGTAGCAGCAGGAGTTGAAGGTTTCTTGTAGCTTATGCAAATCGGCATCTTGTCATACTCACCGATTGAGTCAGAAGAAGTGAGAGTGTAACCAGCAGCTTTGTGAGCACAGACAAAGTCAGCAGTATCTACTGAACTGCTAGGAGTTGGAAGAGGAGTAATTGTTGGTGCAGGAATAGGTTTAGGAGCTGAAGCAGCTCTAGCCTTGATAAAGGCTTCTGAATCAGTAAGTAAATTCAGGGTAATCCTCTGCACATTTTTCACAAATTGAGTGGCTTGAGGACCACTATCCAACCTTTCACTGTCATTGTAGTTCAACAAATCATCCTCGTCCTCTGGTCTTCCCAACTGGTAGGGATCATGCTCATCAAAGTTCATCAGCTGGTTGAAGACTGAGGCATAAGCAACCCAGACATCTTGCACCATCAGATCTTGTCTGATTCTATCTTGAAACAGATAGACCCGATTCCAAGGAGGAGGTAACAAGTCAAAGTACCTTCCAAAATTGAGTCGAAGTTCTGCTTCAGGAAACCTCTTAAATCTTTGAAGAGGGACAAACTTCTCCTTATACATATCGGTGAGCCCGTTCAGGCTTGTATAGTCAACATATTCAGCACGGTTTCCAGGTGGAACTGACTCCTTTCTTTCCTCATGAAACTAGAGCAACCGGCAACCGAAGGGGTGGAGATGATCAATAGGAAACACCCAATTCTTCGATAAGACCTTATTGGTGAATGACCAATGGTTTCTAAAGAAAATATGAAATGTGGGGTTCCTAATTGGCTTGAATTTTCTAACAGAGGGTCTAGAGGCTACATCAGTAGCAGCATAGTGCTCAGGCATATAAGGAAGATCTAGAATTCCTTTCTGAAGAGGAACTCTTACCCTTAAGTCAGTTACAATCAATCTTCTTCTCTCAGTCATTTTATCGGCAACATCAGGCTCAGACTTGATAACCACAGAGGGAGCAGTAAGTGTTGCACTGGCAAGAAGAGATGGTGCAAACCTGATCTGCTTAGCTCTTGGATCAGTAGAAGGAATTTGAGATGAATAAATTTGCGCAACAATAGGCTTTGGCTTTTGAGCAGCAGAAGGTTCATCAGTAGATGCAACCTTTGACTTTTTGACTTGGGCTCTATCGACAACCTTGACCAGCCTTCTTTTCTTGGGAGATGCAAGAGTGGAATCGGCAAGTATCCTTTTGTTATGTGGAGCATGAGTAGAAATGTCGGTAGGAGCAACAGTAGCAACTTTAACAATTTTCTTAGCCTTCTATTTTTTCGGAGGACCAGCAGCAGGAACAACTACTGTGCCAGTAGAAGCTTTATTGGTAATTCTTTTCCAATCAGTAATCTTGAACGACTTAAGACTGCTAAAAGGAAAACTTAGAGAAGCAGGAGATGCTCTGACAATCTCTAAGTTGCTCCTCAAGATTTTGCTTAACAGCAGGTAGTGACAACCCTTTCCTGGGTGAGACTTGTTCTTCTTTCTATCCTCTTTCCACTTAACTGCAACAATTGCAATGACTCTAAACAGATAGGCACACTAGTTGAATTCTTCTTGCAATACAATCGCTGTCATTGCCTCAAACTGTATATCAGTTACATGGCCGTGAGAGCCAGATCTGCAGACCAGACATCTATCCATAATTTTAGCAAGAGCATAAAATCTTCTCCTGTAATGGGCTTTTAGATGATTATCTCCACTAAGCCTAGGACCGGCTCCCCTCATAAGGGTCCATGCCTTTTCCAAGGTCTTGTCATCAGTAATGGCATCATCACCCTCATTCCCAAGTAAAGGGAATGCTTCTGAAATAGATGATGGAGTTACAGAGATAGGAACGCCTGCGACAGTGGAGTTGATGGAAACGAAGGTAGAAGGGTCATTTGGAGCAGTGATTACTGAGGCGTTGGAGAAGAACTCTTGAACTTGATTCAAAAATAAGAACTCAACACCATTTGGAGTGATGAAGGAGTCCAAAAGAGAACCAATCAACAAATTCTTCAAGAAATCTCCGTCGGTTGACTCGTCGAAGAACAGAGAGTCAACGTAACCTCCATAGATATCCTTTTCGTTCCTCGACATTTTCTGCAAAAATACTCAAGAAATCTCACAAGCTAAAATCAATTAGTTTCAAAATAACATTGAATTACAAATGCAAGATCATTAAATATTTACCAGAGAATAGAGTAAGATCTATTGAAGAATGGTAGGAAAAACACGAGGATGATGAACACAAGAAACAGTGAGAGTTCAGGAGAGAATGAGGAGCGAAAAGAATAAGAAGAGTTTAAGTGAAGCTTTTATATGTTATGGAAGAGAGTGAATAGGAAGGGTTTACATGGGGAAAAGAGAAATAATGAGGAGTTTAACTGTAGCGAATAACTCGGAGAACGTGCGCACACAATGAATTAAATGCGCGTACCGGACGGTTAAGTATAGACGGTTAAACTTAGGAGAGAGAAGGGGTATAAACGGAAATAATAATATTGTAAATATTAAAAGTTACCTTTCTGATTTATCACAAGGATTTGGGATAAATATTTGACACGATTTGGGAAAGAGGGTGCACACACATGTCAGAGAGGTGGTGTGACCGATTGTACCTTTGATTTGACTTTGCTTACGTCATGTGTCAGAGGATCCTTATCCGTTTAAGTGAGATCTACTGATGAATTTTGAATTTTGAATATTGGCAAGATATAAATTGGCAAGTTATGTTGGTCGGCAAGATATTGTTGGTCAGCATGTTGCTTTTGGTCGGTAATACTTTTTGATCGGCAATATATTTCATACTTTGCTGATGAGATCGGCAGACTAACACAAGTAGCAATGTTAGCACAATTTTAACCATAATAATCAATCATACCTAGTTCACCTCTGAGGAATTCAAATCTTTTCTGATCTAAGGGCTTTGTCAGTATGTCTGCTCTTTGGAAATCGGTATGGACTTTGAGCAGCACAACATTTCCCTTTTCAACATGTTCCTTCAGAAAGTGGTACTTGATTTCTATGTGCTTAGTTTTGGAGTGCATAACCGGGTTGTTGGATACTGAGATAGTGGATTGATTATCACAATAAATGGGACAAACTTGAGATGGAATTGCATAGTCAACCAACTGCTGCTTCATCCAAAGGATCTGTGAACAGCAACTGTCGGCAGCTATGTACTCAGCCTTGGTAGTAGAAGTGGAAATTGATGCTTGCTTTTTACAGGACCAAGACACCAACCGATCACCAAGAAACTGGCAAGTTCCACTAGTACTTTTTCTGGTCACCTTACAAGCTGCAAAATCTGTATCTGAATAACCTATTAGATTAAAAGATGAATCTCTAGCATACCATAATCCAAGGTTAGCAGAACCACATAAGTATTTAATAATGCGTTTAATAGCCTGCAGATGAGATTCCCTAGGGTCAGCTTGAAACCTGGCACATACACAAATAACAAATATGATATCTGGTCTACTGGCAATAAGATAAAGGAGTGAGCCAATCATACCTCGGTAGACAGTCATATCTACCTTCTTACCAGACTCATCCTTATCTAAATGAATGTTAGTGCCCATCGGTGTGCTTTGAGAGTGAGCATTGTCAAAGCCAAACTTCTTGATAAGTTCTTTTGTGTACTTGTCTTGACTAATGAAAATTCCTTCATTGGTTTGTTTGACTTGAAGTCCAAGGAAATATGTTAGTTCACCCATCATGCTCATCTCGAACTTTCTCTGCAGTAGCTTCTCAAATCTCTTGTAAAGTGATTCATTAGCAGATCCAAAAAATAATATCATCGACATATATTTGAACAAACAATGAATGACCCTTATGCTTGGCAACAAATAAAGTAGTATCGATTTTACCTCGAGTGAAACCTAAGCCATCACTAAGTAAGAACTTAGAAGGGTTTCATACCATGCCCTTGGAGCTTGCTTCTAGCCATAGAGAGCTTTCTTCAATCAGTAGGCATGATCAGGCTTCTTGGAGTCCTCAAAACCAGGTGGTTGTTCAACATAAACAAGTTCTTGGAGTTCTCCATTCAAGAAGGCACTTTTCACGTCCATTTGATATAACTTGAATTCTTTGAAGGCAGGATAGGCTAAGAAAAGTCTTATATTTTCCAATGTTGCAACAGGAGCAAATGTCTCGTCGTAGTCAATCCCTACTTCTTGTCTGTAGCCTTTTGCAACTAACCTTTCTTTAATTTCTAGTGATATTCACAGCTTCATCCAACTTGTTCCGGTAGACCCACTTTGTACCAATAACTTGCTGAGAAGTTGGTCTTAGCACAAGTTCCCATACTTTGCATCTTTCAAACTGATTCAGTTCCTCTTGCATGGCTTCAACCCAACCAGGATCAGAAAGAGCTTCTTCAGTCTTCTTTGGTTCTATGTTGGAAACTATAGCAGATGAGAAGAGGCTTTCATCAAATGCTTTGCTAAGATTCCTTGTCAGTCTGGGACCAAATACATCACCAATCACATTTTCTAATGGATGATCACGAACTGCTCTAACTTCTCTTGGCACATCATGTCTTACTGACTCTTGTTGTAAAGATTCTAGAGGAGGATCATGGTCAGTAGATGGTGGAAGAGAATAAGAGTTTTGAGTGAGAGGTGGATGAGAACTTGAAGGGTTAGGTCTTATAACAAAAATTGGTTGAGGGCTAGATCTGTCTTCAGGATGATCAGCATAGTTTGCATCGGCAAATGGATTATGAAAGTTGTTGGTATGACCATGTTCTGCCGATGATGGGAAGTAATGAGCATCTGCTGAATCTTTTACTGAAATGACTGGATCAGCAGCTGGTACTTGATCTGCAAGGTTAGAATTACTGGATTCACCTGTCTCATGAGCACTAAAAGCATTAGTACTATTGTGAATACCCCTTTCCGATGAAGCGACGCATGGGAAGTATCTTGCAATTATTATTATTATCAAAGGGAATATTCATAACGACATTTAAAATTATGAGATTCACCACGCCATTTTAATTATAGCCAAAACATTGAAAAAAGCATGTTAATGGGTTCGGGGGTCAAATTACGACAAGAGAAGAATATTGAACGTTATCACTCCTATCACTCGAATGATCGGTCTTTCTAGCATGATGCAGTGTATGTAGTGTGCGATGTGTTTGAGACCGAATCCGAAGATTGCCTATGTTCCTCTCAATGTGAGAAGCTCAGGTCAGCGTAGTTCGAGAAGAATTTAGAATAGGCAAAAGAATCAGGATCATGCATAATGAGGGGGATTTTACCTAAAGATTAGGGTTTAAAAGTAGTTCCTAGATCATGTTCGGGTTGATGAACCTTAGATCATCATCGGCTATGAAATAACATGTAAACATGAAGATTACAACCCTAAATATAGCATAAATAAGGTTTTAATCTATGAATATGATGAACACGTGAAGAACATATTATGAACATATGAACAATATGATGAACATATGAATAAACATGCAAGGAACATGAATATTATGGATCTAAACTAAGAACATGACAAGAACATGAAGAAAAAGTTAGAAAACTTACCTATGTTGGTAAGAAATAAACCTAGATCTTCTTGGGATTCTTGAGAGTGTTCTTGGATGCTTGAATGCTTAATTAGAGAGCAAATTCGTCACTTAGGGAGCCTAAGGTTGATCAAAATTCGGACCTTTAACCAAGAGGTAAGGATGGCTTTATATAGTGAACTGATGGAGGGATCAGACGGCTGAGATTTCCTGAGGTGAAGATGGCCGCGTGGCCAAGGTCGAATGTGGCCGCGTGGCCATCATTCTTGGCTGACGTGATTTTTAAGCTAGGGTTTTATTTGGTTTATGGAAACCCTATTTTGGCCATTTTTAAGATGTTCTAGAATAATGAGATATATTTTGGGAATCCGGGACAAGTCTTTGCAAGGTTTCTAATTCTTATAAAGTCCTTGTATATTTGGGAAAGCCCTAATAAACTCATTTTCAGATCGGGTACTAACAGTAGCCCCTCGGCGACGCTTCTTGCAAGGCAATGGGGGGGGGGGTCGACGATAATATAAGGATCCGTTCTGAAACATGAGTTTCAAAACAGATGAAGGGTGATGGGACGGCTGAACCTTGGCAGGCGACCTACGTATCCACGGGGGAATCAAGCCAAACGTAGTTCAAATCTATTGGGGAAATAGTAAACGATTGTCCTCTGGTGGAGAGCAACACCTTCCACTGGGGAAAACTTCGAGTTGTGAGGGAAACATCGGCTGGGGATGAGAAATGACCAAGTCGGTCGGGTGGCTGAATCTTTTCAGGCTTCCTACATATCCTCGGAGGAATCAAGCCAAACGTAGTTCGGAGGTGCGAACAATAATGGTGCGAGATATAAAGAGGGTGGGGTCTAAATAATCCCAAGATAAAAATGGTAATAGCCAGAGCTCACGCGATATAGAGGTAGATCGGCCTCTGTGAATCGCAATAACAAGTGCTGGATCTTACGCAATATAGAGGTAGACGGGCCTCTGTCAATCGCAATAGATCTAGAGCACACATGATATAGAGGTAGATGGGCCTCTGCAAATCATGATGGTCCTAAGAAAGTGTTCGGAGCGCACGCAATATAGAAATAGACGGGTTTCTATTAATTGCGGCGAAGGTTTGAAAGAGATAGAATTTTTTAGGGGATTTCCGGACCCAAAGGTAACAAATATCGGTCAAAAATAGGTTAAGGGCACCTAAAATGAACAACGAGAAATAAACCAGGGGTAAAACTGAATTTTGCCTGTGGAGGCAATGATGGCCGCGTGGCCAAGGATGCTCATTGGCCAGATCTTGTTCTACACGGATTAATCATCCAACGGCTGAGATCGCTTGAGGCAAACATAGCCGCGTGGCCAAGTCTCAAGTTTGACTGGGTTCTTGGTTAGAGCGCCGGAATCTCCTCCTCTTCTTCTTTTCTTCTTCTTCTTTCTTCCTTCTCCACCATTGCCGAGTTAGAGAGAGAAAAGGTGAGTTTCAGAGAGAGAAAGCTTCATTTGTTGGGTTTATAGACTCCATTTTGTGTTATCGAAGCCATGGCAGATTGGATCAATGAAATGCTTTTCAAAGGTAGAAATTTCGTGGGTCAAGGTGATTTCATGACACCGGAGCAAGGATACCAAGGGGGAGGAAATGAGGATCCCTTGGAAGAAGGAAATGCAGGGGTTGGCCCAAATGTGGGTGACCAGGCGGCTCATATGGTTCCGAGGGGTGGATTGAGATCGAGGGCGGCGACTCGAAACTTTTGGGACGGCCTTCTTAAATAGACTTTCGCCCATGACTACAATTTTTACATCGATTCGGATTGTCATTTGTCTATGGGGCTTTTGGAGACTCGAGAGGTAAATTCTGAATTTTCCCTCTTACTTTCGCATATTCACAATTCATTTATTTGATAGGTAATATGAGTGCATGAAAGTACAAAACGTAATTTGCTAGAGATGTAACATACATGTGCTGTGTTTACCTGTATAGAATTAAAGCTCGTCTACAGTGACCGTGGGTCAATTGTGGGCGTCCTTGCCGATGGGCCCAGGCGGTTTACATGCTCGGATCGAGGCTATAGGATTCGGTCCCTTTTTTTAGGCTGTTCGCATGGTTGGGGAAACCTTAAAGGTGGCGGCAGTGATAGAGGTATGCAGGGAGTTTTAGTGGGATACTATTCATACCTTTCACTTCAGTTGGGGAGAGATTACTGTTATGCCCACGGACTTTGCGGCTATCACGGGGCTGAGGTTCACCACGACCCCTCTACCATTCGACGAGGGTTTGGCAGGTAGACCGGAGTACCGACAGGCTTTATTGGGCGTTGACACCGACCAGGGGGTGTGAAGGGTTATGGATTGGAGGCTGGTGTAGATACCCCGGGGAACCACGGCTTGGCTAGAGCGGTGAATTATCCTAGGATGTCTAACTTGTTTTAGATTGTTTAGAGTCGCTACCTATGTTTTTAAAGGAACATAAGAAAAACCTAGAAATAGCCTAATTTATGTACAAAACCAGAGATTCGAGATAGAAGGGTTCGGGGGTTAGGTGACGGAGTGGGAAGTATTTAAACACCCACTCCGCCCCGCTTACGCGGGTCTTGCTACTATTGGTGTTCTAATATTTACATGTCCTTCAATTAATTAAATAGAAATGTGCTAATAATTGTGATGAGAAGAAAAGGGAAATAAAGGGGAAATAAAATAGAATTGTTTTATTTATTTAATGATAAAGATTACATGTAACAAGTAATGTTAAAGAATTACATTAAGAGATGAAGCGAAATTAACATGGTGAATTAAAGTTAAGATTAAAATGTAGGGAGATAACCTTAACTAACTTCAATATGTGAAGTAGTCATGTTGGTCATGTCCCATTAATGGGGATTGCATACATCAAGAAGAAGAAAACAAAGGAAGAAAAATGGAGTTGTACCTTGAGAAAGAGGACTTGGAACCTTGACTTGAAAGTGTTGTTGTTGTAGAATAATTTGTGTAGAGTCTTGTTACTAAGAACTCTTGTTGGGAGAATTTGTGTATAATGTAGTTGGTGAATCAAGGTTGGAGTCCTTTTCCAAGGTAAGAGATGATGGTTTTTATAGGTAAAAAAGAAAGGGAAATGATGGAGGGAAATTGGTCATCCATGTGAAATGGAATGAGCCAATCACAAATAAGATAAATGAATAAAAGAAAAATAAAAGAAATAAAAGAAATCAAATAATAAATGAAAGAAATATTAGTTTTTGGGAAAAGGCTTAGAATTTGGGATTGGGAGTTAATGAGAAAAGGGGGGATGAATGTGGATGTAAAAAGATGGTTTTTTGTGATCAAGAAAAGATGTTTGTAAATAAGAAAAGGGAGGGAAATAAGGTGCAATCCGTTACTGCCAAAGTGGGAAGCGCGCGGGTCCGGCCTTTGGGGCGGGACGCGCGCGCGGCTCACTGGCAGTGCCGGAAGCGCCCGCGGGTGAAAAATGACAGAATGATAGAATGACCCTAAAAGTTAACTCTGTTATGCAGTTTAGTCCAAAACTAACGGAATCAGTTAGGAACTTAACCGAAGTAACAGAAATTAATGAAAATAAGTTAAATAAAAATACTTTGTATGCAATCGGGGTGAGAGGTCCAAGGCGGGGTGTCTACAGAGCCCCTCGGCGACGTGGATTGCAAAGCAAAACGCGTCGACGAAAGTAAAAACACCCGCCGAGGACATCGACAAAGAAAAAGAAAGAAAAGAAAGCAAAGACTCGATGAAAGCAGTAATTTGAAATTGCTAGAGATAGGGGTGCGCTCCCTGTGTGAGCGTCTTTTGCTGGAGTGTTGTATTGGAGCTCATGGGAGCTTGCCTTGATAAGGACCGAGTTGTTGAGTTGGGGCTCATGGGAGCTTGTCTCGATATGGACCGAGTTGCCGACTTGGAGCTCATGGGAGCTTGTCTCGATATGGACCGAGTGGCCGACTTGGAGCTCATGGGAGCTTGTCTCGATATGTACCGAGTGGCCGACTTGGAGCTCATGGGAGCTTGTCTCGATATGGACCGAGTGGCCGACTTGGAGCTCATGGGAGCTTGTCTCGATATGGACCGAGTTGCCGACTTGGAGCTCATGGGAGCTTGTCTCGATATGGACCGAGTTGCCGACTTGGAGCTCATGGGAGCTTGTCTCGATATGGACCGAGTTGCCGACTTGGAGCTCATGGGAGCTTGTCTCGATAGAGACCGAGTTGCCGACTTGGAGCTCATGGGAGCTTATGTTGTTGACTTTGTGGGGTGGTACCTGTTATGTGTGTGCTTGACAGGTATATGTGTTCTTGCAAGAAGATGCATGAAGTGTGAAATGAAGAGAGAGAAATTGTGCTCGTGGTGTGATGGGATTTTGGAACACTCTTGCAATGAGAGAGAAGTAAGAATGTAGAGAGTAATCTTGTGTGCGGTGTGATTTTGAGGAAAGCATTGGATGTATTCATACCTTCACTTACCATTGCCGCTTGAGTGGAGATGGATTCTTGATGTCCGCGGAGGATGCTTTGATGGAGAATGTCCATTCTTTAGATGTTGATGAGAGAATGCCCTTGATGTTGGGTTGGCGAGATGGTACTCTGAATGATGGGTTGGTCGTGCCAAAGGCTGCCTACGTATCCCTTTAAGAGAATCAGACCAACGTAGTTCAAGGATGATGGAGAACGCTGGAGGAGAGGCTAGGAGCAAAGCAAAGTAAAGCACATAATTTTGCACATAGAAGGAGAAAAAGAAAGAAAAAATCTTTTTTTTTTTTTTTTAAAGATTAGAAAGGAAAGAATATGCACACATGTGAGGAAAAGATTTTTTTTTTTTTTTTTTTTTTTTTTTTTTAAGTTCGTGGGTGAACCATTTTAACCATTGTGTGCTTGTGAAGCCAACCCAAGATCAAGTCATGTTCAGTCGAAGTCCGGATTGCCTCGCTTGAATTCTGTTGTCGCTGGTGTGCCCAACGAAGATTGATGTCTAGCCCCAAGAGATTTGTCGATTATGGGGCTTCAAAAGGCTTTTGATGCCGAGATGAGGGGTTGCTGATTGTAAAGCCCCTAGAATGCCTTTGATGCCAATTTTTGAGGGACTTGCATAGCTCCAAGATAAATCAGCTCTTGGCCCATTCGAGTAAATTGCCCTTTGTTGTTGTAGTAAGCAAGCCCCAAGAGGAGATCGTTGATGCCAAGCTTCGAGAGATTGCAAAGCCCCAAGTGTCGTGGTCTTGTAGATGGCGAGATGTGAAGACCTTTCATTGTAAAGCCCCAAATTATCTCATGATTGGCTCGGCATTGAGAGCGGATGTACCGTTTGGTAGAATTCTTGATAGAGATCTCCTTCTTGCTCTTACTGGGGAGATGAATGGCCTCATTGTGGTCGATACCCAAATGGCTGAGGGCTTATGTCAAAGGATTCAGTAATGTCTTGCGGTGCCGTTGAGGTCGCGGAGGATAAGGTCTTGGCGTGATAAAGTCTCAAATGAGTATGCTTGCTTGACTCTTCTTGAGTTGAACTAATGACGGATCTTCGGATGCAACTAGTGCTGTGGCCCAACTTTATCTGAGCTGCACCTTGTGCTTTTGATCTTGGAGAAGGGGGTGCTGAATTGCAGAAACATTGGGATTGGCCGTGGCATTTCCCACTATAACCCTGTTTTGATTAGAGTTTAGCATATTGAATCTTTTTCCTTTTCTCTAAGACTTCCTTCAAAATCTCGCTGTGAGTTCTAACAAAAATTATCAACTTCATTCATAACATCAGAGTCTTCATTTAAAACCAAGAGGCCTTTGACTTGAAGTGTTGAGAGACCCTTGAATCTTGATTGTTCTCATGGAGCCATAAGACTACTCCACATTGAACTTGCTCGAGTATTGTTGCCCAAAAGACTGTCAGTCGCGCAGCCCTAATACTGCCCTTTGCTTGAATTACTGTAATGCCGTAGCCCAAAAGATTGTAGATTGAGAAGCCCGTTGAGACCTTCGGTGCTGAATTGAGGAAGTTTCCAATGTTGCACATGACTTGGCTGGGGATACTGCTGGGGAGTTAATTGCTCTTTGCCGAGGGAGCCTTTAAGACTTGACCATAGCCCCTAGAGTGCCATCATTGATTTCGAGAAAGGTCCACCCTTGATTGGGGAAACGAGCACGGGCACACATGACAAGAGGGCTTTTTTGACATCCCTTTTGAGGGACTTTGAGGATAGTTTCACACATCTTTCTTGAGCATAGCCCCTAGGGCGTATTGATTGCCAAATGAAGCAAAAGAATCCCTTGTTCTTGAGTCACATAGCCCCTAGGGCGTCACCATATATTGAGCAAAGCAAGAGTGACTCGTCCTCGTGTGAGGGAATAAACATGAGAGGATATGGCAAAAGCTACTCCATTTCTCAGGAGCCTTTCGGCGTACTTTAGAAGCACATACTTGAAGAAGCCTTGAAAACTGAGACACATGTTGTTACTATTTGCTGCCCAAGCCAATTGACTAGCTAGGGATTATTTGTGCAACCTCGTGCCCTTTTGTGATGGGCTCGTTCTCGGATGGGTCTTGGTTACCATGGGCCTTCTTTTCATGGACCCAAGAATGCACATTGCTGGAGAATGATACCAATAACCCAAGACAACCTTTGATGGTGCCATATCTTGTCGAGCTTTTTCC
Organism: Campanula takesimana; assembly: GCA_026119855.1. NCBI lineage: Eukaryota > Viridiplantae > Streptophyta > Magnoliopsida > Asterales > Campanulaceae > Campanula > Campanula takesimana. Next base: position 743,631 of record JAOWBW010000044.1, read on the forward strand.
AATCCCAAAGTTGACTCGGTGGGGAATTGATTTGAGGAGATCCAATGTAGAGCTTGTGCAGTTGTCTTCCTTAGAGGCCGGAGATCTCCATTTCTCTTTCCCTTCTCTCTCTCACTCTCTCATTTTTTTTATGACGCACCCTGTTTTTTGCCTAGACCGCCCTTTCGGGTTTTCAATCTAGCGGGCATCTCTTTTGCGTCTTCATTTTGACTCGATTAATGAGGAAGTGTGCATTGACTCTAGCTGAGGAGATAAGACATGTGATTTTGCGGTGGAGACCTCTTGTCACTAAAGGTGAGTGACATTGACTTGACTAGGGAAGTGTCCCTAGTATTGACATGTATTTTTTATTGAATTGAATGACTCGCGAAGGCAAGTAAGTCATTAAGAGAGAAGAGAAGGAAAGCCCCAATTTGATTGCAAGAAATTGGGAGTATGCAGAAAGAATAGAAGTCCCTAGACTCGACAAGGATCGCGAAACGATTCTAAATCTAAGAAAGTTGTTCAATCTTTTTGGTGATTAATTCATTGGCAAATGAATCGTACAAAGATGTCTTGACAAGTTCGAGATGAAGGCCAATCACCATAACGCGCTAGGGCTAAACATATCTTCTTTCTTGCATGAGACCGGACCCGCAGGTTGCCTACGTTCCTCCAGTGTAGAGGCTCAGGTCACCGTAGTTCTTGTGGATTCTCCATTCTTCGTGATGAATTGTTGCTTCGTCCTTCGTTGGTGGATGATGATCTTGATGTGAACTTCTTTGATTGAGGGGGATTTTTTTTTTTTTTTTTTTTGTGCTCTAACTTTTGCCTAGGTTGATTTGATGATTTCAACCTAGCGAGCTTTTTTTTTTTTTTAATCCCCTTTTGAAAACTTTACTTCATGATAGTTGCTCCACCTTTCTTTGTCTTGATTTCGTCATTGTTGATGTCTTCGTTGTTGATGCCGTCGTCGATGTTTAGCCCTTAGGCGTTCAAGTGATGGCCTTGTTCTAAAACTTGTTTAGACATTTTTTCATCATTTTGCCAAGAATTAGATCGAACAACTTGGAAGAGGTATAAGGACAAGAACGACTTTTATTTGATAAGAAGACTCGACACTTAATATGGGACGAGAGAAAACATTGATGCACACTAAAGAGGACTTTTGACTTCTTTTTTTTTTTTTTTTTTTTTTTTTCTTTTAATTCCTATTACTAGGTAGAGAAAGAGAAACGGAGATTGTTGTTGTAGTCCCCTTTATTGAAGCCCCATTTCAAAACCAAGCCACTTCTTTGATGAGTTGCTCTTCACCCACGGTAAATTCGCCGTTGTCGATCAAATCTTGGATGGTGTTTCGGAGAAGGAAGCACCCTTCGGTAGTGTGGCCACTATGCTTGTGGTAGCCGCACCATTCACCATGAGCATGATTTTTCAGTATCGCCTTCGGCTTGTACCCGTCCAAAGGTTTGATCTTCCCTCTTGCCACCAAAATTTCAAATGCCTCGGCTTGGGTTACTCCTTGGAGAGGAGTGAAAACTCGGTTGTTGGTGGTACCTTTGTAGCTTTTGAGGGTCGGGCCACTTGAGCATGCTTTATCATTGAACTTTGCTTTGCTGTCGGTGAGCTCTTGCAAACGGGCTTTGAGTTCGGAAACCTCTTCCTTGTGAATTCTTCTTTCATAATCAAGACGGGCCTTGAGTTCGGAAACCTCTTCTTTGTGAATCCTCTTGTCGATATCGAAACGGGCTTGCCACAAATTGTCTTTACGGCGGGCATCCTCGACAATCCTATCCATTTGTTCCCCCATTGATTTCATTACGTTGAGTAACCCTTCGTTGGACACGAAATCATTTCCACCGTTGTTGTTGTTGCCGTTGGAAGCCATTGGACCTATTGGAAGAGCACGGTTGATCTTAGATTGGCCCCACAAACATCTTTTGGATAAAATAAATTTAACCCACAAACACGAAAAAGACTCAACCATATAAAGAAAATGACTCTTTTTTTTTATTTTATTTACAAAAGTCGGAAGGACGGAGTCCTTTTTGGGGTTTCTAGAAAAAATAGTGGAATCGTCACACTAGTATATAGACCTTCTCGCGGTCCCATATACTCATCGGATTCCACCACGCTTGTGAGACCTACATGTGTCGGGATTAAACTAAATTAATGTAGTAAATCATACATGCGGGGACGGATTTTTATTTTCGTCCAAAATAACCACTTTTGGGGACAGGGTTTTATTTCGTCCATTGCAACAAGTTGGCATGTATGATTTGAAGACATTAGTTTAGGGAAATCTCGGCACATGGAAACCGACTTGAGTCACGGAGTGTTAGACCCTAGACTAGAATTGTGTGGCTTGTGCTCGGCTTGAATATGAGGCTCAAAGGTCACCCCCGGCATGTAGTCATGAACTACGCCACGGGCTGAGGTTTACCGCTTCGAAAGAGCCAAGGTCGAGTGGAGCTTGAAACTTTCTAGGACGGGCCTCGACGGGTTTGGGGTTGGACTTGTGCGACTCGATAGTGAGCAATTGATAAGAATATGTGCATGTAGTGTGAGGTCTAACAAGTGACAAATTTATTTTTATTTTTTCAAAGAAAGAAAAAAAAAGGAAACAAATAAGCACGTATTTACAACTCCCGAATCACCCGTGTGACCGGTAAAAATAAACAGAAAGTAAAAGAAATTGTATGCAGGCTCGGTGCCCACACACTGTCATTCTGCTCTGTTCTGCTTTCTGTGCACTGTTCTATTTCTGGAAAATTTCCCAGAAGCGTGCGCCTCAGGGAAGTGATGTGGGAAGCGCGCGCATTGCGCAATGAATATGGGAGGCGCGCGCATCTAGGGTACCTGTCAGAATGTTAGAAGAAACTGCGGACTCAGGGGATTGCCCTGGTCCCAAATTATGTAACTTTCCCCTGCAGAAACTTGTTAGCACAGAAATATGAAATTGAAGGACAATAAGGAAGGCGGACGATTCTGATAATAAGGGTCGGACGCGCGCGCGTTAGGCCAAGAAGGCCGGAGGCGCGCGCTTCCTACCCTTTTTACCAGAATGCCCAGAAACAGAAATTAGAACACCAAAAAAAATGAAAACGCAAGTTTAACCCTCTAACATCCCCAGCGGAGTCGCCACTGTAGATACCCCGGGGAACCACGGCTTGGCTAGAGCGGTGAATTATCCTAGGATGTCTAACTTGTTTTAGATTGTTTAGAGTCGCCACCTATGTTTTTAAAGGAACATAAGAAAAACCTAGAAATAGCCTAATTTATGTACAAAACCAGAGATTCGGGATAGAAGGGTTCGGGGGTTAGGTGACGGAGTGGGAAGTATTTAAACACCCACTCCGCCCCGCTTACGCGGGTCTTGCTACTATTGGTGTTCTAATATTTACATGTCCTTCAATTAATTAAATAGAAATGTGCTAATAATTGTGATGAGAAGAAAAGGGAAATAAAGGGGAAATAAAATAGAATTGTTTTATTTATTTAATGATAAAGATTACATGTAACAAGTAATGTTAAAGAATTACATTAAGAGATGAAGCGAAATTAACATGGTGAATTAAAGTTAAGATTAAAATGTAGGGAGATAACCTTAACTAACTTCAATATGTGAAGTAGTCATGTTGGTCATGTCCCATTAATGGGGATTGCATACATCAAGAAGAAGAAAACAAAGGAAGAAAAATGGAGTTGTACCTTGAGAAAGAGGACTTGGAACCTTGACTTGAAAGTGTTGTTGTTGTAATGAAATTGTTGTAGAACAATTTGTGTAGAGTCTTGTTACTAAGAACTCTTGTTGGGAGAATTTGTGTATAATGTAGTTGGTGAATCAAGGTTGGAGTCCTTTTCCAAGGTAAGAGATGATGGTTTTTATAGGTAAAAAAGAGAGGGAAATGATGGAGGGAAATTGGTCATCCATGTGAAATGGAATGAGCCAATCACAAATAAGATAAATGAATAAAAGAAAAATAAAAGAAATAAAAGAAATCAAATAATAAATGAAAGAAATATTAGTTTTGGGAAAAGGCTTAGAATTTGGGATTGGGAGTTAATGAGAAAAGGGGGGATGAATGTGGATGTAAAAAGATGGTTTTTTGTGATCAAGAAAAGATGTTTGTAAATAAGAAAAGGGAGGGGAATAAGGTGCAATCCGTTACTGCCAAAGTGGGAAGCGCGCGGGTCCGGCTTTTGGGGCGGGACGCGCACGCGGCTCACTGGCAGTGCCGGAAGCGCCCGCGGGTGAAAAATGACAGAATGACAGAATGACCCTAAAAGTTAACTCTGTTATGCAGTTTAGTCCAAAACTAACGGAATCAGTTAGGAACTTAACCGAAGTAACAGAAATTAATGAAAATAAGTTAAATAAAAATACTTTGTATGCAATCGGGGTGAGAGGTCCAAGGCGGGGTGTCTACAGCTGGCAAGGTGCACCGGTTGGTGTTGTCGGCGATAGAGGCCTTTGGGAGAGGGGAGTATGATTTGGACTGTCAGGTCCGATTATTTTTGTGGTGCAGCTTTTCGGAGATTCTGTTCCCAGTAGGGCCACCGTTTGTAGGTATTCACTGCTAGCGGCTTTTGAGGACTTGGCTCAGGTGAGCGAGATCTCTTGTGGTGGAGCTGGCTTGGCCGAGGTGTACCGGGCTTTGGATCACTGCTCGAGGGCTAGCTCGTCGGCATTTGATGGTTTCCAGTTTGCCTTTGAGGTACTACTCTTGTCCTTCCTTCGCTTGTTCATCACAAATTCTGATTTGCACACACTTCTGAATCGATTCCCTTTACTGAATGTACAGGTGTAGTTGTACGAGATCTTCGGCGTCGCCCCTTTTCAGTTGGAGATTGGCGACAACAAGGCGGTCCCCATCATGTCTTTCTGGTGCAAGAGTAACAAGCGGGCCTCCCGCAGGGCTAAGGATAGGAGGACTGTGGATGCTGATGACTTAAGGAGGGTGTTTGCGAGGCCTACACCTGTTGGGGGTGGTGTTCTATCCATGGAGCGTGGCTAATGAGCATTTTGTTGGCTATGCTACCGTGTTGACGACCTCTCAGGTTCTGTTGGTGGGTCTGAGTGGCGATGCTATGTATCTTGGTGAGCAGGTTGCTCATCAACATAGGGCTGGTGCCTTGCCATGGGTTCCCCATGATCCTCCTCGGGACATGCTCCATCCCGCCAGGTTGAGGACCTTTTTGACTCCGACTCCGGCGGAGCACTACAGGGGCAGTGACGACTATGATGGCTTTGTACGTACTCATCTGATCAGTCCTCAGGTACAGGCTAGGATGTTGTCGGGAGAAGGGTCGAGCTCGGCCCGATATGTTGGTCTGAGTCAGCCTTTGGTTGACATGCCTCTTCATTCGAGTAGCGTCAGAGTGGTGCGAGGCGGCCGGGAGGAGGAGATTAGCTTGGAGCCGATGGATGCAGACCTTGTGCCGAAGCCCTTCGTTCCTCCGCCTGATGCTGGGGTATGACTTATGATTCTGTTTCAGATTATCCCATGCACACACACTTTTCGTTTTCTTGTTCCCATTCATTGCCTTTGACCCATCCAGTTGACTCGGGAGGCATATGTTCGTTCCGTTTAGCAGGAGAACGTTTTGATGCGCTTGCTGAGAGAGGCATATCATTCTTGCACCTTCCATAGGGAGGATGTTGTCGCACCACAGTGTCGAGAGCGGTCTCCTACTGAGCCAGGTTCTTCCCATACAGAGGACGAGCAGTCTGGGGACGGAGTTCGAGTGTCAGTGGTTCACGCCGTTCGACACGACACAGCGATGGGACACTACTGAGGAGGGCTCGGATTAGACGGGGGCCGCTCCCTTTTTATATTCATTCCTGCACTGTTAGTAGTAGAAATAGACGGATATGTACATGTGGGACATTTAAAATGTATGCAGAGATTTTATGTACTAAGCTATGCAAATTGTGACATCCTATTTGTACAAACTAGTTATTTACGTTATTCCTAATTTTATACAATGCATGAGCCATGGGGACGGAGTGTGTATGTTGTTTGCATGGATCCATTGCGGCGTGGGAGTAACCAAGCTTGGGGACGGAGCTGAATTTTCTGCATGGGGCGAGAGTGGCCGCGTGGCCAAGGGCGAAGATGGCCGCCTGGCAAAGGTCGAAGATGGCCGCGTGGCCAGGGGCGAATGTGGCTGTGTGGCCAAGTCCTACGCCGCCTTTGCTTTTCCTTTTTCAGGAAAGAATTGGAATTGGAGCCATATATAAACAGTGTTTGCCTAGCATTAGGATTCATACCAGAAGCAGTTTTCTTGTATTTTTCTTGCCTAAACATCAACTTTCTTGCCTTCTCAATGGATTATCATGCAAGAATTACCATGCTTGAAAGAGGAGCTTATACTACTGCTTTGGAGAAGTGGGTTGCTAGGATTCCTCGCTCTTGTCGCGATAAATTTGATGCACGATTTGGTGTCAAGTGTCTTTGGTCACTCTCTTATATGAACTCTAATGTGAATCTTTTGAATGCTAGCGTCAAATTCTAGGACGAGAGTAATCACGTTTTCAACTTCTCTTATAATGAAATAACTCCCACTTATGAAGACTTCATGGCACTTTGCGGAGGTGAGGAAAAAGTAGAGATTGCTTTGACCTTTGACTCTATTTCATTGGAGAAGAGGTTGATAACTTTTGGTGTGACTGAGGATGACCTTAGTAAATATGTTAGGGCCAATCATGTGGATCTTTCTTGGATGCCAGGGCACTTCATGCATGGAGACGTCACTTCTGACTTTGCTTTAGATCACCTCGCTTTGTGCTTGTTTTCTCTCGTGTTGTTCCCTTTGGAGGTAGGATTTGCCAGTGTAGCATGCTTGGACATGGTGATTCGGGCCCGATTGGGTCACAACATTGTACCGGTTATTCTAGGGGAAACCATCTGTGGCATTTCCCAGCTTACTATGTATGGCAACATGACTAGAGGTAGCGACAGGCTGTTAACTATGTGGCTTCAAGAGAGGCTCCGAGTGAATAATCCAGCAGTGTCTCAGAATGTGCGCCCATGGTCTTATCGTAGCAGGGGGATTGCAGAGAGATTTAAGTGCATGACTCGCAGCGGTTGGGAGACTTATTTAGCTAAGATGGTGACTGATGGTATCCAGTGGGTGGTATCGATATGGCGGATCCGGTCTTTAAGAGAGAAGCAGGTGGGGTCGTACATGATCCGCGTCCCCTCTCTTTATGTGACTACTTTTTACTACCCAATGAGAGTGCTTCGATAGTACGGTTTGGTGCAGACTATCCTTGAGGATTGGGATGAGAATTTGAGGCAGTATTCCTTTAAGACACTTTATATGAACACTAGCGTCTCGATTCTCTTTTCTCAGATGTGGGGCGTGGCCGGGTTTTCATACATTACTTTCCTTTCGCATCCCCGCAGCACTTATTTGTCATGAGAGTATTTGGCATGGTATGGTGAGAGACTTGGGCGTATGAAGCAGACTCTAGAGACCCTACGTGGCTCTATATTAAGAACCTGTGCTTCTAGCATTTCGCCGAGGATGAAGGAGGCATCAGCCTATGAGAAGAGAAGAGAGATGATTGCTGCTAACAGGGATGGAGAAGGGGTAGGGGCTTCAAAGAAGAGGAAGGCTAGCGAGGTTTCAAAGGGTAAGGCCAAAGGCGTTAGTGAGTTTGAGGCTAGGTTTTGTGAGAAGCCTAACAAGAAGAAAATTCACAGAGGACAACATAAGAAGAAGGAGACCGAAGGCACAAGTGGCGCTAAGGAGTGATTCCGAGCATCCATCCACAGTCGTTGCGGACACATTATTTTTAATTTCAGTTTTATTTCAGTATTAGTTTAATTTCATAACAAGTTATGTAATCGCAAGTTAATCGAGCTTAGACTCATCGAATAAGTGTAATGTGCAATGACTGTGGAAATCAAAGTTTTTGCTTTAGAAAACACAAATTCTTCTTTTATTATTCCATGGCCAAATTTGGATGTTTATTTATTTTTTAGACCGAACCTTTGAAAGGCTGCCTACGTTCCCCTTTTACAAATAGGACTAAGGGGCTCAGGTCATCGTAGTTCATTCCAGTCAGACTAGAATCATTTAAGAAAGGGAAGATAGAAGGGGGGAATGCTCTAACTTTTTCCTAGACCGCCCTTGCGGGTTTTCAGTCTAGCGAGCTTTGTACGCGCCCTATTTTTACATAGACCGCCCTCTGCAAGTTTTCAGCCTATCGGGCTTCTTTTTGCGTAATTTAATTTTTTTTTGAGAGAGAGAGGGGACTAGTTGTAGTAGCGTCTAAGTTTGCTAAGGTTGACTGGTTCTTTGAACGGGTTACCATCCAAATCTTCCATTCTGACCGCTCCTCCGGAGAAGATCTCCTCAGTCTTGTGGTTTGTCTTGGATCTTGGCGATGGAGTAGAGCTGCCGCTTTAAGTCCTCTACTTCTCGTGACAGGTCGTAAACTCTCTCTGTAGTCATGTGCGGGGGCACCCTTATGTTGTCTCCACCTCTGGGCTTAGGTTTGTCGAACTCGACGAGTTCGAGGTTACCGTCCTCCATGTAGAACCAGAATCCTTCGATTTTGGTAAGCTTGCCTTTATCTATAAGGTCTTGGATCTTTATTTGCAAAGCCACACAATTGTTAATGTCATGACCTTCATCTTGATGATACGAGCAAAATTTGGTGGGCTCGAATGGTTGGAGAGGCGGTAGTTCAGAGAGAAGTGATTATTCTCCTAGGGGTTGCATCTTGCCTATGGTTTGCTGCCCTTCGAACATCTTTGCTCTTGGGGTCCCTAGGTTTGTGTACCGTTGGGCTGAGATGGGATTAATTTCAAAAAATCTCTACAGTTTTTCACTGGGTCTATTTCCATGACGAGGCGGCCACCATTCAATTGGTCTTGCGGGTTGGATCTTTTTCCCATGCGTCGTGCGCAGGATGGGGGTGTTCGTCAGGTATTGTTTGAGGTAATTAAATGCAGCTTCGCACCTTGAACTCCAGCCTTGATTCGTGTATTTCTCCATTTCTCTTAACATTGGTTCTCCTACAGTCGTAATATGACCGAGGTACTGGAGTAGTTCTGTGAGTTCTTTCACCTCTATCTCAGTGCAGGGAGGTTTCATCTCCAAGATGGCTTGAATCTTCCTCGGGTCGGCTTCGATTCCACGCTCGGTAACCATGTAGCCTAACACTTTCCCTTGGCTGACTCCAAACGTACACTTGGCGGGGTTCAAACGCATGGCGTGCTCCCTCAATCTGTTAAATAACTTCCTTAGATCTATCAAGTGCTGACCGTCGGAGCCTTTCAAATGAATAACCATGTCGTCTACGTATACTTCAATCTCTCTGTGGATCATGTCATGGAAAAGAGCCATAAATACGCGTTGGTAAGTATCCCCAGCGTTCTTCAACCCAAACGGCATGACAGTATAGTAGAAAGTACCCCATGGAGTGGTGAAGGCTGTCTTCTCTTGGTCTTCCTCGGCCATCTTAATCTGGTTATAACCGGCAAACCCATCTTCAAATGACTTGACCTCGTAGTTGGCAGTCGCATCCACCAACATGTCAATATTGGGCAGGGGAAGTCGTCTTTCGGAGTAGCCTTATTGAGATCTCTGAAATCCACACATACTCGAACTTTACCATTGGACTTCTTGACAGTCACGATGTTGGACAACCAAGTCGGGTATTCAATCACCCTAATGAAGCCTACGCGGAGTAGATTTTCAATCTCTTCTTTCACTTCCAGGGACCATTTCGGCTTAATACGGTGCAGTTTTTGTTTGACTGGCTTGGCGTCTGGTGCTGTCGGGATTCTGTGCTCTACGATCGAGTTGTCAAGCCCCGGCATGTACTTGTAAGACCATGCAAACACATCCACGTACTCCTTGAGTAACTCAATCAATGCTTCCCTCTCGGCTCTGCTGAAGAAGCTCCCAATCTGCGTTTCCTTTGGCTCGGCTTCGGTTCCCAAATTCACGCACGTTAGCACCTCATCGGCAGCTTGGGCTCGAGATTCCCTTTGATTAATAACTTGTTCTGAAATTTCTTTTATGTATTCATCATTTAGTGTGTCTGTGTCCGCCTCTTCTAATGAGTCATTATTAACTAAGTGTATATCATTAGGTTGATTATTAGCTAATTTATCATTTAAGAGAGTGGCTATGGAGGCATACTCGGAAAGGTCGAGGGCTTCATTCATGGCAAAAGGGAATATAGCGTTTGCGACAAGGTCATAGTCTTCAGACGTGAGGTCATCAGACTTAGAGGAAGACTTAAATTCAAAACTAAAAACACTAAACTCGGGGGAAGGTGATTTTGAAGAAGTAACGGGAGGTGCTGCGGGAGGAGCGGCAGGAGAATTAGTAAGCCCCAATGTCCCCACCATGAACTCAGGAGTAGCTATGGGACCTCTGAGTGTGCACCAATTCTTCAGTTTGCCCTCCATGTGTACCACCAATGTCCTCTGATCAATGTCTTTCTCTGATTCATCCCCAATAGCGGCTACCATGTTGTTGTCGAGCCCCAGATAACCCAGATGTTGAAGCAGATATTGGCCGTCCCACGTCTCAGTTAAATTCGGAGTCTCTGTGGCTTCCGCTGTCGGCTTGTCGAGGGTTGCGGCTTCTAGCTGATCAGCTAAGTCACTTGCGACTTCGGTGGCATACTCGTACTTAGTGGTTTTGATTCTACCCGTATCCTTATCGTATTCTATATAAGTCAGCATCAAGCTGGACCGGTCGAATTCTACGTCTCTGAAGATCTCGAACCCTTTCTGTAACTTGCCGGTGTGATCGAACCATGGTTCTGTAAACTCAAAGCACGAAAACTCCTCGCCTTCCTTAACAAAGTAACTATTAAGGGAGAGGCGGTATGGCCGCATTTTAGGCTTTTTATGGGGGAGCCTCACTTTCTTAAGGAACTCTATCCTTTTCTGTTCCGCTCTGTCTTCGGGAGTGAGGGTGTATCCAAGACCAAACAGCCCTTTGTGATCAACTTCTTCAACCAAATCTGTGGGACCTTGCAAGTTCTTACCTAGTCCCAGCCCCGGTATGAAGCCCATGCTCCGTAATATTTTGACAATGGGTACCACACTGTCTGATGTCTTTGTGAGGTCAATCGCACAGATCTGTGCCTGATCGACTACTTCAAAGCCGTTGAACAGTCTACTCTCCTCTCCATGCTGTATTTGTAAAACGGGAATGCCCTTGGTGTCCGTCCCTTGGACAGTTACTAGATCACTGTAGATAACAGTCACCTCGCTACCAGACTGAAACTTTACACATTGATGCAAGGAAGAGGGTACTGCGCCTGACTGATGTAGCCACGGCCGTCCGAGGAGGAGTGAGAAGGTTGCGGGAATGTCTATGGCATGGAATTCGGTGGGTAGGATTTTGGTTCCAATTGTGATGGGCAGAGTGACAACGCCTATAACTGTGCGACAGGTTGAGTCATAAGCTTTGATTGTTTGCTTAGACGGGCTCAAATCAACACCATGGATACCAACTACGTCCATCATCCTTGACGGCAAGATGTTAATAGCAGAACCATTGTCAATGAATATATGGGGAATTTTCTTGCCATCCACCTCTACAGTAATATACAGGGGTTCATTGTGATCAACTCCGAACATTGGCTTGTCTAGCTCCGAGAAAGTGATGATGTTCCCATAGTGGATATTACCGATCATGTGCGTGACATTCTCTGGGGTAGTGTTTGACGGGACCATAGTAGCGGCGATGTTCTTCTCAAGCATGAGGCGATAGGTAAGAGAAGAGGTAAGTAGAGACCAAAGTGAGATGAGCGCTTGGGTTTGTTTGAGTTGGGTAAGGATGGGGTCTTCCTTTTCGAGGTAGGTTTGCTCGGGCTCTTTCCCAAAGATTTTCTTGGAACCTTTCGCATTAGATTGGTATACTTGGCGGACCTCGTGAGTAGACAAACTTCCGCTCGTAGCTCATCTAAAGAGAGTGGCGCCTCATGTTGAGAGGGTGGAATTTCGATCTTCTTGGCCTCATCTAAGATTTCGTCCCAAGACGAAGGTTGGTTGGGTTTGGAACCTTCCTTGTTTAAAGACTCAATTTCACTAGCTAATTCATCTAAAGACAACAAGTAGTAAGAAGTTCCGTTGTCATTAATCATTGAGATACAATTTGTCTCATCACAGTCCGCCACAACAGGCACGGTCGGATCAGTGATTTCGCTAATTTCTACCACGAGTACATCATTAGCTACGGAACATCTAGGATCTTCAATAATGCCCGCATGGATGAGCTCTAGCACGGCTTTCTTGAGGGCAAAGCATTCCTCGGTATTATGATCGGTACATCTGTGGTAGTGGCAGAACTTCGACAGATCACAGCCTAGTTGTGGGAGATGTCCTTCCAACGGTTCGAGGATCTTCATCTTCACGAGCACTTCAAACACACTAGCCATTTTTACCTTGGTTTTGACGAAGGAATCCATGAGCTCTAGAATGCTGATTTCACTTGTTTGCACCATGTTAACCCCACCATTGTTGGGAAGAGGATTATTGACCACATTGGGACCCTTCGGCTTCTCAATCTTCTTGTCATTGATCAACCCTTGAACTACACACTTCAATTGGATACACCCATCGGTTGTGTGCCCTATACACTTGTGGTACTTGCAGAACTTGGAGGCATCCACGTCGGGTCTTTGGTTTGTGGGTTTATAATTCTCTAGCAGCTTGATGAGACCTCTTTTGAGTAGCACATCAAAGACTTTCCTCATAGGCATACCAAAATCATCAAAATGCTCTCTCTCTCTCTATTTGCAACGGAGCCCCATTTATTGTGACAACTTGAACATCCAACGGAGCATCATTTTGGATCATGTTGACTTGTCCGACGGTTTCTTTCCCACCCTTAGGAGGCGTGGGGTTTGAGGGAGCCTTGTAGCGGAAGGAGTTGTTGTTGGTCTTGATGTTGTCTTTCGGCGGCGCAATTCCGGTGATCCCAGCTTTGTACCTTACTCCAGCGTCAACCATTTCCCGCAAATCGGGGAAGTAACCATTACATATAGCCGCTTTCATCTCAGGAAGCAAACACTTGTAGAATATATGTTTCTGTTCCTTCGCCTTAGGTGGGTATTGGACCTCACACAGTCGGTGGTTTCACCTCTTGTAAAAGTCATAAATAGCCTCGCCAGGCTTCTGCATGGTGTTCTCAAGATCGGTTCGGTTGACATGCCAATCCAAGCTAGCTTGATACTTCTCATAGAAAATGGCACTGATTTGATCCCAAGTTTGCCTCTCACTTGGTTCTATCCCCAAGAACCAATGCAGAGCTATACCATCCAAAGTGCTATGGAATACACGTGCCATTTACTCGTTGGCGCAGTCACGAGCCCTCATAGCCAATACATAACTGTCCAAATATGTTTTAGGACAAGAATCACCATGAAACATCGCCACCTTAGGCATCTTGAAATCTTTTGGGAGAACCCCTACATGGCTAGGGTTGATAGTCTTGGTAGTCGGTGCGGTTTTCTTATCCACGGTCTCAATCAACTTGCGCATTTGCTCTTGCATAGCCATGACCACGGGATGATTGGAGATGTCGGGGATAGATTTCGGCAGAGCAGTGGGAGGAGTCATTGAGGTGGTGGAGCGGCCATCCCAATACTAAGAGGCAATGAGGGTGCATGCAACTTGCTAGCGGAGAGGTAGCCGCCAAGCAGTTCAGGAGAAGGCTCGTAGACACCTTTGTTCTTGCTCATGGTAGTGGACCCCTTTTAGGCTTAGAGAGAAGGAGGCGGGACACTTCTGTAGCTTGGAAAGTGGAAGGTAGGGGCGCCGGTGTTGACGGGGTAGTTGGTATCAACTTCTTCATCCTCGATATGGATAAAATTCTCACCATCGGGTATCAGATCGGCTCCTTTCTTAACTGCTGGTTGTGATTCTCCAAAGTCTTGTTACTCTCCTCGAGGTCTTTGATCTTTGCTTCGAGACTGGCGAGGAAGTTCTGAAGGCTCGGGGGAATGCCATTGAGGGTGGCCTCGGTGTTGAGCTCGGCGGTGCTAGTAGTAGGAGCGACGAAGGCTCCAGAGACTGAAGATGAGGTCGGAGTTGCCATTGCTGATGTTGAGACTGAGAACGGGGATGGATTAGAAGCTTCACGTTGCAGTCGACCACCCGAACGGACCCAAACTTGCTTTGATGAAAGGTTGAAGGGAGATGGCTTTTAGGAGGGGAAAGGCTCATGCAAAGTATATTTTAATTTACAAGAAAAACATACATTATTTACATCCTACTTAGTTGGAAGGGGTACCCCTTTTTCGCAACTAACTAGAAGACTACGATTAATGGAGGCCATCACTACGTCTATAGACCCCTCGTTTTTCACCTGCATTGCACATCCCAAATGGACAATTTGGGTGAGGGTCCTATAGGGCAAGCGGCTTCCACCAACCAATGGATCCTACGACTAACCCGTCCTTACAGACATTTAACGTGTAGTATATGTAGCATCCTACACAAGTGAATGATGAGTGGAGATCTTGACAACAAACACTCATCTTACCATGGCACGTCCCTTGTAGGGAAATCAATTTTTTGTGCACTTTCTCTCAAAAGATCTCGACTCATCATTGAATTGGGGATGACTCGACATAGACAACACGTTATTTGTCTAGTAAGAAAAAGCTAGCCAAACCAACCGGTCAAAACTTTGGAGTGTCCTAACCTCTATTGTAGGTTAACACGGGTAGGATAAAGGTTCCCACCGCTCGCGGAGCGTACACGGTGAGTGGAGTGAACGTGTGACTCGAAAAAAGGGCGGCAGTAGCGCCACTAATTCCTACACATCGCGCACTCCGGGGGTAATAAGGGATATGTGCAGTGCTGACACGGACTAGTGGTAGTGTGTGGCAAGAAACTAATTATTTTTAAGGATAAAAGAGAGAAGTTTTATTGTTTTGAATGATGCAATGCAATGCAAGAGAGAGAGAAGAGAGAGAGGATAAGAATGTACAAGGGAGCATAGCAGAGTCTCGTTTGACCCTAGTACTATGGCGAAAGTACAAAAAATACATGTATTGAAAAGATATAAGGCACACGTATTAACATGGTAAAAAATACAAGGTGCACGTGCAAACATGGCATAGTGCGAGGTGCATGTGAAAACATGGCGAAGTGTGAGGTGCATGTGTAACCATGGAAAACATCATGATGTAAACGAAAGTTAGACCCACTAAGTTTGAAAAAGTTTCAAAGCATCCCCAGCAGAGTCGCCACTGTGAATACCCCTTTCCGACGAAGCATGCATGGGAAGTATCTTGTAATTATTATTATTATCAAAGGGAATATTCATAATGACATTTAAAATTATGAGAGTCGCCACGCCGTTTTAATTATAGCCAAAACATTGAATATTACAACCCTAAATATAGCATAAATAAGGTTTTAATATATGAATATGATGAACACGCGAAGAACATATTATGAACATATGAACAATATGATGAACATATGAATAAACATGCAAGGAACATGAATATTATGGATCTAAACTAAGAACATGACAAGAACATGAAGAAAAAGTTAGAAAACTTACCTATGTTGGCAAGAAATAAACCTAGATCTTCTTGGAATTATTGAGAGTGTTCTTGGATGCTTGAATGCTTAATTAGAGAGCAAATTCGTCACTTAGGGAGCCTAAGGTTGATCAAAATTCGAACCTTTAACCAAGAGGTGAGGATGGCTTTATATAGTGAACTGATGGAGGGATCAGACGGCTAAGATTTCCTGAGGCAAAGATGGCCGCCTGGCCAAGGTCGAATGTGGCCGCGTGGCAAAGGTCGAATGTGGCCGCGTGGCCATCATTCTTGGCTGACGTGATTTTCAAGCTAGGGTTTTATTTGGTTTATGGAAACCCTATTTTGGCCATTTTTAAGATGTTCTAAAATAATGAGATGTATTTTGGGAATCAGGGACAAGTCTTTGCAAGGTTTCTAATTCCTATAAAGTTCTTGTATATTTGGGAAAGCCCTAATAAACTCATTTTCAGATCGGGTACTAACAACTATTTGGAGCCTTGTCAAACTCTAGCAAATCAAATTCATCAAAGGTTACATGAACAGATTCAACAATTTTCAAAAGTTTCTTATTGAAAACTCGAAAGGCCTTACTATGTTTAGCGTAACCAACAAAGATTCCTTCATCAGCTTTCTCATCAAATTTACCTCTGTGCTCCTTACCGTTGTAAAGCACGTAACATTTGCAGCCGAATATTTTGAAGAATCCAATGTTAGGAATCCTGCCTCTCCAGAGTTCATAAGGAGTCTTGTTATGGAATTTGTTGATGAGAGATCTGTTCTGAGTGAAGCAGGCGGTATTAATGGCTTCAGCCCAAAAGTATTTCGGCAGCCTGGCTTCAGCAATCATGGTTTTACCAGCTTCTATAAGAGTTCTGTTCTTTCTCTCAACGACACCATTTTGTTGTGGTGTACCGGAAGCTGAGAAGTTTTGGTCTATGCCATGATCATCACAGTACTGAGCAATACCATTGTTCTTGAATTCAGTGCCATTGTCTGATCTCATACTGATGATATCACTTTCTTTTTGGGTCTATAGTAGTCTGAATAACTTGGTAGCAACAGCGTAGGTGTGACTGAAAGTTTCTACCTAAGTGTATCTAGAGAAATCATCTATTACAACCAAGGTGTATCTACTTCCCCCAATACTTGCTGTAGTAGTGGGGCCAAATAGATCCATATATAGCCATTGGAGGCACTTATACATTGACATGCAGGGCTTGCTACGGAAGGATGACTTATGTTGTTTTCCAAGCTGGCAGGCCTTGCATTTCTTTCCTTGATCAGCAGACACTTGAGGCAGACCGGTAACCAGATTTGAACCGGCTAGCTTAGATAGATACTTGAAGTTCAAGTGACTGAGTCTCTTGTGCCATAGCCATGAGTTCTCACTGATGTTCTTAGCTACAAAACAAACATTAGCTATACCAGTAATAACACTTAAGTCTACTGCATAAATGTTACCTTTACGTTTGGTAGTGAGAAGAGTTTCATTGGAAGCAATGTCTTTCACATAGCAACTGGAAGTAGTAAATACACATTGCATTCCTCTATCACATGATTGTGATATAGATAGAAGGTTGTGTTTCAAGCCATCCACTAGAGAGACCTTATGTACAGTAACTGCACCTCTCTTGATGGTACCTACACCGATGATTTTTCCTTTGGCATTATCACCGAAAACCACTGGGGGACCTGATGCTTCAATAATATCGGCAAGTAGATCTGCAAATCCTGTCATGTGTCTTGAACAGCCACTATTTAGAATCCACAAATCCTTGCTTGCACCAGTTGAGGCCATGAAGCATTCCTGAAATGAAACAGTATGCTTATGGTCCCCTTATTCTTGGGTCCGAGGGTTAGTTCATCTTTGGCAACCATACCTGGCCACCACTGGAGGATGCAACCTCAGTGGGTCCAGATAGGTGCTTCAAGAGGCATTCATGAGCCTTGTGACCATAATCAGAACAATTAGAACATCTCACTTGACTGATAGGCTGTGGAGTCAGTAGAACATCATTATGTTTAGTCAGTGTATCGGCAGAACTAGAGGATAGAGCAGGCACAAACTTAGTAGGTTTGAAGGTAATGTTACCTTTCTTTCCATTCTGTTTACCTTTGGTAGTTAGCTTCTTAGGTACTTGTCCATCGGAAGCAGTGGTGGTTAGACCGACAGCACTTGCTCTGCTGATGTATTCACCAAGACTCAGTATCAACAACTTTAACATAACTTTGTTTGTGCTTATCTTTCCTTGTGTTCTGGTTCTTAGGATATTTCATAGCCACAGCATTGTATATTAGCTTAGCATCCACATGCACTGAGTTAACAGAACTACATTCAACTTTCTCACCCCTTTTCTCGGTCGCACAAGTTTCAGTATAGCTACTGCTGCTGGAATCAAATCCTAACCCAGATTGGTCCTTATATGATATTTGGGTCTGAAGGATTGTTTCAACAGCAACTCTAGATTTTGTGTAGGAATCAACCGTCCTAGATAAGTGATTGTTTCTTTTCACAAGATATTCGATCTGAGCTATCAATACTGCTACTTGGCTTCTGAGATCCAAGTTTTCTTTCTTTAGAAGAACAGACTCAAGCTCATGTCCTTTGAGAACATTAAGTTCAGACATAAGCAAGTCATTCTCTGCAGAAATTCTATTGAAATCAGCAGCCATCACTTTATGAACGCTAATCAGCTTCTCATGATCAATAAAAAGTTCATCCATTGTCTCTACCATTTCAGCTTTAGATATTTCAGGAAAAGGATCGGCTGAAATTTTAGGGGTAGAAGTAATGGGTTTAGGAGATAAGTCAGGTATGGAAGAGATGGGTTTAGATAGGCTTTTGGAAATGCTTGGATGTTCAGTGAATGAGAACTTTCTGGTCATCGGTAAGGATTTTGGTTTGGTGGCAGTGAAGTGAGAAGAGTTACACTGCCCATAGAGTGAGGTTCCCACTTGATGAACTTTGTATCCATTTGGGTTTTCTGCTTTGACACTTATTTCTTTGAAGTGTGGTTGAGGTCTTCCAGCAGCTTCTTCTCTGATTGGAGTTCTGGGAGGAGATGGATCTCGGTAGATTGGAGTCGGCAATGATGATATATCAGCATCTTCCAAGCTGATGGATAAAATCTCCCTCTAATTAAATTAACCTAGCAAGTGTACTAGTTACCGATGTAGTAGTATGCACAAGCAAGGGTCGAATCCACAGAGACTAGATTGGAAAACAAGAATGTAAATTAAAACAGAAAAATAAAATATGGGGTTTTGGTTTTTGTGATTTAATTATAATTAACTACTAAAGCAATAACTAAAACTAAACTAATAAAACAAATAAAAGCAAGATTAAAGAATAGATTCACGAATTGAGTTCACAAATACTTTCACTCTATGCTATTCTCATGATGACAAGATCAATCTTATTCTTGGGTTCATTCACTTTAGTAAGAATTGGGACGGTTCGGTTGCCGGATTGCAATCCTAATACTCTCTTTATGTTCTACTTTCCGCAAGGTCCGTTTCACATGCAAAGGGTTCATGAAGTTCTTAAGAATATTTGAACCTAGATCCTTTTGATTTCCGCAAGGTCCTCAATTAGATCTAATTATTAAAATAGTGGTCAATGTATAATCGCCCACGCAAGTGAAGCAATATATACCCAATAATTCTAAAGCCAATTTATATCTTAACATATAATTGAAACTAAAGAATTAAGTATGAAGAATATTTTAACAAACAAGAATTAATATCGAATGGAAGAATTAAATCCAAAGCATAGAGATCTAGTATTTGTTACTACCAATCCATGAATCTAAGAAATTAGCTACTCATAATAATAAAATCAAGAACAAGAAATAAATTAAAGAACATCAAAACCTGGATTAATTGATGAATCCTTGATTACAATCCTTGAATCTTGACTAAAAGTCTGTACAAAAGAATCCCCCAAAATAAATTGGATGGAGTGTTATATTTATACTAGGGCTAAGGAGGTGTAAAAATAGGAAAAACCCTAGGATTCCTTGTTGAAAAAGGATAAATAAAATGCTGGTGGCCGAATTCCCCAGGAGCCCTTGGTATTTTTGGGTTTCCAGAAAAGCCTTCCGAAAATTCCCCAAAGGTCCTCCAGAAATTCCAGAAAAGCCCTCGAAATTTTGGAAATTACTAAATAGCCCAACATATTTTGCATAATTCCTCAAAGGTCCCTGGAAAATTCCCCTATGGTCCTTGTGTGGGCAGCCGCCCAGAATAGGAGTGGGCAGGCGCCCACTTGATCAGCCTCTTGGCAATTCGGAGCTCAAATGTGTGATTTGTACTTTTTACGCGTAAACTTTCGGAGGCCATAACTTCTTCATACGAACTCCGATTTGGACGTGTAAACTATCGTTGGAAAGCTCTTTTCGAGTACTATCTAATGGACTTGATTTATCAGTGGTCACATCTCTTTATCTTTATTTTTTGTTCCGTTCTTTATCCTTCTTTTTCGCACTTTAACGTACAAGAATCCGTGCATTCCTTTGCTCCTTCCCTATACTCATAAACACTCCAAAAACCATCAAAACACCCAAGGTTGAGCATCTAATAAGTCATAAAAGTATATCATTTAGATGGGTAAAAACACATCCATCAAATACCCCCAAACTTATCTTTTGCTCGTCCTCGAGTAAAACAAAACATATATAAAACTATAAAACTACAAAAACTAAAAACAATAAAAAACAAATATTTTTGGGATGTTCTTAATACATATGGGAGTCGTTAGCCAAAAGTCTCAGGGTTCCTCACACAAGTGCCATTAAATAGGTACCATTGTAAAACCAAATTGCAACACATACACACTACTAACTCGTTTGATTTTCCACCGCAGCATGATAGGATGAGTGAAGTGGTGATCAATGCGACCAAAATAAGATTAGCTTATGGGATCACTTTAGTTAATGCTCTAAATTCACAAATGATGATGATGTTGCACGTTAACCCAATCAAGGATACTCATAATCATGTATACATAGTTGTCAACCCGGTTACCGATATTGAACGAAAATATGGCATAAAGTTTAAGCACAACAAACGTGCAAGGCTAGGTTCACGGTTACAAATGAAGGTAAGGACATACGAAGTTAAGAAAGTGGACTAATAAGTCTTCTCCAATGTGTACATCCTCACAATATGTTAAACTCTCCGCTCACCCAATTCCCACACTATCTCACCCCCAAACTTGAACTTTTATATACTTACATGGGGTGAGATATGTTTCCCTATTTCTGTGGCCTTTTCCAAATCACCACTTCAATACATTAATGGGACAAGCTTTTTCTGAATATATATTTACATAATCTTTCCTTTTTTTTTTTTTTTTTGAACTTCAAATTTACATAAGATAAAAGTGTGCTTATTTAATCACTTTGCACACTACTCAACGATCACACTTTTTTTTTTGTGCTTGCCCCTTCCTTTCATTACATATACCCATTTCATAACTTGGGCCATAAACCATAATTCCCCAAATCATTCTCCCAATTTCTAACCATAAATTACCATCATTCCCTAATCCACTTCCTCGTCAAGGTGGGTATAACATATTCTTAGTGCAAAAGGGTAGGAAATCGGGTATCAAAAGAAGGTGAACAACGGTCTTTAATGTGTCATTCTTTCATCCATTACTAGGCTCAAACGGGTATTCTAGCGATGATTTTATTTAAGTGACTAGATAGACAAAATAAGGCCAGGAAAAAGGGTTTAGAAAGAAATGCCATAAATACCGAATAACCTATTGACTTGTTATTGACAACCATGCAACAATGTTCTAGGGTCCCCGAACATACACCAAGTGATCCCATAAATTATTCTTAAGTTGATAACATGATCATGAAAATAATGTAAGTGAGAGGTGGTGCAATCATGCCTTTAGTAGTGTTAATGCAGTCCCAACTCTAGGTTAAACAATGGCACCCGCAATGGCTAATAAAAATAAACCCTCGGATCATCACCGACTATGGCCAACATCCCAAAATATAAAGAGAACAAAATTTTTTAAAATTTTTTCTATTTTTTGGAGGGTGACAACTATATACACTCCCCTATAAACCCACAAACTCGGAGAGATGCCTACCCCCAAACTCAAAACATGCAATGTCCTCATAGCATAAGGAACTAAAACATGCTTTGGGTTCAAAGGATGGCATGACACAACAAAACAAAAACAAAAGCAAATAAAATGTTACCTCGTTGGGTTGCCTCCCAACAAGCGCATTTGGTTAAGGTCGTTAGCCCGACCGTTGCTCGGTTTGGATTTCACCTTTCTTCCTTTGGCCCACTTTGCATTCTCGCGGGTCTTTACCTTCAAATTGATCCCCATATATAATCCCTTTTTTATTTCATTGTTTAGCACCAAAGGGAATATTTTACGATTACATTGCTTGGGCTCCACTTGTGGCCTCTCACCACCTTTTCATCATCACAAGATGGATGGGGTACCATGATGATGATCAAGTTTTCATTGGGATCACTACGGGTAGTCTCATTCGCATCATGAACCTCCTCACTATCCCTCTTCTCATCACCATATAAAGCAAACTCAAGCTCCTCAATGGCTATCTCATGCCATGTTTTCTCCACCGTTTTTGTTTCCTCCACATCCACTGTACAACCACTCACATCATCAAAAGAGGAACCATCTTTAGAGTCAACATTGGAGATTTCATAGACAAAATTCTCCTTTGCATCTTCCAAAGGTTTCTCTTCGAGTGACTGATCCGTAGCGGAAACATTAGAGATTTCATGGACAAAATTCTCTTCTGCGTCCTCCACGGTTTGCTCTCCATATTGTGGTGGTGGTTTAAAATATGGCTCAAAAAATGAGTCATAGACACACTCTTCCCCATCAGCATTTAGATACCAAACCAGGGTTGAAGGTTGCTCTTCCGCTTGCGTCTGTATAGGAGTAGTATCCGGCTCACGGTTCCTCAACATCTCTAACATTGTGATCATGTGTTCCTCCATCCTTTCCATAGTCTCCTTCAATGCTTGTTTTAGAGGTTGTGGAGGTATTGGGGCACAGTATGTTGGCGCTTGATTATTCCAAGTCATGTTTGCATGATTTTCCCACCCTTGACTATAAGAGTATGGGGGAGGATCATATTGTGGTTGCCATGACTCGAAATAATTTCTTGTTTGAACCTGTGGATAATACTCAGAAAAATATGTCCTAAACGGACACTGATTAGTAGTATGAGAATAAAATCCACAATTCAGACACGACTCATACATGTTGTACTGGTTCATTCTATGAGTCTTTGAGTATACAATAAAGAAATAAATACTAAAAAAAAAACTAACTATAAAAATAAGAAAAACAAAAAAAATATTTACACTACCTAAACAAACTTGTTAACCTAATCAAGTCCCCGGCAACGGCGCCAAAAACTAGATGGATAAAATCTCCCTCTAATTAAATTAACCTAGCAAGTGTACTAGTTACCGATGTAGTAGTATGCACAAGCAAGGGTCGAATCCACAGAGACTAGATTGGAAAACAAGAATGTAAATTAAAACAGAAAAATAAAATATGGGGTTTTGGTTTTTGTGATTTAATTATAATTAACTACTAAAGCAATAACTAAAACTAAACTAATAAAACAAATAAAAGCAATATTAAAGAATAGATTCACGAATTGAGTTCACAAATACTTTCACTCTATGCTATTCTCATGATGACAAGATCAATCTTATTCTTGGGTTCATTCACTTTAGTAAGAATTGAGACGGTTCGGTTGCCGGATTGCAATCCTAATACTCTCTTTATGTTCTACTTTCCGCAAGGTCCGTTTCACATGCAAAGGGTTCATGAAGTTCTTAAGAATATTTGAACCTAGATCCTTTTGATTTCCGCAAGGTCCTCAATTAGATCTAATTATTAAAATAGTGGTCAATGTATAATCGCCCACGCAAGTGAAGCAATATATACCCAATAATTCTAAAGCCAATTTATATCTTAACATATAATTGAAACTAAAGAATTAAGTATGAAGAATATTTTAACGAACAAGAATTAATATCGAATGGAAGAATTAAATCCAAAGCATAGAGATCTAGTATTTGTTACTACCAATCCATGAATCTAAGAAATTAGCTACTCATAATAATAAAATCAAGAACAAGAAATAAATTAAAGAACATCAAAACCTGGATTAATTGATGAATCTTTGATTATAATCCTTGAATCTTGACTAAAAGTCTGTACAAAAGTATCCCCCAAAATAAATTGGATGGAGTGTTATATTTATACTAGGGCTAAGGAGGTGTAAAAATAGGAAAAACCCTAGGATTCCTTGTTGAAAAAGGATAAATAAAGTGCTGGTGGCCGAATTCCCCAGGAGCCCTTGGTATTTTTGGGTTTCCAGAAAGGCCCTCCGAAAATTCCCCAAAGGTCCTCCAGAAATTCCAGAAAAGCCCTCAAAATTTTGGAAATTACTAAATAGCCCAACATATTTTGCATAATTCCTCAAAGGTCCCTAGAAAATTCCCCTATGGTCCTTGTGTGGGCAGCCGCCCAGAATAGGAGTGGGCAGGCGCCCACTTGATCAGCCTCTTGGCACTTCGGAGCTCAAATGTGTGATTTGTACTTTTTACGCGTAAACTTCCGGAGGCCATAACTTCTTCATACGAACTTCGATTTGGATGTGTAAACTATCGTTGGAGATCTCTTTTCGAGTAATATCCAATGGACTTGATTTCTAAGTGGTCACATCTCTTTATCTTTATTTTTTGTTCCGTTCTTTATGTTGGGTTTCAATCAAACATGCGCAGCAGAATTTAGCATTAAAATTTTTGAAACCCAAAGCCCATAGATCCGTTCATATGATTAAATCAAATACAATAACATGAATATAGGATAAAACTAACCCTTGATGGCTATCAAATTTTCTCTTGGTCTTTGGTGGAGATTTGAAGACTTGATCACGATCACAAAGCTTGAACACGAACTTTGAAGATGATGATTTTCACCCTCTAGCGGTATCCACACTTCGAACGAATATCAAAGGAGCTTCTTTGATCTTGGTTGCTAGACCAACAACTATGAAATACGCTTTCACAATTGATATGACTATATGGAATTTTTCTTTTGTGTATTATTTTGTTCTTCAACAAAAGATGTCTTAGAACAAAATAAAACCTCTCTCAAACTCTTTGGAGACTCACAAAAGGCTATCCCTGAAGTTCTGGCCGAACTCATCCTTTTATACACAAGCAAGACCTATTCCAAATAGGAATCTTGTGTCAAAAGACATTCCAAATCGAATTAGGAAAGTGCCAGCCGACAGTACTGTGCGGCCGCCCAGAATACACTGTGCGGTCGCACATCTATCTGAAACAAATTGGTACAATTTTGAGCTAAGTGTGCGGCCACCCAGTCCATACTCTGCGGTCGCCCACTTCCCCAGAATGTCCAGAATTTCCAAAATTCCAATATAGTCCTTTTAAAGATTCGTTCTATTGTGTGTGACCCTCTAGGATTATACTAAGTTGGCAATGGGTTCAAACATGAAACCATAAGATATGATTAGGTTCTAGCAAACCGTCATACCTACCCAAATAGTATAACTAGATACAAGTTCGCATTCCTCTTAGAATATGTCATAATCCTTTTGTCCACGATATCATTGAACACAAGTCATGGTCAAAGAGTCAACTTGTTTTGTTCAATACTTTCTCGATTCCGAATATGTTGATAATCCAAATGTCATTGATCCAATCAATTCATTTGAGTCCGGCAGAACATTTCATCAACATCATTCCTACGAGAGGCCCAAGCTTGATATCTCTCCGAAGAGGGACAAATCCATTTAGCTTATTATTCTTCCCTACGTGAATCCGATTATGCCAATCATACCCTTTATAACTACTCGGTTAAAAGTAGCGTTTGAATATGTCAAACATAATGTTCATCAAGTGGAAGACTATAATAACTTCATGTCTAAGGATTCAAATGACATAACTAATATGAGATATATGTTCGACATAGACCATGACATAAATCTCATACAGCGGGTCATGTCCAGTACCTTGTTCCAAACAAGTACCCATAAATCTAACATGATCATCCCATGATCATTTAGCCTTTATACTAGTGCTTAACAAGTACTAGGGATGGAGATTATTATAAGTAAACAT
Organism: Campanula takesimana; assembly: GCA_026119855.1. NCBI lineage: Eukaryota > Viridiplantae > Streptophyta > Magnoliopsida > Asterales > Campanulaceae > Campanula > Campanula takesimana. The sequence continues at coordinate 769,324 of JAOWBW010000044.1, forward strand.
GAACAACAATAATAATCAAAACATCTCTTTATTGATATGAAATAAATGATAACAATTACAACGTTTATTAAACGTGCCTAGGGCACCACTACTAACACTTTATCCTTCTTTTTCGCACTTTAACGTACAAGAATCCGTGCATTCCTTTGCTCCTTCCCTATACTCATAAACACTCCAAAAACCATCAAAACACCCAAGGTTGAGCATCTAATAAGTCATAAAAGTATATCATTTAGATGGGTAAAAACACATCCATCACAAGCCTAGGGCAACAAAACTTACATCAGCATCTTCATCTTCATCGGCATCTTCATCTGAGTCAGTTTCACACCAAACCGGCAAGGCCTTTTCTGTGCTTTCATCGGCAACAAAGCTTCGAGACTTTAGATGTCTCTTGCTAAATGACTTCCTCACATACTCATACTTTGGTTGAGGAAATTTGGAAGCAAAGTGACCAGGTTTTCTGCAATTAAAACAGACCAAGTCACCTTTGTTGTTCTTTCCATCGGTAGCACTTGTATAGGGTTTGTTGTAGCTTGCTGGTTTTTGAAATGATGGTGTGAATGACTTTTATTGCTGGTAATTTCCTTTCTGCATCTTTTTGAAGTCCTTAAACCTTTTGTAGTTTCTGGCGAAGGCGGCAAATTCGTCTTCTTCCATCGGTTTATCTGAGGTTACTTCTGAGGTTTTGGAACTGCAGGGTGTTTGATGGGGATGTATAGAAGGGAATTTGTTTGGAGGGAAGGATGTCTGCGACAGAGCTGATAGAGACAATTTTTTGAAATTTTTATCGAGAACGTTAAGTTTTTGCAGTTCTCTCTCATACAGAAATAGACTATACACAAGATTCTGAATAGAAGTCTTGTTTAAGTCTCTCACTTCTCTAACAGCAGTGACCTTGGTATGATACTCATTTCCCAAAGAACTTAGAAAATGAATATTTAGGTCTTTCATAGTATAAACCTTACCTAATGAAGCACATAAATTACTTACCTCGCAGAATATATCGTAGGCACTCCTTAGTGATTCACCATCTTGTTTCTTGAAGGATTCAAACTCAGCAATGCAATCGTAGAGTCTGTTGTCCTTCACCTTCTCATCACCTTCAAAGTATGCAAGGAGCTTGTTCCAGCATTCTTGAACCATGGAGCACAAGTCAATAAGTTTGTATTGCTTGTCATCCAAACCACAAGAGATAATGTGGCATGCTTTTCCATCTAGGGCAGCTGAAAGTTTGTCATCCTCAGTCCATTCCTCTCTTGGTTTTTCAAACAGAGTTTCTTCAATCTGAACATGGGTTTCTTGTTCGGTGTCACGGTCAGCATGTTGTGTCAGCGGCGTGGAGGGAATAGGTCGGTAGGTGGTTGAAACTTTTAATGGAATGATTGGACCACCTTCTATGACCTTCATTAACCGATCATCGATTGAGTTCATATACTTTATCATACGAGATTTCCAGACACCAAACTCGTTGACATTCAACAATGGGATGGTGGTGACGTTGAATGACTGCAAAGTCACTTATCAGTTTGCAAACTATTATCACTAAGCGTAGCGGAGAAGATGTGACTAAGTTTAACTCACTCAAAATCAGTAAGAAAAGGTTTTGAGAGCTTGGTTTAAACACAAAGTGATTTCCAAAAGTTCAATGCAGTTTCAAGAGATTGGTAAATAGAAATTACAATGAATCAGTAAGAACAAGTACAATCTGCCGGTGATAGAGTTCCAACCGGCAAGGACAAAGTAAGTAACAAGGGACACAATGATTTGGAGAGGTGCACAGTGTAAATACTGCTACGACCTCTACCAAGTTTGGTCAGAACATGGATTTGGGTTAAGAGCACTATTAGATATCCCTAGTCTATTACAAGAACGGCTTTGCCGGATACAAAGACTAAATTCTAGAGATCACTAATGGATCGTGATACAAATACTGACCAAGTGTTTTTGAGCGGCAAGTCCAAGAGAACTTATCTCACTCAGGTGGGTGTGTGAAAAACTTATCACTATATTCCTTATAATAATCTAGTTCGGGAATATTGACAATGTGATGAGTTTGTGCACAAGTGTATGTCCTATTAAATATTCTAATGATTATCTGGACAGAATGTTTGAGCTTCAATGAATGCTCTAAACAATCAACCCTCTTCAAAGCACTATTTTCACCAACCTTATTCAATGCTCTAAGTCCTCTATTTATATGAGGAGTTAATGACTTGAGCCTTGTGGAAGAAGGCTTGCAATTTGAATTTCCAGCTGGGTAGTTGAGGAGCATTAAATGCGGTATCTTTTGCATTAATGGCGGGGATTTGAAGTACACGCATGCTTGGAAATGTCTGATAGGTAAAGACCCCTTTGTCTCAACCGGTTACCTGCAAAACGCAAGTAGAGATAGAGTAGAGCTAAAAATAGCTTGGTGTCAGACGGCGCAGTAATCATGACAGAGCAGTTAAACTACTTTCGGATAAGACAGTACAAAAAGGACAAAGACAATCGGTAAAGTTGACTTTAAGGTAGAACGATGAAACCTGACTACTAGTAAAGTCCAGACTGTCCTTGTTGATTGTCATGTCGTCGGCAACTTGCTTTGTGAACTGAGTAGTAAGTTGATCGGCAACTTGAATGCTGATCTGCTGATTTGATTTCTGTTGTCCTCTAGCTGGTTTGCCTTGTATTGAAGAGCTGTAAAACACCTGTGCTGGTCACAAAGAATCTGAAGGGTACCTAAGAAGGTTCGAATAAAATTAGGGGATCCTAAGTGTTAGCTATGATTGGGATTAAGCAATTCTATGTCCTAAACATATATTTGAACAACATTAAGGTTATCTCTCTACATTCCAAATCTACTTTAATTTCCCCATTTCATATTAATGTAATTGTTTGACATGTAATCTTTAAGCATAAATCAATATAAAGTATTTCCTTTTTCTTTCCTTTGCAATTGTTAGCATTTTTCTCATATTAAAATAAGGACTTTTTTAGCATTAGAACACCTTTAGTAGCAAGACCCGCGTAAGTGGGGCATAGTGGGTGTTTAAGTACTTCCCACTCCATCACCTAACCCCTGAACCCTTCTCTCCCGAATCTTTGATTTTGTAACATAAAATAGGCTATTCTTTAGGTTTTTCTTATGTTCCCTTAATAACATAGGTGGCGAATCTACAATTAAAACCAAAATAGACATCCTAGGATAATTCACCGCTCTAGCCAAGTTGTGGTTTTTCCGGGATATCTACATGAAGGAGTGTCATCTTCCGGTGGAATTGGAATAGAAAGCTTATTGGGCAACCAAACAACTTAACATGGATTTGATTCTAGCGGGAGAAAAGAGGTTGCTTGATTTGGATGAGTTAGCAGAGTTGAGGCAAGATAGCTATGAGAGTGCCAAGTTGTACAAAGAGAGGACCAAGAGATATCATGACAAAAATCGGAAGCCCAAGTTTCTTCGACCGGGTATGAAGGTCCTCCGCTTTAACTCTCGCCTAAAACTCTTTCCAGACAAATTGTGTTCAAGGTGGACGGGTACATATGAGTTGGTTCGTGTCGCGACCCCGAACCCCGCGGGCCCGAGACCGCGATCTGGACGTCGACTTAAAACCAAAACTATGAATTACTGAAGTTAAAATTTCATTTGATACCAAAAGGTGATGATCCAAAGTTTTACAAAACCAAGTTTGATAAGAACCAATTACAACTATCATAAACTTCCACAAGTTTATGCCCAACAAAATACAAATATACAATTCTTAATGACGTCATTGTTTGGTACAACTACCCCAAAAGGTTACACATTTACATAATGTAAACCAACCTATAACAACCTTCCCCAAAAGAATGGATCGACACTCGACGTCCTCTTTCTCGTGATCAGCGAGACTAATCCTTAGCACCTGGGGGGGGTTAAGGAAAAACAAAGATAAAAGAAAAGGGGGTGAGATAAATCTCAATAAGTTACTAATGCAACTACATGACATGCTATGATGCAATAAGCAATAAACAAAAATAAATATCACATAGCACATAGCAATTATCATATATTAGATAGCAGCGGAAATAAACACATAACAAAGGATATAGCCAAGGTTTTCCAAGCCGGAACATCCAAATAAAGGATCGCTGCACAGCTTCAATAATCAACAAATCATCATCTTCATAATAGCATGAAAGCCGAAGAGAAAACCCCCGGTACCGGAACAATAACCAAATGAAGTGTCACAAGGGACGGGAGACATGCCACAAAGTCATGCTCCAAGTAAAGCTAAAATGCACACAAAGGAGCTAGCTCTTCTCACATCCAAGGCCAATCTGGAGGAGGGTAATAATTGGGCAAAACAATGGTCAACATCATAATGGACTTGGCTTGTGCCATCATAATATTTCGCATCGCCCGAAACACACACACAATGCCAGCTGGGCTTCCAAATAAATGCTAAGTAATGAATACTAGCTTAATTAAACAACTTAAGGTTCCAAAGTAGGGAACCATACCAAGAAGTCACCAAGAAAATGGGATGAAGCAACAACACACAATTAGAGTGTTCCAACAATCATAACAATGATAACACAATTCCCATATCACATTTGACCACAAGGATCCAGTTAATTCGAGTACCTAACCAAATTTACTCACTCATATCGAAGAGCTTAAGGAGAGCTTTAAAACGGTAAATTATACGCCTAAAACGGAGTTCGGACGAACAAGATATGGCCCTCGGAAGATTGGACAAAAAAGAGAAATAAATTTCACAACAGGGGAGAGGGTGCGCGCGCCTCCTATGGGAGGGTGCGCGCGCCTCCTAGATCAGAAGGGAAATCAAGCGTTGGAGGAGGAGAGGGTGCGCGCGCCTCCTATGGGAGGGTGCGCGCGCCTCCAATGGACAAAAGGTTTTTTTTGTTCAAGAGAGGCCTAAGGGTGCGCGGGCCTCCTTGCCCGGAAAGGAAAATTCCGACCAAATTTCTGGGTTTCTACCATTTCAAACCAAAACTTAAACCAACCCAAATCTTTCACCATTTCACAAATACTTGGAACCAAGACTTACAATATACACCACTATGAACCAAAACAACTTATAGACTTGTAATGGGGCTAAATAACACATCTAGAACCCAACCCAAGATTTCAAATACCAAATTTCCCAAAAATATGAATAAAATGCCAATCACTACCAAATCAACCCAAGATGCAATAAATAGCATCCATAACATCAAATAAACATGGAGTAGCATTTCTAGCATAAAAATAGGGGGAAAAGCAACTTACCCGGATTTCTCAAAGTTGACGGAATTCAATTCTTTTTGGTTCTACGCGATCCTATCGACGATCTAAACACATTTCACGTTTTAAGAAATGAGAAATAACTAGAAGAAGATGAAGAAAATGAAGAGAAAAGTAAAGAAAGAAAACTTACCCCAAGCTAGAGAGAGAGGGAGAGAGATGGCTGGGAAAATGATGAGGGAGGGAGAAGAGTAGGGAGGTGAGGGAGAAGAGAGGGAGTAGGGGAATTATTTTTGAAAAGTTACATCTAGGCCCCTCCCTTCCTACTAACCCAATACTACACTCCCAACTAACAATTAAGACTCAACAATACCACACTAGCACAAATGACCCAAATAAAATACTTAAGCATAAATATTATGAAACCTAAAATGCACACATAATATTTAAATAAATAATAATTTAAATAAATAAACAAGCAAATAGATAAATAATAATTATTTATTACTAATAAAATAGATCCTATATTTCGGGTCGTGACAGTTCGTGTTTTTGCCCATGGAGTAGTGGAGCTCAAAGATTTGAAAGATGGGACATTATTTAAAGTGAATGGACACCGGGTGAAGCCATATTATGAGGGGCTGTCTATTTTGGAAGATATCAATGAGATTGATGTAATTGATTTGACGGACCCGGAGGAAGCCACTTAAATCTTCATGTGGCATTATGTCCAGCCAACAACTTAAAACAAAGGCGCTTGTTGGGAGGCAACCCAACTAGGTTTGTCTTTTATTGCTTTATGTTTTTCCCTGTCAATCTATCATCATTTTGAAATTGGGAGTGTGTTGTTTCTTCAAATCCATGAGCACATAGCATACTTTTGGTTTAGGGTGGTGGTATTCATAAAAAAAATGTGTTTTATTACTTTTTTGTCCTTTATTTCTGGGTCGGTTCGAACTACGGTGACCTGAGCCTTTTATAGCATGTTCGCTCATTGTAAAGGGAACGTAGGCAATGAAAGTGCGGTCAAAAAGTTTGTCCGTGTCACCCTAACGGGTCTCTCTGGGTTTGTGGGTTTATAGGAGAGTGTAAATAGTGTCACCCTCCAAAAAGATTTTTATTTTTGAGTCATGGTTAGTAGTCATAAAGGATATTATGCTTGTGGTGTTTGTTTGTGGTGGTGTGCAGAAATCAGTCCAACCGACGAGAAAAAAGGAGTGCTGGAATTTGGACCAGACGCTCGCTTGGTATAGGTCAAGCGCTCGCTTTACTTGCGTAAAAGGGCCCAAGTTTCTGGACAAACCAACCGCCCGCTCATAAACCAGGTGCACGCGCGTATGAAGCCAAGCTCCCGCTTACCTAGGTATTTTGGGGGCTACTTTCTGTCTTAACCAAGCGCCCGCCTGGGTCCCCTTGAGCGCCCACTCGCTTTTACGGGCCAGAATCCAAATCTAACTAAAAGAGGGGATTTTGGGTAAATTTAACCCTAATCCTCCTCTTTCATCCCCTTCTCTCTCAAGAACTCTCTCCCCCTTGCAAACTTCTCTTTAAAAATACTCTCTCCTCTCATCAAATCTTACCCAAAGACCAAAAAATTCATCTTCCCTTCCTCCATTCTAACCCATCTACCCAACTTTCATAAGGATCCATCCATTTTTTGGGGCAAAATAGAAGAAGAGAACTCAAGTTTTCAACAGAGTGTTGTTGTTGACCTAGCGGAAAACATCACATAGAGGTAATAATAGGGTTGCAATCCACACACCATACCGTCCCAACCCTTAATCAAGTGAACGATTTCTTGAACATGTTTGGTAAATTTATTATTAAAAATAGCATAGAGTGAAGATAGTTGTGAACCCCAATCTGTGAATTCTTGTCATCCTTGAATACAATCTTTACGTTATTCTGCAGTTTAATTTAGTTTACTTTTATTGCTTAGTATTAATTTAGTTTTTAAACAATCAAAATCAAAAACCCCTGGTTACTTTTGTATTAATTAAATACACTTGTTTTCACTAAGTCTCTGTGGTTCAACCCTTACAATCGTACATTGCTACTTCGGTACTTGTATACTTGCAAGATTTTTATTACACGAGGATTTTATCCATCACATGTATTCAATTTCAAGTTACTCATCTCAACAAATCGAGCAGAAACATCAAACATTACCGTCGTACCATTATAATCTTGGATAGGAATAGTAAGTATTCTGCAATATCATGGTCAATTTAATTAGGATACCTACAAATAACTTCTAATTTGAACTTTGTTCGATCTACCGACATTGGTTTATATAACTTATCTATAAATTGACTGTAGCTCCATCTATATTGAGCCTTAAGAGCATATTTTAGCCCTTTTTCAAAACACATACCATTAATTGGTTGTTCATCATCCCATTAGTAGCATATGAAAATAAGTGGAACCCCATTGTAGATACCCTGGAAAAACCACCGCTAAGCCTAATGTGACGGATTATCCTAAAATATCTAATTGATTTTATTATTTGGAGGCGTCACCTATATTTTTAAAGGAACATAAGAAAAACCTAAAAGTCTACTATTTTTAAGAGAAAAACAGAGATTCGGGGGTTAGATTACGAAACGGGAAAGTGTCAGGGACCCGCCCCGCTCGGACTTAAGGCCGGTCTTGCTATTTTAGGTGTTCTTGTCTAAATGTCTTTCTTTTATGTTATTTATGCTAACAAGTATATATAAAAGAAAAAGAGAAATTAAAGGGGAGTTTAAGATAGAGGGAGATAACCTTTAGCCAACTTCAATGTAATGAAGTGATCATTTGGTCATGTCTCAATTGAAGGGATTGCATACATTAAAAAGACATGAAAGAAATAAGAAAGAAAAAAAGTTGTACCTTGGTTTGGGAAGGGGGAAGATGACTTCAAACTTTGTGAGAAAATAGTGTGTTTATAGAGAGAAAGTAGTGTGTAGAGATTTTGGTAGAGTTTTGTTTTGGTGCTAAAAGTTGGTGTCCTTCAAAAGGAACCTAGGAGGTCCTTGGACCCATGTCAGCCTCATAGTTGCACACAATTAAGCTCCGATATTTGAGTAGTTAGACCCACGTCAGCCTCACAGTTCTAACTTGGAAAATTCACATGAAATGTCTCAATATGACGTGTATACAATTGCAAGTTACTCATCTTAACAAATTGAGCTGAAACATCAAACATTACCACCGTACCATTATCATCTTGGATAGAAAATAGAAAGTAATCCATAATATCATGGTCAATTAAATGAGGATACCTACAGATAACTTTCACTTGGAACTTTGTTCGATCTACCGACATTGCCCTATATAACTTATTATTAAATTCACTGTAGCTCCATCTATACTTTAAGAGAATATTTGGAACCTTTTTCAAGACACGGATCATTAAATAAATGTTGATCATCCCCTCCCTAGTAGCACATGGAAAATTGTGGAACCCCATTCATTAATAACTCTATAAAATGTAATCAAAGATTAGAAATGACACTATACTCAATCAAGGCCATCCTTTTGTGGATAATATCTTACCAAAAGCAATGGGACAACTTCAAAAAATAATGTTCTTGGAAAGCTCAAGATATCACCCTCCACCCACTAGAAACGCATATGGAAGGAGAAGAGATGAGAGAACTGCTACAACAAATGGCACAAACAATGACACAAGAAATACAACAAGGACTCTTGATTCTAGCAATGGAAAGACTCTAGAAGAATATCTCAAAAACAATGACACTGGAAACTTTCTAATTCTTATTTCAAATGGAGCATGGAAGGCAAATACAAGATGTGCAGGCTTGGGATGGGAACTTTGGGACAAAAGAAACGGAAGAATCGCGATTGGAAGTCATTCATGCAAAGCTCCTTCAAGCATTCACTCTAAATGCTTAGCAATCCACAAAGGCATAGAGCGGACAACCGGTTAAAATTTTACAAATATCAAAGTATTAACGTACTCTCAATTGGCATGCTCCTTCATCAAAGGTTCTTTACCAATTCCTCAATCTTTGGAAACCAGTTTATCGGATATTAAACTCTATATTAATTTGTGTGAACTCTTCAATATATCTAAATTTGATAGGCAAACCATAAGGTTTGCCCACAACAATGCTTTAGAAATTGTACCATAACTTTATTGGCACATAACCAATTTTCTTAAATATATAAGCTCCTGCGTTGGTAAAAAACATTTTCCATTAATAAATGACAACAATATCCTACCACTCATTCTCCTTCTTAAACACATTTAACCCTGTCTAATGTAGACACCCCATTCTGAACTGCTCATTCATGATTATACTACCCTTGGTCTCGCCTTTATGTTTTGACAATGACTTGTTAGTTTCGTCAAGTTTTGTTAGGTCTTTGACCAACTTCGTTAGGTTTGAGCTTAACTGACTAACAAAATGTCAAGAGAGAGCAAAACAGTGATACTGTAAAGCTTGTCTCGAACGAGACAACCTCAGATTCGTGTATGATTCACTTTATTTATCGGTTTTGATCTCTTTCTTTTCCAATACTCTTACTCTCCTAATCCAGAATTAACCTAATTATGAGTTGTCTAGTACGAGAAAACATCTCCAGATTCGTGTCTGATTCACTTTCGTTATCAATTTCGATCTTTTTCTTGGTCAATACTTTCATAATCCATGAAAAATCTAAATTGGTGAGTTCCTAGAGAGTTCCTTACCTAATTCTCCACTCAAAATAAGAACTTTGAATCTTACAAAACTTATGAATTATTTTCTTGGTGGAAATGTCTCTAATCACTGTAAATACTTGGTTCCCCTTCCTTGTATTTTACCTACTCTCTCTCTCTCTCTGTATAATTCTTCAGAAATCTCTCTAAATTCGTCCACAAACTTGGGGATTTAGATCTCAAGCCTTTTTCTAGGCTATAACTCGAATACTCAACGTTCATTAAAGGTAAATTCCTTAATCTTTTTTATTCTTCTCTCATCTATCCTATTATTTTTTTTAGTAATGTAATATCATAAAAAAATATTAGCCAAGAGCCTCTTCAACTCACGAAGATGATCTCGAAGCACATAATTCGACATTCTCAATATTAAAGAAATTAATTATTGTTTTATTTGCTTTATATATTTACGTTGATATGAACAAATTGATGATATTTATAAGCAAGACCAAGCCTAGATTGGGTGGATGACACGCCCCAAGTCCCGGGATTCCCTAATAGAACCTCGAACCTGGTGCGCGTAACTAACAAGAAACAAGAAACTAACGGGAAACAGGAACAATACCTGTTAAAAACAAAACTGACATGACGTATATACTCAAGAGTAGGGAGCTAAGATAGCTCACACGAGTTCTAGACCAAGAAAATTAAAACCAAACAAGGTTACATACAGCGGAAGACATGCCTAGTAAATAAGCTGGCATCAAGAACTGTCTAGGGACAACAAATACTACCCCAATACAAGCCCAGAGTTTAATTAACTCATACAAGATCGTCCTTACCAAAATATAAAAGGACACTAACTTCGAACAAGAATATCCTGCTGAGTAAATTCCCAGCTAAGTCGAGCCTCACTGCGTACTATCCCCTGCTTTCCTGGGGGGGGGGGGGAAACAATTAAACAAATAAAGGGTGAGATAAATCTCAGTAAGCTATTAACATGCAACTATATGTCATGTTATCATGCAATACAAGTAGATACTCAACTAAACATATATCAAGTATCATCAAGTAACAAGTATAGGAGAGGCTAAGCCCACTCAACAAGTAATCAAGCTCAAGAAAGGTTCAGGTAACAAGTAGTCAAGTAGAGTGAGAGGCTAAACCAGCTCACAAGATGCACATAGGCCTATCACGCATTGTACCTGAATCCTTCCTTATTTCTCCCAAGAATACCATTTGTTGTCGATGCTTTTCTAGCTGAGGACAACCAAGAACAGGAACAAGAGACTACTGTGCAGTATATAAGAAGACCTGGTAACCAGTGTCATCCACAATAACAAGATCCACGTGGTGTTCGGGACGGGAGAACAGTATATAAGGAGACCTGGTATTCAGTGTCATCCACAATAACAAGATCCACATGGTGTTCGGGACGGGAGTTAGCATTCACTTAGGTCAGGCTTATTGCTCCAACCAAGGAAGCTATGCCCTTACTATGGCCAGTAGTAAGGGGTCGGGCGGAAATACATAGGGACCCGATTGTCACTTAAACCCCAGCTCTCGCGACAAGCGTGAACCTATATATTTTCGAACAAGCAAGGAGAACCAGCTGGACTCACCAAGAATGCACAAGTAGATATTTACTTGAACTACAGAACAGAACTCAGTCCCTTATTAGTGGACTACTCTTTATGCACCATGTAATCATGTATCATGTGCTCACGAGAATATGCACCATGTAACTATGTATCATGTGCTCACGAGAATATAAGTATCCATACTCAATTATTGCGAATACCAATCAGGTTTAACTATGGCACATAAGTGTCCATGTAACACGATCAATTCAAGTAAGAGTCCATTTATAACAGACTTCAGTCAAGTAGTAGGGTATTTCACTTTGTCACGTGCCAAGTTTGCACGTACATATTCATATCACGTTTAACACATTAAAGTGTTTATCACGATACCCTTACTATCAAGTAGAGCCCAATACCTTAGACTCTAAACACGTAGTAGAATAGGTCACATCATACCTAGTCACAGTCATATCTCACATATATGTATCGTTAATAATCGAATACATTTTCTAACACATATTGTGTTCTATAACCATTCTTATTAGTTTAAATCGTAGTATTCACGATTATATGAATTATCTTCATATTACACTAGTCCCTATTTTCTTTAGGAACCATTTCAAGACAAGATATCTTCTTCATTCTTTATATACTTCATTAAGTATATACATGATTACACTAAATCACTTACACTTTAGTGCTTATTTATAGCACTTCCAATATACACGTATCAAGTTCACGTATGTAGTAGAGTTAATCATTCTCTATCTAGTTCCATATCCCAACTCTTTTGGTTATTCATACCATGTACCAATCAATCAAGAAGCCACATTATATCAAGTAAATATATGCAAGATTTGCATATACACATCAAGACTCTTTCAAGTTATTACCATATTCATGTAATGGTTTCAAAACATTCAAGACAATCAAGACAGTCAAGACTTTTACAAGATTTTATTATCTTGTATTCAAGTTCTCAATCCATTTTCTTGGATGGTTAAACATGTACAAGAGTTAATTAACTTATACTTAAGTTATCAATCCAACTATTTGGTTATTTAAGACAAGTACATGATTTACTCATCTTATATTCACGTTTTAATTAAGAAGATTAGCTATACATCTCCCAATCGAGTTTACGATCCTATTCCTAGGATATTCAAGTTCAAGACATTAGTTGGTGTCCTTTAGGTACACAAACTTTAGCTACGAGAGGGGAGACTAATCCAATATTCGTGGACTAGCTCAACGGGAAACAAGCTTCAAGAAATCAAGAAGTCACATTGTTATCAAGCAACTATGTGCGATGATTGCACATACAAGTCAAGAATATTTTTTATTCACGTTAATGCTTATTCTGAGCACTTTCGAGTTTACACCTTACCCATATATTGGTGTCAAGGCATACACAAGATTTATTAATCTTATATTCACGTTTTAATCCCTTTTCTTTGGATGTTCAAGTCATGTACAAGATTTTATTGTCTTATACTTCAAGTTTTATTCCAATCTTTGGACATTCAATCATGTATAAGAGTTATACACTTTACTCTTACCAATTTTCAATCCTATTCTTAGGATGTTCAAGTTCAAAACATTGTTTTATACCCCTAAGGTGCACAATCCTTGGCTTCAAGACAAGCATAACACATAAGTGCTTGTTCATAGCACTTTTAAGACATATAAAAGAGTTGTTCCTTTTATACTCAAGTTCTCATTTTAATTTAATGAGTAATCATGTTCAAGACTCACTTCTGATACCCCTAAGGTATCACAATACTTACTAGGACATCTTATCCTAAGGCTATATGCCTTAACAAGGGTTATTTCCAACTTATACATCATTAAACAAGTTTTACAATTTTTCAGGACATATGGGCGGCCGCACAAAATGGTGTGGGCGGTCGCCCAAAATCAGGCTTCCCAAGAACAAAATACTTCAGATAGATGGGCGGTCGCCCAGCCCAAAATGGGCGGTCGCCCAAGGCCCAAAAATGCCAAAATCCGAATTCTTTCTCAGGTTAAATAATTTTCCGTCCCAAGCGTAGGAGTAAAACCCACTAACACTTTCTAACATTCAAGAGTGCATTTTAACATGTTCAGAACACTTCTATAGGGACACTTTATTAATTTATCACCGTCCCACAAGTAATAGAATAATTCTCTTTTATTCCAATTTAATATTTCACCGTCCCCAAACGTATAAGTACAATTTTATATTATACTACTATACCCATTTAGGGATACTTCCATTCATTTCTCCGTACCACAAATAATGGTACAATTTTTATAATAATATTTAAATCGAGTTACTATTTTACCGTCTCACGAATAGGAGTACCATTTTTTTTAACTTTCCCAGGATACTTTGCAAGCCTATTTCATTCCTTTATTTCATACGAATACTCCCTTCGTACCAAATTTACAAGTATCACAAAAATTGCTCAAAACACAATTTTAACAAGAACAAGTAGCGGGAATAGCATATATACATGTTATTACAAGTAAGGGGGAGCTAATAGCTTACCTAGTCAAAAATCAAGTTGACCCAAATTAATTTCTGATCGGTCTGGAACGCTCTATTCAACGCCACGAATATTTATCCGGGACCGGAATCACGAACAGAAGGATAATTAAGCTCGAGGAGTCGAGAATAGGAAGAATCCTAAACTTGGCTTTTGGAACAGAAGGAGTGTTCGTAATGTTTGTTTGGGGATAATGATCCCAGACAAACAAGATATACTTGCAAGTTTCGAGAAATTACACTTAGGACCCTCAAGTTCTAACTTTGACAAAAAGGCCCCTAAACTTTCAACTTTGACATTTAACCACCTTAATTTTCTAAAGTAGTTAAATAATTAACTCAAATAAAATAGCATATAAATATGCTAGTCAAGAATTTAACAAATAAGTCAAATATTTAACGAAATTAAGGATGGGCGTTACAGTGGAAGTGGTGCTTCTTGATTTTTCTATTCCATAATTTAACCCCTGAACCCTCTAATATATAATACGGTTTATGTTCCATGAAATAATATAATGGCAACTCGATAAATAAAAAGAGAACTTAATGCTTTTGTTCACCATTTTCACAGTGGAAATACTCTATCTTAAATAAAACTAAAACTAAAACTCCGAAAACTCACTCGTGGGGTAACTTTAATCACAATCCTTTCCTCATGTTCGATCGTTACAGTTCTTTTAAAAGACATTTAGTTTGAGGTATAACCCAAGTCACTCTAAAAGTCGTCAAGCTCCCATACCATTGCAATGGCAAACTACCCCAATTACTTCTTAGGTAAATGATGCTTCCAATGATAATACACAAGTTATGGAAATGATGTCCAAAGAAATCAAGGCTCTAAAGAACTATCTCGAGTAAGAACAAAGGACTCAAGTCGAATAAATGACCAACCTTATGGCAAGACTCAACAAGCTAGAAGTCATGGAGGTCACGGAGCCAAAAGATAAAGACTAAATGAGTTTTGGTGTTCTTGATCTTTTGATTCTCAATCTTGGATAGAGAATTATGTTTCTAAACCATGTGTTGAAGTTATGAATAACGGATGGTGTGTATTTATACTCTTAAATCCTTAACCCTTAAGGATTAAGAAGTCTAAATCCCGTCACTCACTAAACAAGCCAATGGCCTGGCCCAGCATCTGTACGGCCGAGTACTTTACCTTGCACGCCCGTGCAAGCCTTTGGCCAGTTAAACCTTGCTCCCAGATGACTTGTGCACATGTGTTCCATGCCAGGTACCGGCCGTGTAACCTCCATCAGAGGCCAACTTATTTTGTCCAGGCTTGCACATGTGTGTCCTTTGAGGAGCACGGTTGTGCAACCCAATAAACTCATTTTTCGTTTTTTTTTTTTTACAATACCCTCTATATGTGTGACCCAATAGAAATGTATTATGTTGGAAATGAGGTCGATATAATCGATTCTCATAAATTATGAGCAGACTTTAGCAAGCCATCATGACTACCCAAATAATACATCATCTAAGTCCGATGTTTCCTTTATAAAACAATCACAATACATTTGTCACGCGATATCATATTTGACATAAGTCATGGTCCACGTCAACTTATATTGTCCAATGCTTTTCTCGATCCCAAGTAAATTGATATGAGAAAATGATATTGATCTCATCAATTCATTTGAGTGCGGCCACATATTTTATCAATCTTACTCATCGAGGGGCCCAAGCAGATATCTCTCCGCAGAGGGACAAATCCTATCTTGTCTTACCATTCTTCCCTATAAGAATCTGATTATGCCAATAAATTTCATTATTATTGCTCAGTTAAGGATACCATTAAATTATGTCAAACATAACGTTCATCGAGTGGAGGATCATGATAATCTCAGGTCTAAGGATTCAAATGATATAAAACTATCATGAGATCTAATTATGATATTTGACTATTACATAAATCTCACAATGGTTTAATCCAACACCTTCTTCTCCAACGAGTGCCCACAAGTTTAATCTGCATCTACATGCATATAATCAACTCATGATTATCTATTAAACTCATGTTAGTTCTTCATAAGTACTAGGGATAGAGATTATTATAAAAAACATGCAAAAGATACAATAATCAAGCAAGTAATCTCTATTACATGTGAAATCATAACATAACATAAAAGCCTTTCTCAAGGGCCTAGTGCATAATCACCAACAACAAAGTTACAAGATGAAGCCTCAACTTTTAAGAACTCAAGAACTACACTTCCACATTGGGGCTTCGTCTATCCTCTCCCTTTTTCCTTGAATAAATAAAATAAAATATTAGGTAAATGTCCTTGTATGTACTCGAAGAGTCTATTTGTCATTCTAGTCCATCTTCTTCCTCTTTAATTACTGTCAAGTAAACTATCGAGTCTGTCTTGGATTCCCTCATTAATAAAAGTCGTTATCATCCACAATTACAAGTTGTTCTATCTCTTGAATATCTTGCAAATTCTGAAAAAATAGTTAGCTCAAACAAAACATGACAAGAATTTACAAAGTTAATGATAAAGTTATTAAAGGACAATGGACCCACAAACAACAAACCGTGAATGTCACAAGAACAAAACTGAAACTTTGCAAATGATAATAGTTATGTCTAAACAAGTTAGAGAATGAAAGCTATCATTAGAAGACCTAGAGGTTACACATCATCACACATCACACTCATGCTGAAAGTTAATGAACAACAACGGGAGAAAGTCAAAGTCGTTGATGTCAACATTCACCCTAAGAAGAGTGGGGCTTATTGCGCCGCTTCTTTCTCTCCCTCCATGTTTCCTTGCTCACTGCTATGTTAGTAAAGCACGAAAGAGAGCAAGTGGGACTATTGTGTGAAAGAATGGATGGCGATGTATGCGTTGAAGAAGGATTGAAAAGGAGAGGTGCCATCAGTTTGATGAAGGGAGTGGTATGTCGTTACTACAGTTGAAGAAGAAAGGGGTCTGTCTTTTGATGGAGGGTTAAGGTTAGGGTTAACTCTTGATAGGGATGAATGTGGGATATATTGTATAAGGATAATGGACATTTCTTTAGGTGACATTTTTATAAAGAAATTTGACTACAGGTATACATAGGGCTGTAAATGTGTCGAGTTGAGGTGAGTTTTGAGCTTGAGCCTATTTTGATCGGTCGAGTAAATCAAATCGAGTTTCAAGCTGTTCGCGAGCTGTTCGGTTCGATATCAAACTCAAGTTCTAACAAGTCGAGCTAGAGCTTAGGTTTTTTCAGAAAAAATCGACTTTAGATGAGGTCGTGTTCGAGCCTTATTGAGCTCTAGTGAAAATCTGCATTGGATAGTTTGAAACTGTAAATTATTAAAGAGTATGTATCATTTCATCAAATCAATGCTATTGTAAACATTATACTTCTACGAACAAATTTTAATAATTGAGTGAGTTCGAGCTTATTGAGCCGAGTTCGAGCTGACTGCGATCAGTTTTTCTTTTTACGTATCAATGAGACTATTGAGCGGAGCTCGAACTTGAGTTCTAGTTATTCGCAAACAAAAAATAATTTGAGGTTTTATGAGCTAAACGAGCTGAGCTCAAATGAGTGGATATCGATCAAAACTGTCGAACAAGCCGAACACAAACTTGCTTGATAACAAAACGAGCTTGAAAAGTTGGTTAAGTTGGGTGAAAAGTTGGTTAAGTTGGGTTCAGCTCGAGTTGGAGCTACACCTCAAGGAGCTTTGCGAGCTATTTTCATTCCTTTGCGAGGTAGTTGCGTTTAACCATTTGAGTTGTATACTCCTTCCGGCTCACCTCACTTGAGACTTATTTTCATTTTGGTCCGTCCCACCTCACTTGAGACTCCTTAAAATAGAATGCTTTTACACTCGCAACACTAATCAAATTACTATTCCTCTCACTCATTTTTTCTCCTACATTACTTACTTTATAATCATAACATTTCTTTTCTTTAATAGTTTTTCTAAATTCTTGTTCTCAACATTAAAAAAGTATCAAATGAGGTTGGATTCAGGTATAATGGAGGGAGCACTCAATAATTTTACGAAACAGTCCTAGTTGTACAGTACTTAATATGTCCACGCTTCCATTTGCACGGAAATTAAAAAAATGGAAGAAATGATGTAAGTGTTGTGAGTGATATCCACCCTCTCATTTGCACGGAAATTAAGAAATGGAAGAAATGATGCAAGTGTTGTGAGTCTAAAAGTAAAGTAAAAGAAAGAATGAGTGGGAGAGAATAGTAAGTTGATTGGTGTTGTGAGTATAAAAATAAATAGGAGAGAGAATGAGTGGAAGAAATAGTAAAATTTCTTTGTCATTTTAGAAGTAGACATATACTCGAGACAGACTAAAAAGAAAAAGTGGACGTATACTCTAATACATACTCTAATACGGAGGGAGTCCCTGTTAATTTTACGAATTTTAGGGGCGTGAGTAAAGACACTCCTTAACCATCCGTCTTACCGACAAATATATCAACGGCTATCAACCACCTTTCTTGGCCACTAAACACCACAAAAATGTTGAGAAACCTCCGCGCACGGCGGCGACCCCGCTACGGCACTCACGTTTGCGCCGCAATTGCAGCCCTTCTCCTCCTCCTCTCTGTCGCTCTCCTCTACAGTCGCCTCAGCAATGACCGTCAATCCCACCTAGTCCGCACATCCAACGATTCCAATCTCGACTCTGATCCACTTCTCGAAGACGCCGATCCGGACGACCGTAACTCTGGCAATGGTTCAGAAGACCGAATCGACGAGCTAGACGAAGTTTTCCAGGATGATTCCGATACGTCTAGGGTTCCCGACGAAGACGACATTCTTCGAGGGGTAGAAATTGAAGAAGACGAAAATGACCAGTCCAGGGTTTCCAGGTACTACTTCGATCACGTGAATGGGGTAATTCGACGCGCATTTGACAAACGATCGATCGATCAATGGGAGGATTATGTGAGCTTTGATGCGAATTTAGGGCTAGAGGACAGTACAAGTAAGGTTTCGATTGCATTTGCTTCGGATGATGTAGCACTGGATGAAAATGTTAGAAGGAAGGTTACAATGGTTAAGGGAATAGAGGATGCACTTTTGTTGAAGGTTGGGAGTGGAGTTTCCCCGTTGAGGGAAGGGTGGGGAAGGTGGTTTGATGCGAAAAGCGATTTTTTAAGGAGGGATAGGATGTTTAAGTCACACTTGGAGCTGTTAAATCCTTTGAATAATCCATTTTTACAAGACCCTGATGGGACTGGAGTGACTGGCCTCACTAGAGGGGATAAGTTGGTCCAGAAGGGGATCTTGAATCAGTTTAAAAAGACGCCTTTTCTTGGAAAAAAACCACTGGGGATAGTGCAGTCCACCGATGAATCCATATCTACAGCGAAAGCTCAGTTGTCGGAAGATTCAAGGAATGGTGAGGCTAAAGGAACGGACATTGTTGATGAAGGAAGAGCTGAGATGAAGAGAGCAGAGAGAAGAACTTTAGATGATAATGATGCCAATAACAGGAGTGAACATATTCAACTGGTAACTGAGGAAAGTCAGAGTGACAAGAAGAGAGTGAATTTATCCGCCGGAGTGATGGGATCAAAGAATGAAAATTCTAATGCTAAATTTACTTCTGAGTTCTCAGGTCAAGTATATGCTGATGGCAAGAGATGGGGTTACTTCCCTGGCCTGTATCCTCATCTGTCTTTCTCCAACTTCATGGATGCCTTTTTCAGAAAAGGGAAGTGTGCAATGAGGGTGTTTATGGTTTGGAATTCACCGCCTTGGATGTTCAGTATTCGACACCAACGAGGTCTTGAAAGCCTTCTGTTACACCATCCAGATGCATGCGTGATAGTATTTTCTGAATCTCTTGAGCTTAATTTCTTCAGTGGTTTCGTCAAGGATGGGTAAGCCCTCAAATCTACATAGCTCGTAAATCATATTATGTTTGGTGTTTGACTTGAGTCATTTAGTTCCATCTTCAAGTAAATTGATTTGTTCTTTTAAGGTTGTTAGTTATTTTTACCAATGTGCACGTTATGTGCCCCTTCATTTGACTGTGTTGTCTATCAAGTTATTTTTGTCTGGTAGGGCGGGGTTTTACATGTTGCATATCTGTTTGACTTTGTATCTTTTGTGATTGTAATCAAGATATATAACATCTAGAAATCATCAAAGATGTGTAATTCCTCGATATCCATATCTTTCTATATGAATATTATTATTCTCAAGTGTGCTTCATTTAGTAGGTTGTGGTGTGTTAAGTTACCGACTGATCTATAGGCTTAAGCTATCAGGTAGGACTAAACAATGTAATCATGCCTTTTGACCCTCCCCCACGTGTGGCCCGATTCATTTTCACATGTGGAGAGATCAACAAACATTCCACTTTCCGACCATGCCCAAAATGCAATTTTAGCTCACATCAATACCAGATATTAACTGCAAGCGGGATGATTTAAACCCTCGCCTTGTCAAATCAGGGCTCTCATACCATGTTAATTAACCAATTATCTATAATCTTAAGCTATTAGATAGGGACTCAACAATGTATATCCTGCTTTTTCAATGAGCGATTCAACCCAGAGGAATTCTCGTGCATTTTGAGAAAAAGCTATGTCCTTTTCTTTGTTAACAATAGAATAATATTTTATGCTTCTCTTTTAGCGTCAGCTTTGGATGCTTAAGGTGTGCCTGTAGCTGCAATAGCAAGAGGCTGGAGGGCAGTTTTGCACCAGCCTTTCCTTTTGTGTTTCCTTTCTTTTAATTCCACATTTTATATTGAGCAAAAATTAGAATGATTAATATGTAAATGCAATTAGTTCTATTTTCAAATGAATCATTGTTGTTTTTGGAGTTGTTGATATGTACGGGTTATACTTCACATACTTAGGGCACTTCATTCGGTTAAGCTGGCTGTAAAAAATTCTGTGTTAATGCACAAATTAAATACTTAAAACGTAAAAGTCATCTATTTTTGTATTAGTCATGATTGAAATCAATTTGCGCAAGTATAGAAAAAAATTGATCCATAAAGACTTTTTCACAGTTTCAAGCTTGCTGTTGCCATGCCCAATCTGGATGAGCTGCTGAAGGACACACCAACACACGTATTTGCCTCGGTATGGTTTGAGTGGAAGAACACAAAATTTTATCCCACTCACTACAGTGAGCTTATCCGGCTTGCTGCTCTCTACAAGTAAGCAATGTACATCTATATTATGTTAGTGATTTAGTCTCTGTAGACAGAATAATTTTAAAGATGGAGTATATATTTTGGCATATTGCAGCCACAATTAAGGAAATGCGTTAAAATATGGATAAAATAGAACAATCATTGCCGAACTCAATTAACGACAACAAAGACGGGTTTTAGTGTTTTACCAAGTTCACTCCAAAGTTAAATTTATGATGATCGAAATCCGTAATTAAAATATCTGAACAGATTTTAGTTTTTCTGAAAATTGTGATTTTTGACAAAATTTTGGCTTATAAATATACTAAGAGATGTCGTTTGTACTAATAATTGGTTTTTGACAGAATTTTGGCTTATAAATAGTAGGGAGAACTCCGTTTTGTCCATCGTACTTTGGGTCGTGTTTCACTTTTACCATCAAACTTTATTTTTTTCATTTTTACCATCGTACTACAAACAATGGTGTCATTTTATACCAAATTCGATATTTTATACCCAAATTTGTTTCAATTTTACCATTGTACTACAAACAATGGTATCATTTTACACCCAAATTTGATATGAAATGACACCATTGTTTGTAGTACGATGGTAAAAATGAAAAAAATAAAGTTCGATGGTAAAAGTGAAACACGCTCTAAAGTACAATGGACCAAAACGGAGTTTTCCCTAAATAGTATTATGTTATCATCTTTAGAAATATTTTCCTTTGATGAAGGTAAGTATTTTCCTTTGAGGAAGCTAAATATTTAAAATATTTTTCAGCGGGGTGTGCTTTTTAAACCATCTTTTACAATTTTAACATGACTTTTTCCCTCAAAGTTTCATCACATGTCAGGGATGTGATTATGAGTGTGCAGTCACTGTTCTACATCGGCATCTGGTTAGACATTTGACAGTCCAGATATGCATTATGTAGAGAATATTGACAACGGTAGAGGTTAGGGGGAAAGTTTGGATGGTAAATGGTTTTAAACTGCTTAAAAATACACAAGGTTCTAAAAGCGAAGCTAAAACAAAGTACAATGGTTTGTATGTGCATTAGGCCATCCAAAGATGAATACTCTTCATGTCTCTTGAAATCTGGGCTTCAACCAATCTTTAATGAGTTCTTCCTTCAGGGAAGGAAAAAGACCCATGCCGGTGGCGTATATAGTGGTGGAACGGTGTGTGAGCTTGGTTTTAACGATGAAATAATAACGTTAGTTAGTTCATGCGTAGTTTGTTGTGCGAGTGTCTTGAATGATTTAAGGGTTGGGAAGCTAAAAATGAAGCGGGACCAGAGCATGAATATTCCATAAAACCTAGGGAGTGAGGAGGGATGTTCTAGGGATGTTACGAGATAAAATGACCAAAAATAGTCCTTGAAAAATGTCCAACGCATCAGTTCAGGATGGAACAAAGGACAATTATTCAGCTGTCCTTTGCTGTAGTACAAAAGATAGACTGTCGTGTTCCATATGACATGGGATGGATAATATCATGTTATCATCTTTATAACTATATTTCTTTCCCTTAATGCTCAAAGACAAACTTTGCATTTTGGAGCTGAACCTCCCTAAAATGTCCCAAGTTACGTATGAATGTTTCAGGAAGCCCGGAAAATTGTAAATGACATTGTTGACCTATTAAACGATGGTATGAGTTCTGGAAGATCCCAGAATGTGGCGTGTACACATTTACTCTAGAGTTGTTCAAGCTCTCACTCTCATTCCAACAATTTACACTGTAATCTCATCAATTTGGATAAATTGTTAACTCTCAGTTGTCAAACCTATTACTTTCTAACAGTATCCACAAAATGATCTATAGTTAAGAACATCAAAGTCTATTGCCTAATATAGAAAAACTTGTAAAGTATCAATTTAGAATAAATATCTAAATGGAGGTCCAGTTCAGTTTTAATAGGGAAAGTAGTCTGAAATTTTTGGGGTTGTGTATTGGTGGATATTGGTTACAACATACAATTAAATAATTGAAAATCTTAAAACTCTTAGAAAATTAGAATAAATATCAAAACTCCCATAAAGTAGCATTGAAACTTGAGGGCTTTATTAGGCCATATTATTATCCTCTGTCATGTATGATTAGTTTACCTATTAAGAGTTGTTAGGAATTCAGTAACCTAGCAGTATGAAAAAAAGGAAGAAATAACAAGCAAGAATCCCACACAAGGACACAATGATTTGGTTACCCAGTTCTTCACTAGAATGGACTACTTCTGGGGCGCTGTGTTACCGGCTGATTTAGTTATGGAACGTCACGGGCCTTCGGGTTGTTAGAAAGGAGGATTTGGTTAGAAGGTTTGGGGCAGCTTTTCTTAGCTATGTTGCTGGAAATAATGGCAGGGGAAATAAACAAAGTGGCTGGGTAAATAAACAAAAAACAAAAAAAATAATAGAAGTGGGAATTTTTTATTGAGAATTCCCCAAACTCCCTAATACTTTCTTTGCCTCAAAACTTAGATGTTTATTCCATTATTTAGTAAGCCTTTTATAGGCTTTACAAAGATTCAAGAATTTGTTATCACAATTAATATCTTAATCCTTATCCTAGTCAATCCTTATCTTTGATTGTTGTTTGATATCCTTGGCTCTTGACTTTCCCCCTTTTGCCTATTGACTTTCCCCCTTTTGTGTTGGTACTACTGTGCGCATGCATCATTACTCCCTCCGTTGACATCAAGCTTGTCCTCAAGCTTGAAGTTTGAAAGGTGAAGTCACTCCGGATCAAAATTATTCCTAGCTGCTTATCATATGTTGGGTTTGGCAAAAATCGAGGTAAAGGAGTTTGGCAAAAGTGGAGGCAAAGGAGTTAAAGGAGTTCCAAAACTCTGGTTGCTCATTAGAGATTGAAGGATGGGTTTAAGAAGATGTCGGTAGGAGGTGGTTCAGGAGGTGGTTCCTCTGTCTACGTCACAATAATTTCTCGATCACAAACACTTGTAGAATGATTCTTTTCACCATTTGCCAAAGTCACGCAAGTTGTGACCGGAAACCTTAGTGAGCAAGTAATTTTGAAGTCGATGAAATTGTGAGTGCTCCCGCAATTATTCATTCCAGTTAAAGAAGTTTTTGATAATTGCACTGACACTTGTTCTATATTTGGGGTGATGGAGTCCAGCCATAGTAATGGTGCAGAAGGAAACAACAGGCTCTTTAGCGTCTCTTTCAGCTGCTTCTTCCTCGGACAACAATTTCATATGTGCCGTGAAAGTTAGGAGTGCCGGAGAAGGAATTGTGGGTGGTGGTAGTGGAGTTGCTGGTGGTGGTAGTGGTGGTATGTTGGAGGCTATAGGCAGATACGGCTGTTCGGACATGGGGAACTCGAATTGTGGCCGTTGGTCATTACTCGCTGCGCAATTCATGGTAGCATATGAGCCTGCCTCTTGGAGATTAGTGGGGCTGGTTTCATCGACGGGAGATATGCCTCTATCTTCAAGTAATTTTGCTATCATCATTTCCATACGGGTGATGGATTCCTTCATACTAGAAACATCCACCTTTGATAAAAAATAATCGCCCATGACGCCGGCAATGGAACCAATG
The DNA here is from genome assembly GCA_026119855.1 of Campanula takesimana. Taxonomy (NCBI): domain Eukaryota; kingdom Viridiplantae; phylum Streptophyta; class Magnoliopsida; order Asterales; family Campanulaceae; genus Campanula; species Campanula takesimana. The sequence continues at coordinate 793,990 of JAOWBW010000044.1, forward strand.
TTACCGGCTGATTTAGTTATGGAACGTCACGGGCCTTCGGGTTGTTAGAAAGGAGGATTTGGGTTAGAAGATTTGGGGCAGCTTTTCTTAGCTATGTTGCTGGAAATAATGGCTGGGGAAATAAACAAAGTGGCTGGGTAAATAAACAAAAACAAAAAATAATAGAAGTGGGAATTTTTTATTGAGAATTCCCCAAACTCCCTAATACTTTCTTTGCCTCAAAACTTGGATGTTTATTCCATTATTTAGTAAGCCTTTTATAGGCTTTATAAAGATTGCAGAATTTATTATCACAATTAATATCTTAATCCTTATCCTAGTCAATCCTTATCTTTGATTGTTCTTTGATATCCTTGGCTCTTGACCTTCCCCCTTTTGCCTATTGACTTTCCCCCTTTTGTGTTGGTACTACTCTGCGCATGCATCACGCTGCCAAGCCAAGATTATACTCTATAATCTCTCAGTTGTGTGTTACAATGTGTTTATGGCCGTCACTTGGCTAAAAAAGGAGTACAAGACAAAACCCCAGAAACCTAAACTGATTCCTATATAGCCTCTTTATAGGATCATGCTAGGGGAGCTTTTGGGGGAATTTCTATTTTGACTTGAGGAGGGAATGACTTGTTGTTTTATCCTAGAATAGGTTGTTTTCTTATACATTGCAATTTTCTTTCCTTTTTTTGTTGATGGACATGTAGTCCACCTGTAGATACCCCGGGGAACCACGGCTTGGCTAGAGTGCGTGAATTATCCTAGGATGTCTAATTGATGTTTTAGAGTCGCCACCCACGTTTTTGAGGAACGTAAGAAAACCTAATGTTTATGAGCCTATGTTTGATTTACGAAAACAGAGATTCTTGAGATGAGGGGTTCGGGGGTTAGGTTACGAAATGGGAAGTACTTAAACACCCATTTCGCCCGAGCAAAGTCGGTCTTGTTTGTTCATAATTCACTTTCTAAGATAAATGTGTTCTTCCTATTAAAATGATGATGAAAAGGGGTTTTAGAGTTTGAAATGTAGGGAGATGACTCCTAGGCCAATTCAATGTAATGAAAGGACCGTTGGTGTCATGTCCCAAATGGTTTTGGGTGATTGCACATTTGATTGAAGAAGAAGAAGAAGAAGAAGAAGAAGAAGAAGAAGAGCTTAAAACATTTACCTATAGTATTCTTCAAAAAGAGAACCTCTTGTCAAGCCTTGAAGAAGAGGTTGAGTACTTTTGTTGAAGAAATCCCAAAGGAAAGGTCTAGGCAAAGAGTGAGTAAAAGGGCTAAAATGATGATTTTTCCAAGTCCTCTTCCAATGATGGATTGGAGGGGTTTTTATGGTTGAAAAGTGACTGTTTTTGGAGCCAAACGGAGTCTCCAAGAAATCTTTCCCGGGCAAAATCATGTATAATGAGCAAGGGAGAGATTCTTGGGCAGAATCTGTAACTGACACGCCCCAGAGGCGCGCGCATCCCACCTAGGCGGCGGAAGGCGCGCGCGTCTGGCCTCAAGGGGCGGAGGTGCGCGACTCTGAGAAGCGATTTTTGACAGAATTGACTAGAAAGTTAGAACTGTTATTCAGTTTAGTCCCGGGACTTAACGGAGTCCGTCTGGAACTTAACCAAAGTAACAGAAACTAACAGAAAACACTTAAAAGAGGGAGAAACACAAAATCAAGTGTGCAATCGGGGTGAGCGGTCCTAGGCGGGGTGTCTACAGAACCCCTCGGCGGCGTGGATTGCGAGGCAAACGCGCCGACGAAAGACAGACATCCGCCTAGGACATCACCAAGAAAGGAAAAGACTCGATAAAAGCAGGAATTTGAAATTGCGGAGGATAGAGGTGCGCTCCCTGTGTGAGCTGCTTTGAGAGATAAGGGTGCGCTCCCTGTGTGAGCGGCTTCGCCAATAGCGGGATCCGTTTGCTGGAAGCGGGATCTGTTTGCTGGAGGCGGGACCTGTTTGCTGAGAGCGAGATCCGTTTGCTGGAGGCGGGACCTGTTAGCTGAGAGCGAGATCCGTTTGCTGGAAGCGGGACCTGTTTGCTGAGAGCGAGATCCGTTTGCTGGAGGCAGGACCTGTTTGCTGAGAGCGAGATCCGTTTGCTGGAAGCGGGACCTGTTTGCTGAGAGCGAGATCCGTTTGCTGAGGTGCGGGACCCGGGGGACCGTTTGCTTTGAACGGATGTAGATCTTGTTTGATGAAGAAGCAGTGATTCCGTGGATCATCCCGGACCAAGTTGCTGTCGTGAGTCGTACTTTGATGTTGACTGTTTGACTTTGACTTTTGATGGGGTGCGGGCACAGTTGACTGCGGAATGCTTTGTGCTGGGGATGAATTGTAAAAATCTGATTTTTGAGAAAAATGAAAGACACCCTACTTTGAGTGGGAGTTTCTGTCTTATTCCAGTTTTTAGACATGCCTTAAGGGCGGACCAAATTAATGTGTGCCCAGTTGGGTGTTTCCTGTCGTCGTTTTGAGCTCCTCTTTTTGGTGGGATTGATCTTTCCTGTAGATAGAAGGCGTTTGAACGTGCCTGGGCTTCTTTCTTGAACTGACAAGGGCATGTTCTGTTTCTGTCTGTTGTCAAACGCGCGCGCGTCTGGCTTTGGTAGCGGGAGGCGCGCGCATCTGGAATCGCTTGTCGGAGGCGCGCGCTTCTGGCTTGCTGAATTCCAGCCCCTTTCTTTTCTGAGCAGGGCACTCCAACAGCTATAAATTCAAATCATTTTCGACCAGGATGATCACACAGCAATACTCTGCATCCTTTTCTTTACCCTATACCTCAAAATTCTTGTAGCGATGGCCCCGATGACCTTTACTTTTGAAGTCAAGGTTTCCGTCCCCGAAGGTGATAAGTCCGTCCCCATTGCTCCAATTGTGAAGACGCGTCCTAGCGTTTTTGATCGCTTGGGAAGACCAAATGAGCATGTTGTTGCCGTGGATTCTGTGAAGCCGGTGGTCCATGTGAGGGATTATAGGCCTCGGTATTTGCCTAAGAAAAAGAAAGGCAAGGGGAATTCTTCTCATGTGTGGAAGCGTCCCGTGGTTGTTCCGGTCAAAGCTCCTTCCGGCAAGGGTAAGGAGAAGGTTGTTGATGAAGCTCCATCTCGTCCGAGTGTCTTTTCTCGTCTTGGTGGTCTCGAGAATGCTCCGCCTCCCTCCAAGAAGACTAAAGGCCGTCCCCAAAAGCGATGGGTCCCCAAACCGAAGAAAGATTAAATATTTCTTTGTACCCCATGAGATTGCAATTAGAATAGACCACTTGTTAGGATTTAATGTTTTAATGTCTTTTATTAGCTCAACATTTTCTTTGTAATGATAAGATAATTCAAGAAATGAATAAAAAATTGCATCTTGTTAATTTGAAATGACTTGGGTATTTGTTTATGTTTTAGACCGCACCCGAAGGTTGCCTACGTTCCTCCAAGTGTAGAAGCTCAGGTCTCCGTAGTTCAAACAAACGAAGACCATTTTTTTTTTTTTTTTTTTTGTGCACCCTGTTTTTTGCCTAGACCGCCCTTGCGGGTTTTCAATCTAGCGGGCTTCTTTTTTGCACGTGCTCTAATTTTTGCCTAGGCCTCCCTTGCGGGTTTTCAACCTAGCAAGCTTTTTTTTTTTATTTTTTATTATGGTCTTCGTTTATTAGACGTAAAACCTCTTTAATTTGTCGAGGTTGACTTCCTTTGGCAGTTGATCTCCGTCTAAGTCCACGAGTCGGGCTGCACCGCCGCTTAGTATCTTCTTGACTACGTACGGACCAATCCATCGTGGCCCCCATTTTCCAAGGGGGTTCATGGCATTAGGAGGGTGTTGTCTTAGGACCAAATCTCCCACACTGATGTTTCGGGGCTTCACCCTTTTTGTTGAAAGCCCTAGACATTCTTTGTCGATAGGCTCTCGTACGTTCGATTGCCCTTAGCCTTTTCTCGTCGAGTAGGGCTAGCTGTTCATATCGACTTTGCATCCAACCGACTTCATTGACTTGGTTCTCGAGGAGAACCCGCAGGGACGGAACTTCGAGCTCTATTGGTAGCACAGCTTCGGAACCATATACCAGTGCATAAGGAGTTTCTCCAGTCGCTGTCCGTATTGACATGCGGTAGCCCCATAATGCTAGAGGTAGCTTTTCGGGCCAATCCCTTCCAGTGGAGGCCATTTTCTTCACAATGGTCTCGATTGTCTTATTAGCTGCCTCGACCGCGCCGTTTGCTTGAGGGCGGTATGGAGATGACTTGTACTTAGTGATCTTGTATTCTGCCAAGAGTGCGTCCATCTCTTTCTCAAAGTGAGAACCGTTGTCTGAGATGATCTCATGAGGGACGCCGTATCGGCACATGATGTGGGTTTTCACGAATTCGGCCACTTTCTTGGCGTTAAGAACTCGGTAAGCTTGTGCTTCGACCCATTTTGTAAAATAGTCCACGGCTACCAGGACGAAAGATTGCCCGTTGCTTCCAGTAGGGTGAACTTTGCCGATGATGTCTATGCCCTAACAAGAGAAAGGCCAAGGCGTGGTCATATTGTAAAGCTGTGAGGGTGGAGCGTGCTATAGATTGGCATGGAATTGGCATTTGGCGCACCTCTTGACTTTCTCGATGCAGTCTCTTTCCATGGTACTCCAATAATAACCCATGCGGAGTATCTTCTTGGTCAACATAAACCCGTTCATGTGAGGCCCACATTCACCTTCGTGGATCTCATGCATTATTTCTTGAGCTTCGGTTTCATTTGCACATAGGAGATTGATCCCCTCGTGATGCCTTTTGTAGACTCTGTCCCCAATCAGTACATATCGGGAGGCTAGTCTTTGCAATGCCATTTGAGATTTCTTATTGCTGTTCTCGGGGTAAGTACCATCCTTGAGGAAATTCATGATATCTGCGTACCACGGGGAGTTTGTTTGGACCTCGTTGATCTCGATACTCATGCAGTATGCCGGACTGTTTCGTCGGGAGATTTTGAAGGGTTTCACCATTTTACCCTCAGGTATTTCAACCAGTGAAACGATGGTAGCTAGTGCATCAGCGAAACGGTTTTTGTCCCTTGGCAGGTAATTGAAGGTGATTTCTTGAAATTGTTCAACCAACTCCTCGAGATGTTGACCATACCGTTGCAGGGTCGAGTCTTGAATCTTCCATTTTCCAGATGTCTGATTGATGATGAGCAAGGAATCACCGAATACTCCTAAACTTGTGACATTTCTTTCGAGGGCTGCTTCGAGCCCCGCTATGCAAGCTTCGTACTCAGCGGTGTTGTTAGTGGCTTCAAATTCAAGGCGGATGGCAATTGGAGTATACATGTCCTTTGGATCAACAAGTAACATTCCTATGCCATACCCATGCTTATTGGCTGCGCCATCGAAAAAAAGTTGCCACTTATTTTCCTCTGTTGTAGCGCAAATTAAATGCTCGTCGCGGAACTGTACATCTTCCCCCTTCACTTCTTCACACGGAAATTCAGCAAGCTAATCACTGAACACCTTCCCCCTGATGGATTTGAGTGTGACGTAAGTGATATCGTAGCCGGCGAGCATGAAATACCATTTGGCTATTCTTGTTGACATGAAAGGCTTCTCGAAGATGTAGCGGAGCGGGTCCACTTTTGCTACCAACTTGATTGGGAAGGCCTCCATGTAATGCTTGAGCTTTTGAGTAACCCAAACCAATGCAGCACAAGACTTCTCTAAGACAGAGTAGTTCTTTTCAGCTCCTTGAAACCGTCGGCTGACAAAGTAGATGGCATTCTCCTTTGTGGAGTCTCGCTGTTCTTGTGCTAACATAGCCCCTAGGGCTTCATCATTGACAGTGAGATAGAGCAAGAGAGGCTTCTCTTCTTGTGGTGGAACCAAAACTGGAGGGCATGTCAAGTAATGCTTCACTTGGTCGAAAGCTTCTTGGCACGCATCGGTCCATTCTAGAGCCACGTTCTTTTTGAGTAGCTTGAAGATTGGCTCACACATGGAAGTGAGTTGGTGCACAAACCGACTGATGTATTGAAGTCTGCCCATGAAACCTTTGATTTCTTTTTGCGTCCTTGGGGGAGGCATGTCAATGATTGCCTTGATCTTGGAGGGATCGGCTTCAATTCCTCTCTCAGTGACCATGTAACCAAGAACCTTTCCTCTGATGACCCCAAAAGTGCACTTTGCGGGATTGAGTCTCATCTTGTGTTGTCGAAGCCTTTCAAAGAATTTGCGAAGATCGATCAAATGTTGACCATTAGTTCCCTTTGAATGGATGATCATGTCGTCTACATAGACCTCGATCTCTTTATGAATCATGTCGTGGAATAGATCCGTAACAGCCCTCTGGTAGGTAGCCCCAGCGTTCCTTAGTCCGAACGGCATGGCTGTGTAGCAGAAGGTCCCCCACGGAGTTGTGAAAGCTGTCTTGTGTTGATCCTCTTCGTACATGAGAATCTGATTGTAACCGGCAAAACCGTCCACAAATGAGCGGACTTCATAGTTGGCAGTTGAATCGACGAGCATGTCGATGTTTGGTAGTGGGAAATCATCTTTCGGGGAAGCTTTGTTCAAATCCCGGAAGTCCACACAAACTCGAACCTTGCCGTTTGCCTTTCTGACTGTCACGATGTTGGCTAGCCAAGTCGGATACTCAATGACTTTGATGAAACCCACACTGAGGAGCTTTTCAATTTCTTCTTTGACTTGTAGAGACCATTCTGACTTGATTTTTCTGAGCTTCTGCTTTACTGGCTTGGCGTCCTCTCTGATCGGAATTCTGTGCTCTGCGACCTTGTCCAAACCCGGCATGTCTTTGTATGACCATGCGAATACATCCACAAATTCTCTGAGCAGTGCAGTCAATTTGTCCTTGTCTTCCCCCTTGAAGAAGCTGCCAATCTTCGTTTCTTTCGGCTTTTCGTCGGTACCTAGATTAACAGTATGCAATTCTTCATCAGCCCCTGGACCATTTTCACCACGACAACGAACCTGTTGAGCTAGTTCATTTAGGTATGTTATGTTTTCGTGGTCTATTTCATCATAATTTGAATCGTTATTAACTTGTTCATTAAGTTCGTTATTAGTTAATTCATCATTTATGATGTTTGCAATCTCGGGGTACTCAGAAATATCGAATTTTTCATTAGCAAAGAAAGGAAACACACGCTCGGCTATTGCCTCCATATCCTCTTGGGTGAGGGTATTAGAAACACTCTCGGACTCGAAAGTAAGTGTGAGCCGCTCTTCCTTTGTTGATGTGCGGGGTATGCAACCCATTTCTCGGACCAAGAAATCTTCGGACACTAAGGGCCCCTTCGTTGAATACCAGTTGTTGATTGGCTCGGAGCTTGGTGGGATCTCACTGATAGATGGACTCTCCATTTCTGTGTTGTCGGAGATGGCGTTGACTTGACAATCGTCCATGATGGCAAATTCTTCGAACATGGAGGCTAGATCGGATAGTTCTTCCCCCACGGTAACCTCTACCTCGGACTCTATAGTCACTTTCTTCCCCCACCACTCTCGGGGTGACATTGGAGTAGGCTCCCTTTCTTGCGTCGGGAATTCATAATCAGTGAAGATCTCGAGACCGGGCTTTCTGACGCCCTTGTTGTTAACCCACGGTTCGGGAAAGATCATGTACGGAACATCTTCCCCTTGGCGAACAAAATAACCGTTTAGTGTGTTGCGGTAAGGCCTCAAGTTGGGGATTTCTATCGTCGACCTTCTTTGCGAGCTTGGGTCCTTTGATTCTTGACTGCTTGCTCGTACTATAAGTCATCCTTGGTAGGCTCGTATCCCAGACCAAACTTGTTCTTGACAAAAGGAACTACCACGGGTGCAATATCCCTTGTTGACGCTTCCCCAGGCCAAGACCGGGAAAGTGATTCATGTTCCTCATCATGCGGAGGACTTTAGGATTGCCGGGGGCCCATTGTCTGCTTCCCCTTTCTTTGTCGATGGTGTTGACGCCGGAGAGAGTGGCATCTTCTATCCCGTGTTGGACTTGGTGAACGGGTTGTCCTCCATTTCTGTGGATGGTGACATTCTCGGCCATGATAGTGACTATCTCGTCCCCATTTCTGATTTTGACACACTGATGGAGAGTGGAAGGTACCGCATTGGAACTGTGGATCCAAGGTCGGCCCAGAAGTAGGTTGAATGAAGCAGGGACATCAAGTACTTGGAATGAGACGGACATGATCATGTTTCCAAATTCGATATCAACTTCTATCATTCCCATGACTGTACGGGCAGTGCTGTCGTACCCTCTAATGACTTGTGCGGAGGGTTGTAAATCGGAGCTTTTGAGCCCCAGTATGCCCATGACTCGGCTAGGCATTAAGTTGAGTGCAGAGCCACCGTCTACTAGAACCCTTGAGATGGGTCTCCCCCTTGCCCTTACTTTGAGGAAGATGGCTTCATTGTGTTCGGACCCAAATGGCGGGAGGTCCATGTCGGCAAAAGTGATGACATTGCCGAAGTGAATGTGACCTATCATTGCTGTGAGGTCCTCGGGAGTCGTGTCGGGAGAGACTGATGTGTCATCCAAGTTCTTGATGACGAGGTCTCGGTGTTTCTTTGATGATGCAATAAGGTCCCAGATGGATATGTTGGCTTGCGTCTTCTTGAGTTGTGTTAACAAATGATCTTCGGGTATGTCGTGTGCTTGCGATCTTTGAGAAGAGGTGCTGGTTGTTGCAGTATTGGGAGGGATTGTGCTCGTTGTTACTCGGCCACTGCGAGTGAGCACGTTCACGGTCCCTTGTAGCTTCTTCTTCCTATTCTCTAAGACTTCCCTCATAATCTCATCATAAGTCACAACATAACAAGAATTATCAAGTTTATTCATATCATCGGAGCCCTCATTCACAATTGGGATCGAATGAGTGGTTCCTTCAAACTCTCCTACCTCTATTACATTGACACCACCCTCATTAGGGATTATGAATTCCTTCTTATCTATGAGGTCTTGGATGGTGTTGCGGATGGAGAAGCAATCCTCGGTGAGGTGGCCGGTGCATTGATGGTAGTCACACCATTTGTGGTGAGCATGATTGGCACGGAGCGGTTGTGGTTGCTTGTACCCTTGAAGAGGGGTGATTTGTCCCTTGGCCTTTAGAGCTTCATAGGCCTCGGTGATGGTCATGCCGTTGAGAGGAGTGTAGACGCGGTCGTTTTGGAACCGCTTGCCTTGTGGTGGGGGAACCTTCTTGTAATTCCCTTTGTTAGTAGTAACGACATTGACAAAAGCCTCTTTGTTTGAATTAGAGGCGGCCTTGTATCGGTAAGTAGGAGTGGCCTTCTTAATCTCCTTGAGCAAGTCATCCATGCGTACCCCCGCCTCATACATTTGGGAGAAGTCGGAGTAGCAAGCCCCACTTAGGTGGGTGCGGAGATCAATCTTTAGACATTTGAGAAAGATGTCCATTTGCTCTTTTGTGTTTGGCCTCTCAACAATTTCAGAGAGCTTGTCATTCCATCTCCTTGTGAAGTCAATGAAGGACTCGTTGTCTCTTTGAGTGGTATTCTCGAGCTCTTTCCTTGTGGGCCGGTGAGTGGTGTTGCCTTGATATTGATTCTTGAAGGCAAGCATAGCGGCATCCCAATCAAGACGGACAGTGAGCGGGAGAGTTGCATACCAATCCTTGGCCGCCCCCTCGAGGGTGAGAGGAAAGCATTGAGCCATAACTTTTGGGGAGACCTTCTTCGGAACCATAGCCCAAATGTAAGTCTCGATGTGGGCCATCGGGCATGAGTTACCCTTAAACTTGCTAATGTCGGGCATCTGGAATTTGTCGGGAAGAGCGGCCATCGTGCTCATGAGGATGGATGACTGATAAAGGCTTGTGTTGGAGCCTTTTCCCATGTTGAGGCCGTCGAATTTCTGATCAATGTAGGCCATGATGGAATCGACCATTTTGGGGTCGTTGTTGTCGGTGCTTGGTCCCCCCACTTTTTTGGTGCGGGCGCTGACATATGGGCTTTCAAACATACCATTGGTCCACTCGGATTCCTCATTGTCATTAACCCCCTTGTTCTTGGAGAGTTTGAGGAGCTTGGCTTTCAATTGGTCAACCTCGGCCTCGTGGGCCTCCCTTTGACTGTCGACATGAGCTTGCCACAAGGCTTCTTTGGTTTGAGCCTCGTTGTTGAGAGTGGTGATTTGTTGTTGGAGTGTTTGAACCATGGCAGAAAGCTGTTCGAGAGTCATAGCGTTGTTGGTACTGGAGTCGCCGGCCATTGATGATGTAGAAGCTGTTGGAGTGATCGGTTCACGGACAAGCCTATTGGATGAATCTCTGTAGATGCGGAGAGTACCGATCGGACCTATAATTGGAGAAGTAACCCTTGTCAGTCTCGGTTCACACTTTCGGTCCATGAAGAGGTTGGGAACACACAGTTGGGCACACGACTCGAACCACATAAGAAAAAGACTCTTTTTTTTTTTTATAAGTCGGAGGGAATGGGTCCCTTTTGGGGTTTCTAAGAAAATGGAATCGTCACACTAGTATATAGACCATCTCGCGGTCCCATATACTCATCGGATTCCATCACGTTTGTGAATCCTACATGTATCGGGATTAAACTAAATTAATGTAGTAAAGCATACATGCGGGGACGGATTTTTATTTTCGTCCAAAATAACCACTTTCGGGGACGGATTTTTATTGCGTCCGTTTCAACAAGTTGGCATGTATGATTTGAAGACATTAGTTTAGGGAAATCTCGGTACATGGAAACCGACTTGAGTCACGGAGTGTTAGACCCTAACTAGAATTGTGTGGTTTGTGCTCGGCTTGAATATGAGGCTTAAAGGTCACCCCCGGCATGTAGTCATGAACTACGCCACGGGCTGAGGTTTACCGCTTCGAAAGAGCCAAGGTCGAGTGGAGCTTGAAACTTTCTAGGACGGGCCTCGACGTGTTTGGGGTTGGACTTGTGCGACTCGATAGTGAGCAGTTTATAGGAGTAATGTGCACGTAGTGTGAGGTCTATCACGTGACAAAATTTTTTATTTTTATTTTTATTTTTTTTTGAAAAGAAAAGATAAAACACATAAACACATAAATTACAACTCCCGAATCACCCGTGTGACCGGTAAATAAAACATAAAATTAAACAGTCCAAGGGTTCAATTCTGTTCTAATGCAGGCAACTGTGCCCACACCACACTGTTCTGTTCAGTCACTGAAACCTGTTCTTGCCCCGGAAATTGGCCCAGAAGCGCGCGCCTCGGGCTAGTGTTGTGGGAAGCGCGCGCCTGGCGCATAGAAACTGGGAGGCGCCCGCTTCTGGGCTCACCTGTCAGATTATCAGAAAACTTATGGACTCAGGGGATTGCCCTGGTCCTGATTGTGTGATGGAACCCCTGCAATGTTTGTTAGCACGACATAATAGGAAGAATAGGAAGAACACGTGGAAGGCGGGCGATTCTGGAATTTGACTCGGGACGCGCGCGCTTTGGACCATGAAGGTCCGAGGCGCGCGCTTCCCATGTCAATTTCCAGAATGCCCAGAAAAGTGAATTATGAACAGAAACACAAGTTTAACCCTCAAGCAGTCCCCAGCGGAGTCGCCACTGTAGATACCCCGGGGAACCACGGTTTGGCTAGAGCGCGTGAATTATCCTAGGATGTCTAATTGATGTTTTAGAGTCGCCACCCACGTTTTTGAGGAACGTAAGAAAACCTAATGTTTATGAGCCTAAGTTTGATTTACGAAAACAGAGATTCTTGAGATGAGGGGTTCGGGGGTTAGGTTACGAAATGGGAAATACTTAAACACCCATTTCGCCCGAGCAAAGTCGTTCTTGTTTGTTCATAATTCACTTTCTAAGATAAATGTGTTCTTCCTATTAAAATGATGATGAAAAGGGGTTTTAGAGTTTGAAATGTAGGGAGATGACTCCTAGGCCAATTCAATGTAATGAAGGAACCGTTGGTGTCATGTCCCAAATGGTTTTGGGTGATTGCACATTTGGTTGAAGAAGAAGAAGAAGAAGAAGAAGAAGAAGAAGAAGAAGAAGAGAAGTGCTTAAAACATTTACCTATAGTATTCTTCAAAAAGAGACTGTTTTTGGAGCCAATCGGAGTCTCCAAGAAATCTTTCCCGGGCAAGATCATGTATAATGAGCAAGGGAGAGATTCTTGGGCAGAATCTGTAACTGACACGCCCCAGAGGCGCGCGCATCCCACCTAGGCGGCGGAAGGCGCGCGCGTCTGGCCTCAAGGGGCGGAGGCGCGCGACTCTGAGAAGCGATTTTTGACAGAATGGACTAGAAAGTTAGAACTGTTATTCAGTTTAGTCCCGGGACTTAACGGAGTCCGTCTGGAACTTAACCAAAGTAACAGAAACTAACAGAAAACACTTAAATGAGGGAGAAACACAAAATCAAGTATGCAATCGGGGTGAGCGGTCCAAGGCGGGGTGTCTACACCACCTGTTTGTACATTCTCTTCACTTCTTTTGTCATTAAAAAATTATTTCTGACCAGTTTCTTAACTCATTCCGTCCCAGAGTAAATGTCATAATTGACAAGTCAACAATTTTAAGCTTCTTTTTTATTTCCCAAATTGCCCCCACATAACATGCGCTGTTGCATTCCAAAACCTTCGTAATATGCATAAATTTGATGTTAATGATCAAGTTCTTGAACTGGCAAGTTACACCATAAACACCACATAGCAGGGGTTTACTAAAAGTCTAATGCCTTGAGACGACTATGATTCATCACATCATAATCTTGCTCTATCTGTAACTCAAACATATTTAGCGGACCTTTTTAAAGAAAGGGCTGTTTAGGGAGATCATCATATTTTGTTTTGTATTTCTAAAAATGCGACTTTCGTTTTGGGACAGACCAATATGGAAAGTGCGACATTTATCATGGGGCGGAGGGAGTATGTCTTCTTCTTTTAAGTTAGGTATCACGACTCTCATAATAGTAAGCATAATTTACTTGAGATGCTAAATAAATGGTCGGGTAAACCTGAACAACTCGACCAATGTCAATATAGCCTAGGTAACCGCATCTGCATGAAAGTGGTCGTTTAGATAAGCTTAATACATGTATCACTCGTATGAATGTCGTCTACGAACTCTACTGCAGGTACCTTGATAGTACTAGCACAGGACAAGGAACTGGGACGATATGAGGGGAGCCCTTGTGCTCACTGTTCATACCTTGCATTTATGAACTGTGGGATACGGATTGGAGGCTGGAGCATGCATGGTTCACTCGTTTGGGTACATGTGATCAAGCTAAGGTTCTACGGGAGAACTCAGTTGTTTTCGCTGTAGGGTTAGATGGCACGGGTATTTTTAACCATATGGTCAAGGCAGAGGAGGACCCCCCCCCCCCCCCCCCCCCCCCCCCCCCCCACCTAGATTATATGGGACACACATTCATCACGTGAGCCTCTCACTGTTCACCTATAAGTATCTCTGTCACCTCATTATGAGGCAGATGAGAAGCAATACCCAAGTATTTGAACTAAAGTGTTTCTCAGCGTAGTTAAGACTTCGGTTCGATAATGACTCAAGTTGTTGCAAACAATTCAAAACTTGGTTCGACTTGAGTTCGCACAATGAAGCTTGCTCAAACTCGAAACTCGAACTCGATAAATTTCAAACGAGCTCGAGTTCGGATATGCATAACTCGACTTAGCTCGACTCATTTACAGCCCTAGCATTGATTCGCTCGCTGAAATTACCTATTACTTGGCTCCATATGACTGTAAAAGAGCAACCATGAAGAACTTTATCCTCCCCTGTCATGAATGAACGGAAAATATTCTCTATAACTTCATCATTGTTGCCATAGGAGTTCTTTTTTGAAAAAATAATAATATTTATCCTACTGCAATAATGTGAGTCAAGAGAAATTTGACTCAAATTTCATAATATCAGCATCAACGCCACAATGTAAACTTTCATAAAGTTCCCAAGTTAAATAGTTGGCCTCCTATGTGATTCTTTTGGATTTACACAGACTTCTCTTGTATTATTGATTTGAGTGAAAAGAAAGCTTTATATTTTCACTGGGTAATTCATACAAAAGTCTACCATCACCATTTTTATCTTCATGCTCTTACAGATATGGTGGGATCTACCTTGATTCTGACATTATAGTGTTGAAACCATTATCTTCACTAGATAATACAGTTGGCCTTGAGGACAAGCTAAGTGGAAGCCACGTAAATGGTGCCGTGATGGCATTTAGAAAGCACAGGTATTTTAACAACTTCGTCTACGGTGAACTTCACTTGCTAATGTTTACAATTATTTTTCATATTGTACCTCAAAAGCCTTTTGTTCTGAAGAGCTTTGTTTAAAGAACATGTATCTGTTACCTTTTCCCTTATATATTAAATTTTGAGATTATTTTATACTTCTCTGCAGTCCATTCATAATGGAGTGTTTGACGGAATTCTATGTAAGTTACGATGATACCGTCTTGAGGTGGAATGGAGCTGACCTTCTGGCTAGAGTAGTGAAAAACTTTCTTGGTAATGAGAAACTTTCAAAGAAAAAAGAGGAGTTGAAGTTGCAATCTCCTTCTGTTTTCTTCCCTATAAGCCGCAATGATATTAGAAGGTATGTTTTTTTTTAAATCTCCTAGAAGGCATGCTTTTCAAATCTCCCGTAATGGAGCATACTTACCGTATAAGTGTTAAAATGGTCAGTGCATGTGGAAACATAGAGGCATACTTGAGAAAATAATTAGAGTCAAATACTCAAGATAAAACCTAAGTTTGCCATTAATACATTGTTGTAACATGTAAAATTCAATTACAAGTGAATCAATAAGGATGGACATAAGAATTAGGAAAAATTGCATTTATGATCACCCAACTATTGGCCATGAGTGGTTTCGATCACTCAACTACTTTTTTTTGCGTGTAATAGTCTGAACAGTTTTTTTCTGTGCTTCAGTGATCACTGGGACTAACTCCATCCAAAAAAATTCGTTAACTCACCCTTTGCTTATCGATGTGCCCTTTTTTTGAGGGTAAAACAGGAAAACTAGGTTTATATTAAATTTTAGTATAAAAGGTACTTATATCAAATATTATGATAATTTTTAAGTAAATATTATTTTGCCTTTAAAAAAACAATAAAATATTATTTTAAAATCATAAATTAAATAAAAAATGTAAAATTAAGTTTCTTTCAATCCTTAAAATATAATTCAATTTTAATCCGTGAACATTTTTATTTTTATTTTTGAAAACACGGTGTAACTGATCAAGAGGATGATTAAAGTGAGTTGATGAAAAATGTAAACACATAAAATTAAAGCAAAAAAAAAAAAAAAAAAAGAAAAGAAAAGAAAAGAAAAGAAAAGAAAAGAAAAGAAAAAGAAGATCTAGCTGCTCAACCATTCAAATTATACCTTTTTTTTTTTTAAAAAAAGCAACCTTTTATTAACATTCTACTTTAAAAAAAAACATTTAAATTTTATGTCACTCTATCTTTCACCCTCCAACCACCCACCACCACCAAAGTCCCCACAGTAAACTTTGTATTCCTATTTTACCCTTAAAAAAAGGCACGTGGATAAGCAAAGGGTGAGTTAACGAATTTTTTTGGATGAAGTTAGTCCCAGTGATCACGGAAGCACAGAAAAAATAGTTCAGGCTATTAAACGCAAAAAAAAAAATAGTTGAGTGATCAAAACCACTCATGGCCAATAGTTGGGTGATCATAAATCCAATTTTTCCTAAGAATTATAGTGGTTCAATATTAAATGATCTATGTCCACTATCAAGGTGGTTAAGTGCAACTTTTTATGAAGATCAGAGAGTTTACAAGTTTACACTTTGAAATAATAGTAGGTAGCTACTAGTGACTCTAATTCTAACCTAAAAACTGAGTGGAACCTAGAACTATTTCAATACAAGTGGCTTAAGTAACCACTTAATCGGTTGTGTGTTTGTGTGTGTGTGTGACAATCACACTTGGATATATAAAACTAATTGTTGAGAGCCTAAGTAAGAAAATTATGTTACAATGATGTTCGAAGAAGAATGCATGTGCAAAGATTAAAAGCTATGAAGTCTATTTCTTATGTTCTTAAAACGCTCCAGCAACTTTACCTTAGGCAGACTTCGTCACAAACATAGGGGAAATAAGTGAGACCGTTGTCTCAGTGCATTTATTCCCGTTGGAAAATATTTTTTGGCAAATCCTTGCGCTAAATGCACCAAGAAGAGTTATTGAAATCTAACTGGTAGAGTTTTGTTTGAAATTAGGTAGATCTTCAATAATTGAGAGGCATAGAAAATATTTTGCAATATTGCTTCAATAAATTCCTTAGGCAGTTATGCTATGCAAAAGCAATACATTCGATCTTCATGTCAGCGGCAGACTTGAGGCACTGCCTAAAAGACATTCTTCAGCATGCTTTGACATCTTTAAACAACCTGTAAAATATAAATACCTATTTTAGTGGACTTGACTATTGAAGAGTTTTACATGTATGTTCATAATGACATTAATCAAGCAAAAAAAGAGGGTTCTAATAAGTGTTCCTAATAATGGTGAAACAACATATGTAGAATATAAATGCTAAAATAGAAGAGATACCAATGAAGAAATAGAGGACCCTTTCAATAGAAAACAAAAAAAAATTCATTCCAGACCACATTTCTAGAGCCACAAACTCCTTAGCAACTGAGTCCTAACATCGAAAGCACAAAAATATCTTCTTCTTTTTTTCTTTTGATAAGAAAAGAAGTATATTAGAAATAAAAACAGGAAGAATGATAATCTTCTTGCAAAAGCACGACGATCATCAAGTTCAACTGTTTTGAATAACAAAAAGTATGAGTTTCATCTGCAAGGATTTTAGTAATTTGTCTGTTGATTAAGCAGACTGTTGTTCAGACATCTTCTGTGAAACCCCCATCCCACATCGGAAAGATATGGACTTTGATTGTGATATATATAAGCCTCCACTATGCTACCATTGAGCACCAATAACATCCATGGACTTTTGGGTGGACCTGTGGTAAGCCAAGTGGACCCAAGTTGTTTGTGCTCAGTGGGCCAGTTTGTGATGCTTATGTAATGGGCCGGGTCTCTGAGCTCGGGCGTTACATCTTCATCCAATAAATGGAAGAATGAATTGACTCAAAACTTTAAAAAAGTGGCGAAGTCACGTATATCAAAGGGGGGTCGGTCAACGCCCTTACTTTAGAAATTTTCATTTGATACATTAGTGTTTTTTAAAATGCACTAAAAATAACATTTTTGTGAATTTGACCCTGATTTTTGGTAAAATTTATACAGCGATATCATTTTGACCCTTTTTTATGCCAATTTTCTAGATTACAAGTGTAATTTTTATTTTCTCAAACAATCTCGACCCCTTAACAAAAAATTTATGGCTTTGCCACTGTCTAAGACAACTACCAGTATCAAGTGTCTGTATTTGTGCTTAGCCTAAGGTGCTCGGACTCTTTGGTTTACCTCGCCGGACTCGTCTTGGCAAGACTAAAATACGAGTGTCCGACACGGGTAGGGCGGGGTAAATCAAAGAGTCCAAGCTTCAGAGTGCTTAGCATCTCCATTCCGCTGACAGGTATCAATACAAGATTTTGAAGTTCAATTCCATTCTAATAATCATTATCGTGATACATTTTGTTGGTCAGAGATGAAACTTCATTGCATGAATAGCAAATAGGTTGCCTGAAGAGTTATGCTAACTGATTATATCTCCCTGTTGCCTATTACTCCCACCGTCCCAAAATGATCTTCATGATTTTTTCACCGTTACTACAAAAGATTTTTGAGCAATAAATTTAGGTTGATTCAATTATACTAATGAAAATCTAAAAATTGTTATTGACATACCGTCAACAATACTATCAATAACATGTTTTAGATTTTCATTGGGATAATTAAATCAACCTAAAATCATTGTTCAAAGTTCCTTCGTAAAAAGTGTGAAGATCATTTTGGGAGGGACGGAGGAGTATTTTTCTCACCATTCTAACTGCATAATTGATATTCATGTAGTTTAATTGTCATTTTATGAAACCTTGTACCTAATTTATTTTGTTGTCAAACAGATACTTCACAGCTCCCTCAACAAAACTGGAGAAAGCTCAACAGGATGCTATATTTAATAAGATATTAAACGAGTCATTAGCATTTCATTTTTGGAACAGCTTAACATTTTCTCTGGTCCCTGAGCCTGACAGCCTCGTTAGCAGGCTCATTAACCACCGCTGTATTCACTGCTCTGATGTGTTGTAGTAACAAAAGATCCGTCTAAGACGTTCTTCTGTTGGACAGAGTAAATAACGTGAAGTTAGTTATGAAAACATATGAAGATGAAAGCCGGTGTGGATAAGGACAAAGTCCGAATTGGGGATGAAGATGAGCATATATTCTATCTGTACTTGCCAAGGTGCAGACATGCTTTATGCCCTTGTATCATGTTTTTGCTCTCCCCGGGAGTTGGGTGCCTGCTTGAAGAAAAGAATAAAAGGAGATAAATGTTTTCCCGTGTCAAGGCATTTGAAGCCAACACAAGTAAACTTTGACAAAATATTAATGTTAATCGAATCATCATAAGGAAATTTCAAAAGATGTTAGTGATAAATCGTTATCAATAACAATATGTAAAATTTTGTTTGGAATTAATACATGGTCAAAGATGTTGACCATAAATTAAAAGAACCAGACAGTCAAATGAAACTACAGTGACGGAGTGAGAGTATAAGATTTTATATGATTTCGTGTCGGTGGCTCTTTTCCATCTGAAGTCTTTTTTCTCTTAATTTTAAGCAGTTGAATGTTTCTCCCACACCCCCACCAGGCCGCCACCACCACCACCACCAGTCAAAAGAAGTAGAAAAATTCTTGTCGTTTAGTCACACTTTTTATACGTATTAGTTATAATATCATTTTCTTGTTTAGAAACATGTATAGATAATACCAAGGAAAAAATGTTTAGGAGCATTGAAATATTACTCTATGCCAATGAGTACATTGCTAGTTATAACTGTTTAATGCACTAATAAATTCTTTTGAACATAAGCTTCTTTTCCACAGTCAAAAACTGTACATAACATGGCCATGCCTAGTCCATGGCATTAGGTCCAAAGCATCTCTTTTCCACAGGATTCCACACCCACTGCACAAGAAACCTCCTTCCTTTCACTCCTTTCACATTGTACCCATTCCCTTTAGAGTCCTTGTACACTTGTCCCACAAACCCACCACCCGCACCCGACCCGTACACCCCAACACACAAGTCGGCTATCTCGGTGGGCGCGATCGGGTCATCCCCGGCATACCATGCATTCACAAGCGGGTTACTCGTTACCTCCGCCAACTCATGAGCTATCACACTAATCATCCCATCAATACCCGGGTCCCCATTTGGTGCACCCATTATACCATCCATGCTTGGTGGTGGCTTGCCCGAGTTATTAGGCCAAGCAAACGGGTAAGCACACGTGCCCGGGCACTGGGTCCCGCTGTGCCCTACCCATGCGTAGGGCACAGTGACACCGACTACTGATGGGAATGTGAAGTAGTGGAACCCACAAACCGCCCTGCAAAAATCTTGAACTTGAACATCAGGTGATGTCAGTATCAGATAGAGACCGTTACGGTAGTTGAGAGGCAGTGTTGTTAGATTACTAGTGGTACTGGTTTTGATCACGGATTGCATTGATAAACGCGTAAGATATCGTCCGTGAGAGTATTTGTAATCGTAGGATTCGCCTGAGAGGAGAATGTTGGAGGTGATGTTTGAGCCGGTTTGGTCGGTGTAGAGGCGGACGGTTCGCCACCAATCGGATACGGAAGGGGAAGGTGGAGATGGAGATGGAGAAGAGAGTGAATAGAGGAAGTCTCTAATAGTGGCTTGATGGGTAGGGTTCCAATGACCATACCATATGATGTAGAGGCTAATGGGAGAAGCAAGGACTGGACCCATGTGGTATTGAAGGTCAACTAGGTTTGATGAGCCTTCATAGTTGTTGACGTGTTGGAATTGTTGGGAATGACAATATGAAAAAGAGGGGATGAAGAGTGAAAGGAAGAGGAAATAGTGGGAGAGGTTTTCCATTTTGTGACTCCTTTGATAACAGTTAACTTTGTTATATAGTGAAGGTCAAGGGAGGGGAAAGTTTAGGGGACTTTTTAGTCAAATTTCAAGTTTTGGATTCACTTTTGTTTAAAGTACTTTTTTTTTTTTTTTTTTTTTTTTTGACAGAAGTACTTATTCTTCTTCAAAAATATGCTTATACATTGTGAATAATTCCTTCAAAAAATAAAATAAAATTACATTGTGAATAATACTCCCTCTTTCCCAGAATGATAGTCCCCCTATTTTCATGGGTTTTACGAAGGAACTTTGAGTAATAATTAAAGCTACTTTTAATTATTCTAATGAAATTTTTGAAATTGTTCTTGATACACCATTATAAATACTATTAATATCAATTTTTAGATTCACATTAACATAATTATAAGTAACATTTATAACTGATCAAAGTTCCATCGTAGTAACAATGAAAAAAAGTGGAATATCTTTCTGGGACGGAGGGAGTAATATGTATAGTCTAATTTAATTATTTTTTAAATGCCGTTTAGACACCGAGATGAATATTTGGACTAGTGAAATCGTCATTAATACATAAAATTGTCACTAATTGAAATGACATATATTCTGGGACGGAGGGAGGGAGTATATATATATATTTTTTGGCCGAAGCGGCTTTGGTGGCTTGTGCCAGCCTTACATACTCTATTATCTCAGCAGTACATAGTACTCCTGAATCCTGATTTAAAGGTACTGTATGCTCCTTGATTGAGGGGGTATAGTTTTATAGTAATCATATTTAGAGGAAAGAGTTTGACCAAATTATTTGTGAATTTTCTTGTACAAGAAAAGGTTAACATTTGGAAAGCTAAAAGTGTAGATCAGGATTAGGCAGAACGTTGATAGGGGTAAATCAAAATGGCATCTTACCCGGTCAAACAATATTCTCCCTTCGTCTCATTCAAATTGCAAAATTTATCATTTTAGCTGTCCCATAGAAATTGCAAAATCCAAAAATGAAAAGTTTTTATCCACTTGCATACTCACATCAAGTAACCCACTAATTATTCCATACATCACATTCTCTCTCCTACCAAGCTATCGACACTCACAATACATCACCTTTTCCACTATTTTCTAAATTTTCGTGCAAAGACGGTTTTGTGCAATTTAAAATGGGAAGGAGGGAGTAAATAGGATAAACTATATGTTAGAACAATGTGTAGGGAATTGTGATGGATATGATAAAAACTTGATGCATCTTCTAGGTGTGGATCACACTTTCCTAAAAGTAATATTTCGCCCCTACTTAGAACACCGGGTTACCGCGAAATTACTTTTGAGATACAAAGAAGACTCAATTATAATTGATGCTCTTTCAATTATAATCACTTACACTACAACAAAAGTTATTTTTTTCGGCACTTTAAAAAGTGCCGGAAATTGAAAAAGTGCCGGAAAAGCTATTTCCGGCACTTTTTCGGCACTTTTAAAAGTACCGGAAAAAGTGGTGTCGGCAATACTTACCGGCACTTTTCAAAAGTGCCGGAATTCCCGGCACTTTTCAAAAAGTGCCGCTAATTTCCGGCACTTTTCAAAAGTGCCGGCATTTCCGGCACTTTTTTCCCGGCACTTTTTAAAGTGCCGCTAATTTAAAAAATTATTTTTGAATTTACCCGGATTCGAACCCACGACCTCTTACATACGAAGCACACCTTCTACCGCTAGGCTAAATCATTTTTTGTTATATATACAATTATTTGTTACAAAACAAAAACTTATATTAGGGCATTTCTATTATTGTAGTCCATAAAAAACTAATATAAGTAACAAATTAAAGCAATGTTACATGAAAAATATGATTAAATTTAAAAATTAAATAAAAATTTCAAAACAAACATCTTTTTTTAGCGGCACATTATAAAAAAGTGCCGGAAATTCCCGGCATTTATAAAAAGTGCCGCTAATTCCCGGCACTTTTGAAAATGTGCCGCTAAATTCCCGGCACTTTTTCAAAAGTGCCGCTAATTACCGGCACTTTTTCAAAAGTGCCGGGAATTAGCGGCACTTATTCCAAAAGTGCCGGAAATTAGCGGCACATATGAAAGTGCCGGTAAATAAGTGCCGGGAAAAGCCATTTTTGTTGTAGTGTTAGGATGGATGTGTAATGTGTTTGATGTAATTTTGCAAAGAAAAATTATGCAGATTTTTAGTGCTTGCAAAGCTTGTACCTTGATGATTTTTTGTGTCCCAAATGAATGGAAGTCTCTCCTATTTATAGAAATGATCAAGCCTCTGTGAAAAACTAGTAAAAAACGCGTTTTACCCTAAGCTTAGGGTAAAATGTGTTTTTTAAATGAGGCGGTGGCAATTTTGTAAATACTGGGAAGTTGCTTTTAAAACAGGCGGTGACATTTTTGTAAATAGTGGGAAGTATCGTAAGTGCCAGTGTTAGTGTTAGGAAGTGTCAGACATGTTACACTGGCACTTATTAACACTACCACTGACACTTTTTATAACTGCCCGTGACAATTTTTATAAGTGTTGGTATACATGGCTGGCAATTATTAGTACTAACACTGGCACTTGTAAAAGTACCAGTGCAGTGTATATAGGCGGTGACATTTTTGTAAATACTAGGAAGTATCGTAAGTGCGAGTGTTAGTGTTAGGAAGTGCCAGACATTTTACACTAGCACTTATTAACACTACCACTTTTTATAACTCACAGTGACAATTTTTATAAGTGCCAGTATACATAGCTGGCAATTTTTAGTAGTAACACTGACAGTTGTAAAAGTGCCAGTGCAGTGTATATAAAATGCCAGTCAAGTGCTGACACTTTGCGATGCTAACACTGGCAGCGTTCGGAAAAACACGTTTTTTCTTAGCTTAAGGAAAAACGCGTTTTTTGTAAGAACAACTCCAAGCCTCTTTACATAAAGAGATGTCTTTTCTAAAATACATAATTTAAAAGTTACATCTTCTAAAAAAAAAAGATGTGTTCTTTTGATTTCAAATAAATGTCTTTTGCAAAAGACATTATTTGAAAAGTCACATCTTTTACTTTTAATTTTCTATAAACATTTATTTAATAATTATGATACACCATAACCTAATCATAATTATTCAATAAATCCATTTGGATATTATACATTTATTATTTACTCTAAATTACTCCAACAATCCTCCTCCATTTAGAGTAAATTTTAAATGCATAAAATTACAATTTATACTTATAAACACATTGTCAATCTCAAGCATAAATGAAAGTATCCATAAGATTGAACTTCCACTTAGTATAACACACATTTCAAGAATTCATATTACAAATGGTGACTAAAAGTTTGAACCAAGTAATACATTTTGAATTAGTGAAGATGCTATACACAAGAGATCATTACATACTCCTAATTATTCTGACACGTTATAGGCCCTGTGTCCACATCTATTTATAAGTGCATCAAAGCCTTTTTGCCCTACTTTTTGCTTCTTGAAGCGGCCAAACTTCACACTTATATAGGTAAATTTCTGTAACGATGTCACTGCAAAGTAAACACTTTATCAAGAAATCTATTAAGCAAACCAACCCCTTTTTAAGTTGCAAGTATATTAGCACTCACCTTTGGGATATTATAGTGCTACAAAACTCCATTTTTTTAATCTTATTGAACCCAAGACTTAACGTTGTATCAAGTGTTGAGTTAAGACTTTCTTAATTGAGTTTCATGTCTAAGGGCTGTAGACCCATTGTAGACACCCCGATCTCGCACCCCCCAACAAACCCCTTTTTGAATGGTCAAAACCCTAAAATTGACCTAGAGCCCCAGATTTGGCTACGCAGGAGTGCCTTGAGCCTTATCGGTGAATCGAATGGATAAACAGACTTCAAATTCATGAATAGAGTGAAAAAACGAGTAAACAGACATGTACTTCAATTTTTGAGCTGCGGGACCCGAAAGGGAGCCCGCACCCCTAGAACTGCTCGTTACCGTCCGTTCTATGCACTTAAAATATATTATTGTATCCCCTTGCTCATAAACATATTTCAGATAGATGGACGTGACCCCAAGATTATTTCAAGCAACTTTCATGTTGGGCCTGTGGACAACTGGGATACTGAAGCGCGCACGACGGAGCAGTTTCAGAGCTAATACCGTACCGGGAAAAATGGTCATCTACATTGAAAGAATATCCAACATGGAATGATTATAGCCAGCCCACATCCAGCAAGTCCCTAAAGGTGGCTGGTCACTTCAAATGGCAATGGTCCAATCGGAGCGCGACACTTGGCGAATCAAGATTGCCCAGATTTAGAATACCAGCCGTACGGCCAGATCCCAGGAGTACGGCTAGAATGGAGCCGTACGGCTCCCCTGTCTGGTCTCAGCCTTGGTTGAAAATTTCTCCTTATCTCCAACACCATTATCACCCCTCAAATCACCCCCATCTGGCCATCAAATCACCACCACCCCTATATACCCCTACAAGAGGGCATTTTGGTCAAGAAGAATCACCCCCTCCTCCATATACTCCATTCTTAATCCCATTTGAAAGAGAGGCAAAAACAATAGAGAAAAGGGTGAACAAGGTTGATCATCATCATATACACATTCATAGCCCCACCACTAAACCACCACTACACCACCATACAACCACCACTTAACCACCACCTAAACACCCCCAAAACAACCCTCAAACACCAATAGAAACACCTTCCAATCCAAACAAACTCACAACAAACACTCAAACCAAACACAAACACAACCACCTCTAGAAAAGCAACCAAAAAAGTTTTCCCTTGAAAGCAAAGGGATCACAACCTAGGCAAAAATCTTTCTTGTAATCTCTACATGTAAAATGTAGCTCTACATGTAAAATTTAGCTCTTCATATAGTTTGTTAAGAGGTCTAGCCACTTGTTAGGCTAGACCTCCATTGTTAAACCAAGGATGTAGTGTTGATATTGTTTACCATGTTCTTGATCAATGAAGGTTTATGATGTTGATATTCAGTTGTCATCACTTGTTATTGTTGTATATCTTGTATATATGGGGTATATTACATGTTTAATGTTCATGTTTGTGGATTTGGGGAGGTTTCCAAAGATCTTCATGTGCTTTCCATCTAAAACCCCAAATCTGTCCTTGTCTATATTTTGCCATGTGAAGCACCCTAAATCCATGCCTAAATAGGTGATTTTCCAGACCTTTTGTGTCACTAACATGTATATCTTGGAACACACAAATTTTCATGCCCATAGCACTTCATTTTGTTAAGTTTTGAGGTTTGTTTTCATGATGTATGTGTCTATCCAGCAAGATCTCCAGTTTTGACCACTCTATTTTGTAACCTCTTTTACTCATACAAAACATGGTCTTTGGTCTTTTTATATAAGAGAGTTTTTGTTCTACACAGAATAAGGAAAATTATCATGTAAATATAATATCTTTACCATGAGTGGAAGTAGCTCTTGACATTTTTTGTTTCTACTCTTTGCTCCCAGATTGATGTGTTTCCTGTTCTGACACCAAAATGTCTTAGGTGTTTTGACATACATAAAATTGCTTTCTAGACTTTTAGGTTGGTAGGATTCATGTTTCATATGTTTTTAACAAGTTTTATATTTGGGGTTTCCATGATTCCCTCTTTTTTATGATGTAAATGATAGATCTTTTGTGGGTATGCACCATTCTTCCTGTTCTGACTGCTTATGAGTGCCCCTTGCACAACTTGCTTGGACATCATAAAAGGCTCCTAAAATCAACATAAAAATCATGTGTGATGTATAACATGTTAGGAAGAAGATCTCACCTTTTTGTTCCAGATTTCATGAGTTTTGATACAGGTACATCAAAAAGAATGGACAACAGTCCATAAGCTGGACATAAGTTTAGACTTGGACATTTATTCTTTTCATGGGATTTGTTTCCCATTTATTCACCATTGTACATAATAATCCCCCACCATTTTTTGTTCTTTCCTTATTTGATATGAAAACCATTTTCAAAACCAAGTGAGAGTCCACCCAAACCGACTCTCATTTGTGAATTTAAGCAAACATACCTAGAATAGGAAGATTCCATTGTATATAAAATCACCATTCTTTATTAAAGCATAAAATAAGGCATAAAATGAACTTAAGAGGCATGAATGCTGTTAGACCCAATTGGTAGGAAAACAGGCTCGAGGGGGGGGGGTGAATAGCCTAATAAAATTTTTTCAAAGAAACACTTCAAAAATGCAAAGTCACTAATCGGCAAGCAACCAATAATCAGTAAGCGCAGCAGAGAAGATGTGACTCAGTTTAACTCACAAAAAATCAGTATGAAAAGATTTGTGAGCTTGGTTTTAACACCAAGTAGTTTCTAAAAGTTCAATGCAGTTTCAAGAGATTGGTCAATGGAAATTACAATGAATCAGTATGTAAAATGAAGTTGCCGGTGATAGATTTCTAAACTGGCAATGAACAGCAGAAGTAAAGCAAACACTAAGAGACACGAGTATTTGGAGAGGTTCACAGTGTAAATACTGCTATGTCCTCTACCAAGTTTGGTCAGAACTTGGATTTGGGTTAAGAGCACTATTAGATTTCCCTAGTCTATTACAAGCTCGGCTTTGCTGGTTACAAAAACCTAAACTCTAGGAATCACTAATGGATCGTGATACAAATACTGACCAAGTGTTTTTGAGCGGCAAGTCCAAAAAACTTATCTCACTCAGGTGGGTGTGTGAAGAACTCTATCAATGTATTCCTTAAATAATCTAGTTCGGGAATACTGACATGATAGATGAGTTCGTGTGCACAAGTGTATGTCCTAATAAATGTCTAATGATTCTTGGACAAAGAATGTTTGAGCTTCAATGAATGCTTCAAACACTTCAACTCTCTTCAATGCACCACCCTTCTTTAATGCTCCGAGTCTTCTATTTATAGGAGAAGTAAATGACTGAGTCTTGGAAGAGAAGGGTTATAATTTGAATTTCCAGCCGGTTAGGTGAGGAGCATTAAATGCGCAATATTTAGCATTAATGGCGAAGATACGCATGCCTGCAAAAATATGATGGGACAAGACCCCTTTGTCTCAACCGGTTACCTGCAAAAAGCAAGTAGAGACAGCGTAGAGCTAAAAGTAGCTCGGTGTCAGACTGGCGCAGAAAGATATAGCAGACACAGTTTAACTACAAATGGTAAGAACGTACAAAAGATAATCGATAAAGTCAACTAAGGTATAGAACGATGTAACCTGGGGATATTAATATGAAGAATATCTTTGAGTTGACTACCAGTAACTGTAGATACCTTGGAAAAACCAAAACTTGGCTAGAGCGGTGAATTATCCTAGGATGTTTATTTGTGTTTTAGTTGTTTAGAGTCGCCACTTATGTTTTTAAAGGAACATAAGAAAAACCTAAGAATAGCCTAATTTATGTACAAAACCAGAGATTCGGGAAGAGAAGGGTTCGGGGGTTAGGTGACGGAGTGGGAAGTACTTAAACACCCATTCCGCCCCGTTTACGCGGGTCTTGCTACTATTGGTGTTCTAATGCTAAATGCCCTTATTTTAATATGAGAAAAGTGCTAACAATTATAATGTAAAGAAAAGGGGAATTACAAAAGAGAAATAAAAGAGAATTGTTTTATTGATTTTACGCTAAAGATTACATGTAACAATTACATTAAGAAATGAATTAAAATGGAGTTGAGAATGTTGGAATGTAACCTTGATCAAACTTCAATAGCGAAGTGGCCTTTTGGTTGTATTCCTTTTTATGGAGATTGCTTACAATGACTAGACAAGTAAAATAAGAAGAAGAAAAGTTGTACCTTTAGAAGGGGAAAGAAGACTTGAACTTTGACTTGAGATGGAGTTGTTTGTAGAGAAATTTTTGTGCAACAATTTGTTTAGAGTTTTTGTAGAGAAATGTGTTTGAGAGAATTTGTGTAGAATTTAGGTTCAAGTCTCAAATTGGGTCATTTTCTAAGGTAAAAAAGAGGGGTTTAAATAGGTAGAAAAAAGAGGAAGATATGGCTTTTCAACCAATAAGAAAATAGATAAAAATAAATAATAAAGAGAAAATCAAATAATAATTTAAAAAATATTTTATTTTGATGAAAAAGCTAGAAGTGTGGGATTGAGGGTTACAAACCTAGGGGAGATAAACGTGGAGGTAAAAAGAGTTCTTTTTATATCAAGAAGAGATATTGTAAATAAGAAAAGGGAGGGAAAAATGGTGCAATCCGTTACTGCCAAAGTGGGAAGCGCGCGAGTCACGCTTTAGGGGCGAGACGCGCGCGCGGCTCACTAGCTGTGCCGGAGGCGCCCGCGTGTAAAAATGACAGAATGATAGAAATGACTCTAAAGTTAATTCTGTTATGCAGTTTAGTCCAAAACTAACGGAATTAGTTAGGAACTTAACCGAAGTAACAGAAATTAACAAAAATGAGTTAAATAAAAATACTATGTATGCAATCGGGGTCAGAGGTCCAAGGCGGGGTGCCTACAGAGCCCCTTGGTGACATGGATTGCAAAGCAAAATGCGTCGACGAAAGTAAAACAACCGCCGAGGACATCGACAAAAGAAAATAAAGACTCGATAAAAAAGCAGGAATTATTGAAATTGCAAGGGATAGGAATGCGCTCCCTGTGTGAGCGACTTTTGCTGATAGAGGACTGGCGGGATCCGAGAATCCGTCTGCCGCATTTAAAGTCTAGAGAAGACCTGGCGAGATCCGAGGATCCGTCCTCCGCATTTAAAGTCTAAAGAAGACCTGGCGAGATTCAAGAATCCTTCTGCCGCATTTAAAGTCTAGAGACGACCTGGCGAGATACGAGGATCCTTCTGCCGCATTTAAAGTCTAGAGACGACCTGGCGAGATCCGAGGATACTTCTGCCGCATTTAAAGTCTAGAGACGACCTGGCGAGATTCGAGGATCCTTCTGCCGATGAATGTGAGTTTGTTGAGTAGACTTTGCTGAAGAGGTAGTGATTTCAACGGTTCACCATGGAGCTATGTGCTTGTACCTGTCATGTGTGTGCTTTGCAGATACATGTGCTTGTGTGAGAAGTGTGAAATTGTGCTTGTGGTGCTTTGTGATTTGAAAAGCAGATTTGCATGAGATAAATTTTGAAAGGATGGAGAAATTGCTTTTGTGTGCGATGTGATTTGTAGAAAGTGCGAATGATGTTCATACCTTCACTTACCATGGCCGCTTGATTCGGGATGGATTTCTGATGCCGTGGCTTTGATGAAGGATGTCGACACTTTTGATGAAGACGAGTCGCTTGTACTTTGATGGAGTGTCGGTGAAATGACATTCTGGATGATGGATTGGTCATGCCAAAAGGCTGCCTACCTATCCCTTGAAGAGAATCAGACCAGCATAGTTCAAGGATGGTGGAGAACGCTGGGGAAGAATCTAGGAGCAACGCAAAATAAAGCACATACTTTTTACACAAGTAAGAAAAAGAAAAAGGAAAAAAGAAAAAGTTTTTTTTTTTTTTTTTTAGTTTAGAAGGAAAAGAATATGCACACATATGAGAAGAAGATTTTTTTTTAGTTCGTGGGTGAACCATTTTAACCATTGTGTGTTTGTAAAGCCAACCCAAGATCAAATCATGTTCGGTAAAAGTCCGGATTGCCTCGCTTGAATTCTGTTGTCGCTGTTGTGCCCAACGAAGATTGATGTCTAGCCCCAAGAGATTTGTCGATTATGGGGCTTCAAAGGACTTTTGATGCCAAGATTCCAAGGGATGGCTGATTGTGAAACTCCTAGAATGCCTTTGATGCCAAACTTTGAGTGACTTGCA
Source organism: Campanula takesimana (assembly GCA_026119855.1). Taxonomy (NCBI): domain Eukaryota; kingdom Viridiplantae; phylum Streptophyta; class Magnoliopsida; order Asterales; family Campanulaceae; genus Campanula; species Campanula takesimana. The sequence continues at coordinate 823,821 of JAOWBW010000044.1, forward strand.
TAGCCCCAAGATAAATCAGCTCTTGGCTCATTCGAATAAATTGCCTTTTCTCGACGTGAGCAAGCCCCAAGCTTCGAGAGATTGCTGAGCCCCAAATGTTATGTACTTGTTGTTTGCGAGCTTCAAGATGGTGGAATGTGAAGACCCTTCGATGTAAAACCCCCAAATTATCTTGGAATTGGCTCGGCATTATATTGAGAGCGGATGATAGAGATCTCCTTCTTACTTTTACTGGGGAGATGAATGGCCTCCGTGTGATCGGTACCCAAATGGCGGAGGGCTTATTTCAAAAGATGCAGTAATGCCTTGTGGTACCGTTGAGACGTGGATGGTAAGGTCTTGGTGTGATAAGGTCCCAAATGAGTATGCTTGCTTCAGTCTTCTTGAGTTGAACTAATGACGGATCTTCGGATGCAACTTGTGCTTGAAGCCCGAGAGCCGCACTTTTTGCTTTTAATCTTGGAGAAGGGGTTGCTGAATTGCAGAAACATTGGGATTAGCCGTGGCATTTCCCACTATAACCCTGTTTTGATAGAGTTTAGCATATTGAATCTTTTCCTTTTCTCTAAGACTTCCTTCGTAATCTCATTGTAAGTCCTAACAAGAATCATCAAATTCATTCATAACATCGGAGCCCTTCGTTCAAACCAAAAGACATTTGACGTGAATTGATGAGAGACCCTTTGAAGCTTGCTTGGTTTCATGAAGACTATTCCCCACATTGAATTGTATCGAGTATCGTTGCCCAAAAGATTGTCAATTGTGAAGCCCTAATATTTCCATTTGCTCGGATTACTGTAATGTCGTAGCCCAAAAGATTTTAGATTGCGAAGCCCCTTGGGACCTTTGGTGCCAAAATAATTGAGGATGCCTCCAACATTGCATATGGCTTTGCTAGGGACATTGTTGGGAGGTGAAGTGAATTGCTTCTTGCCAAGGGAGACTTTTAAACTTGAGTGTAGCCCCTAGAGTGCCACCATTGATTATAAGTGGAGCAAGAAAGGCCCATCCTTGATTGGGGGAACGGGTACACATGACAAGAAGGCTTTTTGACATTCCTCTTGAGAGACTTTGAGGATAGTCTCACACATATTTCTTGAGCATAGCCCCCTAGGGCTCATCAAACATCGAGAGTAGAAAAAGAAGCTCTCGTTCTTGAGTCACATAGCCCCTAAGGCGTCATCATTTGTCGAGCAAATCAAGAGACTCGTCCTCGTGCGAGGGAACAAACATAAGAGGACATGGCAAGAGCTACTCCATTCACGGGAAGCCTTTTGACATACTGTAGGGGCACATGCTTGAAGAAGCTTGAAAACTGAATTACATGTTATTGCTATTCGCTGCCCAAACCAATCGACTCACTGGGGACTATTTGTGAAACCTCGTACCCCATATCAATCATGAGCTCATTCTCGGATGGATCTTGGTTACCACGAGGCTTCTTTCACATGAACCCAATAATGCAGACAACCTCTCTTGTGCCAATAACCCAAAGCGAACTTTGATTGTGCCATATCTTGTCGAGCCCTTTAAAGTTGGCTCGGCGGGGAATTGACTTGCTGAGGAGATTCAATGTAGAATTTGTGCGGTCTTCTTCTTTAGAGGCCGGGGATCTCCATTTCTCTTTCCCTTCTCTCTCTCACTCTCTCATTTTTTTTATGACGCACCCTGTTTTTTTCCTAGACCGCCCTTTTGGATTTTCAATCTAGCGGGCATCTCTTTTGCGTCTTCATTTTGACTCGATTAATGAGGAAGTGTGCATTGACTCTAGCTGAGGATGAGAGACATGTGATTTTGCGGTGGAGACCTTTTTGTCACTAATGATGAGTGACATTGACTCGACTAGGGAAGTAGCCCCTAGTATTGACATGTATTTTTATTTATTGAATGACTCACGAAGGCAAGTAAGTCATTTAAGAGAGAAGAGAAATAAAGCCCCAATTTGATTGCAAGAAACTGGGAGCGTCGCTGAAAGATAAGAAGCCCCTAGACTCGACAAGTAACGTGAAATGATTTTAAATCTAGGAAAGTTGTTCAATCTTGAGGTGATTAATTCATTGGCAAATGACTAGTACAAAGATGTCTTGACAAGTTCGAGATGAAGGCCAATCACCATAACGCACTAGGGCTAAACATATCTTCTTTCTTGCATGAGACCAGACCCGAAGGTTGCCTACGTTCCTCCAGTGTAGAGGCTCAGGTCACCGTAGTTCTTATGGATGCTCCATTCACCGTGATGGTTGTCGATGTAGCTTTGTCCTTCGTTGGTGGAATGATGTTGATCTTGATGTGAATTTCTTTGAATGAGGGGGATTTTTTTTTTTTTTTTTTTTGTGCTCTAACTTTTTACTAGGTTGTTTTGAATAGTCAACCTAGGGAGCTCTTTTGTTTTTTGTTTTTTTTTAATCCCCCTTTGAAAACTTCGCTTGATTTCTCCATGGTTGTTGCTCCACTTTTCTTTGTTGCTTGATGTCTTGGATTTTTCATTGATGTTGTCACCTTCGTCACGATGTTTAGCCCCTAGGCGTTCAAGTGATGGCCTTCGTTATAAAACTTGTTTAGACATCTTTTCATCATTTTGCCAAGAATTAGATTGAACAACTTGGAAGAGTGTATGAGAACAAGAACGACTTTTATTTGATGACTCAAAAATTAACATAGGACAAGAGAAAACATTAATGCACACTTAAGAGGACAGTTGACTCTCTATTTTTTTTTTTTTTTAAAATAATCCTATTTCTAGGTAGAGAAAGAGAAATAGAGATTGTTGTCGTTGTCCTTGTTGTTGTAGCCCTCCTTGTAGCATGATCTCTTGTTGAAGCCCCATTTCAAAACCAAACCTCTTCTTTGATGAGTTCTTTCATGTTGTCACTCTCTAACGGTTGCTCTTCACCCACAGTAAATTCCCCATTGTCGATCAAATCTTGGATGACATTTTGGAGAGCGAAGCACCCCCTCGGTAGTGTGGCTGCTATGTAGATGATAGTCATACCATTTGTGGTGGGCATGGTTGGTGCGGATCGCATTGGGCTTGTACCCTTGTAAAGGTTTAACCTTACCACTTTCTACCAAAACTTCAAATGCTTCGGCTTGGGTCATTCCTAGGAGAGGAGTGAAAACTCGGTTGTTGGCGGTACTTTTGTGGCTTTTGAGGGACGGGCCACTTGAGCATGCTTTACCATTGACCTTTACCTTGCTGTCGGTGAATTCTTGCAAACGGGCCTTGAGTTTGGACACTTCTTCCTTGTGAATTCTCCTCTCGAGATCAAAACGGGCTTGCCACAAATCGTCTTTGCGTCGGGCATCCTTGACAAGTATATCCATTTGTTCCCCCATGGCTCTTATTGTGTTGAAAAGCCCTTCGTTGGACACGGAAATGTTCTCACCCTTATTGTCGTTGTCGTTGGAAGCCATTGGACCTATTGAAAGAACACGGTTGATCTTAGATTGGCCCACAAACACTTTTTGAATAAAATGATTTAACCCTTAAACAAGCAAAAAAGACTCAACCACATAAAGAAAAAGACTTTATTTATTTATTTATTTATTTACAAAATTCGGAAGGACGTAGTCCTTTTTGGGGTCTCTAGAAAAATAGTGGAATCGTCACACTAGTATATAGACCTTCTCGCGGTCCCATATACTCATCGGATTCCACCACGTTTGTGATACCTACATGTGACGGGATTAAACTAAATTAATGTCATAAAGCATACATGCGGGGATGAAGTTTTTATTAGCGTCCATTATGACCACTTGGGGACGGATTTTTATTTCGTCCATAACAACGAGTGGCATGTATGATTTGAAGACATTAGTTTAGGGAAATCTCGGCACATGGAAACCGACTTGAGTCACTGAGTGTTAGACCCTAACTAGAATTGTGTGGTTTGTGCTCGGCTAAAGAGAGGCTTAAAGGTCACCCCCGGCATGTAGTCGTGAACTACGCCACGGGCTGAGGTTTACCGCTTCGGAAGAGTCAAGGTCGAGTGGAGCTTGAAACTTCCTAGGACGGGCCTCGACGGGTTTGGGGTTGGACTTGTGCGACTCGATAGTGAGCAGTTAATAGGAATTCTGTGCGCGTAGTGTGAGGTCCATCACGTGACAAAATATTTTTTTTTTCAAAGGAAATAAAAAAAAAAACAAATAAGCACTTTAAACCTTGACTTGAAGATGGTGACGGAGTGGGAAGTACTTAAACACCCACTCCGCCCCGCTTACGCGGGTCTTGCTACTTTTGGTGTTCTAATGTTAAATGTCCTTCAATTTAATAATAAGAGAAATGTGCTAACAATTATAATGAAAATAAAGGGGAAATTTATAGAGGAAAAATAAAGGAGAATTGTTTATTTATTGATTTATGCTAAAGGTTACATGTCGAATTATTGCTAGGCAATTACATTAAGAAATGAGAATGTAAATTAAAGTAGAATTAAAATGTTGGGATGTAACCTTGACCAAACTTCAATAGTGAAGTGGCCTTTTGGTTGTATCCCTTTTTATGGATATTGCATACATTGACTAGACATGAATAAAATAAGAAGAATAAAAAGGGAAGTTGTACCTTAAGAAGGACTTTAAACCTTGACTTGAAGATGGTGTTTTGTTGTGGAGAAATTGTTGTAGAACAATTTTATGTAGAGTCTTGTTACGAAGAACTCTTGTTGGGAGAATTTGTGTAGAGAGTTGTGTATAGTGTGTGTATAGAGAAAATTCAAGTTCAAAAATGAGGTCCTTTCTAAGGTAGAAGAAGGTGGTTTTTATAGGTAAAAAAGAGAGGGAAAGGTTGGAGGGAAAAGATGATCATCCATGTGAAATGGAATTGACCAATCAAAAATAAGATAAATAAAATAATATGAAATAAAGGAAAATCAAATAAAATAAAAAGGTAATATTTTATTTTAAAGAGGAGGCTAAGAATATGGGATTGGGAGTTACAAAACTAGGGGGGATGAATGTAGATGTAAAAAGAGAGTTTTTTGTGATCAAGAAAGGATGTTGTAAATAAGAAAAGGGAGGGAAAAATGGTGCAATCCGTTACTGCCATATCGGGAGGCGCGCGCTTCCGGCTTTTGGGGCGAGAGGCGTGCGCGGGCCATGGACAGTATCGGAGGCGCCCGCGGGTGAAATTAACAGAATGACAGAATGACTCTAAAAGTTAACTCTGTTATGCAGTTTAGTCCAAAACTAACGGAATCAGTTAGGAACTTAACGGAAGTAACAAAAATTAACAAAAACAAGTTAAATAAAAATACTATGTATGCAATCGTGGTGAGAGGTCCAAGGAGGGGTGTCTACAGATCCCCTCGGCGACGTGGATTGCAAAGCAAAACGCGTCGACGAGAGAAAGACAACCGCCGAGGACATCGACAAGAGAAAACAAAGACTCGATAAAACATAAATTTGAAATTTGAGAAGGATAGGGGTGCGCTCCCTGTGTGAGCGGCTTTATTGATATAGAAAGTATGTGGCGGGATCCGTTTTGCTGAAGCGGGATCCGTTTGCTGAAGCGGGATCCGTTTGCTGAAGCGGGATCCGTTTGCTGAATGCGGGATCCGTTTTGCTGAAGCGGGATCCGTTTGCTGAAGCGGGATCCGTTTGCTGAAGCGGGATCCGTTTGCTGAAGCGGGATCCGTTTGCTGAATGCGGGATCCGTTTCCTGAATGCGGGATCCGTTTCCTGAATGCGGGATCCGCTCCGTTTGCTGAATGCGGGATCCGTTTGCTGAATGCGGGATCCGTTTGCTGATGCGGGATCCGTTTGCTGAATGCGGGATCCGTTTGATGAATGCGGGATCCGTTTGCTGAATGCGGGATCCGTTTGCTGATGCGGGATCCGTTTGCGGATGCGGGATCCGTTTGCTGATGCGGGATCTGTTTGCTGAATGCGGGATCGGTTTGCTGAGGCGGGATCCGTTTGCTGAACGTTGGATCCGTTTGCGAATGGCGGGAACCGAGGCTCTGTCTGCCTATATCTGATATTGTTGTGTTTCTTGATGGAAATGTGGTGATTTTGCGACTCAGTATGGACCGAGTTGTTGTCATTGAACTGTAATTGTTTGACTCTATGGGATGCAAGCGTAGTTGACGGCGGATCACTTTCTGCTGGGGATGAAGTGCCTTGAGTTGTAGATGCTGTTGACCTTGTGGTGGTACCTGTTATGTGTGTGCTTGGCAGGTATATGTGTTTGTGCCTGAAGATGCATGAAATGTGGAATGAAGAGAGAAATAGTGCTCGTGGTGCAATGTGATTTGAAAAGCAGTTTTGCATGAGAGAGTTTTTGTAAGAATGGAGAAAGTGATTTTATGTGCGGTGTGATTTCTGAAAGCAGAGATTTGCTTGAGAGAGATGAATGATGTCCATACCTTCACTTACCATTGCCGTTGGATGGATTTGTGATGTTGTGGTAGATGCTTTGGCGGAGAGTGTCGTTGCCTTTGATGATGAATTCGTTTTTGATGGAGTGTCGGTGGGACAGTATTCCGGATGATGGGTTGGTCGTGCCAGAAGGCTGCCTACGTATCCCTTGGAAGGAATCAGACCAGCGTAGTTCAAGGATGATGGAGAATGCTGGGGGAGAATGCTAGGAGCAAAGCAAAAAAGGAAACACATAATTTTGCGCAAGAAAAGAAAAAAGAAAATAAAATCTTTTTTTTTTTTTAATTAGAAAGAAAAGAATATGCACACACGTGAGAAAATATTTATTTATTATTTTTTTTTAATTTTTTTTTAGTTCGTGGGTGAACCATTTTAACCATTGTGTGTTTGTAAAGCCTACCCAAGATCAAGTCATGTTCAATCGAAGTCCGGATTGCCTTGCTTGAATTCTGTCGTCGTTGCCGTGGTGTCCAACAAAATTGATGTCTATCCCCAAGAGATTTGTCGTTTATGGGGCTTCAAAAGTACTATTGATGCCGAGATGCCAAGGGGTTGCTGATTGTAAAGCCCCTCGAATGTTGAACTTTGAGTGGCTTATAAATCCCCAAGATGAATCAACTCTTAGCCCATTCAAATAAACTGTCTTTTGTTGTCGACGTGGGCAAGCCCCAAGAGAAGATCATTGATACCAAGCTTTGAGATATTGCTAAGCCCCAAATGTCATGGGCTTATCAAGTTTGTAGATGGCGGGATGTGGAGACCTTTCGGTGTGAAGCCTCAAATTTTCTTGGAATCGGCTTAGCATTATGTTGGGAGCGGATGGCGCTTTTTTTGGTTGATACCCAAATGGCGGAAGGCCCATGTTGAAAATGTAGTACGGTCTTCGGGAGACGTCTCGTGGGAGATAGTGATATTGTTGCAGATGATAAGGTCTTGGTGTGATAAAGTCTCGAACGGTATGTTTGCTTGAGTCTTCTTGAGTTGAGCCGACGGCGGATCTTCGGATGCAGCCTGTGCTTTTGATCTTGGAGAAGGGGGTGCAGTACTTGCAGAAACATTGGGATTGGCCGTAACTCTGCTTATAGAGTTAACATATTGGCATTGCCTGCTATAACTCAGCCGGGTGAGTCTAGCATATTGAATCCTTTTCTCTAAGACTTCCTTCATAATCTCGCTGTGAGTTCTAATAAGAATCATCAAATTCATTCATATCATCGGAGCCTTCATTTAAAACCAAGAGGCTTTTTGACTGGAAGTGTTGAGGGACCATTGAAGCTTGATCCCTTTCATGGAGCCATAAGAATACTCCCAAATTGGATTGCTCGGGTACCACTGCCCAAAAGCTTGTTAATTGCGAAGCCCCAATATTGCCCTTTGCTTGTATTGTTGTAATGCCGTAGCCCAAAAGAATGTAGATTGCGAAGCCCCTTGAGACCTTTCGGTATTAAGCTTCAAATGTTGATGGGGACATTGAAGTGAATTGCTTCTTGCCGAGGGAGCCTTTAAGACTAGACCGTAGCCCCTAGAGTGCCATCATTGATTGCGAAAAAGGTCCATCCTTGATTGGGGGAACGAGTACGGGTACACATGACACGAGGGCTTTTTGTCATCCTTTTTTAGAGACTTTGAGGATAGTCTAACACATCTTTCTCGAGCATAGCCCCTAGGGCTTATTGATTGTCAAATGAAGCAAAAGAAGCCCTTGTTCTTGAGTCACATAGCCCCTAGGGGGTCATCGTTTGTTGAGCAAAGCAAGAGTGACCCATCCTTGTGCGAGGGAATAAACATGAGAGGACATGGCAAGAGCTACTCCATTTCTCGGGAGCCTTTCGGTGTACTTTAGAAGCACATACTTGAAGAAGCTTTGAAAACTGAGACACATGTTGTTGCTCTTCGTTGCCCAAGCCAATTGACTAGCTAGGGATTATTTGTGCAACCTCCTGCCCTTTTATGATGGGCTCGTTCTCAGATGGGTCTTGGTTACCACGGGCCTTCTTTTCATGAACCCCAAAAATGCACACTGCTGGAGAATGATGCCGATAACCCAAGACAACCTTTGATGGTGCCATATCTTGTCGAGACTTTTGCAATCCCAAAGTTGACTCGGTGGGGAATTGACTTGCTGAGGAGACCCAATGTAGAGCTCGTGCAGTTGTCTTCTTTAGAGGCCTGAGATCTCCATTTCTCTTTCCCTTCTCTCTCTCACTCTCTCATTTTTTTTATGACGCACCCTGTTTTTTGCCTAGACCGCCCTTTGGGGTTTTCAATCTAGCGGGCATCTCTTTTGCGTCCTTTTTTTTTTTTACTCGATTAATGAGGAAGTGTGCATTGACTCTGGCTGAGGAGATAAGACATGTGATTTTGCGGTGAAGACCTCTTGTCACTAAAGATGAGTGACATTGACTCGACTAGGGAAGTGTCCCTAGTATTGACTTCATGTATGTATATTTTTTGAATGACTCACGAAGGCAAGTAAGTCATTAAGAGAGAAGAGAAAGAAAGCCCCAATTTGATTGCAAGAAATTGGGGGGTATGTAGAAAGAATAGAAGCCCTAGACTCGATAAGGAACGGATAGCGATTCCAAATCTAAGAAAGTTGTTCAATCTTGAGGTGATTAATTCATTGGCGAATGAATCGTACAAAGATGTCTTGACAAGTTCGAGATGAAGGCCGATCACCATAACGCGCTAGGGCTAAACATATCTTCTTTCTTGCATGAGACCGGACCCGAAGGTTGCCTACGTTCCTCCAGTGTAGAGGCTCAGGTCACCGTAGTTCTTGTTGATGCTCCATTCGCAGTGATGAATTGTTGCTTCGTCGTGATTGTTGTCGATGTTGCTTCGTCCTTCATTTGGTGGAATGATGTTGTTCTTTGTACTTCTCTGACTGAGGGGGGATTTTTTTTTTTTTTTTTTTTTTTTTGTGCTCTAACTTTTGCCTAGGTTGATTTGAAGAGTTCAACCTAGCAAGCTGTTTTTTTTTTTTTTTTTTTTTTTTGAATCCCCCTTTGAAACATTGCTTGATTTTTCTCCATGGTTGTTGCTTCACCTTTCTTTGGCTTGATTTTGCCGTTGATGTTTTGATGTCTTCGTTGTTGATGCCATCGTCGATGTTTAGCCCTTAGGCGTTCAAGCGATGGCCTTCATTCCAAAACTTGTTTAGACATTTTTTCATCATTTTGCCAAGAATTAATTGAACAACTTGGAAGAGTGTATGAGGACAAGAACGACTTTTATTTGATGACTAAATGGACTCGAACATTTAACATAGGACGAGAGAAAACATTGATGCACACTTAAGAGGACTTTTGACTCTTTTTTTTTTTTTTTTTTTTAATCCTATTTCTAGGTAGAGAAAGAGAAACGGAGATTGTTGTTGTCGGCCCTGTAGCATGATCTCTTGTTGAAACCCCATTTCAAATCTGAGCCTCTTCCTTGATGAGTTCTTGCATGTTGCCATTCTCTAACTGTTGTTCTTCACCCACGGTAAATTCACCATTGTCAATCAAGTCTTGGATGATGTTGCGGATGGAGAAGCAATCCTCGGTGAGGTGACCGCTGCATAGGTGATAGTCACACCACTTGTGGTGGGAATGGTTGCGACGTAATGGTTGTGGTTGCTTGTAACTTTGGAGAGGAGAAACTTGTCCCTTGGTTTTGAGAGCTTCGTAGGCCTCGGTGGTGGTCATGCCATTGAGAGGGATATAGACACGGTCGTTGGTGGCACCTTTGTGACTTTTGAGGGATGAGCCACTTGAGCGTGCTTTACCGTGGACCTTTGCCTTGCTGTCGGTGAGCTCTTGCAAACGAGCCTTGAGTTCAGACACTTCTTCCTCATGAATTCTCCTCTCGAGATCAAGACGGTCTTGCCACAAATCATCCTTGCGGCGGGCATCCTCGACAAGTCTATCCATTTGTTCCCCTAAGGCTCTTATTATGTTGAAGAGCCTTTCGTTGGACATGGAGATGTTCTCACCCTTGTTGTTGTTGCCGTTGGAAGCCATTGGACCTATTGAGAGAACACGGTCGATCTTAGGTTGGCCCCACAAACATATTTTGAGTAAAATAATTAACCCACAAACAAAGGAAAAAGACTCAACCACATAAGAAAAATGACTTTTTTTTTATTTATTTATTTACAAAGTCGGAAGGACATAGTCCTTTTTGGGGTTTCTAGAAAAATAGTGGAATCGTCACACTAGTATATAGACCATCTCGCGGTCTCATATACTCATCGGATTCCACCACGCTTGTGATACCTACATGTGACGGGATTAAACTAAATTAATGTCATAAAGCATACATGCGGGGATGAATTTTTTATTAGCGTCCATTATGACCACTTGGGGACGGATTTTTATTTCGTCCATAACAACGAGTGGCATGTATGATTTGAAGACATTAGTTTAGGGAAATCTCGGCACATGGAAACCGACTTGAGTCACGGAGTGTTAGACCCTAACTAGAATTGTGTGGTTTGTGCTCGGCTAAAGAGAGGCTTAAAGGTCACCCCTGGCATGTAGTCGTGAACTACGCCACGGGCTGAGGTTTACCGCTTCGGAAGAGTCAAGGTCGAGTGGAGCTTGAAACTTCCTAGGACGGGCCTCGACGGGTTTGGGGTTGGACTTGTTCGACTCGATAGTGAGCAGTTAATAGGAATTCTGTGCGCGTAGTGTGAGGTCCATCACGTGACAAAATATTTTTTTTTCAAAGGAAATAAATAAAAAAACAAATAAGCACGTAATCTACAACTTTCGAATCACCCGTGTGACCGATAAAAATGAACAGGAAATAAAAGTTGTTCTGTGCAGGCCCGGTGCCCACACACTGTCAAAACTGTCCATTCTGTTCAATGTTCTGTTTCTGGGAAATGCCTAGAAGCGCGCGCATTCAGATGCCTACTCGGGAGGCGCGCGCGTTAGACTGAGAGAAGTGGAGGCGCCCGCTTCTGGGCAGTACCTGCAAATCAGCGGGTTCAAGGGATTGCCTTGACCCTAAATTATAGAACTTTTTCCCCTGCAGTAAACGTTAGCACAGAAACATGGAATTGAAGGACAAGACGGAAGGCGGGCGATTCTGGTAATAAGGGTCTGACGCGCGCGCTTTAGGCCAAGAGGGCCGGAGGCGCGCGCTTCCTACCCTTTTTACCAGAATGCCCAGAAAATAAAATAAAAGAACACCAAAAATGAACCTAGGATGTCTACTTGATTTTAAGAGTCGCCACCCACGTTTTAGAGGAACGCGAGAAAACCTAAGAAAATAGCCTTTTTTATTGATTACGAAAACAAAGATTCTTGAGATGAGGGGTTCGGGGTTAGGTGACGGAGTGGGAAGTACTTAAACACCCACTCCGCCCCGCTTACGCGGGTCTTGCTACTTTTGGTGTTCTAATGTTAAATGTCCTTCAATTTAATAATAAGAGAAATGTGCTAACAATTATAATGAAAATAAAGGGGAAATTTATAGAGGAAAAATAAAGGAGAATTGTTTATTTATTGATTTATGCTAAAGGTTACATGTCGAATTATTGCAAGGCAATTACATTAAGAAATGAGAATGTAAATTAAAGTAGAATTAAAATGTTGGGATGTAACCTTGATCAAACTTCAATAGTGAAGTGGCCTTTTGGTTGTATCCCTTTTTATGGAGATTGCATACATTGACTAGACATGAATAAAATAAGAAGAAGAAAAAGGGAAGTTGTACCTTAAGAAGGACTTTAAACTTTGACTTGAAGATGGTGTTTTGTTGTGGAGAAATTGTTGTAGAACAATTTTATGTAGAGTCTTGTTACGAAGAACTCTTGTTGGGAGAATTTGTGTAGAGAGTTGTGTATAGTGTGTGTATAGAGAAAATTCAAGTTCATAAATGAGGTCCTTTCTAAGGTAGAAGAAGGTGGTTTTTATAGGTAAAAAAGAGAGGGAAAGGTTGGAGGGAAAATATGATCATCCATGTGAAATGGAATTGACCAATCAAAAATAAGATAAATAAAATAATAAAAAATAAAGGAAAATCAAATAAAATAAAAAGGTAATATTTTATTTTAAAGAGGAGGCTAAGAATATGGGATTGGGAGTTACAAAACTAGGGGGGGGGGATGAATGTAGATGTAAAAAGAGAGTTTTTTGTGATCAAGAAAGGATGTTGTAAATAAGAAAAGGGAGGGAAAAATGGTGCAATCCGTTACTGCCATATCGGGAGGCGCGCGCTTCCGGATTTTGGGGCGAGAGGCGCCCGCGTGTGAAATTAACAGAATGACAGAATGACTCTAAAAGTTAACTCTGTTATGCAGTTTAGTCCAAACTAACGCAATCAGTTAGGAACTTAACGGAAGTAACAAAAATTAACAAAACCAAGTTAAATAAAAATACTATGTATGCAATCGGGGCGAGAGGTCCAAGGAGGGGTGTCTACACTACCGCTAATGAGTTATGGGATGCCATTGAAGAGTATATAGAAGGAGACACAGTTTGCAACGAGAACAAGAGATACGAAGTGCAAAAGAGATTCAACAATTTCTCTCAACTCCCCGGTGAAACTCTTAGACAGACTTATGAACGCTATTGTGAAATCATCAATCTCTGTATTTCACTTGGAAAGAAGTTCTCAAATAAGGAATTAAACACTAATTTCCTTGTTGCTTTGGATCAAGATACCTACATAAATCTAGCGCCCTTGAAGACGTTGGAACTTTAGATGTATGAACTTTAAGAAACCTTTATGAAAATCTTAAGGTTTAGCTCAAACTTCAGCGCCTCAGTGAAACTGAAGGAAAATCAAATTCCATAGCAATGGTGGCGCATAGAGAGGAAGCGCATGTGCCTGCGCCGGTACAAGATGAGAAAAGTTCCGATCCCAAAATTTCTACTTCTGAGCTATTAGACATGGATGATGAAGACTTCGCTTTATTTGTGAAGAGATTCCAGAAGTTCAGAAAATTCTTTAAACCTGGCTCGTTCAACAAAGCTCAAGGATCTACAAGCAGAGCTCCTCCAAAGTTCACGAGGAGCAGTGATTCTAAAAGAAAAGAAGACCTTGTTTGTTTTAATTGCAGGAAACCAGGACACTTTGCTTCAAGCTGCCCAATTCCCAAATTTGAGTATATGCAAAAGAAGAGCAGCCATACTCCCAAGTTCACTCCCAAATTCACTTGTCACAAGGGAATGGTTGCTGAAGAAGAATCACCAGTAAATGAGCAGAACACTTGGATTGAAACAGACTCAGAAGAGAGCGATGAAGATTTCGATGATGGACTCGTTTGTTTGGTGGCAAAGGATGATAAAGATGAAGCTTATGATTCTGATGATGACTACTCAAAGGATGTTCCTGATATGAATGTCTTGAATAAACCATTCAAGAAAACTCCAGGTTTTCAAGAAGTGAAAAAGAAGAAAGGACCAACCATCAGCGAGCTCGTTGAACAAGGATTTCTCACTCTGGCTCAAAGCGATGGTGGATTGTTATTCTCCAAATGTGATTTGAGTGCAAGAAGCAAACTCATAAAGTGCGAATACATTAGACCTCAAGTTGTACCTATTCCTACAATCAATCATGATGAGGACATTGTAAAGCAAGAAAAATTATTCAAAGAGGCTGAAAAGGTAATCCGTCGTTTTAGTGATATGAAGGAAGCTTTAGCACTATCATGTGATGAAATTTCCCAGCTTAAGACCGAGAAATCTCTACTTAAATCTGAACTCACCCTCCTTAAGGAGCAGATAAAGATCATGACTCCTCTTACTATTAAAAATACTTATCTAACAGAACAGAACCCATTACTTAAAGTTCAAAACGATGAATTGGTTACTCAAATTACTGATCTTAATAAGATTACAAATGAGTGGTCGAATTCTTGTGTCACTATGGACGGTATCTTTGAGTCCCAAAAAGCCAGTGGTGATAAAAGTGGCTTCGGATTCACATCATCAACTAATGACAACTTTAAGTGTGACGTCTGTGCTGAAAGAGACAGTGAATTTACAACTCAGCAAACTCATGAAATTCCCAAGGAAAAACATTCTAATTCAATGGGTAAAGGACAAGAAAAAGTCAAGAGACAAACATTCCATTATGTCTACCCAACGAAACAATTTGGGAAAGCTAAAGAGAAGGAAGTAGCTACAGATGAATCATCCTCTAGCAAAATCATTCTTGAAACAAGGCGCGTTCCTTCTCCAAGTGCACATTATACACCTAGGAGCCACGCGCCTCACCGCCGTGCGCCTCCTAGTCCTATGTACCCTCCAAGAAATAGCGCCCCAAAATTTCAAAAGAAAGATTTTGTTAAGGCTAGCTCATCTAACCCAAAGAAGAATGCAATCCCAAAGAAAAGTAAAGAGTTTGTAAGAACTCATGCGATTGGTGGATTTCATCATTGTTCAATTTGTGATTATTCAGGACATAAGGCCGTGGAATGCCTTTTGAGATTCACTCCCAATGCCAAATGACGTAAAAATCCTAAGGTCAAGCAAGAGTGGGTCGTCAAAAGTTGCTAACTCTAGGACCTGAAAAGGAATAAAGGGGACCTGCTTTAATGTTTATATTTTAGGTTATTTGCTTCATGGCTGGATCTTCTAAAGCTAGAACGTATGAATGGATTCTTGATAGTGGGTGTTCACGACACATGACTGGAGATGAATCCTCACTTGAAGATGTCCATGAAGAAAGAGGTCACCCCGTAACATTTGGTGATAATAACAAAGGTAAAGTTGTAGCATATGGAAAGCTCAAGAAAGACAAAGTGTGCATTGAAAGAGTCTCTCTCGTCGATGGACTCAAGCACAACTTATTATCCATATCTCAATTCTGCGATAAAGGATTAGAATGCCATTTTACTTCAACGCAATGTCTTATCAAGAATGGCAAAACTGGAGCTACATTACTCACGGGATATCGTAAGACAAATATTTATATTATTGATTTCCATATTATGAACTCTAGTACTAATCTTTGTTTTGTAGCTAAAAGTGTGAGTGAAAATAGTTGGCTGTGGCACAAGCGCTTAAGTCACTTGAACTTCAAGTATCTATCTAAACTTAGCAGGAATAATCTTGTCAAAGGACTTCCTAAGGTTGCTGATCATCATGACAAGAAGTGCGCCGCGTGTCAACTTGGCAAACAACCGAAGAAATCTTTCTCCAGCAAGACAAATCCTTCAACTTCTAGATGTTTGCAACTACTGCACATTGATCTATTTGGACCAGTCACCACTGCAAGTATTAGAAGAAACAAGTATACTCTAGTTGTGGTGGATGATTATTCAAGATACACATGGGTGGAAATGATGATCTCAAAAGACGATTGCTATGACATTCTTACGACCTTATTCAGACTGCTCCAAACCCAAAAAGAAGATGACATCGTAAGTGTTCGATCCAACAATGGAACATAATTCAAGAACAACGGTGTTGCTCGATACTGTGATGATAGATCACAACTTTTCAACCGCTGGAGTCCCTAAACAAAAAGGCGTTGTGGAAACAAAGAATAGGACGTTGATTGAAGCAAGAAAGACGATGATAGCTGAAGCCAAATTGCCTAAGTACTTTTGGGAATAAGCTATCAACACAGCATGTTTTACTCAAAATTGCTCCCTCATCAACAAACTTCACAACAAGACTCCGTATGAACTTTAGCGTGGCAGAACTCCCAACATTGCATTCTTCAAGATCTTTGGTTTCAAATGTTATATCCTCTACAACAGAAACGCGCATAGAGGTAAATTTGATGCCAAAGCCGACGAAGGTATTTTTGTTGGGTATGCCAAACATTCTAAAGATTTTCGCGTTTTTAATAGATCTACATTAGTGATAGTTGAATCTGTATATGTAACATTTGATGAACATTCCCTCCTTGAGCCACATTTGGCTCTAAATGTTGCCGATGATTCTGTTGAGTTTATTAAGATAGGTGCTCCTATTCATGTTGCGCCTACACAAGATCAGAATCCATCAACTAAAAGAAATCCATCTACATCAGTTGCTCCTAACTCAATGTATGGTGCGCCTGTTGAATCTTCAGTTGCGCCTTCCTTGAATGTCGCGCCTCTTGATTCCTCTCACGTTCCTATATCTACTGCTGCATCTGGTGTTAACCCTAGTTTCAATTCTGAACCAGTTCAACCCCCTAACTTTGATGATTTTGAAGCTGGTGAAGATATACCAATTGAAGACCTTCAAGTTACTACAACCCAACCTAACTTACCTCCTAAAATTTTTGATGTTAGAGGTCACCCAATCAATAAAATCATTGGTGATCTACATGTTGGCGTTCGTACAAGGAGAGCTACAAACTTTGATGCTTACACTGCATTTATCTCTCAAATTGAACCGAAGAAGGCTGATGAAGCGCTCCAAGATCCGAATTGGGTTGTTGCAATGAAAGAAGAACTCAATTAATTTGAACGATGTAAGGTTTGGACTCTTGTTCCAAGACCACATGATCAAGGAGTGATTGGTACGAAATGGGTGTTCAAAAACAAGATGGATGAGAATGGAACCATCACGAGAAACAAAGCAAGGTTGGTTGCACAAGGCTATAGGCAAGAAGAAGGAATTGATTACGATGAAACTTTTGCGCCCGTAGGAAGACTTGAAGCTATCAGACTCTTTCTAGCTTACGCTGCTCACAAGAACTTCAAGTTATATCAAATGGATGTGAAGAGCGTGTTTTTAAATGGTGAACTCCAAGAACAAGTCTACGTAGCTCAACCACCTGGGTTTGAAGATTCACAATTTCTAAATCATGTGTACAAATTCCAGAAAGCTTTGTATGGGCTCAAACAAGCGCCAAGAGCATGGTATGATACACTATCCAAGTTTCTCATTGAGAAAGGCTTTACTCGCGGTAACGATACCACTCTTTTCATTACCAAGCATAATGGTCATAAATTACTTGTTCAAATTTATATAGATGATATTATATTTGGTTCTACTAATGAATTATTGTGCAAGCGCTTTGAGAAACTAATGAAGAGCAAGTTTGAAATGAGCATGATGGGAGAACTCACATTCTTCCTCGGGCTTCAAATCAAGCAAAAGAATAAAGGCATATTTATCAACCAAGCTAAATAAGGGATCTAATCAAAAAGTTTGTGCTAGAGAATGCTAAAGCATACGACACCCCAATGGCTACTGGCAATAAACTTGACAAGGATTTAAAAGGTAAACGTGTTGATCAAACGCTTTATCGAGGTATGATTAGCTCACTCCTTTATCTTACTGCTAGTAGGCCGATATAATGTTTAGTGTTTGTGTTTGCGCTCGTTATCAATCTGAGCCTAGAGAAGCGTACTTGATTGCTGTGAAACGTATTATACATTATCTCTCCGGTACTGTTAACCTTGGACTTTGGTACACCAAAGATTTGAATTTTAAACTTGTAGGTTATTCAGATGCGGATTATGCAGCATGCACCATTGATAGGAAAAGCATTAGTGGCACTTGTCATTTCCTCGGATATCGACTTGTGTCATGGGCGAGTAAGAAACAAGCTTCAGTGTCTGTATCAACAACGGAAGCAGAATATATCGCTGCGGGAAGTTGTTGCTGTCAGATTCTATGGATGAAGCAGCAATTGGTGGACTATGATATAATCGAAGAAAATTGTCCCATCTACTGCGATAATACATCAACAATTACGATTTCTGAAAATCTTGTCACGCACTCAAAGACCAAACACATCGACATCAAATATCACTTTCTCAAAGACCACGTGGAGAAATGCAATATTCATTTGGAACACTTGGGAACCGACTTTTAAATCGCCGACATTCTAACGAAAGCACTTGACGCGAAACGGTTCATTTTTTGAGAGGTAAAATGGGTATGCTTGAACTCAACTAGTACATATTGTTTTGTCACTACTAATGATTTTATGTTTTGTTGAGTTATGAATATCATAGGTTCAAAAGTTAAATCAATTTCTAATGTTTTAAGGAAACTACGCGCCTGTGAATGCACCTCACTCTCCGCGCGCCCTAGTGCCTTATGCGCCTAAATCATTCTGCGCGCCTATGAGCTGATGCACCGCCCATGCGCCTATTTATGATTGCGGCTCAATCAATGCTATCATATTTAATATCTCAATGATTGAACGTATTCAATTTGTCATAAGTACCAGGTAAGTTACTTATTATCATTTATTATGGAGAATATTTGTCTTTTGACATTCCATAATTGTTCAAGGGTACTTGGCAATTAATTTTCCCTCGTTTTTCATCTTTTAAAATTTATATTTTCTGGGGATATATTTCTTGCACCCGAACCTTACACTAAAACAGATGTTTTTGGTGTTTGTGCAAAAAATTTGGTCATAATTGTTCATACACTTATGAGGGAAGTCGGACAATTTTTCTAAACCCAAAGTGTCACATCAATAGTACTTTGTGTCATTTTCATTAATGATTCGTACTTTTTATGACACCTCCCATTAATGGCCTTTCACTCACATTAATTACCCATCTCTTTAACTTCACACATTTTCTTAAAACACTAACCTAAAAAGTTGACCCTTACTCTTCTCTTTCCATTCTCATCATTACTTACTCTCTCTCAGACAACCCCCTCCGCCGTCTCTCTCTCTCTCTACTCCACTAAATATTTTTTCTTCTACTTTTCTTCATATTCTCTTCATATATATTCTTTATGGGTCCTAAGAAAGCATCAAAGACTCCTCAAGACGAAATGGTATGATTCCTCAAATCTAAACCCTTTAATTTCTGATTTCTTTTTTCTTTTTTCTGGGTTCGTCATTTTCGAAAATCGAAAACTCATTTTCTTTGTTTAATCTTGTTTCAGTTATACGTTTTCAAAATTGTTTGTTTGGTTTTGATCATTTTGTGATTTCGAGTCTTTTAAATCCTACTTTACAACGATCAATGCGATATTTGTTGCGAATATGAAGTTTTTCTATTTTCAAACTTTTCAAATTTTCGGATCTTTGAATCCATTTTCAGGAATCATTGTTGATTTGTTAGTGTTTTGGTTTGCATATTTTGAGTCCTAGAGTTCATGCGATCGTTTTGATATATTTTGTGCTTGATTTGGTGAAGTTTCATGTTTTTCGTGCTCTTGGTGTTCTTCGAGCACTCAAGAACATGTTCTTCGTGTTCTTCGTTTTTCTTGCATGACTTGGGTTTAAAATTTTTCAAAACTTGTTTTCAAAAAATTTCATGTTTTGATTCCTTTTATTTTCATGTTAATGATTTTTGCTTGTTTGTGATATTTTGTGCGTTTTTATGCTAAGTACAAATTTTATATAGAAATGCGCCTAAATATAACTCTATGCGCCTAACATGCTTATGCGCCTTCTATCATTGTGCGCCCTAAATGATTCATGCGCCTATCAATTGTATGGGCCTCGTGCCATTACAAGTATTATGCGCCTCTATCATTTATGCGCCTCATGATATAATGCGCCTAAAATTTTATGCGCCTATATTTATACTTAGTCAATTTTTCTATGTTTAATTTTTCTTTAGTATTTTTCATAGAACCATAGTATGCGCCCTGTATATCTATGCACCTCAAAAAATTCATGCGCCTACTACAATCATGCGCCTTGAATAATTGCGCTATCTTATGCGCCTATGATTCTATGCGCCTGATTTTTCTACGCACCTCAAATTTTTATGCGCCTATTTTACTTTGCTCATTGCTATGATTCTATGCGCCTTATTCACTTCTAACTTAAATCATCACTGTTTTTGTAGGATCTCGCAAATTTTAGGCCCATTGAAACTATTGATCTAGCTGAGCTATCATTAGATCCAATAGGGGTTGAAATCATCTCAACCCTTCACACTGCTGGACTTACTCCCTTATTCACGCTGGATCAACCATTCTACTCACCACTTCTTGTCGATGAATTTTTCTCCACTACCGCTCTCGTTGAGTTACCAACAAATGAAATAGGATTTGTGCGCTACAGAATTCGCGCCATGGTTCAGAATACTGAGATCACTATTTATACTGTCTCAATCAAGCATGCAATCAATTTTAACACAACCGGTCGTCAAAGCATATCCGCTCAAGCCAATACTTACTCAGCGGCCACGCAGAACATTATTGCACGCGCCTATCTCAATATCCCCACTCTTCAGAATAACATCAAAAATGTTGAGATTAGGGATGGAGGAGATCTATTAGCACATATAGCGCATCTCGTTGACGCGTCTATTGTGTTCAAATCAGGCAATGTGAATAGATTCACGGTGGAGCAGTGGGAATATACTACTGCGATTATGGGAAAGGCTAGACTCAACTGGCCTCAAATTTTATTCAAAACTTTAACTGCGCAGATTGACAAGTACAACAAGAATAAGAGTGAAGGAAAGACGAAGTTCAAGACTCACTTCCGTATTCTTACGAAGATTTTTCTCACATACCCAGATCTTGCTCAATTCCTTAATGAGAATCCCGTCTATAAAATAGACGATGTACCAATTTTTGGTAAGGATAGCTTGGTGTTAAAAAGGCACAGAAAGTGCATTGCTAAGAGCGTGCCTCGAGTAAAGGGTGCTCATTTGGTTGATGAAGCCACTGAGTCAGATGAAGGAGATGGTGATGGCGCTGCAGATGACGCAGCAGCTGGCGCAGCAACTGAGATTAAACCTGGCGTAGGAACTAGCACAGGTACTGACAAACGTAGAGGGATTGCCACTGTTGAACGAGAGGGCAGACCACCAAAGCGCCCCAGAACTGATAAAAAAGACCAAGAAGCTCTAAAGCGCGCTCAGGAAGCTAGTTTAGCTGAAGCGCAGAGAAAAAGAGATGAAGATTATCAAATTAAACAGGCTGCCACTTTGGCGTAGAAAGAAAGGCAAAGAGGCGTAGGATCAAGTGCAGTATGCGCTCCTGCTCCCTCTGCACCTATTCCTCCTCTCATAGTTCGTGCGCCTCCTACAAAGACTTTAAAGAAAACCTCAACTGCGCTTGCCAAGAAAGTCATAATTGCACCTGCTCATGTTATTAAACCAATTCCTACTTCTTATGTCTCACTCACCGCTGATCAACAAAAACTCAGAGATTAATTATCTGCTGAGTTATTTGGAGACCTGAGTGAGGATCTAGTTGAGGGGGAGCCAGAAACTTTAAAGAAGCGCAAGTCTGCTCTTGCGCCTACTGCTCCTGCGCCTCAACCCACTACTGAAGACCCTACTTCAAGTGCTGAGTATGTGCCTTCTCCTCCCGCGCCTAAGTCTCCTACTGCGCCCTAATCTGATCCCGCGCCTACTCCTCCCACTCCTGATTTAAGTATGGTTATTTCACTGCTTCAACAAATTCAGCAAGGACAAGCGCGCTTAGAATCCCAATTTAAACTTCATACTTCAATGATTACTAGTCAGGCAGATGAGATTGCTGCCATTAAGGGGGAGATAACGCGTATTGGCGTTGATATCAGAGACAAACAATTTTCTTACCCCTCAGCAATGGAGCGATGCTATAGCTCAAATGAATGACATGTTTAAAGACACTCTTGCTGAACTTCGTGATAGAATTGATGCAGGGATCAAGCTCATTGATGGTCAAGCTTTTATTGATGCTATTAAGCAAGTGGAAACCAGTGTTGCTGATGATATTAAGAAGTTGCTTAACTTAGTCACTGGTGAAAGTGATAAGTTAGTGAATGTTATGGATAAGCTCAAAGAGATCAAGGATGATCTTGAAAATTCTTTTAGGGCGTGTATGGATTATGCGCCCTCCTCTGCGCCCGTTTCTAGCGCTGTAATTAGCGCGCCTCTTAACTCATGCTCCTTAATTTATAAATTGGACATTTTGAAAGAGTTAATAGTGACGCATTTCAATGCTGCCCATTCTAGCGCAGATAGGCGCGCAGAAAGAACATCTTCTGATATTGTCTCCGCGCAAGCTACCGTTGAAGCAAATTTACAAGTAATTGCAGAAAACTTTTCTCAACAGCAAGCTATTTTTCAGCGATCCATTGATGAGTATCAGGACATCAATGTTGGTCATCTGCGCTATATCAAAGATGGTGTTACTGATACATTCTCAAATATCAATCATATTCATCATCTTTCAAAGCAAATTCAACACTCAGTTTCAGAGATAGAAGAAGGATGACTCTCCAGCGCCCCCAAATCCTTAGTTTTTGATTTGTTTGTAAGTTAGTAAAACCTTTTGATGTTAGAATTTTTTTTGGTGCTTAAATGTTTTAGCACGTCTTTTGTTTCTTTGTTATGTTGAAAACTTGTAATCACCAACTCTTATATTTCGAGTTTTAATGAGAACAAAGCATCACTGTTTCTCTCAAAACCTTGTTCACTCAAACTCCTTGTTTGTAGAACAATGAATGTTTTGTTTAAAATCATATGCATCATATTTGAACTGTTTCATACTTTCATGCATTGAGTTTAAACTTTGTTTAAACACATTTCAAACCAAAACTCATACATTTTGAATGTGTTAAACTGTTGTTTCTATCTTTCCATTTGTAATGTTTTATCTTTATTGTAATAGATTAGAAATCTATATCTTGGACTAGTGTGTGCATTAACTTGAGACATGATTTACCAATTTCATTTATTTGGACATGTTATTATCAAGTATAATGTTTGTCCCTGATATAGTAGGTAATGACATCAATCAAATAGGGGGAGATTATTGGGTATGCCCAATTATATCTCAGTTTCAATGTAATAGGATCGATTAGATTTGATTGATTCATCACCTAAGTTTTATTTCATGGACTTTAGACCCATATGTAACAAGTATTTATACTTCATTTTTTAGGTAGTCAATTGTAATAGACTAGGATTAGGAATAGGTCTAGATATCAAGATTCAAGAAAAATCACAAGTTTGATTCAAAGGATGCACCTACGCGCCACGTGCCTTTGCGCCTCTCACTGCGCCCATGCGCCACTTAAGCGCGCGTGCATGATATGTGCCCCAAGGCTCAACGCGCCTTATTAATGTTAATTCAACACTTGGTGATTTATTGAAGATATGAAGACTTGAAGAAATTCAAACTACGCGAATGATCCAACGGTGGTTAAATAACACGTATGCACCCGCATCAAAGGACACCTGTCCATAACGGTCATATTTGTGTTATGTGTCTAACGACTATAAAGGACACGTGCTCCACTCAATGAGCTCCAGCACATCTGTCCTTTAACCTTATCCACAAGGGATTTCCAACGGCTAGTTTTTGGAGCTCTACTATAAATACCTCATAACTTTAAACATTTTGAAGTTGCTAAAAATCTCTGAATTTCTCTCTCAAGCATTTATTGAAGATTTGAAGATTGCCTTTGAATTCCCAGATTCCTCAAGAACATCTTCATACCTTCATCCTTAGCCCAGATCCACAAGCAAAAAACTTTAGTTTTATTGTGCTCTAAATCTCATAGATCTAAAGAGCCTTAAAACTAAGAACACACACGCACCTCTTTAAGTTTGATCACTTAGATCTTTCTTTAAGAGATACACCGGTTTTGTCTAGGATTTGTTCTTTCATAGAATATTAGATCTTGAGTTAGTGTATAAGCTCAAACGTTGTAATTTGTAACACTCTCTCATATTATAAGATCTTCATTAGAAATCCAAGACTAACCATCTTGGTAGAGGACGTAGATCATTTCCCGATCGAACCTCTCCAAATAGCGCGTATTAATTTCTTGTCATTTACTTTCAAGTTATTATCTTATCTCACTATTTGCTTGTTTAATCATTGTAGATTGATTGGATTGAATTGTGTTGTGTTTGTTATATCATTTGCCTTAGTTCCTTATTTCACTTACTTTGAGACAAAATACTTAGAGTGTGTGTGCGCCCCCTTTATCACATCTTGCGCCTATTTACTTAACTAATTTCCGCTGTGCATTTCACTCACTCACTTAGGCGAATTTCATAACGCTTATTTGATAAAGTGCGCATTTGCAATTGAGTTTATCAAGGGTACGAAAAGAATTTTAAAATAGCTATTCACCCCCCTCTAGCTATTTTCCATACCCTTGTTGACCTTTGGGACCAACAAGTTTACTCCAGGAGTTTGTGGATGTGTTTTCCTGGTCGTACGAAGATATGCTTGGTTTAGATCCGATGGTTGTGGGGCACCGAATTCCTACCTATCCTGATGCTAAGCCGGTCAAGCAGAAATTGCGCAAGATTAAGACTCAGTGGTCTTTTCAAGTAAAGGAAGAAATTGAGAGACTGTTGCAAGTGGGTTTTATCCGAGTTGTGGAGTATCCCGAATGGTTGTCCAACATGGTCACGGTCGAAAAGGCAAACGAAAAGGTCCGAATATGTGTTGATTTTTGGGACCTTAATAAAGCATGTCCAAAGGAAGATTTCCCTCTACCCAGTATTGACATCTTGGTTGATTCAGTTGCAATGCACAAAGTCAAGTCGTTTGTTGATGGTATGGCAGGTTGTAATCAGATTAGAATGGCTGTGGAGGATCAAGAGAAAACCTCGTTTATCACCCCGTGGGGAACTTTCTGCTACACTGTGATGCCATTCGGCCTTAAGAATGCCGGAACTACTTATCAGCGGGGCACCACCACCCTTTTCCATGACATGATCCATAAAGAGCTCGAAATCTATGTCGATGACATGATTGTGCACTCAGTCAAAGAAGACGCTCAACATCTGGTTGACCTCAGGAAGTTCTTTGAGAGACTTCGCCAATATCATATGAAGCTCAATCCTGCTAAATGCACCTTTGGTAGTACCCAAGGCAAAGTTCTAGGGTTTCTGGTAACATAAAAGGGAATATAAATTGATCGCGACAAAGTGAAGGCCATCATAGAAATGCCTTAGCCCATAACTCAAAAAGAAGTGAAAGGTTTTTTGGGAAGAGTTCAGTACATTAGCAGATTCATACGGCAGTTGACCACGATGTGTGAGCCGCTCTTCAAGCTTCTTAAGAAAGACACTGATCGGTCATGGGATGAAGAGTGCCAAATTGCTTTTGAAAAGGTCAAAGAATACCTAACAAGCCCACCGGTTTTGGCCCCACCTCACTCGCATAAACCTCTGTGATTTTACTTAATAGTCACAGATACTTCAGTTGGGGCAATGCTTGCACAAGAAAAGGAAGATTCCTGGGTCGAGAACGCAATCTATTTCGTTAGCCGAAAGCTACAAGGGAGTGAACTAAATTACTCAGCATTGGAAAAGGCATGCACTGGTTTGGTTTGGGTCTCGCAACGATTAAAAATCTATTTGCAATCCTTACCCGTTCAAATAATATCTCGCATGGATCCGGTGAAGTACATTCTGGAGCGGCCAACTATGTCCAATCGAGTCTCCAAATGGGCTTTCCTCTTGAGCGAGTTTGATATGACTTACGCAACGCCTAAGTCTATAAAAGGAAGAGTGATAGCTAATCAACTTACAGACTTGGATCTTGATCTCGAGCCCGAGCCGGAACCTCAGTTTCCCGATGAAGGAATTGTAGATACCCCGGGGGGAACCACGGCTTGGATAGAGCGCGTGAATCACCTAGGATGTCTAATTGTGTTTTAGAGTCGCCACCCACGTTTTTTAGGAACGTAAGAAAACCTAATGTTTATGAGCCTAAGTTTGATTTACGAAAACAGAGATTCTTTGGGATGAGGGGTTCGGGGGTTAGGTTACGAAATGGGAAGTACTTAAACACCCATTTCGCCCGAGCAAAGTCGGTCTTGTTTGTTCATAATTCACTTTTAAAGATAAATGTGTTCTTCCTATGAAAATGATGATAAAAAAGGGTTTTAGAGTTTGTAATGTAGGGAGATGACTCCTAGGCCAATTCAATGTAATGAAAGGACCGTTGGTGTCATGTCCCAAATGGTTTTGGGTGATTGCACATTTGATTGAAGAAGAAGAAGAAGAAGAAGAAGAAGAAGAAGAAGAAGAAGAGGAGAAATGTTTAAGACATTTACCTATATTATCCTTCAAAAAGAACCTCTTGTAAAGCCTTGAAGAAGAGGTTGAATACTTTGTTGAAGAAGTCCCAAGAAAAGGTCAAGGAAAGAAGTGAATAAAAAGGTTTGAAGGTAATGATTTCCAAAGTCCTCCTCCAATGATGGATTGGAGGGGTTTTTATAGTTGAAAAAGGACTGTTTTTGGAGCCAAACGGAGTCTCCAAGAAATTTTTCTCGGGCAAAATCATGTATAATGAGCAAGGGAGAGATTCTTGGGCAGAATCTATAACTGACACACCCCAGAAGCGCGCGCATACCACCTAGGCGGCGGAAGGCGCGCGCGTCTGGCCTCAAGGGGCGGAGGCGCACGAGTCTGAGAAGCAAACTTTGACAGAATGGACTAGTAAGTTAGAACTGTTATTCAGTTTAGTCCCAGGACTTAACGGAATCCGTCTGGAACTTAACCAAAGTAACAGAAACTAACAGAAAACACTTAAAAGAGGGAGAAACACAAAATCAAGTGTGCAATCGGGGTGAGCGGTCAAAGGCGGGGTGTCTATAGAGCCCCTCGGCGGCGTGGATTGCGAAGCAAATGTGCCGACGAAAGACAGACATCCGGCTAGGACATCACCAAGAAAAAAGAAAAGACTCGATGAAAGCAGGAATTTGAAATTGCGGGGGATTAAGGTGCGCTCCCTGTGTGAGCGGCTTAGAGAGATAAAGGTGCGATCCCTGTGTGAGCGGCTTTGCCGATAGCGGGATCTGTTTGCTGATAGCGGGATCCGTTTGCTGGAAGCGGGATATGTTTGCTGATAGCGAGATCCGTTTGCTGGAAGCGGGATCTGTTTGCTGAGAGCGAGATCCGTTTGCTGGAAGCGGGACCTGTTTGCTGATAGCGAGATCCGTTTGCTGGAGTGTGGGACCCAGAGGACCGTTTGTTGAAGTGCGGGACCCAGAGGACCGTTTGCTGAAGTACGGGACCCGGAGGACCGTTTGCTGAAGTGCGGGATGTTGGTAGTGGTGCCCTAGGCATGTTTAATAAACGTTGTAATTGTTATCATTTATTTCATATAAATAAAGATATGTTTTGATTATTATTGTTGTTCATGTTTACTTATAATAATCTCTGTCCCTAGTACTTGTTAAGCACTAGTATAAAGGCTAAATGATCATGGGATGATCATGTTAGATTTATGGGTACTTGTTTGGAACAAGGTACCGGACATGACCCGCTGTATGAGATTTATGTCATGGTCTATGTCGAACATATATCTCATATTAGTTATGTCATTCGAATCCTTAGACATGAAGTTATTATAGTCTTCCACTTGATGAACATTATGTTTGACATATTCAAACGCTACCTTTAACCGGGTAGTTATAAAGGGTGTGATTGGCATAATCGGATTCACGTAGAGAAGAATAATAAGCTAAATGGATTTGTCCCTCTACGGAGAGATGTCAAGCTTGGGCCTCTCGTAGGAATGATGTTTATGAAATGTTCGGCCGGACTCAAATGAATTGATTGGATCAATGTCATTTGGATTATCAACATATTCGGAATCGAGAAATTATTGAACAAAACAAGTTGACTGTTTGACCATGACTTGTGTTCAATGACATCGTGGACAAAAGGATTATGACATATTCTAAAGGAATGCGAACTTGTATCTAGTTATACTATTTGGGTAGGTATGATGGTTTGCTAGAACCTAATCATATCTTATGGTTTCATGTTTGAACCCATTGCCAACTTAGTATAATCCTAGAGGGTCACACACAATAGAACGAATCTTAAATAAGGACTATATTGGAATTTTGGAAATTCTGGAATTCTGGGGAAGTGGGCGACCGCACAGTGTGGACTGGGCGGCCGCACACTTAGCTCAGTTTTGTACCAGTTTATCTCAGATAGTTGTGCGACCGCACAGTGTATTCTGGGCGGCCGCACGGTGCTGTCGGGAGGCAGATTCCTAATTTGATTAGGAAACGAATTTTGGACGGATTTTGACACAAGTTTCCTATTTGGAATAGGTCCTTGTGTATAAAAGACCAAATTTGGACATCACTCTTTACCAATGATTTTGTGAGTCTCCAAAGAGTTTGAGAGAGTTTATTTTGTTCAAAAACATCCTTGATTGAAGAACAAAATAATACACAAATAAAATTCCATATAGTCATATTAAATTGTGAAAGTGTGTTTCATAATTTGGTCTAGCAACCAAGATCAAGAAGCTTCTTGATGTTCGTTCATGGTGTGGATACCGCTAGAGGGTGAAGCTCATCATCTTCAAAGTTCGTGTTCTTACTTTCATTGTGATCAAGCTTCAAATCTCCACCAAGATCAAAGCTAGAATTCAAGGTCATCAAGGGTTAGTTTTTCCTCTATTCATGTTGTTGTATTTGACTTAATCATATGAACGGATCTATGGGCTTTGGGTTTCAAAATTTTAAATGCTATATTCCGCTGCGCATGTGTCTACGAAACCCAACAGTGGTATCAGAGCCCCGTTCATGTTGATTATTTCAATACTTAGATCATGTTGTGTGTATATAAATAGTTTATGTGCCTTACATGATATGAATATTGGAATATATGATGTTTATGTGTTATGTGATTTTATGTGGTTTATTGTTTCGCAACTTTAATCGCACGATTCAATCGCAATAAATAAATTATGATGGATTCAGAATTGTTGATTATTAATTTTTGATTGGATCAAAGTTTTGATAATCGGTAAAAAACAATTTTGAGGCAAAATTTTCGAACTTCAAAATTCTGTACATTCTGATCATCTTGGGCGACCGCACATAATCACTTAGGCGGCTGCACATGTTTGGGCGACCGCACAGTGAGTTTTGGGCGGCCGCACATACTGATCAGATTCTCTGATTTTGTTAAAATCAGAATTTGGAATTTTCGAAAAGTCCAACAAAACCAGTAACAGAACCAGTCCAGACCTGCTGATCTGGAATGGGTTTTGGGTAGTTGGTTTGTGTGTGGATTTTAGGGTTTGATTTTCCTATTTGTTTTAGTCTTGTGATTCTAAGATTGGTTCAAGGTTTGGATGGCTAATCTGCGTTCATCGAGATTGTGTTTCCCAAACTTGATCGCAATCAAAGTTTCAAAGATAAAATGAAGTTAGAATTATGAAGAGTTCATAATTGCTAAAATTGAGAAACAAAGTTCTTGATTCAATGATTGGAGATCCATGTGGAATTGTGAATGCAATTGGCCTACGTTCATCGAGACCATCTATTGCTTAGTTTCGGCCACATGGACTACTTTCTTGGTTTCTTGAATTAGTGCGGGATTGTGGTTGCCTAATGGCTTAGTTCGACCGCACTTCTTGTTGTCTTGATTTGGAGATAATAACCAAAGTTGAAATAGTCCCATCCTCATAATTATAGAGAAACTTATGACACATAAATACCATGCTTGAATTAATGGAGATTAATTTAGTGGCTAAACTTGATGCGTAACATGTTTATATTATGTG
Organism: Campanula takesimana; assembly: GCA_026119855.1. NCBI lineage: Eukaryota > Viridiplantae > Streptophyta > Magnoliopsida > Asterales > Campanulaceae > Campanula > Campanula takesimana. Next base: position 853,571 of record JAOWBW010000044.1, read on the forward strand.
CTCATAAATGTGTTATATGCTGTATGTGATGAACCTTCAAAGAAAGTTTTAAGTCTTTTATTGCCATGCCATGATTAAAACACTTGTTAGTACATGAATGATTTTAATGTAGATTCGCCCTAGCGAGATGCATTAAATTTATTTATGTATGAGCAAGATAGATAATGTGGGCACGCCCTAGCGGGACACATTAACTATACGTTTAAAATGGTTAGACTTAATTGGGCGTCAAAACAGTTTTGGGCCTAGGCAAAGATGAGGTTTAACATGCTTTTTGAAATTGGATTTCTTAAGGAATCTCATAAAAGGAACTAAGAGTCATATGAGATATGATTGACAAGAGTTGTCTACCTAATTAATTTGATTTTGTGTAATCCGCCTTAGCGGACTTGAAATCAAATTAAAGTTGGATCTTAACCCATTTAAATTATATTATACATTGGATGTATAAGAAGGTTATATAATTTAGTGGGAGTATTTTTGAAAAATACATTGTTTATTTCTTTAATGAAAAGCGGGTACTTATTAAATTTTGGAAATTTTGCATATTTGTAGATAATGACTAATAACACTCAATCAATGTCGTTGCGTTCGATCCTTGAGAAGGATAAGCTCGAAGAGAATGGTACTAACTTTATGGATTTGATCCGTAGCATAAGAATCGTTCTTAGGCAAGAAGATAAGTTGTACATTCTCGATGGGCCTCTCCCTGCTGAACCACCGCCTACTGCCCCTAGGGCAGAAAGAGACAATTACAAGAAACATCGTAATGATTCTAGAGATGTAAGTTGTCTCATGCTTGCTGCCATGTGCTCAAAACTCCAACAAAGTTTGGAACATTTGGAAGCCTATGAGATAGGCGTGGAGTTGAGAACCATGTTTCAAGAGCAAGCTAGGCAAGAGAGATACAAGACCATTGTTACATTCACTACTTATAAGATGAATGAAGGGCAACAAATGAGTCCTCACTTTCTTAAAATGAAAGGTTATGTAGAGCACCTTGAGAAACTTGGCTATCCAATCCCATTGGAGCTAGCCACGGATCTCATTCTTAATTCATTGCCTAAAAGTTATAATCAGTTTGTGATGAATTATAACATGCATGGAATGGATAAGAATCTCTCTGAGTTGCATGGGATGCTCAAAACTGCAGAGATGAAAATTGTGGAGAAAGGTTCTCCCGTGCTCTTGGTTCATGATGGGAAGAAGGCTAGTGCCAAAGGAAAGGGTAAGAAAGTTATCAAACCCAAAATAAGCAAGGCAAAGGTTGCCAAGGCTTCTGAGGCAAAACCCGATTCACAAAAGGATGACATTTGTTACCATTGTCAAGAAATTGGTCATTGGAAACGTAATTGCAAGGCTTTCTTGGAAGAGCAAAAGAAGAAGAAGGGCAGCAAGGCTGTGTCGACTTCAGGTATCTATATGATAGATATTCTCCTTTCTACCACTGATTGTTGGGTATTGGATATCGGATGTGGTTCTCACATTTGTCTAAATGTGCAGGGACTAAAGAATAGGAGACTGCTTAAAGAAGGTGAAGTAGATCTACGTGTGGGGAATGGAGCAAGAGTTGCTGCATTAGCCGTAGGGACTTATGAAGTCACTTTACCTTCCGGTTTAATACTTGTTTTGAACAATTGCTATTATGTACCGGATTTAAGTAGAAATATTATTTCAATTTCTTGTTTGGATAATGAAGGTTTTAAGTTTCTTATTGAGAATAAGAAATTTTCTATTTATTTAAATGATGTGCTTTATGGTATTGCTAATTCATTTAATGGCCTTTATATCTTGGATGTCAAGAATGAAAATAATGTCTATCATGTAAATAAGAAATCTAAACCTAATAATGTAAATCATACTTATTTGTGGCATTGCCGTCTTGGTCATATTAATGAGAAGCGTATCTCAAAACTCCATGGGGACGGTTTCTTGGGTTCATGTGACCTTAGGTCATATGATACTTGTGAGTCGTGTCTTCTTGGAAAAATGACTAAGACACCTTTTACCAAGCTAGGTGAAAGGGCAAGTGACTTATTGGGGTTGATACATTCCGATGTATGCGGACCATTAAGTAGCAATGCTAGGGGAGGATTTCAATACTTCATAACCTTCACGGATGATTATAGTAGATTTGGGTATGTTTACCTAATGAAACATAAGAGTGAAGCATTTGAGATATTTAGAATATTTCAAAATCAAGTAGAAAAAACAACTTGGTAAAAGTATTAAGGCACTTCGATCAGATCGAGGTGGAGAATACTTAAGTCAAGAATTTGATGATCATCTAAAGAATTGTGGAATAGTTTCACAATTGACCCCACCCGGAACACCACAATGGAATGGTGTGTCTGAGAGGAGGAATCAGACTTTGTTAGACATGGTTCGATCAATGATGAGTCAAGTTGATCTTCCAATATCCTTTTGGGGTTACGCTCTAGAAACCGCTGCTTTCACACTAAATCAAGTTCCAACTAAATCGGTTCCAAAGACTCCATATGAGATGTGGAGTGGAAAGAAACCTAGTTTGTCTTTCATGAGGATTTGGGGTTGCGAAGTTTATGTCAAGAGACTTATCTCTGACAAACTAGCGCACAAATCTGATAAATGTATTTTCGTGGGATATCCTAAGGAAACTAAAGGATATTACTTTTACAACCGAGAGGACAACAAAGTGTTTGTTGCCCAAACTGGTGTCTTTCTAGAGGAACAGTTTCTCTCCAAAGAAATCAGTGGTAGTAAAATAAATCTTGAAGAAATTCGAGACCCAGAAAATAACATTGAACCAATAGTGGAACAAGAAAAAGAACCACAAGGAGTTGTGGAACCTGTTCAAAATACACAAGTAACTCCCAGATCTAGTAGGTTACGATTCGAGCCCGAGAGATATGGATTTCTCGTAACGGATAGTAATGAGGTGGAAATCATTGAGAATGATGAACCGACAACCTACCAAGAGGCAATGTCTTCTCCTGATTCGGACAAGTGGCTTGGAGCCATGAAATCTGAATTGCAATCCATGCAAGACAATCAAGTTTGGAATTTGATTGATGCGCCCGAAGGTGTAAAAACCATAGGATGCAAATGGGTCTTCAAGAAGAAGACTGACATGGATGGGAGGGTACATACTTACAAAGCTAGACTTGTAGCGAAAGTTATAGGCAAGTTCATGGTATTGACTATGATGAGACCTTTTCACCCGTAGCAATGATCAAGTCTATAAGAATTTTGCTTGCCATTGCCGCATATCATGACTATAAAATATGGCAAATGGATGTCAAAACCGCTTTCCTAAATGGAATCTCCGTTTTGATGAATCGGTCAAAGAGTTTGGTTTCATCAAAAACGAGGATGAACCTTGTGTATACAAGAAAATTAGTGGGAGCATAGTGCTATTCCTTATCTTATATGTGGATGACATATTACTCATTGGAAACGACATTCCTACACTTCAGTCCGTAAAGACTTGGTTAGGAAATTGTTTCGCAATGAAAGATATGGGTGAAGCCGCATATATACTTGGCATTAAGATCTATAGAGATAGATCAAGGAGGCTACTTAGTTTAAGCCAAACTACATACATTGACAAGGTCATTAGAAGATTCCGCATGGAAAATTCTAAGAGAGGAACCTTACCAGTGTTACATGGAGTTTCTCTAAGCAAGACTCAATGTCCTAAGACAAAAGATGAGCGTGAGAAAATGAATGATGTTCCATATGCTTCGGCAATTGGGTCCATCATGTATGCCATGATATGTACTAGGCCGGATGTATCTTATGCTCTATGCATGACAAGCAGATACCAATCCGACCCTGGTGAAAATCACTGGGTGGCTGTAAAAGCGATTCTTAAGTACTTGAGAAGGACTAAAGACTCATTTTTGGTCTATGGAGGAATGGAAGATGATCTCGTTGTAAGTGCTTACACGGATGCAAGCTTCCAAACCGACATAGATGATAGTCGATCGCAATCGGGTTTTGTGTTTATGTTAAATGGTGGAGCTGTAAGCTGGAAGAGTTCCAAGCAAAGTACAACCGCTGATTCTACAACAGAAGCTGAGTATATTGCTGCATCGGATGCTTCAAAGGAAGCTGTTTGGATTAAGAAGTTCATCACTAAACTTGAAGTGGTTTCTAGTATTGCTAATCCAATAGACCTTTATTGCGATAATAATGGTGCTATTGCTCAAGCAAAGGAACCAAGAGCACATCAGAAATCCAAACACATACTTAGGCGTTTTCATATCATTCTAGAGATCGTTGATAGGGGAGACGTAAATATATGCAGAGTACCTACTGATGACAATGTTGCGGACCTGCTAACAAAGGGACTTCCACAAGCTAAACATGATGGTCATGTTAGGTCCATGGGTATTAGATACATGGGAGATTGGGCCTAGGGCAAGTGGGAGATTGTTGGTAGTGGTGCCCTAGGCACGTTTAATAAACGTTGTAATTGTTATCATTTATTTCATATCAATAAAGAGATATTTTGATTATTATTGTTGTTCATGTTTACTTATAATAATCTCTGTCTCTAGTACTTGTTAAGCACTAGTATAAAGGCTAAATGATCATGGGATGATCATGTTAGATTTATGGGTACTTGTTTGGAACAAGGTACCGGACATGACCCGCTGTATGAGATTTATGTCATGGTCTATGTCGAACATATATCTCATATTAGTTATGTCATTCGAATCCTTAGACATGAAGTTATTATAGTCTTCCAGTTGATGAACATTATGTTTGACATATTCAAACGCTACCTTTAACCGGGTAGTTATAAAGGGTGTGATTGGCATAATCGGATTCACGTAGGGAAGAATAATAAGCTAAATGGATTTGTCCCTCTACGGAGAGATGTCAAGCTTGGGCCTCTCATAGGAATGATGTCGATTGGATCAATGTCATTTGGTTTATCAACATATTCGGAATTGAGAAAGTATAGAACAAAACAAGTTGACTGTTTGACCATGACTTGTGTTCAATGACATCGTGGACAAAAGGATTATGACATATTCTAAAGGAATGCGAACTTGTATCTAGTTATACTATTTGGGTAGGTATACCGGTTTGCTAGAACCTAATCATATCTTATGGTTTCATGTTTGAACCCATTGCCAACTTAGTGTAATCCTAGAGGGTCACACACAATAGAACGAATCTTAAATAAGGACTATATTGGAATTTGGAAATTCTGGAATTCTGGGGAAGTGGGCGACCGCACAGCGTGGACTGGGCGGCCGCACACTTAGCTCAGTTTTGTACCAGTTTGTCTCAGATAGTTGTGCGACCGCACAGTGTATTCTGGGCGGCCGCACGGTGCTGTCGGGAGGCAGATTCCTAATTTGATTAGGAAACGAATTTTGGAGGGATTTTGACACAAGTTTCCTATTTGGAATAGGTCCTACTTGTGTATAAAAGACCAAATTCGAACATCACTCTTTACCAATGATTTTGTGAGTCTCCAAAGAGTTTGAGAGAGTTTATTTTGTTCCAAGACATCCTTGATTGAAGAACAAAATAATACACAAATAAAATTCCATATAGTCATATTAAATTGTGAAAGTGTGTTTCATAATTTGGTCTAGCAACCAAGATCAAGAAGCTCCTTGATATTCGTTCGTGGTGTGGATACCGCTAGAGGGTGAAGCTCATCATCTTCAAAGTTCGTGTTCTTACTTTCATTGTGATCAAGCTTCAAATCTCCACCAAGATCAAAGCTAGAATTCAAGGTCATCAAGGGTTAGTTTTTCCTCTATTCATGTTGTTGTATTTGACTTAATCATATGAATGGATATTTGACTTAATCATATGAACGGATCTATGAGCTTTGGGTTTCAAAATTTTAAATGCTATATTCCGCTGCGCATGTGTCTACGAAACCTAACACGGGACTTGGAGGACCGTTTGCTGAAGTGCGGGACCCGGAGGACCGTTTGCTGAAGTGTGGGACCTGGAGGACTGTTTGCTGAAGTGCGGGACCCGGAGGACCGTTTGCTGAAGTGCGGGACCCGGAGGACCGTTTGCTGAAGTGTGGGACCCGGAGGACCGTTTTCTTTGAATGGATGTAGATCTTGCTTGATGAGGAAACGGTGATTCTGTGGCTCACCCTGGACCAATTTTTTGTCGTGAGTCGTACTTTGATGTTGACTGTTTTGACTCTGACTTTTGATGGGGTGCGGGCACAATTGACTGCGGAATGCTTTGTGCTGGGGATGAATTGTAGAAACTGATTATTTAGAAAAAAGAAAGACACCCTACTTTGAGTGGGAGTTTCTATCTTATTTCAGTTTTTAGACATGCCTTAAGGGCGGACCAAATTAATGTGTGCCCAGCCGAGTGTTTGCGTTTGCTTTCGTCGCTTGAGCTTCTCTCTTTGCTGGGATTGATTTCTTGCAGGTTGAAGGCGTTTGAACGTGCCTGGGCTTCCTTCTTGAACTGACAAGGGCTATTTCTGGAGCCTTCTTATACCTGGGACGCGGGCGCTTCCTCTCTTAGAGACGGGACGCGTGCGCCTTTTAGACCGGTGTTGGGAGGCGCGTGCCTCTGTGAGGCAAAATTCAGGGCCTGATATTTGCTGGCCAAAAGATCCTCCAACAGCTATAATATCAGCTTCTGGTCGATAATTCGATTCCAACAGCCCTTTTCTGTCATTTTTTGAACACCATTCTATTACCCAATCTTGCTTATAACCTTCTTTCCCATGGCCTCCAACCTTTTTAGTCTTGATGCTGAGGTTGAAAAGATTTACGAGAAGGATTTGTCGACCTTCTTGTATTCTTTCAAGACCCATCCCAAAAATGCTTTCATCAAAGATTTCGGGCTTCGAATTCTCTTTACTTTGCGGACATTGAAGCCGGATTGGGACTTGTTGAGGGCTGCTGCAGCTTTTCGGGATTGTGATACCATACGTTCAACTTTTCGGCTAATGAAATGGTGCCGACCGTTGATGATTTTGGGGCCATTCTGGGCATGCCTTTGGCCGGTCGGATTGCCGTCCCTAAGTATCACTGCGGTGTTGTTAACTCTTGGGTTGACCTTCTGAATCTCCCTGTTGGAGAGGTGAAGAAAATGATGCACGGGACCGTTGTTGACATTACTGAGCTTCCGATGTTTTTCAGTTTGCATTCGGAAGATGTCGCGGTTCAGTCCTTTAAGAGAAATGCCATGGTTGTCTGCCTTTTCAGCGAGGTTTTGTTTGTCACTCCCCTGGGTACTGCGGATGCGCAGTTGGCTGAAATTGTGTTGCAGGTGAAAGGACAGCGATTTAGCATAATCCCGCTCATTGTAGGAGAGACCTTGCATGGTTTGGACGAACTGCACCGTACGGGCGAGATGCGACGGGGGAGCCCTTTGCATTTGACCATATGGCTTCGGGAGCATTTCAGGCTTTATGCGTTGGATGGCGACCTTTCTCCTTTTGCTGTTCATAGGCGACGGTTGCTGATTAGAGATTTGACCGAAGAGGGTTGGAGGAGATTTTTTGCTTCTCGTCTCACAGCTGATGTTGAGTGGTGTCCTTGGGGTCTTCGCCCTTTTGTGGAGTGGACCTTCGGTTTTCAGCATGTGGTTTTACCCGGATTGAGGGACTCTTCGTTTTATCAGCCAGAACGGGTTTTGAGACAGTTCGGTCGTCAGCAAATAATTCCTTTTCCGAGGAATGTGGTACTTCGTCCAGTTTCTTATATAGGTCCGGACTTCTCGAATGAGCTCCAGTCGGCTTGGGGAGATGATCGTGACCGTTGGACTTCCGCTCCATTGCATCGAGGCAGTATTTTTCTTCCCGAGAGTTACTTGGGTCATTTGCTTGGTACCGTCTACCGCGGCATTACTTGGGTAGACGCTCTTCGGGCTGAGTTGCTAGGAAGGGACTTTGAGTCCAGCAGTGCTTTGAGGTACAAGGAAGCTGCTGCTGATGTGAACAACATTCTGACCGACCCTTTTGGTACCCCGTTGGATGACTTTTATGCTCGGAGGCACTCGGTTGCGTAGAAGATATCGGTCCGCATCAGTGTTCCTAGGCCTCCGAAGAAGAGCATGATTGATGGTCGTTCGGGTGGTCCTTCAAAGGCCAAGAGAAAATTAGATTTTTCCTAGTACCCCCGAGAGATTGCAATTAAAATAGACCACTTGTTAGGATTTAATGTTTTAATGTCTTTTAGTAGCTCAACATTTCCGTTGTAATGATAAAAATAGTTCAAGAAATGAATAAAAATTGCATCTCGTTAATTTGAAATGATTTGGGTATTTGTTTATGTTTTAGACCGCACCCGAAGGATGCCTACGTTCCTCCAGTTTAGAGGCTCATGTCTCCGTAGTTCAAACAAATGAAGACCATTTTTTTTTTGTGCGTGCACCCTGTTTTTTGCCTAGACCGCCCTTTCGGGTTTTCAATCTAGCGGGCTTCTTCTTTTTTTTTTTTTGCACGTGCTCTAATTTTTACCTAGGCCACCCTTGCGGGTTTTCAACCTAGCGAGTTTTTTTTTTTTTTTTTTTTTTTTTTTTTTTATGGTCTTCGTTCATTAGACGTAAAATCTCTTCAATTTGTCGAGGTTGACTTCCTTTGGCAGCTGATCTCCGTCTAAATCCACGAGTCGGACTGCACCACCGCTTAGTATCTTCTTGACTACGTACGGACCGATCCATCGGGGTCCCCATTTTTCAAGGGGGTTCATGGAATTAGGAGGGTGTTGTCTTAGGACCAAATCTCCCACATTGATGTTTCGGGGCTTCACCTTTTTGTTGAAATCCCTAGCCATTCTTTGTTGGTAGGCCCTCGTACGTTCGATTGCCCTAAGCCTTTTCTCGTCGAGTAGGGCTAGCTGTTCATATCGACTTTGCATCCAATCGACTTCATTGACTTGGTTCTTGAGGAGGACCCGCAGGGATGGAACTTCAAGCTCTATTGGTAGTACAGCTTCGGAACCATATACCAGTGCATAAGGAGTTTCTCCAGTCGGTGTCCGTATTGACGTGCGGTAGCCCCATAATGCTAGAGGTAACTTTTCGGGCCAATCCCTTCCAGTGGAGGCCATTATCTTCACAATGGTCTCGATTGTCTTATTAGCTGCCTCGACCGCTCCGTTTGCTTGAGGGCGGTATGGAGATGACTTGTGTTTAGTAATCTTGTATTTTATCATGAGTGCGTCCATCTCTTTCTCAAAGTAAGAACCGTTGTCTGAGATGATCTCATGAGGAACACCGTACCGGCATATGATGTGGGTTTTTGCGAATTCGGCCACTTTCTTAGCGTTGAGAACTCGGTAAGCCTGTGCTTCGACCCATTTTGTAAAATAGTCCACGGCTACTAGGACGAAAGATTGTCCGTTGCTGCCAGTAGGGTGGACTTTGCCGATGATGTCTATGCCCCAACAAGAGAAAGGCCAAGGCGTGGTCATATTGTAAAGTTGTGAGGGTGGAGCGTGCTGTAGATTGGCATGGAATTGGCATTTGGCGCATATCTTGACTTTCTTGATGCACTCCTTTTCCATGGTACTCCAATAATAACCCATGCGGAGTATCTTCTTGGCCAACATAAACCCGTTCATGTGGGGCCCACATTCTCCTTCGTGGATCTCATGCATTATTTCTTGAGCTTCGGTCTCATTTGCACATAGGAGATTGACCCCCTCGTGGTGCCTTTTGTAGACTCTATCCCCAATCAGTACATATCGGGAGGCTAGTCTTTGCAATGCCATTTGAGACTTCTTATTGCTGTTCTCGGGATAAGTACCCTCCTTGAGGAAATTCATGATATCTGCGTACCACTGGGAGTTTGCTTGGACCTCGTTGATCTCAATACTCATGCAGTATGCCGGACTGTTTCGTCGGGAAATTTTGAAGGGCTTCACCATTTTACCCTTAGGAATTTCGACCAGTGAAGCGATGGTGGCTAGTGCATCAGCAAAACGGTTCTTGTCCCTTGGCAGGTAGTTGAAGGTAATTTCTTGAAACTGTTCAACCAACTCCTCGAGATGTTGACCATACCGTTGCAGAGTCGAGTCTTGAATCTTCCATTTTCCAGATGTTTGATTGATGATGAGCAAGGAATCACCGAATACTTCCAAACTTGCGACATTTCTCTCGAGGGTTGCTTTGAGCCCCGCTATGCAAGCTTCGTACTCAGCGGTGTTGTTAGTGGCTTCGAATTCGAGGCAGATGGCGATTGGAGTATACATGTCCTTTGGGTCAACGAGTAACATCCCTATGCCATATCCATGCTTATTGGCTGCGCCATCGAAAAAAAGTTGCCACTTATTTTCCTCTGTTGCAGCGCAAATTAAATGCTCGTCGGGGAACTGTACATCTTCCCCCTTCACTTCGTCACACGGAAATTCAGCAAGCTGATCAGTGAACATTTTCCCCCTGATGGATTTGAGTGTGACGTAAGTGATATCGTAGCCGGCGAGCATGAAATACCATTTGGCTATTCTTGTTGACATGAAAGGCTTCTCGAAGATGTAGCGGAGCGGGTCCACTTTTGCTACCAACTTGATTGGGAAGGCCTTAATGTAATGCTTGAGCTTTTGAGTAACCCAAACCAATGCAGCACAAGACTTCTCTAGGACAGAGTAGTTCTTTTCAGCTCCTTGAAACCGACGGCTGACAAAGTAGATAGCGTTTTATTTTGTGGAGTCTCGCTGTTCTTGTGCTAACATAGCCCCTAGGGCTTCATCATTGACAGTGAGATAGAGCAAGAGAGGTTTCTCCTTGTGCGGTGGAACCAAAACTGGAGGGCATGTCAAGTAATGTTTCATTTGGTCGAAGGCTTCTTGGCACGCATCGGTCCATTCTAGAGCCACATTCTTTTTGAGTTGCTTGAAGATCGGCTCACACATGGAAGTGAGTTGGTGCACAAACCGACTGATGTATTGAAGTCTGCCCATGAAACCTTTGATTTCTTTCTGTGTTTTTGGGGGAGGCATGTCAATGATTGCCTTGATTTTTCAAGGTATCGGCTTCGATTCCCCTCTCAGTGACCATGTAACCGAGAACCTTTCCTCTGACGACCCCAAAAGTGCATTTTGCGGGATTGAGTCTCATGTTGTGTTGTCAAAGCCTTTCAAAGAACTTGCGAAGATCGATCAAATGTTGACCATCGGTTCCCTTCGAATGGATGATCATGTCGTCTACATAGACCTCGATCTCTTTATGAATCATGTCGTGGAATAGATCCGTAACAGCCCTCTGGTAGGTAGCCCCAGCGTTCCTTAGTCCGAACGGCATGACTGTGTAGCAGAAGGTCCCCCACGGAGTTGTGAAAGCTGTCTTGTGTTGATCCTCTTCAGACATGAGAATCTGATTGTAACCGGCAAAACCGTCCACAAATGAGCGGACTTCATAGTTGGCAGTTGAATCGACGAGCATGTCGATGTTTGGTAGTGGAAAATCATCTTTTGGGGAAGCTTTGTTCAAATCCCGGAAGTCCACACAAACTCGGACCTTGCCGTTTGCCTTTCTGACTGTCACAATGTTGGATAGCCAAGTCGGATACTCAATGACTTTGATGAAACCCACACTAAGGAGCTTTTCAATCTCTTCTTTGACTTGTAGAGACCATTCTGGCTTGATCTTTCGGAGCTTCTGCTTTACTGGCTTGGCGTCCTCTCTGATCGGAATTCTGTGCTCCACGACCTTTCTGTCCAAACCCGGCATGTCTTTGTACGACCATGCGAATACATCCATAAACTCTTTGAGCAGTGCAGTCAATCTGTCCTTGTCTTCCCCTTTGAAGAAGCTGCCAATCTTTGTTTCTTTCGGCTCTACGTCGGTACCCAGATTAACAACATGCAATTCCTCATCAGCCCCTGTTCCATTTTCACCACGAAAACGAACCTGTTGAGCTAGTTCATTTAGGTATGTTATGTTTTCGTGGTCTATTTCATCATAATTTGAATCGTTATTAACTTGTTCATTAAGTTTGTTATTAGTTAATTCATCATTTATGATGTTTGCAATCTCGGGGTACTCAGAAATATCAAATTTTTCATTAGCAAAGAAAGGAAACACACGCTCGGCTATTGCCTCCATATCCTCTTGGGTGAGGGCATTAGAAACACTCTCGGACTCGAAAGTAAGTGTGAGCCGCTCTTCCTTTGTTGCTGTACGGGGTATGCAACAAATTTCTCGGACCAAGAAATCTTCAGACACTAAGGGCCCCTTCGTTGAATACCAGTTGTTGATTGGCTCGGAGCTTGGCGGGATCTCACTGATGGTTTCCTTTCTGACAACGGTGTCGTGGATGGCGTTGACTTGACAATCGTTCATGATGGCCAATTCTTTGAACATGGAGGCTAGATCGGATAGTTCTTCCCCCACGGTAATCTCTACCTCGGATTCTATAGTCACTTTCTTGACCCACCACTCTCGGGGTGACATTGGAGTAGGTTCCCTTTCTTGTGCCGGTATTTCACAATCAGTGAAGATCTCGAGACCGGGCTTTCTGACGCCCTTGTCGTTAACCCATGGTTCGGGAAAGATTATGTACGGAACATCTTCCCCTTGGCTAATAAAGTAGCTGTTTAGTGTGTTGCGGTAGGGTCTCAAGTCAGGGATTTCACATTGTCAACCTTCTTTATGAGCTCGGGTCTTTTGATTCTTGACTGCTTGCTCGTATTTCAAGTCGTCTTTGGTAGGCTCGTATCCCAGACCAAACTTGTTCTTGACAAAAGGAACTTCCACGGGGTGCAATATCCCTTGTTGATGCTTCCCTAGGCCAAGACCGGGAAAGTGATTCATGTTCCTCATCATGCGGAGGATTTTAGGGTTTCCGAGGGTCTATTGTCTGTTTCCCCCTTCTTTGTCGATGGTGTTGACGCCGGAGAGAGTGGCATCTTCTATCCCGTGTTGGACTTGGTGAACTGGTTGTCCCCCATTTCTGTGGATGGTGACATTCTCGGCCATGATAGTGACTATCTTGTCCCCATTTCTGATCTTGACACACTGATGGAGAGTGGAAGGTACCGCATTGGAACTGTGGATCCAAGGTCGGCCCAGAAGTAAGTTGAATGAAGCAGGGACATCAAGTACTTGGAATGGGATGGACATGATCATGCTTCCAAATTCGATATCAACTTCTAGCATTCCCGTGACTGTGCGGGCAGTGCTGTCGTACCCTCGAATGACTTGTGCGGAGGGTTGTAAATTGGAGCTTTTGAGCCCCAGGTGTAGATACCCCGGGGGAACCACGGCTTTAGGCTAGAGCGCGTGAATTATCCTAGGATGTCTAACTTGTTTTAGAGTCACCACCTATGTTTTGAGGAACATAAGAAAAACCTATTGATTGTAGCCTAAGTTTGATTACGAAAACAGAGATTCTTTGTTTTGAGGTTCGGGGGTTAGATTACGAGATGGGAAGTACCGAAACACCCATCTCGCCCAACTAAAGTTTGTCTTGCTTGATCAAAATCAACATGAATAAAAATGTTCTTCTTCTTCTTCTTTAAGTCATGAAAAGGGGGTTTAAAATAGAGTTTGGAATGTAGGGGATAACTCCTTAACCAACCTCAATGAGATGAGGTGATCATTAGAGTCATGTCCCAAAATGATTTGGGTGATTGCACATTTGATTAGAGTAAAAGAGAGAGATGAGATGAAGTAGAAAAGAAAGGAAAAGATGGACTTTTACCTACAATTCGAAGACCTTCAAATGTTGCTTGAAGAAATCCTTGGAGAACCTTTAGAAAGTGATTTTTGTATAGTTTTTGTAAGTTCAATCTTTGATCTTTCGGTTGGTTTTCGATCCTTAAAAAATGGAGGTAAAGAGAGGTTTTTATAGGTGAAAGAGGGGTGTTTTTGGTGCCAAAACTCAGTCACCAAGAAATCCTTCCCGGGCAAAATCCTGTAAATTGAGCAAGGGAGGGAATCCTGGCCAAAAATCTGTAACTGACGCCCAGAGGCGCGCGCTTCCTGCTTTGGGGGCGGGAGGCGCGCGCGCCTGGCTCCTCCTGTCGGAGGCGCGCGACTCAGAGAAGGCAATTTTGACAGAATGGACTAGAAAGTCAGCCCTGTCATTCAGTTTAGTCCCTGGACTTAACGAAGTCAGTCAGGAACTTAACGGAAGTGACAAAAACCAACGAGAAACACTTAAAATGGGGAGAAACACAAAATCAAATGTGCAATCGGGGTGAGCGGTTCAAGGCGGGGTGTCTACAGAGCCCCTCGGCGATGTGGACTGCAAAGCAAAACGCGTCGACGAAAGTTAAAAAACACCCGCCGAGGACATCACCAAGAAAAAGCAAAGACTCGATGAAAACAGGAATTTGAAATTGCGAGAGATAGTGGTGCGCTCCCTGTGTGAGCGGCTTTTGTTGATAGAGGGGGTGGCATGATCCGTTAGGTGAACCTGCCGGCTGAATGTTTTGAATGAGGCCGTTAGTGAACCGGTTTGATGAATCCGTTAGTGAATCCGTTTGATGAATCCGTTAGTGAATCCGTTTGATGAATCCGTTAGTGAATCCCTTGGATGAGTCCGTTGGTGAACCCTTGTTGACGAATCCGTTAGTGAATCCGTTTGATGAATCCGTTAGTGAATCCCTTGGATGAGTCCGTTGGTGAACCCTTGTTGACGAATCCGTTAGTGAATCCGTTTGATGAATCCGTTAGTGAATCCCTTGGATGAGTCCGTTGGTGAACCCTTGTTGACGAATCCGTTAGTGAATCCGTTTGATGAATCCGTTAGTGAATCCCTTGGATGAGTCCGTTGGTGAACCCTTGTTGACGAATCTGTTAGTGAATCCGTTTGATGAATCCGTTAGTGAATCCCTTGGATGAGTCCGTTGGTGAACCCTTGAGGACGAATCCGTTAGTGAAATTCGTTGATGAAATATTTCTTTGAAGTCTCGTGCCACTTGGAGTCACACTTGACTTTTTGAATTGTGGGGTGTGGGCACAGTTGACCGCGACCAGAAAAGTGTTCCTGTCGGGGATGAAATGTTGAGATTGACTCTTGAGGGGGGTGTGGCACCCGTGACAGAACTTAGGGAGTTCGGAATCCGTGGGAAAACCTTGATACGATGCATGGATTCTTGCATGGGAGACTGCTTCTGAACCTGCCTGATGATGGGAAGAGCGCGTGTCCGGGCCTCGTTATGGGACGCGCGCGCCTCAGATGAGTATGTCGGGAGGCGCGCGCCTGGCGTATAAGTTCAGCATATTTAAACAGGCTGTTCGCTGTTTTCGGCCAGTTTTCAAAAATTTGAAGAACCCTCCAAATTCCAAGCCCAATTTTCGTAGAGAAATCACCCCAAAACACTTTCTTGCTGCTCTAGGATCAATTCCGTCAAAGAAACGATGGTGGATCGTTAGCAATCACCTCCATTTGAGATGCCACAGGGCGAGGAGTCCGAAATTGGGGTTGAAGCCATGGACCCGAGCTTGCTTACTTTCCGGCCTCATACCCATATTTCTCACTTCGTGACTTCGGGTTTGGTAAGAATGCCTCACCTTTCTTGTCGATTTCGGGTTTCATGAAGTTCTGTTTTCTTTACCCGAAATATTGCTGCAACAGCTTTATTGATCATTCTTTGCATGTTGTTTGTTGTTGCTGATTTGTTGTAAGAAACATGTTGGGATGTCCATTTTCATGTTCACACACTTGCTTGTACATTGTTCTGCCATTGAAATCTCTGTGCTGAGTTCATCCGTTTTCTAGCAGTCATGCTGATGAAATTTTCGTTGTTCCTTGTTCTTTTTCAGGAGTGGAGCCGCCTATCGGAGATTCGAGGCGGAGCTCATGGTCCAGTGGCCATTTGGAACAAATTGCCCGAAAATGTGAGGGCTCGAGTTCAGGCTACCCACTTTGGCCTTTTTATCATTAGTCTGCCGGCACTGAAGAATGACCCGGACGTTATTCAGGCTTTGAGAGAGAGATGGTGGGACACCACCCATACTTTTCATTTATCCATGGGAGAGGTCACGATGACGCCCACAGACTTTACGGCATTTACTGGTCTGCCGTTTGTGGGGGAGCCTGTCCCTTGCGTTTCGAGGGGGATCCTTAGGACTGCCGACGAGCTGTTGGCTCTCGTTGACTGTGGCTTCCCGGTGAAGAATTTCCGGGTCACTTGGGGGAGCATCCGCCGATATTTTAGCATTCTTGCAGCTGAGCCTCTGGGTGTCACTGCTGAGCGGGTAGATGCTGTGGCCCGTTGTTTTATCTGGTACTTGCTGTCTCATACCCTGTTTGCTAGTGGAGGGTCCTCGGCCTCTTTGGCTTTGCTTGACTTGTTGGTAGACTTAGACCAGGCCGGTCATTACAACTGGGGTGCAGCGGGCTTGGCTGCTTGTTATCATGGTATGGATCTGACTAGCCGCTCGACCACCAGCTCGGTCACGGGTTTCATCCTGTTATGGGAGGTATACTGCTTTCCCTTTTCTTTTCGGCCTTCTTGTCATTGCTTTACTGTATCTTTGAACTGTCATTTAATTCTGCTCTTGCCTCTGTTTTGCAGCTATGGGCCTTTGCTGTTTTGGAGTTGAGGGACTTTAAGATCAACAGAGAAGGTCAGCCCCAGTATCCGGACTGCGTGAGGTGGTCATATAGGGAGAGGAACGTGAGGACCGGCACTGCTCCCATTAGCCTGCTTTCAGCTCGGCGCCACTTGGATTCTTTGAGGCCGGAGGCTGTCGCCTTTTCTTTGTTTCCGTGGAGAGCTATTTATGCCTTTGTTGAGCATACCCTGATTCCCACCCGTTCGAGGCTCCTGATGAGCTCAGTGGAGTGAATGGCGATGTACCTTAGAGAGAGAGTGTTTTGGCAGCATGGTGGTCAGGTGACGGACTTCCACCACCCTCCTAGGCCGGCGGTTCCTGATGTTCCGCCTTTCTGTCCTCGTAATTGGAGGGCTCTTTCAGAGGTCGACCGTGCAGTCTATCTTGCGGGGGTTGATGCTGTCCCTTTCATTCATCTGGAGCAGGATTACGGTTTATTCCTGGAGCATAACCTCCAGCAGGGTTTCATGTTCACTGATCCGAGGGAGACACATGTTGCTCCGCAGACTTCGGCCCGATTCTATCCCACCGGTGCTGGGTATTGTTTTGATCCTCCCTTGCCTCCTGCTTATTACACTTATTCCAACTTTGGGGTCTTTGAGGAGCAGGGGGAGATTGTTCCTGAGGATATGTCACCGGAGAGAGAGCCTCCCGCTCAGGCTGCTTTGGTATGTTTTTCTGACCATCTTTGCATTTTCTCAGTTCCAGTCTTGTTTTTCTGTCCTTTGTATTGATGTAATTTCTTTTCCCTGTTTTTTGTCGCAACATGTGCCCGTAGCTGCTTATAGGCACTTGGGTAGGCAGAACAAAGGAATGAGGCGGAGGCTCCGCCAGCTGGAGGAGAGGGTGCTGGAGCTGTGCAGGGATATTGCTGCCATGACTAGAGGTGCTGCCGGTGCTGTCTCTGGTGCTGCGAGAGGAGCTGCCCGAGGTGCTCGGGGCATGGGACGAGGCTGAAGGGATGCTGCACTGGACATTGATGAGGCTGTCTCTTCAGCGAGGCAGTCGCTGAGCAGGAGTCTGAGCCACGGAGGTAGCCATAGTAGGAGCCTGAGCCGAGAGGGTAGCCAGAGCCGGGGCGGCGCCAGTTCATCAGGGAGAGCAGCTAAGAGGACCCGTCCTGATGTTGTGATTGAGACATCTGAGTCTGAGGATGATGATGATGATGATGATGAGGATGATGATGACGATGAGGAGACCGAGAGCGGTAGCAGGGGGTGAGCACAGTGTTGGTGATGACGTGCCCGAGCTGTTGTGGCTGAGAGGATGAGGGATTTAAAACACTTTTACTTTTGCCTGTAATAACATTTAACATGTATTTACAATCCTATTTATTTTACTACTCATTTTTATGTTCTATTAACGACTCGATCTTAGATGTCGACCCTTTACAAACAAATGTGTGCCCAAAGGATGCTTGTTGTCGATGCTTGAACTCCCTTTTGTTGCTGGGATCTGATTTTGCTGCAGGTTGGATATGTTGAAGTGCTTGGGTTCTGTTTTGAACTGACAAGGGCTGTTTCTGTCTGAACTGCTGTCAAAGGCGCGCGCGTCGGGCCTTGTTTGTGGGAGGCGCGCACGTTGTGCAGCCTTGGTCGGAGGCGCGCGCTTCTGGCCTGCTAAATTACAGCCCCTTTCCTTTTTCTGATCAGAATGTTCCAACAGCTATTAATTTGAACCATTTTCGACCAGAATGGTCACACAGCATTCTTTTGCAAACACTTTCTCCTCCTAAACCACAAAATTCTTGTCATAATGGCCCCAATGACTTTCTCCTTTGAAGTTAAGGTTTCCGTCCCCGAGGGTGAGAAGTCCGTCCCAATGGTGGCCGCCGTTCCAGCTGTGGGGTCCGTCTCGATGGTGGAGAAGCGTCCGAGCGTTTTTGATCGTTTGGGAAGGCCCAATGACGATGTTGTTGACCCCGTGAGACCGGTGGTTCATGTGCGGGACTATAGACCCCGTCATTTTCCCAAGAAGAAGAAAGGTAAGGGAAATTCCTCATATGTGTGGAAGCGTCCCATGGTTGTCCCCGCTAAGGCTCCGCTTGATAAGGGTAAAGGGAAAGCCGGTGATGAAGCTCCGTCCCGTCCTAGCGTTTTCTCCCATCTTGGCGGTCCCAAGAATGTTCCGTCCCCATCCAAGAAGATTAAAGGGCATAACATGAAGCAATGGGTTCCCAAACCTAAGAAAGATTAGATTTTTCTTTTGCAATTAGACCACTTTGTTTTAGGATTTAATGTTTTGATGTATTTTGTTGCTCAATAAATCCGTTGTAATGGTTTGAATAATTCATTGAATGAATAAGAATTGCATTTTGTTATTTGAAGTGAATTGGGTATTTTTGATATGTTTTAGACCGCACCCGAAGGTTGCCTACGTTCCTCCAGTTGGGAGGCTCAGGTCTTCGTAGTTCAAACAAACAAAGACCATTTTTTTTTTGTGCACCCTGTTTTTTGCCTAGACCGCCCTTTCGGGTTTTCAATCTAGCGGGCTTCTTTTTTGCACGTGCTCTAATTTTTGCCTAGGCCGCCCTTGCGGGTTTTCAACCTAGCGAGCGATTTTTTTTTTTTTTTTTTTTTTTTAATGGTCTTTGTTTATTAAGCGTAGAACCTCTTGAGCTTGTCGAGGTTGACCTCCTTTGGCAGCTGGTCACCATCTAAATCAACGAGCCGGATTGCACCACCGCTTAGTATCTTTTTGACCACGTACGGACCGATCCATCGGGGTCCCCATTTCCCCAGGGGATTCATGGCATTAGGAGGATGTTGTCTTAAGACCAAATCTCCCACATTGATGTTTCGAGGCTTCACTTTTTTGTTGAAAGCTCTTGCCATCCTTTGCTGATATGCCCTCGTGCGTTCGAGTGCTCTTAACCTTTTCTCATCGAGTAAGGCTAGCTGTTTGTATCGACTTTGCATCCAGTTGACCTCGTTGACTTGATTCTCGAGGAGGACCCGTAGAGATGGGACTTCAAGTTCGATAGGGAGTACGGCTTCAGAACCATAGACTAATGCATAAGGAGTTTCTCCTGTTGCGGACCATATTGATGTGCGGTAGCCCCACAATGCTAATGGTAGCTTCTCGGGCCAATCCCTTCCTGTTGAGGCCATTTTCTTGACGATGGTCTCGATGGTTTTATTTGCTGCTTCGACCGCGCCATTTGATTGGGGACGGTAAGGAGATGACTTGTGCTTGGTGATCTTGTATTCTACCAAAAGTGCATCTATTTCCTTCTCAAAGTGAGAGCCGTTGTCGGAAATGATTTCATGAGGCACGCCGTATCGGCACATGATATTAATCTTTACAAATTCGGCCACTTTCTTGGCGTTGAGGGTCCGATAGGCTTGTGCTTCGACCCACTTTGTGAAGTAGTCGACTGCCACTAGGACGAATGACTGCCCATTGCTTCCGGCAGGATGAACTTTACCGATGATGTCTATCCCCCAACAAGAGAAAGGCCAAGGTGTGACCATGTTGTAGAGTTGTGAGGGTGGAGCATGTTGCAGATTAGCGCGGAATTGGTACTTGGCACACCTTTTGACTTTCTCGACACAGTCTCGTTCCATAGTGCTCCAATAGTAACCAATGCGAAGTATCTTCTTGACTAGCATAAACCCATTCATGTGGGGTCCACATTCTCCTTCGTGCACTTCACACATTATCTCTTGAGCTTCGGTCTCATTGGCGCATAAGAGATTGATCCCGTCGTGGTGCCTTTTATAGACTCGGTCCCCAATCAGTACGTACCGAGAGGCTAACCTTTGCAGAGCTTCTTGAGACTTCTTATTGATGTTCTCGGGATAAGTGCCATCTTTGAGGAAATTCATAATATCCGAATACCACGGAGAGTTTGTTTGAACCTCGTTGATCTCGATACTCATGCAATATGCCGGACTGTTCCTTCGAGCAATTTTGAAAGGCTTCACCATTTTCCCTTTGGGCATTTCAACTAATGAAGCTATAGTGGCCAGCGCATCGGCGAAGCGATTCTTATCCCTTGGCAGGTAGTTGAAAGTGATCTTTTGGAATTGTTCAACCAGTTCTTCAAGGTACTGGCCATACTGTTGGAGAGTCGGGTCTTGGGTTCGCCATTTACCCGATTGCTGATTGATAATGAGCAAAGAGTCGCCGAACACTTCTAGTTCCGTGACGTTTATTTCGAGAGCTTCTTCGAGCCCTGCTATGCATGCTTCGTACTCGGCAATGTTGTTGGTAGCTTCGAATTCCAGGCGGATGGCAATGGGAGTGTAGATGTCTTTTGGATCGACAAGCAATACCCCTATACCAAAACCGTGTTTATTGGCGGCGCCATCGAAAAAAAGTTGCCACTTATTTTCCTCGGTTGTAGTACAAATTAAATGCTCGTCGGGGAACTGTACGTCTTCCCCCTTCACTTCGTCACACGGGAATTCGGCAAGCTGGTCACTGAACACTTTCCCCCTAACGGATTTTAGTGTGACGTAAGTGATATCATAGCCGGCGAGCATGAAGTACCATTTGGCTATTCTTGTGGACATGAAAGGCTTCTCGAAGATGTAGCGGAGCGGGTCCACCTTTGCTACTAGCTTGATCGGAAAAGCTTCCATATAGTGTTTGAGCTTTTGAGTGACCCAAACCAATGCTGCACATGACTTCTCTAAGACAGAGTAGTTCTTTTCGCCTCCTTGGAATCGGCGACTGACAAAATAAATGGCGTTCTCCTTTGTGGACTCTCGTTGCTCTTGTGCTAACATAGCCCCTAGGGCTTCATCATTGACAGTGAGATAGAGCAACAGAGGTTTCTCCTTGTGCGGCGGAACTAGAACAGGAGGGCACGTCAAGTAATGCTTCACTTGATCGAAGGCTTCTTGGCACGCGTCGGTCCATTCTAGAGCCACATTCTTCTTGAGTAGCTTGAAGATTGGCTCGCACATGGAAGTGAGTTGGTGCACAAACCGACTGATGTATTGTAGTCTGCCCATGAAACCTTTAATCTCTTTCTGCGTCTTTGGAGGAGGCATGTCAATGATTGCCTTGATTTTGGAGGGGTCTACTTCAATTCCCCTTTCAGTGACCATATAACCAAGAACTTTGCCTCGGATAACCCCGAACGTGCACTTTGCAGGGTTGAGCCTCATCTTGTGTTGACGAAGCCTTTCGAAGAACTTGCGGAGATCGATTAAATGTTGACCATCGGTCCCTTTGGAGTGAATGATCATGTCGTCCACATAGACCTCGATTTCTTTGTGAATCATATCGTGGAACAAGTCTGTCATGGCTCTTTGGTAGGAAGCCCCAGCATTTCTTAACCCAAATGGCATGACTGTGTAGCAAAAGGTACCCCACGGTGTTGTGAATGTTGGTAGTGGTGCCCTAGGCACGTTTAATAAACGTTGTAATTGTTATCATTTATTTCATATCAATAAAGAGATGTTTTGATTATTGTTGTTGTTCATGTTTACTTATAATAATCCCCGTCCCTAGTACTTGTTAAGCACTAGTATAAAGGCTAAATGGTCATGGGATGATCATGTTAGATTTATGGGTACCTGTTTGGAACAAGGTACTGGACATGACCCGCTCTATGAGATTTATGTCATGGTCTATGTCATACATATATCTCATATTAGTTGTGGCATTTGAATCCTTAGACATGAAGTTATTATAGTCTTCCACTTGATGAACATTATGTTTGACATATTCAAACGCTACCTTTAACCGGGAAGTTATAAAGGGTATGATTGGCATAATCGGATTCACGTAGGGAAGAATAATAAGCTAAATGAATTTGTCCCTCCTCGGAGAGATGTCAAGCTTGGGCCACTCGTAGGAATGATGTTGATGAAATGTTCGGCCGGACTCAAATGGATTGATTGGATCAATAGCATTTGAATTATCAACATATTCGGAATCGAGAAAGTATTGAACAAAACAAGTTGACTGTTTGACCATGACTTGTGTTCAATGACATCGTGGACAAAGGGATTGTGACATATTCTAAAGGAATGCGAACTTGTATCTAGTTATACTATTTGGGTAGGTATGACGGTTTGCTAGAACCTAATCATATCTTATGGGATCATGTTTGAGTCCATTGCCAACTTAGTATAATCCTAGAGGGTCACACACAATAGAACGAATCTTTAAAAGGGACTATATTGGAATTTTGGAAATTTTGGACTTTCTGGGAAGTGGGCGACCGCACATAATGGACTGGGCGGCCGCACAATTATCTCAGAAATGTACCAGTTTTGTTTCAGATAGTTGTGCGACCGCACAGGTTATTTTGGGCGGCCGCACAGTGCTGTCGGGTGGCAGATTCCTAATTTGATTAGGAAACGAATTTTGGACGGATTTTGACACAAGTTTCCTATTTGGAATAGGTCATGCTTGTGTATAAAAGACCAAATTCGGCCAGCACTCAAGGCCAATGTTTTTGTGAGTCTCAAAGAGTTTGAGAGAGGGTTTATTTTGTTCCAAGACATTCTTGGTTGAAGAACAAAATAAAACACAAAATAAATTCCATATAGTTCTTTTGATTGTGAAAAAGTGTTTCACAATTTGGTCTAGCAACCAAGATCAAAGAAGCTACTTTGATATTCGTTCGAAGTGTGGATACCGCTAGAGGGTGAAAATCATCATCTTCAAAGTTCGTGTTCAAGCTTTGTGATCGTGATAAAGTCTTCAAACCTCCACCAAAGACCAAGAGAATTTGATAGCCATCGAGGGTTAGTTTATTCCTTTATTCTTATGTCGTATTTGATTTAATCGTATGAACGGATCCATGGCTTTGGGTTTCAAAATTTTAAATGCTAAATTCCGCTGCGCATGTTTGATCGAAACCCAACAGTGGTATCAGAGCCCCGTTCATGTTGATTAATTCAATACTTGGATCATGTTATGAGTATATAAATTGTTTATGTGCCTTGCATGATATGAATATTGGAATATGTGATGTTTATGTGTTATGTGATTTTATGTGGTTTATTGTTTGCAACTTTAATCGCACGATTCAATCGCAATAAATAAATTATGGTGGATTCAGAATTGTTGATTATTAATTTTTGATTGGATCAAAGTTTTAATAATCGGGGAAAAACGATTTTGAGACAAAATTTTCGAACTTCAAAATTCTGTACATTCTGATCAGTTTGGGCGACCACACAAAATAACTTGGGCGGCCGCACATGTTTGGGCGACCGCACAGTGAGTTTTGGGCGGCCGCACATGAGGATCAGATTGTCTGATTTTTGGTTGAAATCAGAATTTGGAATTTTCGAGAGATCCAACAAAACCAGTAACAGAACCAGTCCAGACTTGCTGATCTGGAATGGGTTTTGGGTAGTTGGTTTATGTGAGGATCTTGGGGTTTGATTTTCCTATTTGTTTTAGTCTTGTGATTCTAAGATTGGTTCAAGGTTTGGATGGCTAATCTGCGTTCATCGAGATTGTGTTTCCCAAACTTGATCGCAATCAAAGTTTCAAAGATAAAACGAAGTTAGAATTATGAAGAGTTCATAATTGCTAAAATTGAGAAACAAAGTTCTTGATTCAATGATTGGAGATCCATGTGGAATTGTGAATGCAATTGGCCTACGTTCATCGAGACCATCTATTGCTTAGTTTCGGCCACATGGACTACTTTCTTGGTTTCTTGAATTAGTGCGGGATTGTGGTTGCCTAATGGCTTAGTTCGACCGCACTTCTTGTTGTCTTGATTTGGAGATAATGACCAAAGTTGAAATAGTCTCATCCTCATAATTATAGAGAAACTAATGACACATAAATACCATGCTTAAATTAATGGAGATTAATTTAATGGCTAAACTTGATGTGTAACATGTTTATATTATGTGCTCATAAATGTGTTATATGCTATATGTGATGAACCTTCAAAGAAAGTTTTAAGTCCTTTTGCCATGCCATGAATAAAACACTTGTTTATACATGAGTAATTTTATGTGGGCTCGCCAAAGCGAGGTGCATCGATTTTATTCATGTTTGAGCAAGATGAGTGAATAAGAGTTTCCTATGCGTTTAAAATGGTTGGACTTAATTAAGCGTCAAAACAGTTTTGGGCTTGAGGCAAAGATGAGATTTAACATGCTTTTTTGAAATTGGATTTCTTAAAGAATCTCATGAAAAGAACTGAGAGTCATATGAGATATGATTGACAAGAGTTGTCTACCTAATTGATTTAATTTTGAGCGGTGCGCCAAAGCGTACTCAAAATTAGATTAAAGCGGGATCTCAACCCAATTAAATTATATTATACATTGGATGTATAAGAAGGTTATATAATTTAGTGGGAGTGTTTTGTTTGAAAAATACACTATTTATCTCTTTAATGAAAATCGGTACTTATTAAATTTTGGAAATTTTTGCATATTTGTAGATAATGACTAATAACACTCAATCAATGTCGTTGCGATCGATCCATGAGAAGGATAAGCTCGAAGAGAATGGTACCAACTTTATGGATTGGATCCGTAGCATAAGAATTGTTCTTAGGCAAGAAGATAAGTTGTACATTCTCGATGGGCCTCTCCCTGCTGAACCACCGCCTACTGCCCCTAGGGTAGAAAGAGACAATTACAAGAAACATCGTAATGATTCTAGAGATGTAAGTTGTCTCATGCTTGCTGCTATGTGTTCAAAACTCCAACAAAGTTTGGAACATTTGGAAGCCTATGAGATAGGCGTGGAGTTGAGAACCATGTTTCAAGAGCAAGCTAGGCAAGAGAGGTACAAGACCATTGTTGCATTCACTACTTGTAAAATGAATGAAGGGCAACAAGTGAGTCCTCACTTTCTTAAAATGAAAGGTTATGTAGAGCACCTTGAGAAACTTGGCTATCCAATCCCATTGGAGCTAGCCACGGATCTCATTCTTAATTCATTGCCTAAAAGTCATAATCAGTTTGTGATGAATTATAACATGCATGGAATGGATAAGAATCTCTCTGAGTTGCATGGGATGCTCAAGACTGCAGAGATGAAAATTGTGGAGAAAGGTTCTCCCGTGCTCTTGGTTCATGATGGGAAGAAGCCTGGTGCCAAAGGCAAGGGTAAGACAAAAGTTGTCAAACCCAAGATAAGCAAGGCAAAGGTTGCCAAGGCTTCTGAGGAAAAACCCGATACACAAAAGGATGCAATTTGTTTCCATTGTCAAGAAATTGGTCATTGGAAACGTAATTGCAAGGCTTTCTTGGAAGAGCAAAAGAAGAAGAAGAGCAGCAAGGCTGCGTCGACTTCAGGTATCTATATGATAGATATTCTCCTTTCTACCACTGATTCTTGGGTATTGGATACCGGATGTGGTTCTCACATTTGTCTAAATGTGCAGGGACTAAAGAATAGGAGACTGCTTAAAGAAGGTGAAGTAGATCTACGCGTGGGGAATGGAGCAAGAGTTGCTGCATTAGCCGTAGGGACTTATGAAGTCACTTTACCTTCCGGATTAATTCTTGTTTTGAACAATTGTTATTATGTTCCGGATTTAAGCAGAAATATTATTTCAATTTCTTGTTTGGATAATGAAGGTTTTAAGTTTCTTATTGAGAATAAGAAATTTTCTATTTATTTAAATGATGTGCTTTATGGTATTGCTAATTCATTTAATGGCCTTTATATCTTGGATGTCAAGAATGAAAATAATGTCTATCATGTAAATAAGAAATCTAAACCTAATGATGTAAATCATACTTATTTGTGGCATTGCCGTCTTGGTCATATTAATGAGAAGCGTATCTCAAAACTCCATGGGGACGGACTTTTGGGTTCATGTGACTTAGAGTCATATGATACCTGTGAGTCATGTCTTCTTGGAAAAATGACTAAGACACCTTTTACCAAGTTGGGTGAAAGGGCAAGCAACTTATTGGGGTTGATACATTCCGATGTATGCGGACCATTAAGTAGCAATGCTAGGGGAGGATTTCAATACTTCATAACCTTCACTGATGATTATAGTAGATTTGGGTATGTTTACCTAATGAAACATAAGAGTGAAGCATTTGAGATATTTAGAATATTTCAAAATGAAGTAGAAAAACAACTTGGCAAAAGCATTAAAGCACTTCGATCAGATCGTGGTGGTGAATACTTAAGTCAAGAATTTGATGATCATCTAAAGAATTGTGGAATAGTTTCACAATTGACTCCACCCGGAACACCACAATGGAATGTTGTGTCCGAGAGGAGGAATCAGACTTTGTTAGACATGGTTCGATCAATGATGAGTCAAGTTGATCTTCCAATATCTTTTTGGGGTTACGCTCTAGAAACCGCTGCTTTCACACTAAATCGTGTTCCAACTAAATCGGTTCAAAAGACTCCATATGAGATGTGGAGCGGAAAGAAGCCTTGTCTATCTTTCATGAAGATTTGGGGTTGTGAAGTTTTTGTCAAAAGACTTATCTCAGACAAACTTGCACACAAATCTGATAAATGTATTTTCGTGGGATATCCTAAGGAAACTAAAGGATATTACTTTTACAACCGAGAGGACAACAAAGTGTTTGTTGCCCGAACTGGTGTCTTTCTAGAGAAAGAGTTTCTCTCCAAAGAAATCAGTGGGAGTAAAATAAATCTTGAAGAAATTCGAGACCCAGAAAATAACATTGAACCAATAGTGGAACAAGAACAAGAACCACAAGGAGTTGTGGAACCTGTTCAAAATACACAAGCATCTCGCAGATCTAGTAGGTTACGATCCGAGCCCGAGAGATATGGATTTCTCGTAACGGATAGTAATGAGGTAGAAATCATTGAGAATGATGAACCGTCAACCTACCAAGAGGCGATGTCTTCTCCTGATTCAGACAAGTGGCTTGGAGCCATGGAATCCGAATTGCAATCCATGCAAGACAATCAAGTTTGGAATTTGATTGATGCACCCGAAGGTGTAAAAACCATAGGATGCAAATGGGTCTTCAAGAAGAAGACTGACATGGATGGGAAGGTGCGTACTTACAAAGCTAGGCTTGTAGCGAAGGGTTATAGGCAAGTTCATGGTATTGACTATGATGAGACCTTTTCACCCGTAGCAATGATCAAGTCTATAAGAATTTTGCTTGCCATTGCTGCATATCATGACTATGAAATATGGCAGATGGACGTCAAAACCGCTTTCCTAAATGGAAAACTCCAAGAGGATGTGTATATGACACAACCAGAAGGTTTTGAACAAAATTCTAAGGTATGCAAATTGCAGAGATCCATCTATGGATTGAAGCAAGCTTCTAGGAGTTGGAATCTCCGTTGTGATGAATCGGTCAAAGAGTTTGGTTTCATCAAGAACGAAGATGAGCCTTGTGTATACAAGAAGATTAGTGGGAGCATAGTGCTATTCCTTATTTTATATGTGGATGACATATTGCTCATTGGAAACGACATTCCTACACTTCAGTCTGTGAAGACTTGGTTAGGAAAGTGCTTCGCAATGAAAGATATGGGTGAACCCGCATATATTCTTGGCATTAAGATCTATAGAGATAGATCAAGGAGGCTACTTGGTTTAAGCCAAAGTACATACATTGACAAGGTCATTAGAAGATTCTGTATGGAAAATTCTAAGAGAGGAACCTTGCCCGTGTTACATGGAGTTTCTCTAAGCAAGACTCAATGTCTTAAGACAAAAGATGAGCGTGAGAAAATGAATGATGTTCCATATGCTTCGGCAATTGGGTCCATCATGTATGCCATGATTTGTACTAGGCCGGATGTATCTTATGCTTTGAGCATGACAAGTAGATACCAATCCGACCCTGGCGAAAATCACTGGATAGCCGTAAAAGCGATTCTTAAGTACTTGAGAAGGACTAAAGACTCGTTTTTGGTCTATGGAGGAATGGAAGATGATCTCATTGTAAATGCTTACACGGATGCAAGCTTCCAAACTGACAAAGACGATAGCCGATCGCAATCGGGTTTTGTGTTTATGTTAAATGGTGGAGCTGTAAGCTGGAAGAGTTCCAAGCAAAGTACAACCGCTGATTCTACAACAGAAGCTGAGTATATTGCTGCATCGGATGCTGCAAAGGAAGCTGTTTGGAT
Organism: Campanula takesimana; assembly: GCA_026119855.1. Taxonomy (NCBI): domain Eukaryota; kingdom Viridiplantae; phylum Streptophyta; class Magnoliopsida; order Asterales; family Campanulaceae; genus Campanula; species Campanula takesimana. The sequence continues at coordinate 882,104 of JAOWBW010000044.1, forward strand.
TAAGAAGTTCATAACTGAACTTGAAGTGGTTCCTAGCATTGCTAATCCAATAGACCTTTATTGCGATAATAATGGTGCTATTGCTCAAGCAAAGGAACCAAGAGCACATCAGAAATCCAAACACATACTTAGGCGTTTTCATATCATTCGAGAGATCGTTGATAGGGGAGACGTAAATATATGCAGAGTACCTACTGATGACAATGTTGCGGACCCGCTAACAAAGGGACTTCCACAAGCTAAACATGATGGTCATGTTAGGTCCATGGGTATCAGATACATGGGAGATTGGGCCTAGGGCAAGTGGGAGATTGTTGGTAGTGGTTCCCTAGGCACGTTTAATAAACGTTGTAATTGTTATCATTTATTTCATATCAATAAAGAGATGTTTTGATTATTATTGTTGTTCATGTTTACTTATAATAATCCCCGTCCCTAGTACTTGTTAAGCACTAGTATAAAGGCTAAATGGTCATGGGATGATCATGTTAGATTTATGGGTACCTGTTTGGAACAAGGTACTGGACATGACCCGCTCTATGAGATTTATGTCATGGTCTATGTCATACATATATCTCATATTAGTTGTGGCATTTGAATCCTTAGACATGAAGTTATTATAGTCTTCCACTTGATGAACATTATGTTTGACATATTCAAACGCTACCTTTAACCGGGAAGTTATAAAGGGTATGATTGGCATAATCGGATTCACGTAGGGAAGAATAATAAGCTAAATGAATTTTTCCTCCTCGGAGAGATGTCAAGCTTGGGCCACTCGTAGGAATGATGTTGATGAAATGTTCGGCCGGACTCAAATGGATTGATTGGATCAATAGCATTTGAATTATCAACATATTCGGAATCGAGAAAGTATTGAACAAAACAAGTTGACTGTTTGACCATGACTTGTGTTCAATGACATCGTGGACAAAGGGATTGTGACATATTCTAAAGGAATGCGAACTTGTATCTAGTTATACTATTTGGGTAGGTATGACGGTTTGCTAGAACCTAATCATATCTTATGGGATCATGTTTGAGTCCATTGCCAACTTAGTATAATCCTAGAGGGTCACACACAATAGAACGAATCTTTAAAAGGGACTATATTGGAATTTTGGAAATTCTGGACTTTCTGGGAAGTGGGCGACCGCACATAATGGACTGGGCGGCCGCACAATTATCTCAGAAATGTACCAGTTTTGTTTCAGATAGTTGTGCGACCGCACAGGTTATTTTGGGCGGCCGCACAGTGCTGTCGGGTGGCAGATTCCTAATTTGATTAGGAAACGAATTTTGGACGGATTTTGACACAAGTTTCCTATTTGGAATAGGTCATGCTTGTGTATAAAAGACCAAATTCAGCCAGCACTCAAGGCCAATGTTTTTGTGAGTCTCAAAGAGTTTGAGAGAGGGTTTATTTTGTTCCAAGACATTCTTGGTTGAAGAACAAAATAAAACACAAAATAAATTCCATATAGTTCTTTTGATTGTGAAAAAGTGTTTCACAATTTGGTCTAGCAACCAAGATCAAAGAAGCTACTTTGATATTCGTTCGAAGTGTGGATACCGCTAGAGGGTGAAAATCATCATCTTCAAAGTTCGTGTTCAAGCTTTGTGATCGTGATAAAGTCTTCAAACCTCCACCAAAGACCAAGAGAATTTGATAGCCATCGAGGGTTAGTTTATTCCTTTATTCTTATGTCGTATTTGATTTAATCGTATGAACGGATCCATGGCTTTGGGTTTCAAAATTTTAAATGCTAAATTCCGCTGCGCATGTTTGATCGAAACCCAACAGTGAAGGCTGTCTTATGTTGATCTTCCTCGGCCATGAGAATCTGATTGTACCCAGCGAACCCATCCACGAATGAGCGAACCTCGTAGGCAGCAGTGGAGTCGACTAGCATATTGATATTAGGGAGTGGAAAATCATCCTTTGGGGAAGCTTTGTTTAAATCCCGGAAGTCTACACAAACTCGAACCTTGCCGTTCGCCTTCCTGACTGTCACAATGTTGGCTAACCATGTCGGATACTCGATGACCTTGATGAAACCCACACTGAGGAGCTTCTCAATCTCTTCTTTGACCTGCAGAGACCATTCTGGCTTGATCTTTCTGAGCTTCTGCTTTACTGGCTTGGCATCTTCTCTGATCGGAATCCTGTGCTCCGCTACCTTTCTGTCCAAACCCGGCATGTCTTTGTATGACCATGCGAACACATCCACGAACTCCCGTAGTAATGCAGTCAACCTGTCTCTGTCGTCCCCTTTGAATAAGCTTCCAATCTTAGTTTCTTTTGGCTCTTCTTCGGTACCCAGATTAACAACATGCAATTCTTCGTCAGCCTTTGGACCATTCTCACCACGACTACGGACTTGTTGAGCAAGTTCACTTAAGTATGTTGTGTTTTCGTGGTCTATTTCATCATAATTTGAATCGTTATTAACTTGTTCGTTAAGTTCATTATTAGTTAATTCATCATTTATGATGTTTACAATCTCAGGGTACTCAGAAATATCAAATTTTTCATTAGCAAAGAAAGGAAACACACGCTCGTCTATGGCCTCCAAATCCTCTTGGGTGAGGGTATTAGAGACACTCTCGGACTCGAAAGTAAGTGTGAGCTGCTCTTCTTTTTTGCTGTGCGGGGTATGCAACCTATTTCTTGGACTAAGAATTCTTCGGATACCACGGGCCCTTTTGTTGAATACCAATTGTTGATCGGCCTGGAGCTTGGCGGGATCTCACTGAGAGTCTCGTTTATGATGATGGTGTCATGGATGGCATTAACTTGGCATTCATTCATCATGGCAAGCTCTTCGAACATGGAAGCTAAATCTGTCAGTTCTTCCCCCACGGTGATTTCTGTCTCGGACTCTATGGTTATCTTCCTTCCCCACCATTCACGGGGCGACATGGGAGTTGGTTCCCTTTCGGATATCTGGATCTCACAATCGGAGAAGATTTCGAGGCCGGGCTTTTTTACACCTTTATTGTTAACCCACGGCTCGGGAAAGATCATGTATGGAACGTCTTCCCCTTGGCGGACAAAATAACCATTCAACGTCTTGCGGTAAGGCCTTAGATTAGGGACTTCATAACGACGGCCTTCTTTACGAGCTCGGGCCTTTTCGTTCTTGATCGCTTGCTCTTGTTTCAAGTCTTCTTTGGAAGGCTCATACCCCAAACCGAAGGTGTTCTTGACAAATGGGACTTGCACGGGATGTAGGATTCCTTGTTGATATCTCCCTAAGCCTAGGCCAGGGAAGTAGTCCATATTCCTCATCATGCGGAGGACTTTGTGATTGCTGGGGGTCCATGATCCGTTTCCCCCTTCTTTGTCAATGGCGTTGATTGAGACGCCGGGGAGAGTGGAGTCTGGTAGACCATGCTGAACTTGGTGGACGGGCTCACCTTTTCTGTGGATAGTGACGTTTTCAGCCATTACGGTCACTATTTCATCACCATTTCGGATCTTGACACATTGGTGGAGAGTTGACGGTACGGCATTAGCAATGTAAATCCATGGTCGACCCAAAAGTAAGTTGAACGAGGCCGGGATATACAGCACTTGGAATGGAACGGACATGACCATGCTCCCAAACTCAATGTCTATTTCGATCATACCCATGACTGTACGGGCGGTGCTGTCATAACCTCAGATTACTTGAGTAGAAGGCTTCAAATCGGAATCCTTAAGCCCCAGTATGCCCATGATTCTACCAGGCATGAGATTGAGTGCGGAACCACCGTCCACTAAGACTCTTGAGATGGGCCTCCCCCTTGCTCGTACCTTGAGGTAAATAGCTTCGTTGTGGTCGGAACCAAATGGTGGAAGGTCCATATCGGCAAAGGTGATGACGTTGCCAAAATGAATGTGACCGATCATTGCCGTGAGGTCCTCGGGAGTAGTATCGGGAGAAACTGATGTATCATCGAGATTGCGGATGACAAGATCTCGGTGTTTCTTTGAGGATGCAATGAGGTCCTAAATAGAGATGTTGGCTTGAGTTTTCTTGAGTTGGACAAGTAGAGGATCTTCGGGAGTGTTGTGAGCTTGCGGCCTTTGAGAAGAGGAGCTCGGTGCGGAAGTGGAAGGGTTGCTTGCTATGACTCGACCGGATCGAGTTAGCATGTTGACGTTCCCATCTTGCTTCTTTTTCCTATTCTCTAGTACTTCCCTCATTACCTCATCGTAAGTCACTACATAACAAGAATTGTCAAGTTTATTCATAACATTGGGGCCCCCATTCACAATTGGGATTGAATGGGTGGTCCCCTCGAGTTCTCCTATCTCTATTACATTGACATGCTCGTCATTAGTCACTACAAATTCTTTCTTATCTATGAGATCTTGAATGACATTGCGGAGAACCAAGCAATCCTCGGTGGTGTGGCCACTATGTTGGTGGTAGCCACAATATTTGTGGTGAGCATGATTGGGGTGGATCGTCTTGGGTTGGTACCCTTGCACGGGTGTGACTTGACCCTTTGCCTTGAGGACCTCGAACACTTCGGTTTGAGTCATGGCTTGGAGAGGCGTGTAGACACGGTCACTTCGGGACTTCTTCCCTTGAGGTGGAGGAACCTTTTTGTAATTCCCCTTGTCAATAGTGACGTCGTTGACCGAGGCCTCTTTTGTGGAGTTGGAAGCGGCCTTGTAGCGGTAAGTAGGAGTGGCCTTCTTAATCTCCTTGAGCAAGTCATCCATGAGTACCACCGCCTCGTACATTTGGGAGAAGTCGGAGTAGCAAGCCCCACTTAGGTGAGTGCGGAGATCAATCTTGAGACACTTGATAAATATGTCCATTTGCTCTTTTGTGTTCGGCCTCTCAACAATTTCAGAGAGTTTATCATTCCATCTCCTTGTGAAGTCGATGAAGGACTCATTGTCTCGTTGAGTAGTGTTCTCTAGCTCTTTCCTTGTGGGCCGGTGAGTGGTGTTGCCTTGGTATTGGTTCTTGAAGGCAAGCATGGCGGAGTCCCAATCAAGACGGACAGTGAGCGGGAGAGTAGCATACCAATCTTTTGCCGCCCCCTCGAGAGTGAGAGGAAAGCATTGAGCCATCACCTTGGGGGAGACCTTCTTCGGAACCATTGCCCAAATATAAGTCTCAATGTGAGCCATGGGACAAGAGTTGCCCTTGAATTTGCTTATGTCGAGCATCTTGAACTTATCGGAAGAGCGGCCATAGTACTCATGAGGATGGATGATTGATAAAGGCTTGTGTCGGAGCCTTTCCCATGTTGAGCCCGTTGAATTTTTGGTCGATGTAGGCCATGATAGAATCCACCATTTTGGGCTCATTGTTCTCGGAACTCGGCTCCCCCATTTTCTTGGTGCGGGTGTTGACATAAGCACTTTTGAACAAACCCTCGGTCCATTCGGATTCATCATCATTGTTCTTGTTCTTTCCCTTGGCAAGGTTAGTGAGCTTTTCTTTCATTAGCTCCATCTCGGCCTCGTGGGCCTCCCTTTGGCTGTCGAGGTGGGATTGCCAAATGTCGTCTTTGATTTGTGCCTCCTTGTTAAGGGTGGAGACTTGCTCTTGGAGGAGTTGGACCATGGTTGAGAGCTGTTCGAGAGACATGGTGTTGCTGCTGCCGGTCATGGTTGATGTTGGAGCTGTTGGAGTGATATCTTCACGGACTAACCGATTTGCTGAATCCCGGTAGACTCTGTAAGTACCAATTGAACCTATATTGCAGAAGAGGCCCTTGTCAGTCTTGAGTAAAACTTGCGGTCCATGAAGAGGCTTAGAACACACAGTTGGGCACACGACTCGAACCACATAAGAAAAGACTCTTTTTTTTTTTTTTATAAGTCGGAGGGAATGAATCCCTTTTTGGGGTTTCTAAGAAAATAATGGAATCGTCACACTAGTATATAGACCATCTCGCGGTCCCATATACTCATCGGATTCCATCGCGCTTGTGAATCCTACATGTATCGGGATTAAACTAAATTAATGTAGTAAAGCATACATGCGGGGACGGATTTTTATTTTCGTCCAAAATAACCACTTTTGGGGACGGATTTTTATTGCGTCCGTTTCAACAAGTTGGCATGTATGATTTGAAGACATTACTTTAGGGAAATCTCGGTACATGGAAACCGACTTGAGTCACGGAGTGTTAGACCCTAACTAGAATTGTGTGGTTTGTGCTCGGCTTGAATATGAGGCTCAAAGGTCACCCCCGGCATGTAGTCTTGAACTACGCCACGGGCTGAGGTTTACCGCTTCGAAAGAGCCAAGGTCTGGTGGAGCTTGAAACTTTCTAGGACGGGCCTCGACGGGTTTGGGGTTGGACTTGTGCGACTCGATAGTGAGCAGTTTATAAGAGTAATGTGCATGTAGTGCGAGGTCTATCAGGTGACAATTTTTTTTTTTTTTTTGTAAAGAAAAGATAAGAACACATAAACACATAAATTACAACTCCCGAATCACCCGTGTGACCGGTAAATAAAAACATAAAATTAAACAGTCCAAGGGTTCAATTCTGTTTTGATGCAGGCAACTGTGCCCACACCCCACTGTTCTGTTCAGTCACTGAAACCTGTTCTTGCCCTGGAAATTGGCCCAGAAGCGCGCGCCTCTAGCTAGTGTTGTGGGGAGCGCGCGCCTGGCGCATAGTATCTGGGAGGCGCCCGCTTCTGGGCTCACCTGTCAGACTATCAGAAACTTATGGACTCAGGGGATTGCCCTGGTCCTGATTGTGTGATGGAACCCCTGCAATGTTTGTTAGCATGAAATAATAGGAAGAATAGGAAGAACATATGGAAGGCGGGCGATTCTGGAATTTGACTCGGGACGCGCGCGCTTTGGACCATGAAGGTCCGAGGCACGCGCTTCCCATGTCTATTTCCAGAATGTCCAGAAAAGTGAATTATGAACAGAAACACAAGTTTAACCCTCAAGTTTCCCCAGCGGAGTCGCCACTGTAGATACCCCGGGGGGAACCACAGCTTGGCTAGAGCGCATGAATCACCTAGGATGTCTAATTGTGTTTTAGAGTCGCCACCCACGTTTTTGAGGAACGTAAGAAAACCTAATGTTTATGAGCCTAAGTTTGATTTACGAAAACAGAGATTCTTTGGATGAGGGGTTCGGGGGTTAGGTTACGAAATGGGAAGTACTTAAACACCCATTTCGCCCGAGCAAAGTCGGTCTTGTTTGTTCATAATTCACTTTTAAAGATAAATGTGTTCTTCCTATGAAAATGATGATAAAAAAGGGGTTTTAGAGTTTGAAATGTAGGGAGATGACTCCTAGGCCAATTCAATGTAATGAAAGGACCGTTGGTGTCATGTCCCAAATGGTTTTGGGTGATTGCACATTTGATTGAAGAAGAAGAAGAAGAAGAAGAAGAGGAGAAATGTTTAAGACATTTACCTATAGTATCCTTCAAAAAGAACCTCTTGTAAAGCCTTGAAGAAGAGGTTGAATACTTTGTTGAAGAAGTCCCAAGAAAAGGTCAAGGAAAGAAGTGAGTAAAAAGGTTTGAAGGTAATGATTTCCAAAGTCCTCCTCCAATGATGGATTGGAGGGGTTTTTATAGTTGAAAAAGGACTGTTTTGGAGCCAAACGGAGTCTCCAAGAAATCTTTTCCGGGCAAACTCATGTATAATGAGCAAGGGAGAGATTCTTGGTCAGAATCTGTAACTGACACGCCCCAGAAGCGCGCGCATCCCACCTAGGCGGCAGAAGGCGCGCGCGTCTGGCCTCAAGGGGCGGAGGCGCGCGACTCTGAGAAGCAAACTTTGACAGAATGGACTAGAAAGATAGAACTGTTATTCAGTTTAGTCCCAGGACTTAACGGAGTCCGTCTGGAACTTAACCAAAGTAACATAAACTAACAGAAAACACTTAAAAGAGAGAGAAACACAAAATACGTGTGCAATCGGGGTGAGCGGTCCAAGGCGGGGTGTCTACAGGAATCTACACTGTTGACTATTCAGAGAACAAATGGCAACTTTTTGTTGATCGGGCTGCTAATAAAAGGGGCTTCGGAGTCAGAATTTTGCTTATTGACCCAAGAGATGCGCACACGCCCATTGCTATCCGATTAGACTCTGACTGTTCAAATAACACATCAGAGTATGAGGCTTGCATTGCTGGCCTCGAAGAAGCATTGAGTCGAGGGATCAAAGAAATTGAAGTGTTCAGAGACTTCGCCTTAATCATCAATCTAATTGAAGGGAAAAATTGAAAATCCAAGACCCAAGACTGTACCAGTATCACATTCGTCTCGTAGCGCTCACTGGCCGCTTCTTTGATATTTCTTTCCATTATCTCCCAAGAGATAGAAATCGGTTTTCCGATGCACTTACAACTCTAGCCTCCATCATTGAATTTCTGACAGGCACTACACTGAAGCCTTTGGTGGTTAGTAAAAGGTCGATCCCAGCCTACTGCCTGGTAATAGACCTGGATGATGAAAAACAACAATGAGCCATGGTATGCAGATGTCTGGAATGTGCTAAAAATGGGACATACCCCCCGGAAAAGGACAAGAGAGCATGAATCGCCATGCAAAGATGGGCTTCTCAATTTGTGATTTCGGGAGACAAATTATACAAGAGATATCACCACGGACCAAATTTGTTCTGTGTCGACAAACTTGAGGCAAAGAAGATCATGGACAAAATCTATGGGGGAATGTGTGGACCCCACATGAATGGGCATATGCTTGCAAAGAAGGTAATAAGGCAAATGTACTACTGGAGTACTATGGATACCAACTGCATTCAAAAGGTCAATACTTGCGACCAATGCCAACGATACTCTAACTTGCAGCATCTCCCACCGCACATCCTTTACCAATCAACCGCGCCTTCGCCTTTCTCTACATGGGGGATAGATGTCATCGGTCAGATCCGTCCCAGTGGCTCAAACGAACATGAATATGTGTTGGTGGCTGTAGATTACTTCACGAAGTGGGTCGAAGCTGCCTCGTACAAAGTGTTGAATGCTAAGAAGGTAGCAGAATTCATTCAGACGAACATCTTCTATAGATACGGGGTCCCCTACCAGATGATTTTGGATAATGGTACTCATTTTGAAGGGCAAGCCAACCTATTGCTTGAAGAGTTTAAAGTCCAAAGACACAAGTCTTCTCCTTATCGCCCTAAAACAAATGGAGCAGTCGAGGCAGTCAATAAGACCCTTGAAAACATAATCAGGAAAATAGCAGTCACTTGAAGAGATTGGCCTGAAAAGTTACCGTTAGCACTGTGGGGATACCACACATCTGTCCAGACACCAACAGGGGATACCCCATTGTAGATACCCCAGGAGGGCATGGCTTGGCTAGAGCACGTGTGTTGTTCCTAGGATGTCTATTCGTGTTTTATTTGTTTAGAGTCGCCACCTATGTTTTAGAGGAACATAAGAAAAACCTAATATTTAGCCTAAGTTTAGTACGAAAACAGAGATTCTTGTTATGAGGTTCGGGGGTTAGGTTACGAGATGGGAAGTACTTAAACACCCATCTCGCCCGACTAATGTCGGTCTTGCTTGATCAAAGTCTACATAAAATGAATGTTCTTCTTGTTCTTGATGATAAAAAAGGGGTTTTAAAAAGGTGTTTGGAATATAGGGAGATAACTCCTTGATCAACTTTAATGGAATGGAGCGATCGTTGGTTTCATGTCCTGAAATGATTTGGGGTGATTGCACGTTTGATTAAAGTAAAAGAAAGAGATGAAGTAGAGAAGAAGGAGGAAGATGGAATTTTACCTATACTTCAAAGATCTTCAAACACTTCTTGGTGACTTCCTTGAAAAAGCCTTTTATATGATTTTGGTATATTTTTGTGTAGAGAGAATTCTTTAGTCCAAAAGAGTGCTAAAAAAGGGTCCTTTGAAAGGGTGGAAAAAGGGTGTTTTTATAGGTGAAAACAAATGTTTTTGGTGCCAAAACTCAGTAACCAAGAAATCTTTCCCGGGCAAAATCATGTAAAATGAGCAAGGGAGGGATTCTTGGACAGAAATCTGTAACTGATGCCTAGAGGCGCGCGCTTCCCACCTTGGGGGCGGAAGGCGCGCGCTTCTGGCTCCTATGGTCAGAGGCGCGCGACTCAGAGAAGGCATTTTTGACAGAATGGACTAGAAAGTTAGCCTTGTTATTCTGTTTAGTCCCTGGACTTAACGAAGTTAGTCAGTAACTTAACGGAAGTAACAAAAACTAACAAGAAACACTTAAAAGTGGGAGAAACACAAGATCAACCATGCAACCGGGGTGAGCGGTCCAAGGCGTGGTGTCTACAGAGCCCCTCGGCTACGTGGATTTCAAGGCAAAATGCGTCGACGAAAGAAAGTACACCCATCGGGGACATCACCAAGAGAAAAAAAAAAAGACTCAATGAAAGCAGGAATTTGAAACTGCGAGAGATAGGGGTGTGCTCCCTGTGTGAGCGGCTTTTGTTGATAGAGGAGGTGGCATGATTCGTTTGTAAATCCGCCGGTTGAATCTGTTAGTGGATCCGCTTGTTGAATATGTTTGCCGAATCTGTTATTGAATCTGCTTGATAAATCCGTTGGTGAATCCATTGAATGAGCCCGTTAGTAAGCTCTGTTGATGAATTCATTTGATGAATCCGTTAGTGAATCCCTTAGATGAGTCTGTTAGTAAACTCTGTTGTCAAATCCATTAGTGAATCCGCTTGATGAATCCGTTGGTGAATCCCTTGGATGAGTCCATTAGTAAACTCTATTGACGAATTCGTTAGTGAATCCGTTTGATGAATCCGTTAGTGAATCCCTTGAATGAGTCCGTTGGTAAACTCTATTGACGAATCCGTTAGTGAATCCATTTGATGAATCCGTTAGTGAATCCCTTGAATGAGTCCGTTAGTTCTCTGTTGATGATCCGTTAGTGAATCCGTTTGATGAATCCGTTAGTGAATCCCTTGAATGAGTCCGTTGGTAATCTCTGTTGATGAATCCGTTTGATGAATCCGTTAGTGAATCCCTTGAATGAGTCCGTTGGTAAACTCTGTTGATGAATCCGTTAGTGAATCCGTTTGATAAATCCGTTAGTGAATCCCTTGAATGAGTTCGTTGGTAAACTCTGTTGACGAATCCTTTAGTGAATCCATTTGATGAGTCCGTTAGTAAGCTCTGTTGACGAATCCGTTAGTGAATCCGCTTGATGAATCCGTTGGTGAATCCCTTGGATGAGTCCTTTGGTGAACTCTGTTGACGAATCCTTTAGTGGATCCGTTTGATGAATCCGTTAGTGAATCCCTTGAATGAGTCCGTTGGTAAACTCTGTTGATGAATCCATTAGTGAATCCGTTTGATTGCTTGAGAAGTGGTGATTTCTGTTATTCACCATGGGCCGAGTTGCCGTTTGTAGCTGTCTCTGACGTGTGCGGTTTGGAGCTGCACTTTGCTGTTGACTTTATGACTTTTGCGGGGTGCAGGCACAGTTGACTGCGGATCAAAAAGATGAGTTTTCCTTCAGAGAGGAAAATGTCGAGATTGACCTTGACTCGAAAAGAAAGACACAACCTATTTTTAGTGGAAGTATCTATCTAACTTTAATTTAGACGTGCCTTAGGGGCGGACCTAATTAATGTGTGCCCAACTGTGTCACCAAGGGTGGAGGATGTTGATTCCTGCTGATTTCGGGAGTGCTTGGACTTTGTTTCTGCGTGATTTCTTCTTCTGACAAGGGCCAATTGAGGCGTTTCTGGAATGGGAGGCGGGCGACTCGACTAGTGCCCGTGGGATGCGCGCTGGTCATGTGGGTGACGGGAGGCGCGCGCTTCTGGGAAGAGAAATCCGGGGCTTGACATTTGCTGGCCAAAAGATCCCCAATAGCTATAATATCAGCCTCTGTTCAAACACATTCTTCCAACAGCTCTTTTCTGTCATTTTAAACACCTTTTCTCTGCCCAATCTTGCTTGTAATCCACATTTTCCATGGCTTCCAATTCCTTTGTTCTTGATGCCAAGGCTTTTGGTGAGTACGAGAAGGATTTATCAACCTTTGTGTACTCTTTCAAGACCCATCCCAAGAAGGCTTTTGTCAAGGATTTTGGGTTCCGAATTCTCTTCACACTTCGGACCTTGAAGCCGGATTGGGACTTGTTGAAGGCTGCTGTAGCCTTTTGGGATTGTGATAGTCACACTTTTATCTTCTTGGCGAATGAAATGGTGCCGACTGTTGATGACTTCGGTGGCATGCCACTGGTGGGTTAAATTGCCGTCCCCAAATATCATCGTGGAGTGATTGATTCTTGGTCCGATTTGTTGAACCTCCCTGTTGAGGATGTGAGGAAGATACTGCATGGTACCATGGTAGATATAACCGAGTTGCCGATGTTTTTCAGCTTGCATTCGGAGGACATGTCGGTTCAGTCCTTCAAGAGGAATGCCATGGCAACTTGTCTCTTTAGTGAGGTTCTTTTCGTTACACCATTCGGGACAGCGGATACGCAGTTGGCCGAGATTATCTTGCAGGCTAAGGAGCAACAATTCAGTATAATCCCTCTTGTAGTGGGGGAGACTTTGCATGGCTTAGATGAGTTGCACTGGACGGGTGAGATGAGACGAGGAAGCCCCTTGCCTTTGACCATATGGCTCCAGGAACACTTCAGGATTTATTCTCCAGAGGGTGAGTATTCTCCAGAGGGTGATCTGTCTCCTTTTGCTTTTCACAGGAGAAAACTGCTGACTCGAGATTTATCTGAAAATGGTTGGAAGACATCCCTTGCGTCTCGGTTATCGGCTGACATTGAGTGGTGCCCTCCTTCTTGGGGTCTCCATCCTTTTGTGGAATGGACCTTGGGTTTTGAGCATGTGGTCTTACCCAGCTTCAGAGACTCTTCATTTTACCATCCGGAGCGGGTTTTGAGGCATTTCGGTCGCCAACAGATTATTCATTTCCCAAGGAATGGGGTGCTCCATCCAGTTTCATATATGGGTCCGGACTTTTCAAGAGAGCTTCAGTCAGCTTGGGGAGATGATCGCCATCGGTGGGCTTCTGCCCCTATTCACCGGGGTAGTATCTTTCTTCTCGAGAGTTATTTGGATTATCTGTTTGGCACCCTTTATCGCGGCATCACTTGGGTTGACGTGCTTCGCGCTGAGTTGCTAGGAAAGGACTTTGAGCCCAGCAGTGCTTTGAGATATAGGGAGGCTGCTGCTGATTCTTGCAATATTTTGGCTGTTTTGGCAGTCATTTGGATAACTTTTACGCTCAGAGGCGTGTTGCTGCTCAGAAGATTTCAGTCCACCTTAGTGTTCCTAGACCTCCCAAGAAGAGTAGGATTGATAACCGTTCGGGTGGCCCTTCGAAATCTAAGAGAAAATTAGATTTTTCCTAGTACCCCAAGATTGCAATTAAGTAGACCACTTGTTTAGGATTTAATGTTTTATGTTTTTTATTGCTCACCATTGTCCGTTGTAATGATCAAAATAATTCAAGAGATTGAATAAAATTGCATTTTGTTATGACATGAATGGGTAAAAATTATTGTTTTAAGACCGCACCCGAAGGTTGCCTACGTTCCTCTTGTAGAGAGGCTCAGGTCTCCGTAGTTCAAACAAATGAAGACCATTTTTTTTTTGTGTGTGCACCCTGTTTTTTTGGCTAGACCGCCCTTTCGGGTTTTCAATCTAGCGGGCTTATTTTTTTCACGTGCTCTAATTTTTACCTAGGCCGCCCTTGCGGGTTTTCAACCTAGCGAGCGTTTTTTTTTAATGGTCTTTATTTGTTAAGCGTAGAACTTCTTGAGCTTGTCGAGGTTGAACTCCTTTGGCAATTGATCACCATCCAAGTCTACGAGTCGGACTGTACTGCCGCTTAGTATCTTCTTGACCACGTAAGGACCGATCCATCGAGGTCACCACTTCCCAAGGGGATTCATGGCATTGGGAGGATGTTGTCTTAGGACTAGATCTCCCACTTTGATATTTCGAGGCTTCACCTTCTTGTTGAAAGCTCCCGCCATTCTTTGTTGATAAGCCCTTGTGCGCTCAAACGGTCTTAACCTCTTTTCGTCGAGTAGGTCTAGTTGCTCGTATCGACTTTGCATCCAATCGACCTCGTTGACTTGGTTCTCGAGTAAGACCTGTAGAGAAGGAACCTCTAGTTCGACCGGGAGTACGGCTTCAGAACCATAAACTAATGAGTATGGAGTTTCTCCTGTTGCTGACCGTATTGACATGCGGTAGCCCCATAATACTAGTGGTAATTTCTCGGGCCAATCCTTTCCCGTTGAAGCCATATTCCGTATGATGACCTCGATTGTCTTATTTTCTGCTTCGACCGCTCCATTGGGTTAGGGACGGTACGGGGATGACTTGTGCTTGGTAATCTTGTAGTTAACCAAAAGTGCATCCATTTCCTTCTCAAAGTGAGAGCCATTGTCAGAGATGATCTCATGAGGAATACCATATCTGCACATGATGTTGGTCTTCACGAATTCGGCCACTTTCTTGGCGTTGAGAACTCGGTAAGCTTGTGCTTCGACCCACTTTTTGAAGTAATCCACGGCCACTAGAATGAATGACTGTCCGTTGCTTCCCATAGGATGGACTTTGCCGATGATATCTATATCCCAATAAGAGAATGGCCATGGTGTGGTCATGTTGTACAGTTGTGATGGCGGAGCATGTTGTAGATTAGCTTGGAATTGGCACTAGGCACATTTCTTGACTTTCTCGATGCAGTCTCTTTCCATTGTGGTCCAATAGTAACCAATATGGAGTATCTTCTTGGTTAACATAATCCCATTCATGTGGGGCCCACACTCGCCTTTGTGGACTTCGTGCATGATTTCTTGAGCTTCGGACTCATTTGCACACAAAAGATTGATCCATTGATGGTGTCTTTTGTAGACTCGATTTCCAATCAACACATATCTGGCGGCTAGCTTTTGTAAGGCCATTCGAGTTTTCCCATTGCTGTTTTCGGGAAAGGTGACATTGTTGAGAAAGTTCATGATGTTTGTGTACCACGGAGGGTTATCTTGGACTTCGTTGATCTCTATGTTCATGCAGTATGCCGGACTGGTCCTTCTTAAAATTTTGAAGGGTTTCACCATTTTTCCTTTGGGAATTTCAACCAATGAGGCTATGGTGGCTAAAGCATCGGCAAAGTGGTTCTTGTCCCTTGGCAAATAATTGAACATGATGTCTTGGAACTGTTCGACTAATTCCTCGAGATGTTGACCGTACTGTTGGAGGGTCGATTCTTGGATTCGCCATTTACCCGATGTCTGATTGATAAGGAGTAAGGAGTCACCGAATACTTCTAGATCTGTGACATTTCTTTCTATCGCTGCTTCTAGCCCCGCTATGCATGCCTCATACTCGGCAATTTTGTTGGTAGCTTCGAATTCAAGACGGATTGCAATTGGAGTGTAGATGTCCTTTGGATCGATAAGCAACATTCCTATCCCATAACCATGCTTATTGGCGGCGCCATCAAAAAAGAGTTTCCACTTATTTTCCTCGGTTGTAGTGCAAACCAAGTGTTCGTCGGGAAACTGTAAGTCCTCCCCCTTCGCTTCGTCACACGGAAATTCAGCAAGCTGATCAGTGAACACTTTCCCCCTGATGGATTTGAGTGTGACGTAAGTGATATTATAGCCGGCGAGCATGAAGTACCATTTGGATATCCTTGTTGACATGAAAGGATTCTCAAAGATGTAGCGGAGCGGTTCCACTTTTTCTACTAGGTTGATTGGAAAGGCTTCCATGTAATGTTTGAGCTTTTGAGTGACCTAAACCAGTGCTGCACATGACCTCTCCAAGATGGAGTAGTTCTTTTCGCCTCTTTAAAATCGGTGACTGACAAAATAAATGGCATTCTCTTTTGTGGAGTCTTGTTTCTCTTGTGCTTGCATAGCCTCAAGGGCTTCATCATTCACTGTGAGGTAGAGAAAGAGAGGTTTCTTCTTGTGAGGTGGAACCAAAACTAGAGGGCATGTCAAGTAATGCTTCACTTGGTCGAAGGCTTCTTGGCAAGCGTCGGTCCATTCTAGAGCCATGTTCTTCTTGAGTAACTTGAAGATTGGCTCGCACATGGAAGTAAGCTGGTGCACAAACCGACTGATGTACTGAAGTTTTCCCATGAAACCATTGATTTCTTTCTGTGTCTTGGGAGGAGGCATGTCAATGATTGCCTTGAATTTTGAGGGATCTGCTTCAATACCCCTTTCTGTGATCATGTAGCTAAGAACTTTACCTCTGATAACCCCAAAAGTGCACTTTGCGGGATTGAGCCTCATCTTGTGTTGATGAAGCCTTTCAAAGAACTTGCGGAGGTAAATCAAGTGTTGACCGTCGGTCCCTTTGGAGTGGATGATCATGTCGTCCACGTAGACCTCGATCTCTTTGTGAATCATATCATGGAACAAGTCTGTAACAGCCCTTTGATAAGTAGCCCCAGCGTTCCTTAACCCAAACGGCATAACTGTGTAGCAAAAGGTGCCCCACGGTGTTGTGAAAGCAGTCTTGTGTTGATCCTCTTCAGCCATGAGAATCTGATTATACCCAGCAAAACCATCCACAAATGAGCGGACCTCGTAGGCAGCAGTGGAGTTGACTAGCATATCGATGTTGGGTAGTGGAAAGTCATCCTTTGGAGAAGCTTTGTTCAAATCCCGAAAGTCCACACAAACATGAACCTTGCCATTAGCCTTTCGGATTGTGACCACATTGGATAGCCATGTTGGATACTCAATAACTTTAATGAAGCCTACACTGAGAAGCTTCTCTATCTCTTCTTTGACTTGTAGAGACCATTCTGGCTTGATCTTTCTGAGTTTCTGCTTTGTCAGCTTAGCATTGTCTCTGATCGGAATTCTGTGCTCCGCGACCTTTTTGTCTAAACCCGACATGTCTTTGTATGACCATACAAATACGTCCACGAACTCTCTGAGCAGTGCGGTCAATCTGTCTTTCTCTTCCCCCTTGAAGAAGCTTCTGATCTTGGTTTTTTTTGGCTCTTCGTCGGTACCCAGATTAACAACATGCAATTCTTCGTCAGCCCCTGGACCATTTTCACCACGACTACGGACCTGTTGAGCAAGTTCATTTAAGTATGTTGTGTTTTTGTGGTCTATTTCATCATTATTTGAATCATTACTAACTAGTTCATTAGATTCATTATTAGTTAATTCATCATTCATGATGTTTGCAATCTCGGGGTACTCAGAAAGATCAAATTTTTCATTAACAAAGAAAGGGAACACACACTCGGCTATGGCTTCCATATCCTCTTGGGTGAGGGTATCAGAAATACTCTCGAACTCGAAAGTGAATGTGAACAAGTCTTCCTTTGTGACCTTGCGCGGAATGCAACCCATCTTCTCGACCAAGAATTCCTCGGATACCATGGGTCCCTTCGTAGAATACCAGTTGTTGATCGGCTCGGAGCTTGGCTAGATCTCGCTGATAGTCTCCCTTCTCGTGTCGGTGTTGTAGATGGCATTTACTTGGCACTCGTCCATGATGGCTAATTCTTCGAACATGGAGGCCAAATCCACTAATTATTCCCCTACGGTAATCTCTGTCTCAGTCTCTATTGTCACTTTCTTTCCCCACCATTCTCGAGGTGATATGGGAGTTGGTTCCCTTTCGGATTTCTGGATCTCACAGTCGGCGAAGATCTCGAGACCGGGATTTCTGATGCCCTTGCTGTTAACCCATGGCTCATGAAAGATTACGTACGAAACCTCTTCCCCTTGACGTACAAAGTAGACATTCAATGTCTTGCGGTAAGGCCTCAAATTGGGAATCTCATAATGACGGCCTTCCCTATGAGCTTGGGCCTTTTCATTCTTGACGGCTTGCTCGTGTTTCAAGTCATCTCTGGAAGGTTCGTATCCCAAACCGAATTTTTTCTTGACGAATGGGACCTCCATGGGTTGCATTCTACCCTGTTGGTATTTCCCTAGGCCTAAACCGGGGAAGTAGTCCATATTCCTCATCATACGGAGGACCTTGCGATTGCCGAGGGTCCAAGATCTGTTTCCCCTTTCTTTGTCAACGGCGTTGATTGAGACGCCGGAGAGAGTAGAGTCTGCTAAATCATGCTGAATTTGGTGAATGGGTTCCCCCTTTCTATGGATAGTGACGTTTTTTGCCATAACGGTCACCATTTCATCCCCATTTTTTGAACTTCACACACTGATGGAGAGTCGAAGGGACGGCATTAGAACTGTGTATCCATGGGCGGCCCAAGAGTAAGTTAAATGAAGAAGGCACATCGACCACTTGAAATGGGACGGACATAACCATGCTCCCAAACTCAATGTCTATTTCCACCATACCCTGTGCGGGCAGTGCTGTCGTAACCTCGAATTACTTGGGTAGAAGGCTTCAAATCTGAATTCTTAAGCCCCAGTATGCCCATGATTCGACTGGGCATTAAGTTGAGTGCGGAACCACCGTCAACTAGGACTCTCGAGATAGGGTCTCCCCCTTGCTCTCACCTTGAGATAAATGGCCTCATTGTGGTCGGAACCAAATGGTGGAAGGTACATGTCAGCAAAGGTGATGACATTGCCAAAATGAATGTGTCCTATCATTGCAGTAAGGTCCTCAGGAGTAGTAACAGGAGAGATTGATGTGTCATCAAGATTACTGATGACAAGATCTTGGTGTTTCTTTGAGGATGAAATAAGGTCCCAAATGGAGATGTTGGCTTGAGTTTTCTTGAGTTGAACCAATAAAGGGTCTTCGGGAGTGTCGCGAGATTGCGATCTTTGAGAAGAGGTGCTTGGTGCAGAAGTAGTAGGGTTGCTTGCTATGACTCGTCCGGATCGAATTAGCATGTTGACGTTCCCATCTTGCCTTTTTTTCCTATTCTCTAGTACTTCCATCGTTACCTCATCGTAAGTCACAACGTAACAAGAATTGTCAAATTTATTCATCACATTGGAGCCCTCATTCACAATTGGGATTGAATGAGTGGTCTCCTCAAGTTCTCCTAGCTCTATTACATTGACATCGTCACCACTAGGCACTATGAACTCTTTCTTGTCTATGATATCTTGGATGACGTTGCGGAGGACAAAACATTCCTCGGTGGTCTGGCCACTATGTTGGTGGTAGCCATAATATTTGTGATGAGCATGATTGGCATTGATTGACTTGGGTTGATACCCTTGTATAGGTGTGACTTGGCCTTTTGGTTTGAGAACTTCGAAGGCCTCGGTTTGAGTCATGCCTTGGAGAGGAGTGTAGACATGGTCATTTTGAGATTTCTTGCCTTGAGGTGGAGGAACCCTTTTGTAATTCCCTTTGTCGGTAGTGATGGCATTGACCGAAGCCTCTTTTGTAGAGTTAGAGTCGGCCTTGTAACTGAAGCTAGGAGCACATTTCTTGATCTCCTTGAGCAATTCATCCATTCGGATCCCCGCCTCATACATTTGAGAGAAATCCGCATAGCAAGCCCCACTTAAGTGGGTACGGAGATCAATCTTTAGACACTTGAGGAAGATGTCCATTTGCTCCTTGGTATTTGGCCTCTCAACAATTTCGGCGAGTTTGTCATTCCACCTTCTTGTGAAGTCAATAAAAGACTTATTGTCCCTTTGAGTAGTGTTCTCGAGCTCTTTATTGGTTGGACGGTGAGTGGTGTTTCCTTGGTACTGACTTTTGAAGGTGAGCATGGCGGCGTCCCAATCAAGACGGACTGTGAGCGGGAGAGTGTCATACCAATCTTTTGCCGTCCCCTCGAGAGTAAGAGGGAAGCATTATGCCATAACTTTAGGAGAGACCTTCTTTTGAACCATAGACCATATATAAGTCTCAATGTGTTCCATGGGGCAAGAGTTGCCCTTGAACTTGCTTATGACGGGCATCTTGAACTTGTCGGGAAGAGAAGCCATCGTGTTCATGGGGATGGATGACTGATAAAGGCTTGTGTCGGAGCCTTTCCCCAAGTTGAGACCATTGTAATGTTGATCTATGTAGGTCATAATTGAATCAACCATTTTGTGTTCATTGTTCTCGGTGTTCGGTTCCTCCATTTTCTTGGTACGGGCACTAACATAAGGGCTTTGAAACAGACCCTTAGTCCACTCGGACTCTTCATTGTTCTCTTTTTCTTTACCCTTGGCAAGTTTGGTGAGCGTCTCTTTCATTTTCTCCATTTCAGCCTCGTGGGCCTCCCTTTGATTGTCAACGTGGGATTTCCAAAGATCATCCTTGTTTTGGGCCTCCTTATTAAGAGTGGAGACTTGCTCTTGGAGAGGTTGGACCATAGCTGAGAGTTGCTCAAGAGACATGGTGTTGTCGGTGTTGGATCCGCCGGCCATTGATGCTGTCGAAACTGTTGGAGTAATCTCTTCACGAACTAACCGATTCACTGAATTCCGGTAGACACGGTAAGTACCAATTGAACCTATATTGCAGAAGAGGCCCTTGTCAGTCTTGAGTAGCACTTTCGGTCCATGAAGAGGCTTTAGAACACACATTGGGCACACGACTCAAAACCACATAAGAAAAGACTGTTTTTTTTTTCCTTTTATAAGTCGGAGGGACGGAGTCCCTTTTGAGTTTCTAAGAAAATAATGGAATCGTCACACTAGTATATAGACCTTCTCGCGGTCCCATATACTAATCAGATTTTATCACGCTTGTGAATCCTACACATGTCGGGATTAACCTAAATTAATGTAGTAAAGCATACATGCGGGGATGGATTTTTATTTTCGTCCATAATAACCACTTGGGGACGGAGTTTTATTTCGTCCATGATAACCCCTTGTCTTGTATGTTTTGAAGACATTAGTTTAGGGAAATCTCAGCATATGAAAACCGACTTTAGCCACAGAGTATTAGACCCTAACTAGAATTGTGTTGGCTTGTGCTCGGTTAATGAGAGGCTTAAGGTCACCCCCAGCATGTAGTCATGAACTACACCACGAGTTGAGGTTTACCGCTTTGAAAGAGTCAAGGTCGGGTGGAGCTTGAAACTTCCTATGACGGGCCTTAACGGGTTCAGGGTTATAAACTTGTGCGACTCGATAGTGAGCAATTTATAGGAGTTTGTGCAGGTAGTGTGAGGTCCAACATGTGACAAAACATTTTGACTTTTTTTTTTTTTTGAAAGAAAAGAAAGTAAGCACGTAATTACAACTCTCAAATCACCCGTGTGACCGATAAAACAAAACACAAAATAAAAACAATCCAAGAGGTCCAAATTAGGCCTTGATGCAGGCAACTGTGCCCACACCCCAATCACTCTGCTTTGTTCTGAAACTGTCCTTGTTCTGGAAAACCACCCAGAAGCGCGCGCCTCTGGCTTGTATTGTGGGATGCGCGCACCTGGCGCAGATTCTATGGGAGGCTCCCGCTTCTGGGCAAACCTATCAGATTGTCAGACTTTGGACTCAGGGGATTGCCCTGGTCCTGAATATGCATTGTAACCCCTGCAGAAATGATTAGTGTAGAAAAAACAAGAAGAACAGGAAGAACATATGGAAGGCGGGCGATTCTGGTCTTTGGTGTGGGACACGTGCGCCTTAGGCCAAGAAGGCCAGAGGCGCACGCTTCCCCCATTAGAGACCAGAATGCCCAGAAAAATATAGACATTGAACAGAAATGCAAGTTTAACCCTCAAACGTCCCCAGCGGAGTCACCACTGTAGATACCCCGGGAGGGCACGGCTTGGCTAGAGCGCATGTGTTGTTCCTAGGATGTCTATTCGTGTTTTATTTGTTTAGAGTCGCCACCTATGTTTTAGAGGAACATAAGAAAAACCTAATATTTAGCCTAAGTTTGGTACGAAAACAGAGATTCTTGTTATGAGGTTCGGGGGTTAGGTTATGAGATGGGAAGTACTTAAACACCCATCTCGCCCGACTAATGTCGGTCTTGCTTGATCAAAGTCTACATAAAATGAATGTTCTTCTTGTTCTTGATGATAAAAAAGGGGTTTTAAAAAGGTGTTTGGAATGTAGGGAGATAACTCCTTGATCAACTTTAATGGAATGGAGCGATCGTTGGTGTCATGTCCTGAAATGATTTGGGGTGATTGCACGTTTGATTAAAGTAAAAGAAAGAGATGAAGTAGAGAAGAAGGAGGAAGATGGACTTTTACCTATGCTTCAAAGATCTTCAAAAACTTCTTGGTGACTTCCTTGAAAAAGCCTTTTAAATGATTTTGGTATATTTTTGTGTAGAGAGAATTCTTTAGTCCAAAAGAGTGCTTAAAAAGGGTCCTTTGAAAGGGTGGAAAAGGGGTGTTTTTATAGGTGAAAACAAATGTTTTTGGTGCCAAAACTCAGTAACCAAGAAATCTTTCCCGGGCAAAATCATGTAAAATGAGCAAGGGAGGGATTCTTGGACAGAAATCTGTAACTGACGCCCAGAGGCGCGCGCTTCCCACCTTAGGGACGGAAGGCGCGCCCTTCTGGCTCTTATGGTCGGAGGCGCGCGGCTCAGAGAAGGCATTTTTGACAGAATGGACTAGAAAGTTATCCCTGTTATTCAGTTTAGTCCCTGGACTTAACGAAGTTAGTCAGTAACTTAACGGAAGTAACAGAAACTAACGAGAAACACTTAAAAGAGGGAGAAACACAAGATCAACCGTGAAACCGGGGTGAGCGGTCCAAGGCGGGGTGTCTACACCCATACTCATTGGCATATGGCATGGAAGCAGTACTTCCAATCGAGCTTGAGGTTTCGTCCATGAGGGTACTCCTTGAAAACCAAGTATCCGAAATTGATTGGCTCAGAAACCATCACGAAGAGTTGGCATTGCTCGACGAGAAGCGTTTGCTAGCATTGGAACACAACCGTGCTTACCAACGGAGAATTGCTCGAGCCTTCAACGAAAGAGTCAAGAGTTGGAACATTAAGGTGGGGGATCTTATTTTGCGAGAGAAACCCCCCAGCTATGTTGACATTCAGGGTAAGTGGAAATCTCCATGGTTAGGTCCTTATATCATCAAGAAGATTCAATCCGGAGGAGCTGTTTTCCTTGCACAAGAGAACGGAGAAGACCTCGTTAAGCCCTTCAATATCGACAAGTTGAAGAAGTACTATACATAGAGACACACGGCCTTACCATCCTATCGAGTCTATAAAAATAGAGAGAGAGAGAGAGAGAGAGAGAGAAGAGCGCAAAAGAGAGCCCTACTAGAGTTGAAAACCCCAAAGGGCGACTTTAGGTAAAATAAAGGAGGCGCGCAAGTGTAATTGAGTCGAACTACGGTGACCTGAGCCTCTTAGTCCATTGTAAAAGAGGAACGTAGGCAACCTTCAGGCCCGATCTGCTTTAATAAAAGACTTTTATTCCCCACGTTGAAATTTCAAAGATACAAAATCAAACATACTTCAAAATTTGAAAAATAACTCAAACATCTTGGCTTGGCAACCAAGGATTACATAAAAACATTGGAAAATTCCTTTAATGACCGTCGCGATTGAACACGTTATGGAAAAAGCCTGAGGATCCTCCCCCGTTGTTGCGCCTAGGAGCTGGAGTAGTAGTTGCATTGGTCCCTGAGCTTGAGGCACTGTCACCCCTGTGATGACCATTCCGAGCACCACCGCGGAACCGGCTTCCCCTGATATCAGATTAAAAGTTGGTGGGTCCTATCAGGTCATTGTGGAAATCACCAGACAAAATTTCTTGCCCAGCAAGGCCAACTACAAGTGCCTTGATAGAAGCGGTTTCCTCAGCTGTCTGGAGAATTAACCATTCGAGATATTCTACAGAAGGTCGGTAAAAGAGGTCCTCCGAGTTGCGACGTCTTGCTCTCCCGACACTCACCCCATTCTGATACCAAATCTCTCCGATCAGGCTGCACACAAACTGATCAACCAGCATCATATCGGGTACCGGCATATCAATAGTAGGCACCTCCTGCAGTTGCCTGAACTGGCGAGATATTCATTGGCCCAGGTAGAAAGTGGTGAACCGGAGCCCTACAATCCAAACACAGGAACAACCTCCACTGGAAATAATGAAAGTCCTGATACCCCAATGAGGAAGCACTGATATGATGTCTTTCGAGGTCACGTGCTAGAAGTGAGTAACCCATTCCTTAGTGGTAGTGCAGTTCTGACGGTACAAACCCCTGCGAGTGAACATGGCAGGAGTGTATCCAGAATCAAGGGCAAGGCGAACAATTCTGAAGTGTTCTTGAAGCCAGTTCTTGAAGCCAGATCTGCAGCAGAATGGGGCTGCCAGACGTAAAACCATCTCCTCTAGGATAGTAGACATCTAGTCCATGTAGTGTCTCCGCCAGTATGACAGTCATCACATTGCCACCACCCCGCTGGCACTAGTCCACAATATCTACAATTCGAGCATCCACAAAGCCGTCATAAGAAACAAAGAACAATTCTGCGAGCAGGCACATCATTAAAGAGAAGTCTCTATGGGCGAAATATACTAAATTACCTGGTTGAGATACACCGTAAAACTCTGGGAATGCGGTCAAGTTGAAATGAGTAGAATGCAGAAGCCTCCTCGAGAACTCAAGGTCAAAACTGAAAATCTCGGTAAGCCACCTGACAGGGGTCTTACGGGTTGTCAGAACTATAGCTCCACCATGGGTTGAATTTCCAATAATGTCGCTAAACTCATCGAAGGTTGGGCATATCTCGTCTTGGGTAAAGTTAAACAAATGGGTCCGTGAAGACCAGAAGATGGACGCCCCTCGGATCATCTCCCATTGAATGGGAAACTTCCTCAATACAAATAGGAGCTTGAAGTGGAACTTCTCTTCCAGAGCAATTCTGGCTTTCTCGCGGTATTATTTCACCCAACGGTCGAGCCCCATACGGTAGGTTTCGGTATCAACTAAGGGTTGGCGAAGATGGGCCATGGGTAGAGTGAAATAAAGCTCGAAAGTTATAACAGCAGTAAAAAGGGAGGATGTGTTTGGGATGAGAAACAAGGACTCCTCCTCTCCATTTATAGGCTCCCAGAATCTGTCCTGGGGCATCTTTACTCGAAAAGGGATCCTTCCCATGCCCCCTAGACAAGGATACGGTTCACCAATCAAGATTTCCAGCAGAAATGTCAGGCCTCCGTATGGCTCCATGATGGGAGTACGACAGACATGGAGCCGTACGGCTCTCTCCCTTTTGAAGTGCAGATTTCTGCCATCTTTTCACATCCCTAGGCGAGAAACCTTATCCTTCATCAATCATAGTAGATACCCTCCGAGTCTTGAGCTTGTTTCACTAGTGTTCACTAATCACATTAAACCAAACTATTAGCGTCTCAGAAAAAAATAAAAGATAAATTTGTGCTCAAACAAAGAAAATTCAAAATTTTATGTGCGCGCATTATATATGTCACTGCATGCAAAATCTAGCTTGCAGGTCCAAAAGAAGGGAGGCCTGACCGTGAGAGCAATCAAAAACTCTTTTAGGAGGAACATGAATCCAAAATGAGGTTGCAGCACTCAACACAGTGCCAATAGATCATACAAAGCGATGGTTCACTGCGCAGTAAAGCACAAAAATCTCATCACACAGCAACTCCAAAAGCAGGGAGGCCTGACCGTAAGAACAATAAAAACTCTTTTAGGAGGAAAAGAAATCCAAAATGAGGTTGCAACACTCAACACAGTGCCAATAGATCATACAAAGCAATGGTTCACTGCGCAGTGAAACACAAAAATCTCATCACACAGCAAAATAAAGGCAGAAGAATCTAGACGGCTCAAAATGCAGCGTATCCTTGCTTTTATTGTGTATCTCCATTTATGATTGTTCTATCCCTAACTGAGCAATGTCGTACGTTCTCCCTTTATGATTGCTCCATTTGTGATTGTTCTATCCCGAACTGTGCAATGTCGTACATTCTCCCTTTATGATTGCTCCATTTGTGATTGTTCCATCCCGAACTGCGTATTGTCGTGCGTTCTCCCTTTATGATTGCTCCATTTGTGATTGTTCCATCCCGAACTGCGCAATGTCGTACGTTTTCCCTTTATGATTGCTCCATTTATGATTGTTCCATCCCGAACTGCGCAATGTCATACGTTCTCCATTTATGATTGCTCTATTTGTGATTGTTCCATCCCGAACTGCGCAATGTCTTACGTTCTCCATTTATGATTGCTCCATTTATGATTGCTCCAATTGTGATTGTTCCATCCCGAATTGCGCAATGTCGTACATTCTCCGTTTAAATTCTGTTGTAACTCTCCAGAACTACACTGTGACTTGATTCCCACAAGGGATACGTAGGCAGTTCAAGCATTTGAGCTCAGTCGCTCGTTTTCATAAGTGTTTGCTCATGTCAATCTCCTCCCCAGCAAAGAGACAATGCATCTCAAAGCAACCCCCAGCAAAGAGACAACACATCTCAATGCTATCCTATGCAATTTCTTATTTTTTTAATAAACCTGAACTACGATTGGTCTGATTCTCGAAAGAGATACGTAGGTAAACTGGGAACCTGGGACCGACCATTGTTTGCGTTAGTTTGATTGTTTGTTTGAGTTATAACTACGGAGGCTTGATTCTCAAAAGAGATACGTAGAAAGTCCTACTTTGGACCCAGCCATTACACCCTAGATGAGATCTTCTTTCTCTTAGTGATCATCGAATCCCCTTTACATTACAAGGAGATTCGGCGAGGGGCTCTGTAGACACCCCGATCTCGCACCCCCCAACAAACCCTTTTTGAATGGTCTAAAAAAATTGACCTAGAGCCCTAGATTTGGCTATGTGGGAGTGCCGTGAGCCTTATCGGTGCATCGAATTGATAAACAGACTTCAAATTCATGACCAGAGCGACAAAACGAGTAAACAGACATGTACTTCAAATTTTGAGTTGCGGGACCCGAAACGGAGCCCGCACCCCTAGAACTGCTCGATACCGTCCGTTCTATGCACTTAAAATATATTATTTTATCCCCTTTCTCATAAAAATGGTCATCTACATTGCAAGATTGCCCAGATTTAGAATACTAGCCGTACGACCAGATCCCATGAGTACGGCTAGAATGGAGCCGTACGGCTCCCCTGTCTGGTCTCAGCGTTGGTTGAAAATTGCTCCTTATCTCCAACACCATTATCAGCCCTCAAATCACCCCCACCTGGCCCTAAACTCACCACCATCCCTACATACCCCTACTAGAGGGCATTTTGGTCAAGACGAATCGCCACCCTCCTCCATATACTCCATTCTTAATCCCATTTGAAAGAGAGGCAAAAACAAGAGAGAAAAGGGTGGACAAGGTTGATCATCTTCATATACACATTCATAGCCCCACCATCAAACCACCACTACACCACCATACAACCACCACTTACCACCACCTAAACACCCCCAAAACAACCCTCAAACACCAATAGAAACACCTTCCAATCCAAACAAACTCACAACAAACACTCAACCCAAACACAAACACAACCACCTCTAGAAAAGCAACCAAAAAAGTCTTCCCTTGGAAGCAAAGGGAGAACAACCTAGGTAAAAATCTTTCTTGTAATCTCTACATGTAAAATGTAGCTCTTCATATAGTTTTTTAATAGGTCTAGCCACTTGTTAGGCTAGA
Organism: Campanula takesimana; assembly: GCA_026119855.1. NCBI lineage: Eukaryota > Viridiplantae > Streptophyta > Magnoliopsida > Asterales > Campanulaceae > Campanula > Campanula takesimana. The sequence continues at coordinate 909,608 of JAOWBW010000044.1, forward strand.
CCTCCATTGTTGAACCAAGGATGAAGTGTTGATATTCTTTTCCATGTTCTTGATCAATGAAGGTTTATGATGTTGATATTCAGTTATCATTACTTGTTATTGTTGAATATCTTGTCTATATGGGGGTATATTACATGTTTAATTTTCATGATTGTGGATTTGGGGAGGTTTCCAAAAAGATCTTCATGTGCTTTCCATCTAAAACCCTAAATCTGTCCTTGTCTATCTTTTTCCATGTGAAGCATCCTCAATCCATGCCTAAATAGGTTATTTTATAAGCCTTTTGTGTCACTAACATGTATATCTTGGCACACACAAAGTTTCATGCCCATATCACTTCATTTGGTTAAGTTTTGAGGTTTGTTTTCATGCTGTATGTGTCTGTCCAGCAAGATCTCCAGTTTTGACCACTCTGTTTTGTCACCTCTTTTACTCATACAAAAATTGGTCTTTGGTCTTTGTATATAAACGAGTTTTTGTTCTACACAGAATTAGGAAAATTATCATGTAAATATCATATTTTTACCATGAGTGGAAGTAGCTCCTTCCATTTTTTGTTTCAACTCTTGGTTCTCAGATTGATGTGTTTCCTGTTCTGACACTAAAATTTCATAGGTGTTTTTACATTCTTAAATTTACTTCATGGACTTGTAACTTTGTAGGATTCATGTTTCATATGTTATGAACAAGTTTTATGTTTGGGGTTTTCCATGATTCCGAATTGTTTATGATGTAAATGATAGATCTTTTGTGGGTATGCACCATTCTTCCTGTTCTGACTGCTTATGAGTGCCTCTTGCACAACTTGCTTGGACATCATAAAAGGCTCCTAAAATCAACATAAAAATCATGTGTGATTTCTAACATGTTAGGAAGAATCTCTAACCTTTTCTTTCCATATTGCATGAGTTTTGATACAGGTACATCAAAGAGAATGGACAACAGTCCATAAGCTGGACATAAGTTTAGACTTGGACATTTATTCTTTTCATGTGATTTGTTTCCCATTTATTCACCATTGTACATAATAATCCCCCACCTTTTTTGTGCTTTTCTTTACTTGATATGAATGCTAAAAACTATTTTCAAAACTAAGTGAGATTCCACCCAAACCGACTCTCATTTGTGAATTTAAGCAAACATACCTAGAATATGAAGATTTCATTGTATATAAAATCACCATTATTTGTTAAAGCATAAAACAAGGCATAAAATGAACTCAAGAGGCATGCATGCTAGAGACCATCACAGGCGAGAAGAGTGCCTAACCCCTTCTCATCTCGTAACTTAGCCTCTAAATCCACTTTCTCTAAACAAAAGGTTTTATCTTCGTTTTTTCTTAAAATAAAGCGAGGTGGCTACTATTGCAATAATTAAAACTTCGAGAGGAAACCATTTGTGTGAAACCGAGCGCATCTCCAAAAATGCATTAGCACGAGGTTAACCCGAATCTCCCTCGCGAGTGATCATTTCGGGGCGGCTTCAGGCGCGGGCTCTCACACCCATCCCAATGGACATTCTGTACACGTCAATTTTAGCCAGTCCTTTTGTTAAGCAGTCGGCTAAATTCAAATTTGTCCAAATATAGTCAACAATTATAATTCCATCTTTGATAAGTCCTTGCACATAACTATGTCTTAAACTTATGTGTCTTGACTTACCATTATAAACATAACTATAAGCTTTTGCCAAATTCGATGCACTATCACAATGTATAACAATTAGTGATATTGGCTTTGACAACAAAGGTATCTCATACAGAAGATTTCTTAGCCACTCGGCTTCTTTTCCTGCTGAAGCTAATGCTATAAATTTTGAATCCATGGTTGAATCTGTGATGCAAGTTTATTTCTTGGATACCCAAGTAGGAATACCCATCCACTTGTTGAAGAATTATCTTCTTCATTATTTATCCAACTAGCATCAGAATATCCCTCTAAAAGTGGAGGATCACTTTTATAAGTTAAACCATGATCAATGGTTCTCTTTAAATACTTTAGTACATGATATATCGCATGCCAGTGAGATTGACTTGGATTACTTGTGTACCTGCTTAACTTTCCTACCGCAAAAGCGATATCAGGCCTTGTACTTGTCATAGCGTACATCAATCATCCTATGGCCCTTTCATATTCAATTTGTGAAATTGCCTTGCCTTCGTTTGGTCTAAACTTCAAACTAGGGTCAATAGGAGTACTTGCCGGAGAACATTCAAAATAATTAAACCTTTTGGGCACTTTCTCAATATAATGAGATTGTGTAAAGTTAATTTTTCATTCTCCATTTTTATCCTAATTCCAAGGATAACATCCGCTTCTCCCATATCTTTCATAGAAAACTTAGATAATAAGAACGATTTAGTTTCTTCAACTTGTTTTATGTCCGTTCCAAAAATCAACATATCATCGACATATAAGCAAATTATGACACCTCTATTAGTATCATCAAACTTGCTATATACACATTTTTCCGATTCGTTTAACTTGAAACCATTGGACAACACTGTAGATACCCGGGGGAGCCACCACCACCTGGCTAGAGCGGTGGGTTATCCTATGATGTCTATTTTAGGTTTTAGTGGTTTAGAGTCGTCACCTATGTTTTTAATGGAACATAAGAAAAACCTAATATTAAGCCTATGTTTTGATACGAAAACCAGATATTCTTGTTATGAGATTCGGGGATTAGATTACGATATGAGAAGTACTTAAACACCCATCTCACCCAACTAAAGTTGGTCTTGCTTGTTCGTAGTCTACATAAAAATTGTTCTTCCTATTCTTTGATAATGATAAAAGGGGTTAAATAAGGGGGGTTTGAATGTGGGGAGATAACTCGTTAACCAACTTTAATGTAGGGAAGTGATCTTTGGTGTCATGTCCCAAGATGTTTTGGGTGATTGCACACTTGATTTAAAAAGTGAGAGAAGAGATGAAGATAAGAAAAGTAGAGGGAAGAAGAGAGATGAAGATTTCCTAAACTTTAAGAGTCTTCAAGAGCTTCTTTAGAGAAAGTACTCAAAATGCCTTAAAGTTTTAGTATAGTTTTGTTATCATAAAAAGTCCCCCTTTTCAATGGTGAATTAGAGGGGTTTATATAGGTGTAAAACAGACGTTTTTGGTGCCAAAACGAAGTCACAAAGATAAATTTCCCGGGCAAAATCATGTAAAATGAGCAAGCGAGGGATTTTTGGACAGAATCTGTAACTGACGCCCAGATGCGTGCGCCTCCTGCCTTGAGGGCGGGATGCGCGCACATCTAACCTATAGTGGCGGAGGCGCGTGACTTTGAAATGGATTTTTTGATAGAATGGACTAGAAAGTCTGCACTGTTATTCAGTTTAGTACCTGGACTTAACAGAGTCAGTCAGGAACTTAACGAAAGTAACAGAAACTAACGAGAAACACTTAAAATAGGAAGAAACACAAAATCAAATGCGTGTGAATACCCCTATCCGAATGTGGGTGACGCACGGGAAGTCTTTCTTTTATTTATCTTTATTTTTATGTTTTCTATGGGATTAGGTATTCATGTTGGCATTTAACTTATTATGAGTCGCCACGTTGTTTTTATCAAGCTAAAACATTGATAAACAGCTAACAGAGAGGGTTCGGGGGTCAAGTTACGACAAGAGAAGAATATCAAGTTATCACTCCTATCGCCCGATAGATCGGACTTTCTATCATGATGAATGTGTTAGTAGTGTGTTAGTTATTGAGACCGGATCTGAAGATTGCCTACGTTACTCTCGTGATGAGAAGTTCAGGTCGACGTAGTTCGTAGATAATCGGAATAGAGAGAAGAAGAGGTATCATGCATAATGATGGGGGAGGAGAAAGAATCATACAAGATGATCACATCCAAGAATAATGATTTTATACCATTAATACGATCAATGTGTATTCGTCATATTCATCATGGGAGAGTTATTGATCATGGGAATAATTACCTATAGTTTAGGGTTTAGAAGTAGTTCCTAGATCTCGTGGATCATCATCGGCTATGCATATGAATAGAGATTACATTTATAGATCTAACAGGTTAAATCTAGCATAGTAATAAGAACATCATGAAACATGTATGAAATAACACATAATCATGAAGATCACTGCCCTAGATATAGAGCATATTATGAATTCTAGCAAGAACATGAAGAACACGTTATGAATCACATGAATATAGGTGTCTAAACATAATGAAACTAGCATAAATCAGATCTAAGCTAAGAAAACATGTAGAATTCTCACCAATCTTGACAAGAACGACGTCAAATCTCTTGCGCGGATTCACCGTACCTTTGGGATTGCTAGAAAGGCTTAGAGAGAGAGTTATGTCTGCAGTTTAGACTATAGAACTCAGGGGAGAGAATTGTGTGTCGAAATTATGAACTAAGGTCACCTATTTATAGGGTTTCTGACCAGGAGGAAGTGGCCGCCCGGCCTAACCTAGACTGGCCGCCCGGCCGGTCCCAGTGTTTGGCTCGGTTCCCAATGCTCTAATCAGCTTGGACTCTTAGAGGATGATTAGATAACGTCTATCTTTGCGCTTCATCCGATTAGGTCATCAATATCTATTTATCTGGGCTTTTTGGGAAATCCTGGATAAGTCCTACGCAGCTTGTAAATACCTGGGAGGTCCTTGTGAGTTCTAGAATTCCTAATAACTCATTTTTAGGTTAGGTACTAACAGTAGCCCCTCGGCGACGCTTCTTGTAAGGCATGGAGGGTCATCGATTAAGAGAAGGAACCAATCTAAAATATGAGTTCCAAATCGAGGGAGGAGTGCGAAAGAAGGTGACCAAGTTGGTCGAGTGGCTGAACCTTTGTCAGGCTACCTACATATCCAAATGGAATCAAGCCAATCGTAGTTCAAGAACTGGGGGAGAAAGAAACGAGACATCATCTTTTCGCAGGGAATAGACAGACATTCGCAAAATAATAAATTCGCGTGGACCTTACTGGGGAAAAGGAAAAGAAATGAAACATCCGATTCTGGCTGGGGATAACCATCCTACAGACACTATGAAGTCTGGATAATCGTGAGCAATAAAGTCGTTGCAGATGGACTCTATTGGGGAAAAGAAGAAAGGCCATACGCGCGGTACGACAAGAAGCTTTAAGAATCGAAAACAGATTTAGGAATGGATTCTAACTTCCTATAGAGCGCACATAATCGCATAATTTCTTGACAAACTATGGTACCTAGCGAGGTATAGTCCTCAGGATCGCGGAGTTTAGTAAATGGTAACTTTTCTTGATAAACTGATGTGCCTAGTGAGGTATAGTCCTCAGGATTCACAGAATTTTTTGTAAACTATGGTGCCTAGCGAGGTATAGTCCTCAGGATTCGCAGAAATTTTTGTAAACTACGGTGCCTAGCGAGGTATAGTCCTCAGGATTCGCAGAATACAGTAACGCCGATTGTCAAGAGCTCGCACGGGCTACACCAAATAATTCTCTCAATAGGAGGGGTTTATGGATGATCCGACCTCTAATTATAAATTGTTTTTTAGAATTTTGGAGGCCTTCCAGGCCAGGTTTTGGTCAAACTATGGTTGAATTTGGTTAAGGGTGCTATTTTTAGATTAAAAATAAGTCGAGGGGCTAAATTACAAATTCTGGCGCCTGGGGGAATAACTGGCCGCGTGGCCAGTCCTTCTGATTGGCTGGAATTCGTTGACGAGGATCGCTGATAGGCACGCGAGATGGAGAGCTGAGATCGTGCCAAGTCGCCTGGAGACACTGGCCGCGCGGCTAGTCCCTTCGCCGGATAGACCCACAAACAGCCGCCGGCTGTTGTTTTCTTCTTCACTTTTTCTTCCTTCTTTGTCGATTATTTTGAGATTTTTTTTTTCTATTATTGGGATGGATATTGAATATATTTTTGGCGCGGGGAAACCGTATGAGCAAGGTGGTGGTGCAGGGCCATAATTTGAGCAAGGTGGAGGTGCGGGGCCACAATTTGAACAAGGTGAAGGTGCGGGGCAGCATCAACAATGGGCGTGGATGACTTCTCGAAACTTCCGTCCCGACGAGTGGCATTTCATGATGGGGCAACACTTCGACTTGTATGTGGGTGCTGACAAGCATTGGTCTGGCGGGAGACTGGTGGAGACTAAGGAGGTAACGATATCGCTTCATTGCTTGGGTATTTTTATGTCTTTTATTTCATACTTGTTGTATTACTTTAAGAGTGCGTTAAATTAAATTAATCGTTCGTGATTATTTAATTTTCTGAGATTTCTTGATTATTTTGGGGATGGCAAATATATGCGCAAATAGATAAAATAAAGCATGCATGTATACTTCAATTATAACACTTAGCATATAATTGGTATTTACTTGCTAGTTGGTAACGTACCTTTGCTGTGTTTACCTGCAGAGGATGAAATCTTGCGGGTCCATGAGGGCGGTGGCAGAGATGTGGCAGAGATTGCCGCCGGCTGGTGCGGTGAAGGAGAGGATCCGGGCTTTGGGCTTCGGTCCATTTTTTGATGCGGTACAGGCCGTAAAGGGGACCCAGAAGGTGATGGATCTGGTTGAGGTGATGAGGGAGTATTGGTGGGACACTACCCACACATTCCATTTTAGTTGGGGAGAGGTGACCCTTACTCCCACAGACTTCGCTGCTATTACGGGGCTCATGTCGCGACCCCGAACCCGCGGGTCCGGAATACGCGAGCTGGACGTCGACTTAAAACCAAAACTCTAAAATATAGAAGTTAAAAATTCCATTTTGAACCAAAAGATGATAACACAAGGTTTTACAAATCCAAGTTTAAATCAACAAAGTACATCTAACATAAGCTCCACAGCTTATACCCAAAAGAATAAAATATACAATTCTTAATGACGTCAATAATGGTAAAACTATCCCCAAAAGGTTATACATTTAAATAATGTAAACCGATCCATAACAACCTGCCCCAAAATCTCAATCCTCTCGACGTCCTCCTCGATCCGCGAATCCTAATCCTTTTCCTCCTGGGGGGGGGGGGGTTAAGGAAAAACAAAGATGGAAATAAACGGGGTGAGATAAAATCTCAGTAAGTTACTAATGCAACTACATGACATGTTATAATGCAATAAGCAATAAACAATGATAAATATCACATAGCATGTAACACTTAACAGTCAACAGATAGCAGCGGAAAGTAAACACATAACAAAGGATATTAGCCAAGGTTTCCCAACTGATAGAACCAATTAAAGGATCGCTGCGCAGCTTCAACAATCAACCAATCCGTATCTTCACAATAGCATAAAAGCCGAAGAGAAAACCCCGGTCAGAAGCGACCAATCAACCCATCAATCAAACAAACCATCTTCATAGTAGCATAAAAGCTGAAGAGAAACCCGGTACCGGAACCAATAACAATGTAAAGTGCCACAAGGGGCGGGAGCCATGCCACAAAGTCATGCTCCAAAACGATTAGCTAGAATACCCACAACGGAGCTAGATCATCCCAACCAAGGCCAATCTGGATGAGGACAGAAGGACCAATGGGCGATGCTATACTGGAAGTGGCTCGTGCCATTATAGCATTATCCATTGCCTGACTCGATACACAATTTAACCAGCTGGACTTTCAATAATGCTAAGTAATGAATACTAGCTTTATAAACATCAAAAGGGTTCCAAAGTAGGGAACCGCACCAATTAATCATCATAAAAGATGCAAATGATTACTCAAGAAGAGTTCAACAACAATAAACACAAGGAGTTTCTCATAAAAGAGTCCAACAACATTGACCATTAAAGCATAATGATTCTAAGATAAGGCACGTACCAAATACATCCTAAATATGATACCCACAAGTTAATCACAAAGAGCACAACCCAAACGGTCGCTCACAAATGGCACAATGACTATTACCAAAATGACCCTAAACAATTACTTATAAAGATATACTAGGACTATGAACTCAACCATCTCATCACACCTGGAATTCCAAAGTAGGAAATCAGAATGAATACACCTTAAGGTTAATCAAATCGTAAGTACCCAATCGCCAATTCACGCTTTACCTCCGTCCATAACGAACCAATTCTAAACACCCCAAACGAATCCAAAAGGTTACCCTTATTAGAACATGATCACGACCGGACTAAACCCTACACTTTAGTGTTCCAAAACAACCCTCTAGGTACTATAGGATATCACCTAAAACCTAGACCAAGTCTTATTCTAAAATCAATCCGATCAGTAAAATAACTTTCAATTAAAGGGTCTCAAAGTATGAAATCCTCACTTATATCACAAAGATGATCATAACAACTCAATAAAGTCACTCAATTGGATTTACAAAACATGTTCACAATGGATCGATACAACTCCTCTTAACCTCAAACACCCAATAAAATCCCGAAGTATAAAACTTATAACTTAACTGAACAACCTATACCATCTTCTAGTACTTGAAGAGAGCTTCGAAACGATAGTTTACACGCCTAAAACGGAGTCCGGATGAGAAAGTTATGGCCTCCGGAAGATCGAACGAAAAACGGACAAACTGGAAAAAGAGGGGTGCGCGCGCCTCCCTAAAAAGGGGTGCACGCGCCTCCCTAGATCAGAAGGCTGCGTTTTTGAATCAGAAAAGGGTGCGCACGCCTCCCAAAACATGGTGCGCACGCCTCCTTGCCCGGAGGGACGAAATCCGGCCAAAATTCTGGGTTTCTTCCAAAAATCGACCCAAACTAAAACCAAACCAAAATCTAACACATCCAACAAGTATAACAAGGTACTAGAACAACTTATAAGTCTAAAATGACTCATATAACATCTATTAGACAACCTAAACCAAGAGATGATCCAAACACCCAATTCTCCCAAAAAAAATGAATAAATTGCAACTAGGTTCCAAATCAACCAACGAAGCCATATATATCAACTAGAGTATCAATGGAGTTAAAGATGAACATTTTTAGCATAAATGGGGGAAAAGTAACTTACCCGGATTTTCTCAAAAGTGACGGAACTCGAAATTTCTTGGCTTCCTACGATCCTATCGACGATCTAAACATGATTCATGTTTTAAGAAATGATAAATAACAAGAGGAAGATGAAGAAAATGAAGAGAGAAGGAAGAGAGAAAAACTTACCCAAATTCCATGGAAAGAGAGAGAGATATGCTGGGAGAGGGAGATGGAGTGAAAGAGTGAGGGAGGTGAGGGAGGAGAGTAGGGAGGGAATAAGGAGAAATGATTTCAAAACTTACACATAGGCCCCTCCCCCTAATACTACCCTTTCAAATAAACTCCCCACTAACAAATAAGACTCAACACTTCTACACTAGCACAAATGACCAAAATAAAATGCTAGGCATAATTATTATGAAACATAAAATGCACACATAAATATTTAAATAAATAATAATTTAGATAAATAAATAAGCAAATAAATAAATAATAATTATTTATTACCAATAAAATAGAGCCTAGTTTTCGGGTCGTGACAGCTCATGTTCACGGACGTGGAGCTACCTTTTGATGAGTCTTTGTCTGCGGACCCAAACCGTCAGGTGGAGTTGATCGGGATGCCGTTGGGCAAGGGTGTGAAGGGAAACGGCTTTGAGGCGGGTCGCTTGAGGACCTTGGTGGAGGAGGCTATCCGGGATTACGTTGAGGGCGTTCACGACATTCACTGTCTGGTACGGACTATCCTCTGGTACAGCTTGTCACAGACCCTGTTCCCGAGTGCTGGGACTTTTTATAGGTTTTCTTTGCTGGGTGCTCTGGCTGATCTGGAGCAGGCGAGTCAGGTCTCTTAGGGCGGAGCCGGGCTGGCAGAGATGTACCGGGCCCTTGATGTCTGCTCGAGGACTAGTACCTCGTCTTTTGATTATTTCCAGTTCGCTTTTGAGGTATGTGTAATACTTGCTTTTGTTATTCCATGTCTGTCTTTTGTTAGAGCTGTATAGACTGAAATACTGCCTTTTTTGCACAGGTGTGGGTCTACGAGCTATTCCATATTGCTCCCTTTGACATACAGGGGGTCAAGGAGGTCCTGGTTATGAGGTTCTGGGAAAAGAGGAACCGGTTAGAGGGCTGTAGCAAGGCCAGGATGACTCCCGATTTGGGTCTTTTTACCTCGAGGTTGAGTGGTCAGTTGCATGAGGATTTCCAGTTCTTCCCTTGGTCGGATCTAGTGCTGGCAGGGGTTGGTCAGGCTCAGGATTTCACTGCTTCCCACTGATTTTTGACGGGGTTAACTGGGGATGCCATGTACCTTGGCGAGAGAGCCTGCAGGCAGCATAGCAGACATCCTATGTTATGGGTCCCGAGTGAGCCTCTGAGGGATATGCTATATCCGGCTAGGCTGAGGAGGAGCGGGGACTACTGGGCGCGTACTCCGGCCCATTTGTATCAGAGTGGGGCTGATTATGAGTCGTTTGTGGAGCATATCCTGCTGAGTCCGCAGGTTTTGGCGAGGAGGTAGGCTGGTGCCTATCCGGCTGGCTCGAGTAGAGGAGCTAGATATGGTATGGATATGCCGCGGTTCTCTGACAGTATTCGGATGCAGCGGGGAGGCGTTGAGGTGGGCTTTGACCTGACTCCCACTGAGGCTGATGAGGTTACTGGGGCTCAACTTCCTCCTCTTGGAGCTACGGTATATTTCCCTTTGATTTCTGTCTTGCACACGCACACTTTAGACTTGTATCTGAACTTGTGGTTATTCAGGATCTTGGCTGCCGCTTGTACCTGCCGTCAAGAGGATGTGGTGGTGCTACCGCGCAGAGAGAGGACACATATGGAGGCTGCTTCTTCGTCTCGTGCCCGCAGGAGGTCTGTCAGAGGTAGCGGCTCGGGAGCCAGTGGATCCCATTATGTGCGGCAGGGAGGCCATGATAATGATAGTGATGATGAGGAGGAGGATGTTGATATTGATGATTCTGACTCGGACTAGGTGTAGCCCTTGTCCCTGCATTTGTTAGGAGGAGAGAGAGAGAGGAGAAACAAACAGATACATTTATGTACGATATTTTTATTTGTTCTTTGTATGTAATTAATTAGTATTTTATTTATATGTCTTTACATTTAGTACAATGCATGAGCCCTAGGGGTAAAACGGGGATTACACACTATCAGGCAGTTCCACCTTCTTTATTGGACCTCTTTTGTGATTCGGGACCTTCAAAAAGTCTGAGATGGGTCCATTCCAGCATTTAACAGGGACGGACTTGCACATCTGTACGGAATGGCTTATGTGGCCGCGTGGCCAACCATGGGGAAGGACTAGCGGCGCGGCTAATCCCTGGTCTGACACGATTTTCGTCAGATTTCTCCCTGTACGATCAGGACTTAAACTCTCTACCTTATTTAATCAGCAGTCTCGCAGAGAGACGAGGCAGACAGCAGTTTTTATTTCCTTTGCTCTCGATTTCTATCCTTCCACGCCTTTCTGATGGATAGACACCCTAGAATTTCTGAGGAGAGATAATGATACTTCATTAAGAGTTTGGAGATCTGGGTTAGGAAGCTTTCGAAGACAACCCGTGCTAACTTTGATAGGAAATTCGTAGCTCAGTTAGGGTTAAGTCTGATGAAAACCTGATCCGTGCTGCTGTCAAGTTCTGGGACAATGAACATCATGTCTTCAACTTATCCTATAATGAAATCACCCCAATGTATAAAGACTTTGTGGCTCTCTGTAGTGCGAGTGTGACGGATAGGGTAGCCATGCCGCAGTACCAAGTGCCTGCAGAACTTCGGGTTTCCCAATTGCTGCGGGTTTCTGTCGAAGATGCTAGGGACTTGCTGTTGGATGGTGACGTTGACCTCTGTAGGCTCCCTATCAGGTTTATTAATAGCACGGTTGAGTCTGACACGGCCCTGGACTGTCTGGCCCTTTGTCTATTTGCCTCAATACTATTTCCACCTTATGTAGGAGTGGCTACGATGGGTTGTCTCGACATGGTAGACCAGGCTCGGGCCAATCGTAGTATTGTTCCTTCTTTGCTGGGGGAGACCTTGCATGGTATTGGAGAGTTGGCCTCGGGAGCTCGAAAGATGACCAGAGGAAGTACCCGACTGTTAACCTTGTGGTTGCAGGAGAGGTTGCGAGTTTTGGAGGAACCTGTCGGGCCAGTATCACCTTGGGTTTCTCAGAGTAGGCGAGTAAAGCAGCTATTTGCAGGGATGGTTCAGTCTTCATAGGTAACATATATGGCACAGATGGGCACGGCTCAGATTAAATGGATGGTACCTCATTAGGGGGTTATCAGAGCACGGTGGGCTCAGAGTGGTCTCTGCATGATTCGGGTCCCCGCCTTTGATGAGACCACTTATTACTATGCAGTACGGGTATGCCGTCAGTATGGGATGCCTCAGATTATACCCTCTTCTTGGGATGAGAGTTGTATCCTGGTTAATGCCAGGATAATCTCTATAAATGCTGGGGTTGCAGTGCTCTTGAAGCGGTGCTGGTCTTATGCTCTCATGCCCAGCATGTCGCGACCCCGAACCCCGCGGGCCCGAGATCGCGAGCTGGACGTCGACTTAAGACCAAAACTCTAAAATACAGAAGTTAAAAAAATTTCATTTGATTCCAAAAGATGATAACACAAGGTTTTACAAATCCAAGTTTAAGTCAACAAAGTACATCTAACATAAGCTCCACAGCTTATACCCAAAAGAATAAAATATACAATCTTAATGACGTCAATGATGGTAAAACTATCCCCAAAAGGTTATACATTTAAATAATGTAAACCGATTCATAACAACCTGCCCCAAAATCTCAATCCTCTCGACGTCCTCCTCGATCCGCGAATCCTAATCCTTTTCCTCCTGGGGGGGGGGGGGTTAAGGAAAAACAATTTGAAACAAGAAACGGGGTGAGAATAAATCTCAGTCAGTTACTAATGCAACTACATGACATGCTAATATGCAATGACCAATAGCAATTAACAATAGACAGATAGCAGCGGAATAATAATTGACATGCTGTCAAACAGTAACATCCAATAATCAACCATATAAATAAGCATATAACAACAAATGAGAGGCTCCCTATCGCCAACCGTCCCATACCGGTTGGAAATAACGACCAGCTCATCATGCAACACATAAAGCTGAAATAAACACTCATAAGTGGATACATAGCCAAGGTTTTCCAAACCGGAACATCCAAATAAAGGATCGCTGCGCAGCTTCAATAATCAACAATCAACATCTTCATAGCAGCATGAAAGCTCGAAGAGAAAACCCCGGTACCGGAACCAATAACCATAAAAGTGTCACAAAGGACAAGGACCATGACACAAAGTCATGCCCGTTAGCCAGATACATTCACAAAGGAACGCTGACTTATCCTTTCCAAGGCCAATCTGGAGAAGGGGTATAGTAAGGGCAAAACAATGGTCAACATTATAATGGACTTGGCTTTGCCAATATAATCTTTCCCATCGCCCGATGCAACAAATATGCCAGCTGGGCTTCTAATTAAATGCTAAGTAATAATATTTTAGCATGAATAACAACTTAAGGTTCCAAAGTAGGGAACCACACCAATTAATCACCATAAAGGTGCAAACGATTACTCATGAAGAGTTCAACAACAACGAACACAAGAAGTTTCTCATAAAAGAGCACAACAACGATAAACGGAATTTCTCATAAAGAGCACAATAACAATGAGTATTAGAGTACCGTAATTTCATAAAGAGAAACCATACCAGATACATTCCAAAGATGATACCCACGAGTTAATCATAAAGATCACAACCCAAAGGGTCGCTCACAAATAGTACAACGACCATAACCCAAAATTATCCTAAACGTTTACTCATAAAGATGTACTAGGACTATGAACTCAACCATCTCATCACACCTGAAATTCCAAAGTAGGAAATCAGAATGACTACACTTTAAGGTTAATCAAACCGTAAGTACCCAATTGCCAATACACGCTTTACCTTCGTCCTTAACGAACCAATCCCAAACCCCCAAACGAATCAAAAAGGTTAATCTTTAGAACATGATCACGACCGGACTAAACCCTACACTTTGGTGTTCAACCACACCCTCTAGGTACTATGGGACATCGCCTAAAACCTAGACCAAGTCTTACTCGAAAATCAATTCGATTGGAACAACCACGAACACATCATAAGATGCCCAAACTTATACCAGATGATCTTCACAAAGATAAGTCAAACCAACGATACCTCAATAAGACGTTCCAAATCCCAATTAACACTTAATTAATTTCAAACACAAACTCGATCACAAGGGACCCAATTCTATCACTAGAGTGCACTACAATGTTCACTAAGGTCTACTAGGAGGACACCCAAGATTTGGATCAAAACGCATTCTTCAATTACAAAATGTTAACAATTGTAAACTTTCACAGGGCTGTGCGGCCGCCCATGTTGGGTTGTGCGGTCGCCCAAAGTGCCTCAAAACAAGAACAAAAGCTCTCAGAAAGATGCGCGGTCGCCCATACGATTTTGGGCGGTCGCCCAATATGCCGGAATTGCCAGAAATCGGGAAGAACAACATGGGTTCTTCCATTTTCAACCCAAAACACATTTAACCAAAATCCCAACTTCCAACTCATGTACTAATGTACCAAAACAATTTATAACTAGGGTGGGGACTCCAATATACCATTCATCAACCCAAAACAAAGAATCAAACCCAACATTCCAAAATCACCATTTTTGATCAAAACCCAAAATAAATTCCAAACAAATTCAAAACCCAACCAAACTTCAAATATAACACATCAATCATCATAAAAACGTGATATGAACATTTTAGCATCGAAATGGGGGAAAAGTAACTTACCTGATAAATCTCAAAGTTGACGGAATTCAATTCTTTTTTATTCTACGCGATCCTAACGACGATCTAAACAAGGTTCATGATTTAAGAAATGAGAAATAATGAGAGGAAGATAGCTAAAATGAAGAGAGAAGGAAGAGAGAAAAACTTACCTTTTCTATGGAAGAGAGAGAGAGAGAAGTGACTGGGAATGGGAGAGAGTGAGGGAGAAGATGAGTAGAAGGAGTAGTTAAAACCTTTTTCATAAACTTACACTTAGACCCCTTCTTCCACACTACACACAAATACTTGCACTCCCTACTAATAATTAAGACCCAACACTTCTACACTAGCACAAATGACCCAAAATAAAATGCTAGGCACAATTTATTATGACACATAAAGTGCACACATAAATATTTAAATAAATAATAATTTAAATAAATAAATAAGCAAATAAATAAATAACAATTATTTATTACTAATAAAATAGAGCCTAGTTTTCGGGTCGTGACATTCACTCCCCCTTAAAGAAAATTCGACCCGAATTTTAATGAGACTTACCCGAAAGACCAAATAGCTACGGATACGATAGTTCTGCCATTTCTCAAATTCCTCAATTGTCCAATCTACCCCACTACAAGGTAACCTTAAATAATGCTTACGATACCACGACCTCTCGCACATAACTTCCTTCAATCATAACCTTCACCACTAATTATAATCCACAATCAAAATTGGAGAATCCCAATTGCTCCCAATCATAACTCTCGAGATATCCCAAGCTCACCTTATTCATAACTTTAATTACACTGCAAAGGTGTTTCCTTTCGTAAATCGCATACTTAGTAGTATTCCCCAGAAATTCAAAACATCACCATCCCGAGCCTAATTAGCTTTTAAAATATAAAAAGGTTAAAGAAATTTCTATTTCCACAATATTCATCGAAATGGCTATATCTCTATGGATTATCATTATAGTGTCTTTACTTTGAGTTAACACCTTAAATAAATAGTACCATACAAACCCCAAAATTTCTCGTACAAAGTGTCCACTTAAATCTATGTTATACTCTCATCCTTTCATTAATCTGGTCTTGAAGCCTAAACCATTCAATATACTCAATAGTCCGCAAAACGATCCAAATTTCATCTTCAAAAGATTTTCTCTAACTCCCATTTAAGTCATAATCCGTGCTCGTATACCCAAAGGAAATCAACGAACTCTAAATTCAATAGCTAACCCCAGTTAGGCCCTCACGCATACATTTATTGACTTAATGATATTTAAGCTCAATGGTACTACCATCGTAATAAACCAATTAGCTAGTCACCTTCCAACTGACCCAATACCAAATCATAGTATTCTTTAATATGCCAGAGTATTTATACTCAACTTTCTTCACTTATTTGTAATCCAAAATAAGAAATGCCACCAAGACAAGATTTAGGACCATAGAACACCCCTTTAACTAAAACTCAAAATGCCTTTGATATAGGTTGCAATTTATTACTCTCCCGAAATGTGCTTAGTCCTTTCAAACTTACGCGCTCACCACTATCGATGATTATAACTTCCATAATATACTCATATCCCATAACACATCATGCTTTTCCTCATACTATCCAATTCCGATGCGCTCACGTAGATGCACTACAAGTAAACAAAATCTCCTATCCAGAAATCCTCAATTTGAATCCTCAACTCTTATAACCCAACCGATGCCATAAGGACATTGATCTAAATATTAGCACTACAACCTTGTACTATAACAACTCAATTTAACCCAAAGCTTCTCCTCGAACACTAAGTACTATTCGGAAGAAAATGAAAATCTTACGAATGATAAATACACCCAACAAATTTACCGAAACTAAATACTCGGATTTCAATTAAGGAAAGATAGGTATAACTCTACCCAAAGGAACGGTCTCAAACAGTTTTAAGAAATTAGGAATGGAGAATATAACAATCCCCCTACAACAATAGACTAAAGCAATAGTAATATCAAAATCTTGTAATAGCAACATGGCTAATCTAGCAGGTGAGACATGACCATACTTAAGCACATCATAAGCACATAAGACTTCATCAGATACCCTAAACTCCTCCATAGGAGTAGACACCTACAACACATAAGTCCAAGACTCAGAAGAAATAAATGCAACTAAATGCACAGAAACACATAAATGCGATGACCCTAAAATGCACGCACTCGCTCTCACGACGCAATTAATACCTCCTGGAATTATCCGTTACCTGGTGAGTGCTGATTGATTGCAAATACTCTACCCGAAACCTTGGGCTTCCCCGAAGCATCCCTCTTCTGACCCTGTGATATTCCAGTTCCTGTCCCCGATGACTGAACTCTAAACCTCGGACAATCTTTAACGAAGTGTCCCAACTGACCACACTTCACACATTTTCCTTGCTTCTTCCAACACTTGTCTTCTGAGTGTCCTTTCCTCTGACAGTAGCTGCAGACTTTCCCAATTCGTGTCCCTTTATTAGAACCTCGATTTTCCTACTGTTGGCTGCCCTTGAAGTTGCCTTCTGAATCGAGCTTGTACTCCAGAATTACCTCTGTTATCCGAATGTTGCTGTGTGACTTACTCTGCCCTCCTTGCTTACCCGGGTTAACCATCTCAGCCTTCCTTCTGTGTTCTCCAATATCCTGCTCAATTAAGTAGGCTCGATCCACCGCATCCTGATAAGTCTGAATCCGCTGTGCTATAAACTGAGTCCGGATGGATGTCTTCAAACCCCTGATCAATCTCATCGCTTTCTGCTCCTCGGTCCGCATAAGGTATTCACAACACCTGGCTAATTCTGTGAACTTAGCTGAGTACTGTGCTACTGACATCATGCCTTGCTCCAAGCTGAGGAACTCGATCTCTTTCCGGTTTTGATTCACTAAAAAGATAAAATGATCCTTGAATTTCTTCACGAACCACTCCCAAGGATATGGTACAAGAGTCGCATCCCAACTGATCTTCAGTGCCTTCCACCAATGTTTCGCAGTCCCCACGAGCTTATAAGCTGAAAACAGAACCCTATCCTCATCAGTGCAACCAAAGACCTCGTAGATTTTCTCCATTGATTCTATCCATAGCTCGGCCTTCTTCACATCAGGCTCACCGTCGTACTCCCTTGGTTTCAACTTCAAGAACTGCTCCAACCCATATCGCGGAGGTGCTACATGTTCCTCTCTCGGCCCTTGGTCATGAATTGCTTTCACGGCCACTTCAAACCTGTCCTGAAACACTGCACAGTTTTCTTCCCTTAGACCATTAAGATTCTGAGTCCCACTAGAAGCTTCACCAATTCTTCTTCTAGCCATCACAAACAAATACCTGCATAAAATACTCATCGTTACTCACTCCGAACCCATCTACCCTCCTAGGTCATTCTTGTCGCGACCCCGGACCCCGCGGGCCCCGGGACCGCGATCTGGACGTCGACTCTAAAACCAAAACTCAAAATACCGAAGATAAAAATTCCATTTTTATACCCAAAATGTTTAAAACAAAGTTTTAGAAATCCAAGCTTAACAACGACAACAAACTACTAGAACGAGCTTCGCAAGCTCACCCCAAAAATACAGAAGATTACAAATCTTAATGACGTCATTGTTGGTAAAACTATCCCTAAAAGGTTATACATTTAAATAATGCAAACCGATCAAACAACCTGCCCAAAATCTCAATCCTCTCGACATCCTCCTCGATCCGCGAATCCTAATCCTTTTCCTCCTGGGGGGGTTAAGGAAAACAATTTGAAACAAGAAACGGGGTGAGAATAAATCTCAGTAAGTTACTAATGCAACTACATGACATGCTATGATGCAAGAAGCAATAAGCAATAATAAATATCACATAGCACATAGCATTTATCACATAACAGATAGCAGCGGAAATAAACACATAACAAAGGATATAGCCAAGGTTTTCCAAACTGGTACATCCAAATAAAGGATCGCTGCGCAGCTTCAATAATCAACAAATCATCATCTTCATAATAGCATGAGAGCCGAAGAGAAAACCCCGGTACCGGAACCAATAACCAAATGAAGTGTCACAAGGGACGGGAGACATGCCACAAAGTCATGCTCCAAGTAAAGCTAAAATGCATACAAGGGAGCTAGCTCTTCTCACATCCAAGGCCAATCTGGAGGAGGGTAATAATTGGGCAAAACAATAGTCAACATCATAATGGACTTGGCTTGTGCCATCATAATATTTCGCATCGCCCGAAACACACACAATGCCAGCTGGGCTTTCACGTAAAGGCTAAGTAATAAAATACTAGCACGATAAACAACAAAGGATTCCAAAGTAGGGAATCACACCAATTAATCACCATAAAGATGCAAACGATTTCTCATGAAGAGTTCAACAACAACGAACACAAGAAGTTTCTCATACAAGCACAACAACGATAAACGGAATTTCTCATAAAGAGCACAACAACATTGATCATTAAACAAGATGGTTCCAAGACAAGGACCCATACCAAACACATCCTAAAGATGATACCCACAAGTTACACATAAAGAACTCAACCCAAACGATAACTCACAAATAGTACAAGGACTATGACCGAAACGACCATAAACATTTACTCATAAAGATATACTAGGACTATGAACTCAACCATCTCATCATACCTGGAATTCCAAAGTAGGAATCCAGAATGAATACACCTTAAGATTAATCAAACCGTAAGCACCCAAACGAATCCAAAAGGTTACCCTTATTAGAACATGATCACGACTGGACTAAACCTTGCACTTTAGTGTTCCGAAACAACCCTCTAGGTACTATAGGATATCACCTAAAACCTAGACCAAGTCTCATTCTAAAATCAATCCGATCAGTAAAATAACTTTCAATTAAAGGGTCTCAAAGTATGAAGTCCTCACTTATATCCCAAAATGATCATAACAACTCAATAAAGTCACTCAATTGGATTTACAAAACTTGGTCACAATGGATCGATACAACTCCTCTTAACCTCAAACACCCAATAAAATCCCGAAGTATAAAACTTATAACTTAAATGAACAACCTATACCATCTTGTAGTACTCGGAGAGAGCTTCGAAACGATAGTTTACACGCCTAAAACGGAGTTCGGATGAGAAAGTTATGGAGGAAACAATTTTAGAAGAAAAGGGAAGAATATACCAGAATTCTAGCTTGGCACGACCGTGCCTAAGAAAGTGGCACGACCGTGCCAAACATGACGAGGGGCCAATGAATATTGGCACGACCGTGCCAAATAAAGGGGCACGACCGTGCCAAACATGGCGAGAGAAAAAAAGAATATTGGCACGACCGTGCCAAATAAAGGAGCACGACCGTGCCAGAAGAACAATGCCCAGATTCCTTCCTGGGTTCACCAATTCGAACCAAAACACAACCTTCACTAAATTTATCAAAATCAAAGCTTCCCAATACATTTCTAAAGCTCCTAAACAGCATCCAACCTAAAGGGAACCTAAATAACACCCTTTAATCATCTAAACCAACACCAAATCCCCACATTCAAGATTTCACCATTTTTACCCAAAAACTCAAATAAATTCAAAATAAATTCTAAACTCAACCAAACTTCAAATATAACACATCAAACATCATATAAGCATGATATGAACAATTTAGCATATTAATGGGGGAAAAGCAACTTACTTGAATTTTCTCAAAGTCGACGGAACTCGAAATTTCTTGGCTTCCTACGATCCTATCGACGAACTAAACAAGTTTCACGTTTTAAGAAATGAGAAATAACAAGAGGAAGATGATGGAAATGTAGAGAGAAGTGAGAGAGAAACTTACCCATTCTTTGGCAATGGAAGAGAGAGGGAGATGGAGTGTGTAGGGGAAAATGAGAGTGGGGAAGGTGAGGGAGGGAGGATGAGGGAGTAAGTAAGATGGTTTTTTCTAAAAAGTTACAGTTAGGGTCCCTCCCCTACTACTCACAAATTCTTATACTCCCCACTAACAAATAAGACCCAACAATGCTACACTAACCCGAATGACTCAAATAAAATGCTAAGCATAATTATGATGAAACATAAAATGCACACATAAATATTTAAATAAATAATAATTTAAATAAATAAATAAGCAATTAAATAAATAATAATTACTTATTACCAATAAAATAGAGCCTAGTTTTCGGGTCGTGACATTCACTCCCCCTTAAAGAAAATTCGACCTGAATTTTAACGAGACTTACCCGAAAGACCAAATAGCTACGGGTACGATAGTTCCGCCATTCCTTGTATTCCTCAATTATCCAATCTAATCCACTAAAAGGTATCCTTAAATAATGCTTACGATAACACCACCTCTCGAACCGAATCATTCCATCATTATCTTCATTATTAATCGAAATCCGTACTCAATCATCGAAGGATCCAAATTAATTCCACACATAATTCTCGAGGTATCTCAAGCTTGCCTTATTCATAACCTTAACTACACCGCAAAGGTACTTCCATTTGTAAATCGCATACTTAGTATTATTCCCCAGAAATTCAAAACATTACCATATCGAGCTAAATTAGCTTTTTAAAATATGAAGAGCTAAAGAAATTTTCCATCCCCATAATATTCACCAAAGGCTATATCTCTAAGGATTCCCATTATAGTGCTCTCTCTCTAGGTAGCACCTTAAACTAGGGGTGTAATATAAACCCAAAATTTTAATACAAAATGTTCACTTAAATCCATGACATAGTACCATCACCACATTACATCAATCTTTGAAAGTTTTAAAACAATTACGAATACTCAATAGTCCGAAAAATAATCCAATTTTTTTTTTTTATCGTCAAGGGATTTCCTCTAATTCCTTTTCTTGAATTAATAATCCGCGCTTATATATCCCAAGGAAGTTTAGCAATCCTTAAATCTCCAACAGCTGACCCAGTGCCAAATCATGATATTCCTTAATTATGCCCAAGTATTGATACTCCACTTCCTCCACATACCCTTGATCCAAATCGCGAAACGCCACCAAGGAGAGATTTAGGACCATAGAACCACTCTCTAACCAAAATTCAAAATGCCTTTAACATAGATCGAGAAATTGTTACTCTTCCAAAATGTACTTATTAGTCTTTTCTAACTTAGCACGCTTACCACCATCATCGATTATAAATTCCACCATACACTCATTACCCATAACAAATCGTACACCTTTTTATACTAATCCATTCCGATGCATTCACGGAGATGTACTAAAAGTGACCAAAATTTTCCTTAAGAGATCCTCATTGAATCCTCAACTCTTATAACCCAACCGATGCCATAAGGACATTGATCTAAATATTAGCACTACAACCTTGTACTATAACACTCAATTTAACCCAAGGTTCTCCCCAATACTAGGTACTATTCAGAAATAAAATAGAAATTTTAACAAACGATAAATACACCCAATAATTGGTATAGACATCCCATTGTCACCCACCTAAGTTATATATTCAAATCCCAAATAAGGAAAGGTGAGTATAATTCTACCCAAGTGAACGGTCTCAAACAGTTTTAAGAATTTAGGAATGGAGAATATAACAATCCCCCTACAACAATAGACTAAAGCATGACATTTCCCTTCTCAGAATGACATCAAAATTCTTATCATAGCAATATGACCAATTTAGCAGGTAAGTTATATCTACCTTTAAGCACAACATGAGCACATAAGACTCCATCAGACATCCTACACTCCTCCCTAGGAGTAGACACTGACAACACATAAGTCAAAGACTCAAAGAAATAAATGCAACTAAATGCACAGAAACATATGAATGCGATGATCCTAAAATGCACGCGCTCGCTCTCTCGACGCAAAATAATACCTCCTGAACTGATGAGTCACCTGCTGAGTGCTGATTGATTGCAAATACTCTACCCGAAATCTTGGGCTTCCCCGAAGCATACCCTGTGAAGTACTAGTTCCTGTTCCTGATGATTGAACCTTAAACCTCGGACAGTCTTTTATGAAGTGACCCAGTTGACACAATTGATACATTTTCCTTGCTTCTTCCAACACTTGTCTTCTGAGTGTCCTTTCCTCTGACAGAAGCTGCAGACTTTCCCATTTCGTGTCCCCTTATTAGAACCTTGATTTCCTACTGTTGGTTGCCCTTGAAGTTGCCTTCTGAATCGAGTTTGCACTCCAGAATTACCTCTGTTATCCGAATGTTGCTGTTGTGACTTACTCTGCCCTCCTTGCTTACCCGGGTTAACCATCTCAGTCTTCCTTTTGTGTTCCCAAATATCCTGCTCAATCAAGTAGGCTCAATCCACCGCATCCTGAAAAGGTTGAATTCTTTGGGCTAAAAGTTGAGTCCTAATAGCTGTCTTCAAACCCCTAATCAATCTCATCGCTTTCTGCTCCTCGGTCCGCACAAGGTATTCACAACACCTGGCTAATTCTGTGAACTTAGCTGAGTACTGTGCTACTGACATCATGCCTTGCTCCAAGCTGAGGAACTCGATCTCTTTCCGGTTTTGATTTACTAGAGAGATAAAATGATCCTTGAATTTCCTCACGAACCACTCCCAAGGATATGGTACAAGAGTCGCATCCCAACTGGTCTTCAGTGCTTTCCACCAATGTTCCGCAGCCCCCACGAGCTTATAAGCTGAAAACAGAACCATATCCTCATCAGTGCAACCAAAGATCTCGTAGATTTTCTCCATTGATTCTATCCATAGCTCGGCCTTCTTCACATCAGGCTCACCGTCGTACTCACTTGGTTTCAACTTCAAGAACTGCTCCAACCCATATCGCGGAGGTGCTACATATTCCTCTCTCGGCCCTTGGTCATGAATTGCTTTCACGGCCGCTTCAAACCTGTCCTGAAACATTGCACGGTTTTCTTCCCATAGACCATTCTGATTCTGAGTCCCACTAGAACTTTCACCCGATCTTCTTCTAGCCATCACAAACAAATACCTGCATAAAATACTCATCGTTACTCACTTCGAACCCATCTACCCTCCTAGGTCATTCTAGTCCACCTATACTTATACATAGAGCTAAACCATAGCTCTGATACCAACTGTCGCGACCCCGGACCCCGCGGGCCCCGGGACCGCGATCTGGACGTCGACTCTAAAACCAAAACTCAAAATACCGAAGATAAAAATTCCATTTTTATATCCAAAATGTTTAAAACAAAGTTTTAGAAATCCAAGCTTAACAACGACAACAAACTACTAGAACGAGCTTCGCAAGCTCACCCCAAAAATACAGAAGATTACAAATCTTAATGACGTCATTGTTGGTAAAATTATCCCCAAAAGGTTATACATTTAAATAATGCAAACCGATCAAACAACCTGCCCAAAATCTCAATCCTCTCGACATCCTCCTCGATCCGCGAATCCTAATCCTTTTCCTCCTGGGGGGGGTTAAGGAAAACAATTTGAAACAAGAAACGGGGTGAGAATAAATCTCAGTAAGTTACTAATGCAACTACATGACATGCTATGATGCAAGAAGCAATAAGCAATAATAAATATCACATAGCACATAGCATTTATCACATAACAGATAGCAGCGGAAATAAACACATAACAAAGGATATAGCCAAGGTTTTCCAAACTGGTACATCAAAATAAAAGATCGCTGCGCAGCTTCAATAATCAACAAATCATCATCTTCATAATAGCATGAGAGCCGAAGAGAAAACCCCGGTACTGGAACCAATAACCAAATGAAGTGTCACAAGGGACGGGAGACATGCCACAAAGTCATGCTCCAAGTAAAGCTAAAATGCACACAAGGGAGCTAGCTCTTCTCACATCCAAGGCCAATCTGGAGGAGGGTAATAATTGGGCAAAACAATGGTCAACATCATAATGGACTTGGCTTGTGCCATCATAATATTTCGCATCGCCCGAAACACACACAATGCCAGCTGGGCTTTCACGTAAAGGCTAAGTAATAAAATACTAGCACGATAAACAACAAAGGATTCCAAAGTAGGGAATCACACCAATTAATCACCATAAAGATGCAAACGATTTCTCATGAAGAGTTCAACAACAACGAACACAAGAAGTTTCTCATACAAGCACAACAACGATAAACGGAATTTCTCATAAAGAGCACAACAACATTGATCATTAAACAAGATGGTTCCAAGACAAGGACCCATACCAAACACATCTTAAAGATGATACCCACAAGTTACACATAAAGAACTCAACCCAAACGGTAACTCACAAATAGTACAAGGACTATGACCGAAACGACCATAAACATTTACTCATAAAGATATACTAGGACTATGAACTCAACCATCTCATCATACCTGGAATTCCAAAGTAGGAATCCAGAATGAATACACCTTAAGATTAATCAAACCGTAAGCACCCAAACGAATCCAAAAGGTTACCCTTATTAGAACATGATCACGACTGGACTAAACCTTGCACTTTAGTGTTCCGAAACAACCCTCTAGGTACTATAGGATATCACCTAAAACCTAGACCAAGTCTCATTCTAAAATCAATCCGATCAGTAAAATAACTTTCAATTAAAGGGTCTCAAAGTATGAAGTCCTCACTTATATCCCAAAATGATCATAACAACTCAATAAAGTCACTCAATTGGATTTACAAAACTTGTTCACAATGGATCGATACAACTCCTCTTAACCTCAAACACCCAATAAAATCCCGAAGTATAAAACTTATAACTTAAATGAACAACCTATACCATCTTGTAGTACTCGGAGAGAGCTTCGAAACGATAGTTTACACGCCTAAAACGGAGTTCGGATGAGAAAGTTATGGAGGAAACAATTTTAGAAGAAAAGGGAAGAATATACCAGAATTCTAGCTTGGCACGACCGTGCCTAAGAAAGTGGCACGACCGTGCCAAACATGACGAGGGGCAAATGAATATTGGCACGACCGTGCCAAATAAAGGGGCACGACCGTGCCAAACATGGCGAGAGAAAAAAAGAATATTGGCACGACCGTGCCAAATAAAGGAGCACGACCGTGCCAGAAGAACAATGCCCAGATTCCTTCCTGGGTTCACCAATTCGAACCAAAACACAACCTTCACTAAATTTATCAAAATCAAAGCTTCCCAATACATTTCTAAAGCTCTTAAACAGCATCCAACCTAAAGGGAACCTAAATAACACCCTTTAATCATCCAAACCAACACCAAATCCCCACATTCAAGATTTCACCATTTTTACCCAAAAACTCAAATAAATTCAAAATAAATTCTAAACTCAACCAAACTTCAAATATAACACATCAAACATCATATAAGCATGATATGAACAATTTAGCATATTAATGGGGGAAAAGCAACTTACTTGAATTTTCTCAAAGTCGACGGAACTCGAAATTTCTTGGCTTCCTACGATCCTATCGACGAACTAAACAAGTTTCACGTTTTAAGAAATGAGAAATAACAAGAGGAAGATGATGGAAATGTAGAGAGAAGTGAGAGAGAAACTTACCCATTCTTTGGCAATGGAAGAGAGAGGGAGATGGAGTGTGTACGGGAAAATGAGAGTGGGGAAGGTGAGGGAGGGAGGATGAGGGAGTAAGTAAGATGGTTTTTTCTAAAAAGTTACACTTAGGGTCCCTCCCCTACTACTCACAAATTCTTATACTCCCCACTAACAAATAAGACCCAACAATGCTACACTAACCCGAATGACTCAAATAAAATGCTAAGCATAATTATGATGAAACATAAAATGCACACATAAATATTTAAATAAATAATAATTTAAATAAATAAATAAGCAATTAAATAAATAATAATTACTTATTACCAATAAAATAGAGCCTAGTTTTTGGGTCGTGACAATTCTAGTTCACCTAGACTTTTACTTAGAGCTAAACCATAGCTCTGATACCAACTGTCGCGACCCCGAACCCCGCGGGCCCGAGATCGCGAGCTGGACGTCGACTTAAGACCAAAACTCTAAAATACAGAAGTTAAAAAAATTTCATTTGATTCCAAAAGATGATAACACAAGGTTTTACAAATCCAAGTTTAAGTCAACAAAGTACATCTAACATAAGCTCCACAGCTTATACCCAAAAGAATAAAATATACAATCTTAATGACGTCAATGATGGTAAAACTATCCCCAAAAGGTTATACATTTAAATAATGTAAACCGATTCATAACAACCTGCCCCAAAATCTCAATCCTCTCGACGTCCTCCTCGATCCGCGAATCCTAATCCTTTTCCTCCTGGGGGGGTTAAGGAAAAACAATTTGAAACAAGAAACGGGGTGAGAATAAATCTCAGTAAGTTACTAATGCAACTACATGACATGCTAATATGCAATGACCAATAGCAATTAACAATAGACAGATAGCAGCGGAATAATAATTGACATGCTGTCAAACAGTAACATCCAATAATCAACCATATAAATAAGCATATAACAACAAATGAGAGGCTCCCTATCGCCAACCGTCCCATACCGGTTGGAAATAACGACCAGCTCATCATGCAACACATAAAGCTGAAATAAACACTCATAAGTGGATACATAGCCAAGGTTTTCCAAACCGGAACATCCAAATAAAGGATCGCTGCGCAGCTTTAATAATCAACAATCAACATCTTCATAGCAGCATGAAAGCTCGAAGAGAAAACCCCGGTACCGGAACCAATAACCATAAAAGTGTCACAAAGGATAAGGACCATGGCACAAAGTCATGCCCGTTAGCCAGATACATTCACAAAGGAACGCTGACTTATCCTTTCCAAGGCCAATCTGGAGAAGGGGTATAGTAAGGGCAAAACAATGGTCAACATTATAATGGACTTGGCTTTGCCATTATAATCTTTCCCATCGCCCGATGCAACAAATATGCCAGCTGGGCTTCTAATTAAATGCTAAGTAATAATATTTTAGCATGAATAACAACTTAAGGTTCCAAAGTAGGGAACCACACCAATTAATCACCATAAAGGTGCAAACGATTACTCATGAAGAGTTCAACAACAACGAACACAAGAAGTTTCTCATAAAAGAGCACAACAACGATAAACGGAATTTCTCATAAAGAGCACAATAACAATGAGTATTAGAGTACCGTAATTTCATAAAGAGAAACCATACCAGATACATTCCAAAGATGATACCCACGAGTTAATCATAAAGATCACAACCCAAACGGTCGCTCACAAATAGTACAACGACCATAACCCAAAATTATCCTAAACGTTTACTCATAAAGATGTACTAGGACTATGAACTCAACCATCTCATC
The DNA here is from genome assembly GCA_026119855.1 of Campanula takesimana. Taxonomy (NCBI): domain Eukaryota; kingdom Viridiplantae; phylum Streptophyta; class Magnoliopsida; order Asterales; family Campanulaceae; genus Campanula; species Campanula takesimana. Next base: position 937,662 of record JAOWBW010000044.1, read on the forward strand.
ACACCTGAAATTCCAAAGTAGGAAATCAGAATGACTACACTTTAAGGTTAATCAAACCGTAAGTACCCAATTGCCAATACACGCTTTACCTTCGTCCTTAACGAACCAATCCCAAACCCCCAAACGAATCAAAAAGGTTAATCTTTAGAACATGATCACGACCGGACTAAACCCTACACTTTGGTGTTCAACCACATCCTCTAGGTACTATGGGACATCGCCTAAAACCTAGACCAAGTCTTACTCGAAAATCAATTCGATTGGAACAACCACGAACACATCATAAGATGCCCAAACTTATACCAGATGATCTTCACAAAGATAAGTCAAACCAACGATACCTCAATAAGACGTTCCAAATCCCAATTAACACTTAATTAATTTCAAACACAAACTCGATCACAAGGGACCCAATTCTATCACTAGAGTGCACTACAATGTTCACTAAGGTCGACTAGGAGGACACCCAAGATTTGGATCAAAACGCATTCTTCAATTACAAAATGTTAACAATTGTAAACTTTCACAGGGCTGTGCGGCCGCCCATATTGGGTTGTGCGGTCGCCCAAAGTGCCTCAAAACAAGAACAAAAGCTCTCAGAAAGATGCGCGGTCGCCCATACGATTTTGGGCGGTCGCCCAATATGCCGGAATTGCCAGAAATCGGGAAGAACAACATGGGTTCTTCCATTTTCAACCCAAAACACATTTAACCAAAATCCCAACTTCCAACTCATGTACTAATGTACCAAAACAATTTATAACTAGGGTGGGGACTCCAATATACCATTCATCAACCCAAAACAAAGAATCAAACCCAACATTCCAAAATCACCATTTTTGATCAAAACCCAAAATAAATTCCAAACAAATTCAAAACCCAACCAAACTTCAAATATAACACATCAATCATCATAAAAACGTGATATGAACATTTTAGCATCGAAATGGGGGAAAAGTAACTTACCTGATAAATCTCAAAGTTGACGGAATTCAATTCTTTTTTATTCTACGCGATCCTAACGACGATCTAAACAAGGTTCATGATTTAAGAAATGAGAAATAATGAGAGGAAGATAGCTAAAATGAAGAGAGAAGGAAGAGAGAAAAACTTACCTTTTCTATGGAAGAGAGAGAGAGAAGTGACTGGGAATGGGAGAGAGTGAGGGAGAAGATGAGTAGAAGGAGTAGTTAAAACCTTTTTCATAAACTTACACTTAGACCCCTTCTTCCATACTACACACAAATACTTGCACTCCCTACTAATAATTAAGACCCAACACTTCTACACTAGCACAAATGACCCAAAATAAAATTCTAGGCACAATTTATTATGACACATAAACTGCACAGATAAATATTTAAATAAATAATAATTTAAATAAATAAATAAGCAAATAAATAAATAACAATTATTTATTACTAACAAAATAGAGCCTAGTTTTCGGGTCGTGACACAGCACTCTCTGTATACAGCAACCACGTGACATACTTCTGTCTCGAGTATACTTGGACTGGTACCAGACGACCTTAGGGAATATGGTACAAACTTTGAGACGATTGAGATGTAGGGTGGTGGTCCCTTATGTCTCGAGCAGATGCTTGAGGGAGGACGAGAATATACGACGGGAGGTGGAGACCGAGTTGGCTCAGCTAGCACCTATTGAGAGGAAAATAAAGAGAGAAGGCCCAACAGGGGTGACTCAGTTGAGGAAGGACTTATTTGCGGATCCTACTAGACGGGCTAGATGCGGACGAAGAGACAAAAAACTGAAGAAGGATGAGGAAGAGGAAGAGGAGGAGTGACTCTGAGTATCCAACCACAGTCGTTGCAGACACATAGTTTAGATTTTAATTTGTTTTAGTTTCTTTGAGTTTCATAGAAGGTTATTTATTCGTAGGTTCTTTCGAGCTTAGACTCATCAAATAAATGTTAACGTGTAGTGACTTGTGGAAATAGATATTTTGCTTTAGTTATAAACAAATTGTTTGCTTTATTTGAATTTTGCTCAAACCAGATTTGGATTTTTATTTATTTTTGAGACCACACCTTTGAAGACTGCCTACGTTCCCCTTTTACAAGTAGGGCTAAAGGGCTCAGGTCACCGTAGTTCATTTCTGATTGTAGAAAGGGAAGATAAAAGAGGGGAAGTAAAGAGAGTAATAATAATTTTTTTTTACGAGGGGGATGGCCGTTGTAGAAGACCGCTGATGGAGAGTACCACTGATGGAGAGTACCGCTTGTGGAGAAGGACCGTATTTGTCAGTTGTAGTAGTGGCGGAGATTGTAAACCATAACTGGGAGGAGGCCATCGTCGTCCGTGTACACCCAATCTTCATTTTGCTTTGTTAAACGATCTGTCTCGATGAGTAGTCGGACCTCTTCTTTCAACTCTTGACAGTCGTCCGTACTATGTCCTTCATTCTGGTGGTAAGAACACATTCTATTTGGTTCAAAAATCTGTAGTATCGTAGTAATACCAAATTCTTGCATTGGCTCTTTGAACATGAGGCCCAATGGTAAATCCGAGCTTATGCAAGAAAAGAAAATGATGGGGGCTGCATTATGTGACTCGAACCTCCCGTGCGTTGGTCATAGGGATGGGGTATTCACTAAGTGGCTCTTTAATTGAGTTAGAGCCAATTCACACTTTTGATCCCAAACTTTTTCTGAGTGATTCTGTAATTCTTTAAGGACCGGGTCTCCTGCCATCGTGAGGCGACTGATGTAGTGCAGTAGACCTATGAGTTGGATCCTTTAACTTTCTTGGCGAGGGGATGATATTGTTATCAGCTGTCTGATCTTGTCGGGGTCAGCCTTGAACTTCTGTCCCAATCGGTACCCTAGAGCTTTTGTCTGAATAGTACCAAATCTACATTTTGACGGATCCAGGAGAATTTTCTAACCTCTCAGAATGTTGAAGACTTTTCGCAGATCCTCGATGTGTCGGCCGTAGGGTCTCTTGGAGTGTACTACTAAATCATCTATGTAGACGTTAGTATCTATTGGCGATCTTGTTGGCATGTGGTAAGAGATACCAATGCCCTTCCATTCTAGGAATCTGTTGGCGTGACAATAAGTTCCCCATGGGGCCTGAAAGAGTAACTTCTCATATGTCTGTGCTGCGGCGGGTATCCGATTTTTACCGGGGAAACCTTTAAGGAACGATCGAAAATCTCTATCTTCGATTGCTTCTAACAGTGCGTTTAAGTCAAATGGCGGGAACCTATACTTGGGGCTCAATTCATTGAGACTCATGATGTCTAAGTGAATCGTCACCTTCCTTTTGTACTTCTTTATGGAGACGATGTTGAGTAACCACCTCGGCCAGTATGTAAATTTTATGAAGTCTCTCTGTAGCAGCTTTTCGATTTCCATGGCCATTCGAGGTGACCAACCGGGCTTGACTGGCGGCAGTAATTTCTTTACTAACCCAATATCTGATGTTTCCATCTGTTCCCATCCTCTGTCCGACGAGGCGTCATAGGACCGTGCAAAGATGTCTTCATATTCTTTGAGTAGCTTGATCAGCGCTTCTTGCTCTTCGCCTTGAAAGAAGCTCCCAATCTGAGTCCACTTCTGCTTGTATTGTATTCCCAGATACACACATGTTAACACCTCATCGGTAGCTTGGGCTCGATTTTCCCTTTGATTTGTAACCTGCTCTGAGATTTCTCGGATGTATTTGTCATTTAGTTCGTTTGTGTCTGCCTCTTTTAATGAATCGTTATTAACTATTTGTGTATCATTAGATTGATTAGTTAATTTATCATTTATAAGAGTAGTTATAGCGGGATACTCGAAAAGATCGAGACTTTCAATTAATGCATGAGGAAAGACAGTGTTTGCGATTACATTGTAGTCTTTTGACTTGAGGTCTTTAGACTTAGACGGAGACACGAACTCATAAGTAAGAAAGGGGGGCCTAACTGACCTAGGGGGAATTGACTCTCTAAGGGGTGAGCTGACCAGCCTCAGATTCTCGATAGTAGTAGTCACTGGTCCGTATTCAATAACAGCCACAGTGTCATCTTCTAGGCTATAGGGTTGAAACAAATTCAGTAACACAAGTCAGGTCTTTGTTTACCTTGATGTAGTACTCGTTCTGGATGGTAGTAACTCTGCCAGTGGTCTTTCGAGGTTCCATGTACCTTAGCTCTAGATTGGCCCGGTCAAATTAGATATCTCGGAAGATTTCAAAGCCCTTTTGTAGTTTTCCGTTGTGGTCGAACCATGGCTCTGCGAACTCGAAGTTTGAATACTATTCACCTTCTTTAACATAGTAACTATTGAGGGAAAGGTGGTAAGGCTTCATGTCTGACTTCTTGTAAGGGAGTTGCTTCTTCTTGAGTACTTCTATCTGTTTCTGCTCTGCTTTGTCAGTAGGAGTAAGTACGTACCCTAGCCCAAACAGGCCTATGTGGTCTACTTCCTCAGTCAAGTGTGTGGGACCTTATAAGTTCTTACCTAGCCCCAGCCCCAGTATGAAGCCCATGTTTCGAAGTATCTTGTAGACAGGTAGCACTTTATCAGAAGTTCTGGTGAGATCGTCATCACATATCTGAGCTTGTGCTACTATTTCGAACCCGCTGAAGAGTCGGCGATCTTCCTCATTCTGAATCTGTAACACAGGTACTCCTTTCATGTTGGTGCCTTGAACTGTTACTAGGTCGCTGTAGATAACTGTCACCTCATTCCCTGACAAGAATTTAACATACTGATGCAAGGAGGACGGAACGGCATTAGATTTGTGCAGCCAAGGGCGTCCTAGCAGGATGGCGAAGGAGGATGGTATGTCGATCACTTGGAAATCTATAGACATAGTTTTCATCCCCACATAGATGGGTAGAGTAAAAATTCCCAACACTGATCTGCATGTGGAGTCATAAGCCTTGATTGTCTGCTTGGAGGGTCTTAGAGTGGTTGCATCTATACCCAACATATCCATCATTTGTGAGGGTAGTACATTGATGGCGGATCTGTTGTCCACAAAGGCTTGAGGGATTTTCTTCCCACTAATTTCGATTGTGATATGCAGAGTTCATTATGATCAACGCCAAATGGAGGTTCATCGAGATCTGAAAAGGTGATGATATTCCTGAAGTGAATGTTGCTGATCATTTGTGTGACATTCTCAGGAGTGGTGTCCGATGGGACCATAGTGGCTGCCAAATTCTTCTCAAGCATCTGGCGGTGAGCTAGAGATGAGGTGAGTAAAGACCACATGGAGATGTGAGCTTGTGTTTGCTTAAGCTGTGTGAGGATGGGATCCTCTTTCTCGGGGTCTAACGATTCTGACTCCTTATTGAAAGCCTTCTTTGTACCCTTGGGGTCTGACTGATAGATCTGTCCAGACCTCGTGAGTAGGTTGATTTCGGCTCGCGTGTCGTATGGAGACTGCGGTATCTTTGTGGATTCTGCGAAGATTTCGGCTATAGATAGTGGTGGAGATTTAAGTGGATCGGAGTCACAATCCCCTAGAAGAGAAGATTCTAAAGATAGTTCATCTAATGACATCATATAACAAGAATAATGACTATAATTAATAAATTTTGAAGTACAACCTATTTCATCATCACTACAAAACTTGGAGTCTGCCACAATAGGTTCGGCTAGATCACCAATGTTTGTTGCTATACTATTTTTATCTAAAGAGAGTCTAGGGTATTCGAGAGAACCGTCATGAATGAGCTTCAAGATGTCCTTCTTCAGGGCGAAGCACTCTCTTGTTCTATGTCCAATGGCTTGATGGTAGTGGCAGTATTTCCATACATTGCTTCCCATGTGCGTAGAATAACCCTTGAGTTGTCTGAGGAGCCCTTTGTTCACAAGGTCACGGAGATACTTCTTCATGGAGATCTTCAATTGATCGATTCAGTCCTCGAGTTCTAGCATGGTGATTTGATTAATCTCTACCATATTAATATCCATGACGATGATCTTCCTTGGGTCAGCAATGATACTGTCTTTGATGAGCTTTTGTACGATCTGCTTGATGGTGAAGCACTCGTTGTTGGTGTGCCCGGACATTCTATGGTAATAGCAAAACTTGGACATGTCACAACTATGCTTGGGCCATTGGAATCCACGCTCCAAGGGAGTTATCACCCCAATCTTGACTAGTCCTCTAAATAGAGCATTCATGTCTAGCCCCAGTTCGGCGAAGGTATCTACCATCTCTAGAATACCAATGTCGCCCCCGATAAGTTCTACCATGTTGACGCCACCATTGTTTGGGAGCGGGTTGTCTATGGTGTTCGGACCTTTAGGCTTCTCAATTTTTCCATCGGCTATGAGCTTTTGGATGACACATTTGAGTTGCAGGCAGTCGTCGGTGGTGTGGCCAATGTACTTGTGGTACTTTGCAGAAGTTGGTTGCATCAAGATTAACCTTCTTGTTAAATGGTTCGAAGTTCTCGAGTGGCTTGATTAGACCTTTCTTCATCAACACTTCAAACACTTTGCTAATGGGCATGCCGAAGTCATCAAAGAGTTACTTCTCACGCGGGAAGTTGCTTGTAACTGCTTGGACGTCGAAGGCAGAGTTTTCTTGGACCATGCTCACTTGACCAGCGACCTCTTTAGCTTTAGGAGCGGTGCTTGTTGGAGCTTTGTAGCGGAAGAGGTGTTTCCCGTGTTGGCAGCTTCTTTGACAACACCAGTAATACCGACTTTGTGTCTGACCCCAGCATCAACCATTTCCTGCAGATCGGGAAAGTATCCATTGCCATTTGCCACCCTAAGCTCGGGCAATAAGCACTTGAAGAAGATTTGCTTTTGTTCCTTTGACTTAGGAGGGTATTGTACCTCTGCTAGCTTGTGATTCCATATCTTGTAGAAGTCATAGATAGGCTCACCAGGCCTTTTCATGGTGTTCTCTAGATCAATGCGGTTGACATGCCATTCGAGGTTTGACTGGTACTTCACGCAGAAAGTTATGGTGATTTGATCCCACGTCTCTCGTTCAGAGGGGTCCAAACTTAAGAACCAACAGAGGGCAATTCCGTCCAAAGTGGTGTGGAAGACTCGGGCCATTTGATCGTTGGTGCAGTCACGGGCTCTCATGGCTAGCACATAACTGTTGAGATGAGTCTTGGGACATGTAATACCATGGAATATAGAGACCTTCAGAATCTTGAAGTCTCTAGGAAGAGCACCCACATTGCCTGGGTCAATGGTTTTGACTATCGGAGCGGATTACTTGGAGACCGTGTCGGATAGCTTTCGGATATGTTCTTGCATGGCAACCACTAGAGGGTGATTGGGGAAATTTTTACTACCATACGCTTGAGCAGCGGGAGAAGTAGTGGAGACCGTGGGCACGGCGGCACCATACTCAATGGTAGTGAAGGCGGTGGCAACTTGGTAGAGGACAAGTAACTACCCATCAATTCTGGTGACGGTTCATATGGACCATTGCTGGAGGTTGCTTTAGTACAGAAATCAGGAGGAGGGACCCTTTGGTAGTTGGGCATCTTGAGAGGGATAGCACCCTCGTTGGAAAGATAGGTGACATGCACTGTTTCGTCTTGGACAAAGATCACTTCTTCATTGTGGAAGCTAGCTTCCACACCTTTCTTCTTCATCTCAGTATGAAAATGGTCTTTGAGTTTTTGATTGTCCCTTTCTAGTGACTTGCTTCGATCCTCAAGCTTAGAGATCTGTAGCATGAGGTTGGTGAAGAAATCATGGAGAGGCGGTGGAATGTCCGAGGGCTTGATACTGGCGGCGATTTTTGGATCGGCAGAAGCGGAGACTGGCAGAGTGGAGACATTAGGAGTAGTAGGGTATGATGATGGAGGCATCGTTGATGCAGAAACTGAAGACTGAGCTTGGTGAAGGCTTGACCGTTGAAAACGACCACTGGAATGGACCCAAACTTTCTTGTCTGTAGAGGTAGCGGATGAGAGGTTTAGGACGGGACAAGGCTCATGCAATGTATTTTGTTATTTACAAAAACAATGTGTTATTAGTCCTAATGGTTGGAAGGGGTACCCCTTTTTGGGTTACTATCTACAAAACCTAGATCAATGGAGGTCATCACTACGTCTATAGACCCCTTGTTTTTCACCTGTATTGCACCTCCCAAACGGAAAATTTGGGCGAGGGTCCTATAGGGCAAGCGACTTCCACCGACCTAACGGATCCTAGCGACTAACCCTTGTTTAAAGACATTTAACGTAATGTTTATGTTACTTCTGTTAAGTTTTTAATGAGTTGAGATCCTTGTATAAAGTATCACTTGGCTCACACTATGCACACCCTTGTAGGGAATTTCATTTTTTGTGCTTTCTTCTCTCGAAGGATATCGACTCATTAAAGACATAACGGATGACGGCATGAACGATACGTTAATCGTCTATAAAAAAAGCTAGTCAAACCAACCGGTCAACTTTAGAGTGTCTTAGACTCTGTGAGTGAATGGTTTTAGAAATGAACAAGGGATTAACCTCGACTGCTTCACAAGTGAAAACAGTGAGTTATATAGCCCGGGTGCCACGAAGATAGAGGCGACATGATCGCAAAAATCTGTGCACTCAGCGGAGTATCCAGTAGGGTGTGCAGTGTGACACGGACCTAGTGGTAGTATGCAGACAACAACTAGTTCTTTTTTAGGGAGAAAACAGAGAGTTTTTTATATTTACATGTATGCAATGCAAAACAATTAGAATAGCAGTTAAGATGTTAACGCACTAAAGTACAAGGGAAGCAGATATGTACAAGAGATAAAGTACAGGGGGGAAGAACAAGTAAGAATACAATCATGATATTGACGAAAGTTTGACCCTCTATGTTTGAAGATGTTCAAAGCTAGTCCCCAGCAGAGTCGCCACTGTAAATACCCCTTTCCGAATGCGGGCGACGAACGGGAAGTCTTTCTTTTATTTATCTTTATTTTTATCTTTTCTATGGGATTAGGATATTCAAGTTGGCATTTAAATTATTAAGACTTGCCAGGTTGTTTTTATCAAGCTAAAACATTGAGAAACAGCTAACAGAGAGGGTTCGGGGGTCAAGTTACGACAAGAGAAGAATATCAAGTTATCACTCCTATCGCCCTATAGATCAGACTTTTCTATCATAATGAATGTGTTAGTTGTGTTTTAGTGATTGAGACCGGATCCGAAGATTGCCTACGTTCCTCTCGTGATGAGAAGCTCAGGTTGCGGTAGTTCGCACATAATCGGAATAGAGAGAAGAAGAGGGATCATGCATAATGAAGGGGGAGGAGAAAGAATCATGCAAGATGATCACATCCTAGAATAATGATTATACCATTGATACGATCAATGTGTATTCGTCATATTCATCATGGGAGAGTTATTGATCATGGGAATAATTACCTATGGTTTAGGGTTTAGAAGTAGTTCCTAGATCTCGTGGATCATCATCGGCTATGCATATGAATAGGGATTACATTTATAGATCTAACAGGTTAAATCTAGCATAGTAATAACAACATCATGAAACATGTATGAAATAACACATAAGCATGAAGATCGCTACCCTAGATATAGAGCATATTATGAATTGTAGCAAGAACATGAAGAACACGATATGAATCACATGAATATAGGTGTATAAACATAATGAAACTAGCATAAATCAGATCTAAGCTAAGAAAACATATGAATTCTTACCAATCTTGTCAAGAACGAAGTCGAATCTCTTGCGCGGATTCGCCGGACCTTCGGGATTGCTAGAAAGGCTTAGAGAGAGAGTTTTGTCTGCAGTTTAGACTATAGAACTCGGGGGAGAGAATTGTGTGTCAAAATTATGAACTGAGGTCACCTATTTGCTCTGATCAAATTGGACTCTTGGAGGATGATTAGATAACGTTTATCTTTGCGTCTTCATCCGATCAGGTCGTCAATATCTCCTTATCAGGGCTTTTCGGGAAATCCTGGATAAGTCCTACGCAGCTTGTAAATACCTGGGAGGTCCCTGTGAGTTCTAGAATGCCTAATAACTCATTTTCAGGTTGGGTACTAACAATGTGCAATCGGGGTGAGCGGTCCAAGGTGGGGTGTCTACAGAGCCCCTCAACGGCGTGGATTGCGAAGCAAAATGTGCCGACGAAAGAAAGACATCCGCCATGGACATCACCAAGAAAAAGCAAAGACTCGATGAAAACAAGAATTTGGAATTATAAAGGATAGAGGTGCGCTCCCTGTATGAGCGGCTTTTGCTGATAGAAGAGGTACGGTGGTATGAGACGGCCCACCGTGGCCAACGTTTAGAGTCTGGTGAGCAGACTGAGGCTGGAACTGTTTAGAGAACCGTATTGCCTATTTTAAGTGAACTGATGTTGAATCCCTTTTAGCAAAATCTATTTGCTGGTTTAAAATCCGTTGAGCGGACTGGATGAATCCGTTTAGGGGATCCATTCGCCGGTTTAAAGTCCGTTGAGCGGACTGGCTGAATCTGTTTAGAGGATCCGTTTGCCGGTTTAAAGTCCATTGAGCGGACTGGCTGAATCTGTTTAGGGGACCCGTTTGCGTGTTTAAAGTCCGTTGAGCGGACTGGCTGAATCCGTTTAGGGGATCCCTTCGCCAGTTTAAAGTCAATTGAGCAGACTGGCTGAATCCATTTAGGGGATCCGTTTGCCGGTTTAAAGTCCATTGAGCGAAGTGGCTGAATCCGTTTAGAGAATCCGTTCGCCTGTTTAAAGTCCGTTGAGCGGACAGGCTGAATCCGTTTAGGGGATCCGTTCACCGGTTTAAAGTCCGTTGAGCAGACTAGCTGAATCCGTTTAGAGGATCCTTTTGCCTTTTTAAAGTCCGTTGAGCAGACTGGCTGAATCCATTTAGGGGATCTGTTTGCCGGTTTAAAGTCCGTTGAGCAGACTGGCTGAATCCGTTTAGGGGACCTGTTCACCGGTTTAAAGTCCATTGAGCGGACTGGCTGAATCCATTTAGGGGATCTGTTATGTTGCTTAAGAGGTGGTGATTTTATTGGTTCACTATGGACCATATTGCTGCTTGGAGCTGTATATGATGTGTGTTGTTCGGAGCCGCATTTGCTGTTGACTTCATGACTTTATGGGGTGCGGGCACAGCTGACCGCGGACTAAAATTTTGTTTTCTTTTTGAGAGGAAATGCCGAGATTGATCTTGGAGGGCGGAGCTTTTGTCTTGATCCCGCTGGTGCTGGTTGATTGCGAGTTTGCTGTGAAGAGCTTCCGAGTGACATGGGGGAAGATTAGAGCCTATTTTGATATCCTCACGGCCGAGACCTGAGGTGTTACTGCTGACAGGGTCAATGCAGTGGTCCGTTGCTTTATCTGGTTCACTATGTCCCATACTTTGTTTGCGACCGAGGGATGTTCTGCCTCACTGTCCCTGTTGGACCTCCTGGTTGATCTTGACCAGGCTGCTCAGTATAAATGGGGTACAGCGGGCTTGCCTGCCTGCTATCATGGCATGGATCTGATTAGTCGTTCAACTAGGAGTTCGGTTACGGGCTTTTCTCTTTCTTGGGAGGTATATTCGCCCCTTTGCCTCTTTCAGATTTCGGTCTCTGTCTGTACTTTCGATTGTCTGTGATCATGTTTTTGTCTTTGTTTGCAGCTATGGGGCTTTGCCATTCTGGGCATGAGAGACTTTCGGTTCGAGAGAGAGGGTCAGCCCCAGTATCCGGATAGTGCGAGATGGTCTTATAAGGCCTGCAATGTGAAGGCTGGCACAGCCCCCATTAGCTTGGTCTTAGCCCGGCAGTACCTTGACAACCTGAGGCCCGAGTATGTTTCCCATTCTTTGTTTCCCTGGAGACTTATTTATGGCAGCATAGAGCACACTCTGTTTCCTACCCACTCACGGCTTTTAATGAGCTCTTTGGAGTGCATGGCTATGTATCTGGGAAAGTGGATAAACTGGCAGCATGGGAGCCAAGTGGTGGACTATTACAACCTACCTAGGCTTGTAGTTCCAGATTTCCCTCCTTTCTGCCCTTGCTGCTGGGAGGCATTGTCTGAGGATGATAGGGCGCTGTACATGGCTGGGATTGATGCTACCCCTTTCATCTTCCTTCATCAAGATTACGGTATTTTTAGAGCGAGTCACTTGATGCAGGGCTTCATGTATGCTGACCCTCGGAGGACACAGCCTGCTCCCTCGACTTTGGCGCAGTTTTACCCCACTGGTGTAGGTTACTTCTTTGATCCTCCCTTGCCCCCTTCATATTATACTTACTCAAACTATGGGGTTGTTGAGGAGCAGAGGGAGATTGTCCCGGAGGAGATGTCACCAGAGAGGGAGCCTCCTGCTCAGACTGCTGTTGTATGACTTTACCTTTTCTGTACCTTTTGACTTTGACTCATTTTCTGTCCCAGTCCTTTTTTATCTCAGCACATTGATGTGGTTTCCTGTTTTTATTGTGTCAGGTGCCCGTGGCCAACTTGACATGGAGGAGAGAGTGTTGGAGCTGTGTAGAGACATAGCCAACTTGACCAGGGAGGCTGTCGGTGTGGTGTCTGGTGCTGTCGGAGGTGCTGCTCGGGGGGCCCGCGGTGTGGGGCGCAGTTTTAGGGATGCTTCTCTGGATGTTGATGAGGCTGTCACTTCGGCAAGGCAGTCATTAAGAAGGAGCTTTAGCCGTGGTGGTACCAGTTCATCGGCGAGGATGCCAAAGAGACACCGGCATAAGATCCATATCGAAGAGTCTGATGATGATAAGGAGGAGACCGAGAGCGGTGATGGGGGTGAGCACAGTGCCGCTGGTGATGACTCGGAGTAGATTTTCTTGATGGAGATGTTGAGAGCTTGGAACAATTTTTTATTTTTCCCTGTAATAACAAATAACAAGTTTTTACAGTCCTAGTTATTTATCTACATTTTTTTATATTTATTTAGACTCGATACTAAATGTCGACCCTTTAGAAGCGAATGTGTGCCCAATGTGGCTTTGTCGTTGCTGTTGAATGTGGCTTTGTTACTGTGGATTCTGAACTTGTTGCAGGTTGGAGGCGTTGAGGTGCCTGGCTGTTGCTGAACTGACAAGGGTTTGTTCTATTCTGTCTGTCTGTCAAAGGCACGCGCGGCTGGATTAACGTATGGGATGCGCGCGCATTTCATCACGGAGGACGGAGGCGCTCGCGTCTGGGCTACTGATTTACAGCCCCTTTCTTTTCTAAACTGAATTCACCAACAGCTATACATTTGAACCCATTTCGACCAGTTTGTTCACACAGCAATATTCTGTAATATTTTCCATTATCTTAAGCTCCAAATTCTTGTCAAGAATGGCCCCCATGAACTTTTATTTTAAAGTGAAAGTATCCGTCCCCGAAGGCGAACAATTGAAGCATGTCCCCATTATGAAGGCATGCCCAAGTGTCTTTGACCGCTTGGGAAGACCGAATGAAGTTGTCGTTGAACCTTTGAAGCCGGTGGTTCATGTTGAAGCCCCTAGGCCACGCTATTTGCCCAAGAAGAAGAATGGCAAAGGCAAAGGCAATTCTCCTTATGTGTGGAAACGCCCATCCAAAGCCCCTGCTAAGGCCTCTTTTGACAAGGGTAAGGGGAAGGTCGTTGATGAAGCTCCGTCCCATCCTAGCGTCTTTTCTCGCCTTGGTGATTCCGAGAGTGCTCCGCCCCCCACCGAAGAAGGTCAAGGGACCTAGTCGAAAGCAATGGGTTCCCAAACCGAAGAAAGATTAGATTTTTCTTTGTAACCCAAGATTGCAATTAATAGACCACTTTTTAGGATTTAATGTTTTATGTCTTTTATGCTCAACATCATCTGTTGTAATGGCTGAAAATGATTCAAGAATTGAATAAAATTGCATCTTGTTTATGACATGATTGGCTAAAAATGATTGTTTTAGACTGCACCCGAAGGTTGCCTACGTTCTTCCAGTATGGAAGCTCAGGTCTCCTTAGTTCAAACAAATGAAGACCATTTTTTTTGTGCACCCTGTTATTTGCCTAGACCGCCCTTTCGGGTTTTCAATCTAGCGGGCTTCTTTTTTGCACTCTGCTCTAATTTTTGCCTAAGCCGCCCTTGCAGGTTTTCAACCTAGCAAGCTCTTTTTTTTTTTTTTTTTTTTTTTATGTTCTTCATTTGTTAAGAGTAGAACTTCTTGAGCTTGTCAAGGTTGACCTCCTTTGGCAATTGATCGCCATCCAAGTCTATGAGTCGGATTGCACCGCCACTTAATATCTTTTTGACCACATACGGACCGATCCATCGGGGTCCCCATTTCCCAAGGGGCTTCATGGCATTGGGAGGATGTTGTCTTAGTACCAAGTCTCCCACCTTGTTTTTTCGAGGCTTCACCCTCCTGTTGAAAACCCTTGCCATTCTCTGCTGATAAGCCCTTGTGCGTTTGAACGCTCTTAGCCTCTTTTCGTTGAGTAGGGATAATTTCTCGTATCGGCTTTGCATCCATTCAACCTCATTGACTTTATTTTCGAGCAAGACTCGCAAACAGGGAACCTCAAGTTTGACCGGGAGTACGGCTTCAGAACCATAAACCAATGTGTACGGGGTCTCTTTTGTTGCTGACCAGATTCATGTGCGGTAGCCCCACAATGCTAGTGGTAACTTTTTGGGCCAATATCTTCCAGTGGAGACCATTTTCCGTATGATGGTCTCAATCGTCTTGTTTGCTGCTTCGACCACTCCATTAGCTTGGGGGCGGTACGGGGATGACTTGTGCTTGGTAATTTTGTAATCGACCAAAATTGCATCCATTTCCTTCTCAAAGTGTGAACCATTGTCGGAGATGATCTCGTGAGGAATACCGTATCGGCACATGATGCTGTTCTTCATGAATTCGGCCACTTTCTTAGCGTTGAGAACTCGGTAAGCTTGTGCTTCGACCTACTTTGTGAAATAATCCACGGCCACTAGAATGAATGATTTTCCATTGCTTCCCGTAGGATGGACTTTGCCGATAATATCTATGCCCCCAATAAGAGAACGGCCACGGTGTATTCATGTTGTACAGTTGTGAAGGTGGAGCATGTCGCAAATGTTGGGTTTCGTAGTAACATGCGCAGCAGAATTAAGCATTTAAAATTTTCATGAAATCCAAATCCATAGATCCATTCATATGATTATATCAAATACAACATAATGAATAGTAGGATACTAACCCTTGATGCCTTTGATTTTTCAACCTTGAATTCGGTGGAGGCTTGAAACTTTGATCATGAACATAAGTTTGAACACGAACTCTTGAAGATGATAAGTTTCATCCTCTAGCGGTATCCACACCACGAACGAATATCAAGAACACTTGATCTTGGTTACTAGACCAAATTATGAAACACGCTTTCACAATTGTAAGAACTATATGGAATTATGAATATTCTTGTTCTTCACTTTTGGGATCTTAGAACAAGAAAATAACCTCTCAAAACCCTTTGGAGGCACTCACAATAATGTGCTTAATGACTGCTGAAAGGATCCTTAAATAGGTCCTAATCCTTAACCCTTGGACTTAGGAAACCTAAATCCCATCACAAAATTAAGCTGCAAGTTTACTGGCCCGTCAGCACTGGCACGGTTGTGCTTTATATTCGGCACGGTCGTGCCAAGCACTTTAACACGGTCGTGCCCTAAAACCAGCACGGTCGTGCCAGACCAGAAAAACCCATTTTTCCATAATTCTAATTCAGTCCTTTAAGATTCGTTCTATTCGTGTGTGACCCTCTAGGATTACACTAAGTTGGCAATGATTCCAAACATGAACTCATAAGATATGATTAGGTTCTAGCAAACCGTCAAACCTACCCAAATTGTGTAACTAGATACAAGTTCGCATTCCTTTTAGAACATGTCATAATCGCTTTGTCCACAATGTCTTTGAACAGAAGTCATAGTCAACAAGTCAACTTGTTTTGTTCATTACTTTTCTCGATCCCGAATATGTTGATAATACAAATGACATTGATCCAATCAATCCACTTGAGTTTGGCCAAACATTTCATCAACATCATTCCTTCGAGGGGACCAAGCTTGAAATCTCTCCGAAGAGGGACAAATCCATTTAGCTTATTATTCTTCCCTACGTGAATCCGATTATGCCAATCATACCCTTTATAACTACCTGGTTAAAGGTAGCGTTTGAATATGTCAAACATAGTCTTCATCAAGTGGTAGACTATAATAACTTCATGTCCAAGGATTCAAATGACATAACTAATATGAGATATATGTACGACATAGACCATGACATAAATCTCATAAAGCGGGTCATGTCCAGTACCTTGTTCCAAACAAGTACCCATAAATCTAACATGATCATCCCATAATCATTTAGCCTTTATACTAGTGCTTAACAAGCTCTAGGGACGGAGATTATTATAAGCAAACATGAGCATTAATAATAACCTAAATATCTCTTCATTAATATGAATATAATGATAACACATACAACGTTTAACAAACGTGCCTAGGGCACCAACACCAACAATCTCCCACTTGCCCTATGCCCAATTTCCTAGGTATCCAATACCCATGGACCTAACATGACCATCATGTTTATCTTGTGGAAGTCCCTTTGTTAGCGTGTCCGCAACGTTATCATTAGTTGGTACTCTGAATATATTTATGTTTCCTTTCTCAACGATTTCTTGAACGATATGAAAAACGCCTAAGTACGTGTTTGGATTTAGGATGTGCCCTTGGTTCCTTTGCTTACTTGATAGCACCACTATTATCACTAATAAGGTCTATTGGATTAGCAATGCTAGGAACCACTTTAAGTTCACCAATGAACTTCTTAATCCAAACAGTTTCCCTTGTAGCATCCAATGCAGCAATATACTTAGCTTTAGATGTAGAATTAAGTGACTGTACTCTGCTTGGAACTATTCCAACTTACAGCTTCACTATTCAACATAAACACAAAAACAGATTGCGATCTACAATCATCTTTGTCGGTTTGGAAGCTTGCATCCGAGATCATCTTCCATACCTCCATAGATCAAAAACGAATCAATAGTCCTTCTCAAGTACTTAAGAATCGCTTTCACAGCCATCCAGTGATTCTCACCGGGGTCGGATTGATATCTACTCGTCATACTCCAAGCATTAGATATATCCGGCTTAGTACTTATCATGGAATGGTGGATCCAATTGCCGAAGCAAATGGCATCTCACTCATTTTCTCATTCTCATATTTTGTCTTAGGACATTGAGACTTGCTTAGAGAAACTCCATGTATCATTGGCAACTGTCCTCTCTTAGAATTTTCCATGTGGAATCTTCTAATGACCTTGTCAATGTATGTACTTTGGCTTACACCGATTTAGCTTCCTTGATCTATCTCTGTAGATCTTAATGCCAAGGACATATGTGGCTTCATCCATATGTTTCATTGCGAAACACTTTCTTAACAAAGTCTTTACAGACTGACGTATAGGAATGTCGTTTCCAATGAGTAATATGTTGTCCACATATAAGATAAGGAGTAGCACTATGCTCCCACTAATACTATGCTCCCACTAATCTTCTTGTATATACAAGATTCATCTTCGTTC
Organism: Campanula takesimana; assembly: GCA_026119855.1. Classification (NCBI taxonomy): domain Eukaryota; kingdom Viridiplantae; phylum Streptophyta; class Magnoliopsida; order Asterales; family Campanulaceae; genus Campanula; species Campanula takesimana. The sequence continues at coordinate 955,151 of JAOWBW010000044.1, forward strand.
TTGATGAAGCCAAATTCTTTGATTCATCAAACAGAGATTCCAACCCTAGAATCTTGCTTCAATCCATCTCATGGATATCCGCAACTTAGAATTTTCCTTAACTATCAAAACCTTTAGGCTGTATCCAATACATCCTTAAGTGAGTTCCTGTTAGAGAACGCTGTTTTGACATCCATCTGTCAAATTTCATATTCCAAATATGAAGATATGATCATGAGAATTCTAGTATATTCCTTGCTACCCATGTAGGTTTTCTCCAAGAAAACTCAATCCCATCCTTTTGTTTTTACACCTTAGGTTAGAATGATCAAGTTCCAAACTTGATTATCATACATGGATTGCCTTTTAGATTTTATGACTCCAAGTCATTAATCTAAATGTGAAGCGGACACTGCATTTTGATAGGTGGTAAATTTGTCATTCTCAATGAGCTTTACCTCAATACTTTCTATTTCGAAATATCAAATATTTCTTGTAATAGATTGTATCCTATCATGTATGCAAGTACTTGTATATTTTGAACGGATTTTCACAATCCATTGTGAAAGTTTGTTCAACTTCCATCTTAGGTTAAATGCCATTTTCTGGGTCTCAAACCATTCGAGATATATTTTACTCCCACTGGTTCTTTTAGAGATAAGCAACTTATCTAGAAAAGTATCATCATAAGCAACAAATTATTTGTTTCTTATTAGTAAAATAATATCCTCAAGTTTTCTTAAAATATCCCATGAAAATATATTTATTAGATTTAAATGTGAGTGTGTCCCAGACAACTCCTTTCCAAAAAGGTCTCACCGTCTTAAATCTTTATGAATGACAAACTGAGTTTTCTTTCACTTTTAACCTCTTTTGATGGAACTTAAATTAGTGTAATTATAGCGGTTTCCAATACATAACCCCAAAATAAATAATGAAAGATCAATCTGACGTTATCATCTAATGAACCCTATCCAATAAGATTCTTTACCTCCACGCAGACACATCATTCCAAATGGTGATCTTGGTGAAGTTAATTGTGAAACTATTTCACAACCTTAACGATGACTGTCAAATTCTTGGTTTAATTATTCATCATCATGATCCAATCAGAATCTTTAAATAGTTTTACCAAGTACAACCGAAATTCTCTTTTATTTTTTTTATTTTTTTTTTTTTTTTTTAACATTGCTTCTTAATGCACCGTATACATAGAAATGTATTAGGTCAAGTAAGATGTTAGCCTTTCACCAATCATAGTAAAAGATGTTTTGGTCCAAGAAAATAAGTCTTGCATAAATCATATGATTCCAAATCATATGATTTTAAAACTGCGTCCCATGAAATTTTAGATATGCATTTCTCATTTATTTGATCAAAATAATAATGCATAAAGAATTTTAATTATTTATGTTATAGCCTTTATTACTTTGTTCTTCAAGATTTAGGATATAAGATTTATTTGTATGATAACACAATGAAGTAAATCATAATAAATAAAGCACTTTTCTTATTCCAAATAAGAAATAAATATCATTCATTATCTTATAACAAAATAATATTTTCTATTTCATTAGTAAAGTCACTTCACAAGTATTCGACGATCAATGTTGCAACTATTGCATCATTACCATTCATAGATCAAACTTTACTATAAGTAGTCTTTCAATTTACTAATTATTGCACATTTATACAAATGTGGGATCCATTTCCGGTATCCAATACCCAATAATTAAGGTTAGAAAGATTAATTTATAACATAAATATCCCGAGTGGTAGTCCCACTACCATTCCATTTGTTGATCGTCCAAAATTTTGACTACAATTCTAAATGGTCAATCCAATTGATATTTTACCAAATTGCATCAATTACAGTTATAATTTTAACCACAATTATTTCCTTTAGGTTTGAAAACTTTTGTCTTACCTTTCTTTTGGCACTTGGCCCTTTCCATCATGAACCATGAGCACTGGAGAGCCTTTCTCCATTATCTTCATCTCCGCAGTTTGTAACCATATCATGCAACTCGGAGAGATTCTTATGCATTCCAAGCATGTTATAGTTCATCACAAAGTGATTGTAACTCTTAGGCAATGAATTAAGAATAAGATCCATGTCTAGCTCCAATCCAATTGGACTGCCAAGTTTCTCAAGATACTCTACGTAGCCTTTCTTCTTAAGCATGTGAGGTTCCACTCATTGCCCTTCACTCCTTTTGCAAGAAGTGAATGCAACAATGGTTTTATACCTACCTTTCCTAGATTGCTCTTAAAACATGTCTCTTAACTCCACGCCTATCTAATAGGCTTCCAAAAGTTCCAAACTTTGTTGGAGTTTTGAGCACATAATCGCGAGCATGAGACAACTCACATCACTAGAATCATACTCATGTTTCTTGTGATTGTTTCCTCCGCCCTAGGGGCATTGGCTTTGGGTTCCTTTAGGAATAGTCCTATCAAAAATGTACAACCCTTCTTTTGCCCTAGAACGATTCTTAGGCTCAGGATCCAATCCATGAAGTTTGTACCATTCTCTTGATGCTTATCCTTATCAAGGATTGATCGCAACGAAGTTAGTTGTCATAATCTACAACTCATGCAAAATTTCCAATTACAAGTACCAATCTCATTAAAGAGATAAATGATGTATTTTCCAAAAATACTCCTACTAAATTACATAACCTTCTTATACATCCAATGTATAATATAATTTAAATGGGCTAAGATCCAACTTTAATTTAATTTCAAGTACGCTTTGGCGCACCGCTCAAAATCAAATTAATTAGGTAGACAACCCTGTCAATCATATCTCATATGACTCTTAGATCCTTTTCTGAGATTCTTTTAAAATCTGGGCTAAGATCCAACTTTAATTTAACATTGAGTCCGCTTTGGCGGACCGCTCAAAATCAAATTAATTAGGTAGACAAACATGTCAATCATATCCCATATGACTCTTAGAAATCCAATTTCAAAAGCATGTTTAATCTCATCTTTGCCTTAGGCCCAAAACTGTTTTGACATCTAATTAAGCCCAACCATTTTAAACGCATAGGAAACTCTTATTCACTCATCTTTCTCATACAAGAATAAAATCAATTAACCTCGTTTTGGCGAGCCCACATGAAAATACCAGTGTACTTACAAGTGTTTTAATCATGGCGTGGCAAGAGGACTTAAATTTTTTAAGGAGGTTCATCACCATATAGCATACAACATATTTATGAGCACATAAGATAAGCATGTTACGCATCAAGTTTAGCCACTAAATTAATCATCATTAATTAAAGCATAATATTTATGTGTCATTAGTTTCTCTATAATCATGAGGCTGAGACATGTATTTCACAGTTATCACACATGAATTTGAAAATAATAACTGAGACATTCATTTCACAGTTGGTAACACATGAGTCTGAGTTTAATAACTGAGACATTGATTTCACATTTATGTGATTTCACAATTGTGTCATTTTTTCATTTTTTACTTGTAAAATCATTTATCAATTGAGTTCATAGTTGTATGTACACATTATGTGATTTCACAATTGTCTGATGCTATATAACTTTTACAAATTAAGATATTCATTTCTCATTTGTTCATAAGTGAGTATAAAAACTGATAAAATCATCTCTCAGTTTTTCCCAATTATTATAATAACCGAGACATTTATTTCACAGTTGTTCACACATGAGTTGGAGTTTAATAACTGAGACATTGATCTAACAGTTGTACACACATGAGTTTGAGTTTAATAACTGAAACATTCATTTCACGGTTGTTCACAATTAATACTCAATTACTCAGATATTAAAATTGAGACTTTAATTTCTGATTTGTTGATAATTGAGTATTAAGCTGAGATATTTATTGGGATATTAATCATTACAAAAAATATGAAGAAGCCAACAAAATATTAAATAACTAAATAAATAAAAAATGATCTGTGAACTCAAAAAAGCCTTGAAATCCCCAACCAAATCACCACTCATCACCACTGTCACCCCTAAAAGCTATTCTTGACAAGCTGTTTGCAGCACTTGTAGGCCACCGATGATCCTTCCACCATGAACCCCCAAAAGCTACAAAATTGCAGCAACAGAAGCTCAAAATCCTTTAAAAACTCCATGCATAAGTTTCCAGACAACCAACACATAAATAATACTCCCTCTGTCCCACCTGAAATAGGATTTTAGTAGCTTTTTTTATACTTTGATCATATAATTTAAATAAGAAACAATTATCCTAATATAAATTTAATTTTTTTTATAGAGAGTACTATTACTTATGATACAATTACAATTTTTAAATTTTTATTTGGATTATTATATTTTCTTCAAAAGATTTGGTCAAAGTAAAGTCAAGTTTATCAAAATCTTATTTCGGGTGGGACGGAGGAGTATAACCTTACGTTGGATTTTAATCCACTCAAAAATCACATAGCATTATTAGACAAAAATTACTCACTAAATAGAACACTAACTACTCCAATTGGAGTAAATCCTCACCAGAAGTATCACGAAATCGCGAATCCCAGTTAGCTGCCGAGAAAATGCAGGACAAACACAGTAACAAATATGTGAATCCAAGAACGTACCCTAGATTATCATAGAACCAACTAAACACCAAAAAACATGAAAATCATAACAAAATTTCATTCATCTACACTGAAATTTGTCAAGTAAAGATGCGGAACAGTTAATTTACAAGAACCTCAAGAGGAAAAAATAAAATTCACGAGTACGGCGTTGGATATTAGTTCGTGCGCTGGAGACGAGTCCGTTCTTGGACTGATCACTGACGCCGTTGGCAACTCCGATTGTTTGGTGTTCGTAAGAGTTGAAGAGCGAGGGGGCGAGGGTTTAAAGCGATTTGGGGAGGAGGGGGAAAAGATGCCATATATATGTGTGAGAAGCGAGGGTAGTTTTGACATTTACAATTTAGTAAGGACTTTAAGGGAGTATTGATTTCAACTAAGGGATCCTAAGGTAAAAAAGCAAAAGTGTTGTTTTTATTGGCAAATTCCATTATGTCTCAGGGATTTATTGGTAAAAATCCCTAGATCCATTCATATGATTATATCAAATACAACATAATGAATAGTAGGATACTAACCCTTGATGCCTTTGATTTTGCAAACTTGAATTCGGTTGAGGCTTGAAACTTTGATCACGAACATAAGTTTGAACAGGAACTCTTGAAGATGATAAGTTTCATCCCCTAGCGGTATCCACACCACGAACGAATATCAAGAACACTTGATCTTGGTTGCTAGAACAAATTATGAAACACGCTTTCACAATTGTAAGAACTATATGGAATTATGAATATTCTTTTTCTTCACTTTTGGGATCTTAGAACAAGAAAATTGTTGGGTTTCCAAGTAACATGCGCAGCGGAATATAGCAATAAAATTTTAAGAAACCCAAAGCCATGGATCCGTTCATATGATTAAATCAAATACAGCATAATGAATAAAGGAAAAACTAACCCTTGATGACTATCAAAGTTTTCTTTGATCTTGGTGGAGAAACTTGAAACTTTATCACGGACAAAATCACGAACTTTGTAGATGATGAAATTCACCCTCTAGCGGTGTCCACACTTCGAACGAATATCAAGAGGCTCCTTGATCTTTGTTGCTAGACCAATAATTATGAAACACACTTTCACAATTTAATAAAGAACTATATGGAATTTATTTGTGAATTATTTTGTTCCTCAATCAAGGATATCTTAGAACAAATTAAAATCTCTCTCAAACTCTTTGAGACTCACAAAAGCACTTGTAAGGATGGTCTGGCCGAATTGGGGTTTTTATACACAATTAAGACCTATTCCAAATAGGTAACTTGTGCCAAAAACCTTTCCTAATCGAATTAGGAATTTTTCTGTCGGCATACCGGGCGCCCGCCTGGTCCAACCCAGGCGCCCGCTCATTTGACCAGAAGGTCCAGGTCTTTCAGAATTCATTCAGGCGCCCGCCTGGTCTAACCCAAGCGCCCGCTTGGTTGACCAAGAAGCCCAGAATTTTTCCAGAAATTCCTTGGAGGTCCTTCGACCCTAAATTCCAATATAGTCCTCTTATTTAAGATTCGTTCTATTGTGTGTGACCCTCTAGGATTATACTAAGTTGGCAATGGGCTCAAACATGATCCCATAAGATATGATTAGGTTCTAGCAAACCGTCATACCTACCCAAATAGTATAACTACCTTTAGAATATGTCATAATCCTTTTGTCCACGATGTCATTGAACACAAGTCATGGTCAAACAATCAACTTGTTTTTGTTCAATACTTTCTCGATTCTGAATATGTTGATAATTCAAATGCTATTGATCCAATCAATCCATTTGAGTCTGGCCGAACATTTCATTAACATCATTCCTTCGAGGGGCCCAAGCTTGACATCTCTCCGTGGAGGGACAAATCCATTTAGCTTATTATTCTTCCCAACGGGAATCCGATTATGCCAATCATACCCTTTATAACTACCGTGTTAAGGTAGCATTTGAATATGTCAAACACAATGTTCATCAAGTGGAAGACTATAATAACTTCATGTCTAAGGATTCAAATGACATAACTAATAGGAGATATATGTACAACATAGACCATGACATAAATCTCATACAGCGGGTCATGTCCAGTACCTTGTTCCAAACAAGTACCCATAAATCTAACATGATCATCCCATGATCAATTAGCATTTATACTAGTGCTTAACAAGTACTAGGGACGGAGATTATTATAAGTAAACATGAACAACAATAATAATCAAAACATCTCTTTATTGATATGAAATAAATGATAACAATTACAACGTTTATTAAACGTGCCTAGGGCACCACTACCAACAATCTCCCACTTGCCCTAGGCCCAATCTCCCATGTATCTAATACCCATGGACCTAACATGACCATCATGTTTAGCTTATGGAAGTCCCTTTGTTAGCGGGTCCACAACATTGTCATCAGTAGGTACTCTGCATATATTTACGTCTCCCCTATCAACGATCTCTCGAATGATATGAAAACGCCTAAGTATGTGTTTGGATTTCTGATGTGCTCTTGGTTCCTTTGCTTGAGCAATAGCACCATTATTATCACAATAAAGGTCTATTGGATTAGCAATACTAGGAACCACTTCAAGTTCAGTTATGAACTTCTTAATCCAAACAGCTTCCTTTGCAGCATCCGATGCAGCAATATACTCAGCTTTTGTTGTAGAATCAGCGGTTGTACTTTGCTTGGAACTCTTCCAGCTTACAGCTCCACCATTTAACATAAACACAAAACCCGATTGCGATTGGCTATCATCTTTGTCGGTTTGGAAGCTTGCATCCGTGTAACCATTTACTACGAGATCATCTTCCATTCCTCCATAGACCAAAAACGAGTCTTTAGTTCTTCTCAAGTACTTAAGAATCGCTTTTACAGCTATCCAGTGATTTTCGCCAGGGTCGGATTGGTATCTACTTGTCATGCTCAAAGCATAAGATACATCCGGCCTAGTACAAATCATGGTATACATGATGGACCCAATTGCCGAAGCATATGGAACATCATTCATTTTCTCACGCTCATCGTTTGTCTTAGGACATTGAGTCTTGCTTAGAGAAACTCCATGTAACACGGGCAATGTGCCTCTCTTAGAATTTTCCATACGGAATCTTCTAATGACCTTGTCAATGTATGTACTTTGGCTTAAACCAAGTAGCCTCCTTGATCTATCTCTATAGATCTTAATGCCAAGTATATATGCGGCTTCACCCATATCCTTCATTGCGAAGCACTTTCCTAACCAACTCTTCACAGACTGAAGTGTAGGAATGTCGTTTCCAATGAGTAATATGTCATCCACGTATAAAATAAGGAATAGCACTATGCTCCCACTAATCTTCTTGTATACACAAGGCTCATCTTCGTTCTTGATGAATCCAAACTCTTTGACCGATTCATCAAAACGGAGATTCCAACTCCTTGAAGCTTGCTTCAATCCATAGATGGATCTCTGCAATTTGCATACCTTAGAATCTTGTTCAAAACCTTCTGGTTGTGTCATATACACATCCTCTTGGAGTTTTACATTAGGAAAGAGGTTTTGACGTCCATCTGCCATATTTCATAGTCATGATATGCGGCAATGGCAAGAAAAATTCTTATAGACTTGATCATTGTTACGGGTGAAAAGGTCTCATCATAGTCAATACCATGAACTTGCCTATAACCTTTCGCTACAAGCCTAGCTTTGTAAGTATGCACCTTCCCATCCATGTCAGTCTTCTTCTTGAAGACCCATTTGCATCCTATGGTTTTTACACCTTCGGGCGCATCAATCAAATTCCAAACTTGATTGTCTTGCATGGATTGTAATTCGGATTCCATGGCTCCAAGCCACTTGTCTGAATCAGGAGAAGACATCGCCTCTTGGTAGGTTGACGGTTCATCATTCTAAATGATATCTACCTTATTACTATCCGTTACGAGAAATCCATATCTCTCGGGCTCGGATCGTAACCTACTAGATCTGTGAGTTGCTTGTGTATTTTGAACAGGTTCCACAACTCCTTGTGGTTCTTGTTCTTGTTCCACTATTGGTTCAACGTTATTTTCTGGGTCTCGAATTTCTTCAAGATTTATTTTACTCCCACTGATTTCTTTGGAGAGAAACCCTTTCTCTAGAAAGACACCAGTTCGGGCAACAAACACTTTGTTGTCCTCACGGTTGTAAAAGTAATATCCTCTAGTTTCCTTAGGATATCCCACGAAAATACATTTATCAGATTTGTGTGCAAGTTTGTCTGAGACAAGTCTTTTGACAAAAGCTTCACAACCCCAAATCTTCATGAAAGATAAACAAGTTTTCTTTCCGCTCCACATCTCATATGGAGTCTTTTGAACCGATTTAGTTGGAACACGATTTAGTGTGAAAGCAGCGGTTTCTAGAGCGTAACCCCAAAATGATATTGGAAGATCAACTTGACTCATCATTGATCGAAGCATGTCTAACAAAGTCCGATTTCTCCTCTCGGACACACCATTCCATTGTGGTGTTCCGGGTGGAGTCAATTGTGAAACTATTCCACAATTCTTTAGATGATCATCAAATTCTTGACTTAAGTATTCTCCACCACGATCTGATCGAAGTGCTTTAATACTTTTGCCAAGTTGTTTTTCTACTTCATTTTGAAATATTCTAAATATCTCAAACGCTTCACTCTTATGTTTCATTAGGTAAACATACCCAAATCTACTATAATCATCAGTGAAGGTTATGAAGTATTGAAATCCTCCCCTAGCATTGCTACTTAATGGTCCGCATACATCGGAATGTATCAACCCCAATAAGTCGCTTGCCCTTTCACCCATCTTGGTAAAAGGTGTCTTAGTCATTTTTCCAAGAAGACACGACTCACAAGTATCATATGACTCTACGTCACATGAACCCAAAAGTCCGTCCCCATGGAGTTTTGAGATACGCTTCTCATTAATATGACCGAGACGGCAATGCCACAAATAAGTATGATTTACATCATTAGGTTTAGATTTCTTATTTACATGATAGACAATTCAAAGAGGTCACTTTATACTATCTTCCTAGAGATAAGAACCGCTTAGCAGACTCGCTAGCCATGCTAGCATCACTTGTTGAAATTCCCGAATGGACTCAGGTTAAAACCTTCAAAGTCATGAGGCGAGCGACTCTTGCTTACTACTCTATCATAGACCTGCACGACTACAAAGAAGAGTGTAACTCGGTGAATACCTTGGATGATAAACCTTGGTATTATGATGTATCGCGTTTCCTCCTAGACGGAACATTCCCATCAGATGCATCACCTAAAGCGAAGATAGCCCTCAAACGGTTTGCCACTCAATTCATTATTATAGGTGAACGCCTCTACAAGAAACACCAAGAGCAGTGTCTACTCTCTGCCGATGATCATGAAGCCATAGAAATCATGGACCAAGTCCATCAAGGAGTCTGTGGAACCCACATGAATGGCAATATGCCAGCAAAGAAAATCATCCGACTAGGGTACTATTGGGCTACAATGGAAGCGGACTGCACCAACATGGTTAAGAAATGCCACAAGTGCCAGATACACGCCAACTTACAACACGCACCACCATCCGTGTTATACCCCATGAATGGCAATATGCCAGCAAAGAAAATCATCCGACTAGGGTACTATTGGGCTACAATGGAAGCGGACTGCACCAACATGGTTAAGAAATGCCACAAGTGCCAGATACACGCCAACTTACAACACGCACCACCATCCGTGTTATACCCCATGACATCCCCTTGGCCATTTTCTACATGGGGAATAGACGTCATTGGCAAAGTCTCACCGATAGGTCATAATGGGCACTCATTCGTATTAGTTTCCGTTGACTACTTTACTAAATGGATCGAGGCTCAATCCTACAAAGTTTTGAATGCCAGAAAGGTGGCTGAGTTCATTAAGACCAACATCATATGCCGATATAGGGTACCTCATGAGATGATATCTGACAATGGCACGCACTTTGAGAAAGAATGTGACCAACTACTTGCAGAGTACAAAATAGAGAGACATCAGTCATCACCGTACCGACCACAAACTAATGGAGCAGTCGAAGGTGCTAACAAGACCATTGAGACCATCATTAGGAAAATATCTAAGACTGGCAAAGACTGGCCCGACAAGCTACCTTTTGCACTCTGGGGCTACCGTACTTCAATCCGTACAGCCACCGGTGAAACTCCATACGCCCTAGCCTATGGGATGGAAGCAGTATTACCAATCGAATTTGAAGTACCATCACTAAGGGTTCTCCTAGAAAACCAAGTGAATGAAGTCGCATGGTTAGACAGCTGTTATGAACAACTAGCCCTGCTAGATGAACGACGACTTTGAGCCGCCGAGCATATCCAAGCGTATCAACGAAGAATGGCCCGAGCATTTAATAAGAAAGTCAAGTCCAGAAACATCAAAGAAGGAGACCTTGTCCTACATGAACATCATCCTGGACCATTCAACCCTATGGGAAAGTGGGGACCAAGATGGATAGGCCCCTACATAGTCAAGAAGGTATTCTCCGGAGGAGCGGTACAACTTGCAGACCTAGATGGAGATCAACTGCCGAAGCCCGTCAACATGGAGAAGCTAAAGAAGTACTATACATAAGTCTATCCCCTATTTAAAAAAAAAAAAAAGGAAAGCTCGCTAGGGTGAAAACCCGCAAGGGCGGCCTAGGCAAAAGTTAGAGCAGAGAGCACGAGAAAAGAAGCCCGCTAGATTGAAAACATGAAAGGGCGGTCTAGGCAAAAATCAGGGTGTGCATAAATATATATATATATATATATATATATATATATATATATATAATAAAATAGGGGACAGTCTCGTACAAGACACCTATGTCCCGTACGAGACATGTCAGTTAGCAAACATATTTTTCTCTTCCCTAAACAAGAACTACGATGACCTGAGCTCCTTATTTAATTGATGTAAAAAGAGAACGTAGGCAGCCTTTTGGTCCGGTCTATTCAATAAATAAAATCAAAATCTTGTCTTCTTATTAATTGAATGCATTTCAAGAAAGCAATAAGAAAATTTCTAACATGAATACCAACTTTCAAAAGAAAATAAATAAAATACTTGTCACGACCCGAAAAACCGTCTCTATTTTATTATTAAATAATTAATTATTTATTTATTTGATTATTTATTTATGTGCGCATTTTATATCTCATAATATTAATTTGTGTCTAGCATTATTTGGTTGATATTGTGTTAAGTGGGTAGTAGGGAATTATTGGTTAGAGGGGTTATTTGGGTTATGTGTTAGTAGGGCATGAGGGGGCCTAAGTGTAAGTTTTTAAAATTTGATTAACTACTCCCTCCCTACTCTTCCTTCTCCCTCACTCTCAGCTTCACCCTACTCTCATCTCCCTGTATATCTCTTTCTCTCTCTCTTCCATGGAAAAAGGTAAGAAAATTCCCCTCCTTCTTCCTTCATTTTGTTCATCTTCCTCTCATCTTTTCTTAGTTCTCATTTTATGAAATTTGTTTAGATCGTTGATAGGATCGTGTAGAGCCAAAAATATTCGAATTCCGTCATCTTTCATAAATTCAGGTAAGTTGCTTTTCCCCCATTTTTATGCTAAAATATTCATCTTTAGTTTATGTAATGCTTTAGTTCATATATATGTCTTTTTGGTTGAGTTTGGGATTTATTTGTATTTTTGTTCATCTTTTGTGATTTTTGAGAATGTTGGGATCAAATCTTGGTTTTGGTTGTTAATGATGTTATATGAGTTATTTTAGACTCATAAGTTGTTCTAGTACCTTATTATACTTGTTAGATGTGTTGGATTTTGGTTTGGTTTTGGTTGGGGTTGAGTTTTGGATGAAACCCAGGTAAACTTACCGAATTCCGACAGTCAGGGCTCGTGGGCGACCGCCCATGATTGGTTTCGGCGACCGCCCATGAGATCAGTTCGTCCTGAATGTTGGAGTCAGGGTTTTTGGGCGACCGCCCATTAATGGGTTGGGCGACCGCCCATGGAGTCAGTCTGATGGGTTGTGGGCTAGTGGTTTTGGGTGACCGCCCGGGCTGGTTATGGGCGACCGCCCATAGCAGCTGATCTGAGTATCTTTGTTTTTAATTGTTTTTGAAATCAAGCTTAGTCTAGGCTCGGGTACGACTCTAATTAATTTAATTAGACATTGTGGGATACTCTAGTGTTGAAAATGGTTCCTTCGTGAACAAATGTGTTATGGGATTTGATTAATTATTATTTGGAAATGGTTGAGCACTTTATTATCTGTGATCGGTTTTATTTCATCTTCTTGGTGATTTATTTGGAATGGTTCCCTACTTTGGAATCATGAGTTGTTTATTTAAGCTAGTATTTATTACTTGGCATTTATTTGAAAGTCCAGCTGGTATATGTGGTTGTGTCAGGCGATGGGAATATTATAATGGCTCCGAGCCAAGTCCATTATAATGTGACCATTGTTTTGCCCTTATTTTCCTCTTCCAGATTGGCCTTGGTTGAGATGAGCTAGCTCCCTTTGGTGAGTATCTAGCTAGTTGGTTTCGGGTATGACTTTGTGTCATTTCCCCTGTCCTTTGTGACATGTTACATTGGTTCTTGTTTCCGGTACCGGGGTTCTCTCTTCAGCTTTTATGCTACCATGAAGATGTTGATTGGTTGATTGTTGAAGCTGCGCAGCGATCTTTTATTTGGTTCTATCAGTTGGGAAACCTTGGCTAATATCCTTTGTTATTTGTTTATTTCCGCTGCTATCTGTTAACTGCTATTGCTATGTGCTATATGTGATTTATTATTGTTTATTGCATTATAGCATGTCATGTAGTTGCATTAGTAACTTGTTGAGATTTATCTCACCCCCTGTAGACACCCCGCCTTGGACCGCTCACCCCGATTTCACATTTGATCTTGTGTTTCTCCCCATTTTAAGTGTTTCTCGTTAGTTTCTGTCACTTCCGTTAAGTTCCTGACTGACTTCGTTAAGTCCAGGGACTAAACTGAATAACAGGGCTGACTTTCTAGTCCATTCTGTCAAAATTTCCTTCTCTAAGTCGCGCGCCTCCGACAGGAAGAGCCAGGCGCGCGCGCCTCCCGCCCCCAAATCAGGAAGCGCGCGCCTCTGGGCGTCAGTTACAGATTTCTGGCCAGGATTCTCTCCCTTGCTCAATTTACAGGATTTTGCCCGGGAAGGATTTCTTGGTGACTGAGTTTTGGCACCAAAAACACCTCTCTTTCACCTATAAAAACCTCTCTTTACCTCCATTTTCAAGGACCAAAAAACCTTAGACCTTGGACCTTGGATCTTTTACTCAAAAATCTTAAATTCTCAACAAAGAAGCCAAATTTCTTACCTTCAAGGCATTTCCAAAGGCATTCATCAAGAAGTGTTTGAAGTCTCTCGAAGACTAGGTAAAAACCATTTCCTTCCTCTTCTCGACTTCATCTCTTTTCTCTTTCTTTTTGTTTTATCAAAGTGCAATCACCCAAATCATTTTGGGACATGACTCTAATGATCACCTCATCTCATTGAGGTTGGTTAAGGAGTTATCTCCTACATTCCAAACTCCATTTTAAACCCCTTTTTATTATTTAAATAAGAAGAACGTTTATCATTCATGTAGATTTTGATCAAGCAAGACCAATTTTAGTTGGGCGAGATGGGTGTTTCAGTACTTCCCATCTCGTAATCTAACCCCCGAACCTCAAAACAAAGAATCTCTATTTTCGTAATCAAACTTAGGCTATTATCAATAGGTTTTTCTTATGTTCCTCAAAACATAGGTGGCGACTCTAAACAATCTAAAACAAGTTAGACATCCTAGGATAATTCACCGCTCTAGCCTAAAAGCCGTGGTTCCCCCGGGGTATCTACACTGGCGACTCCGCTGGGGACTATTTGAGGGTTAAACTTGCATCTGATCAGAATCTACATCTTTTCTGGGCATTCTGGTTCCTGATGGGGGAGGCGCGCGCTTCTGGCCTCTTCAGCCTAAGGCGCGCGCATCCCGCATCAAGGACCAGAATCGCCCGCTTCTTCATGTTCTTCATCTTCTTCTTCTGCTATTCTGCACTAATCATTTCTGCAGGGGTTACAATATGAACATAGGACCAGGGCAATCCCCTGAGTCCAAAATCTGATAATCTGACAGGTGTGACCAGAAGCGCGCGCCTCCTAATAGCATTGCGCCATGCGCGCGCGTCCCGTATCAACACTCAGAGGCGCACGCTTCTGGGTTGGTTCCCAGAACAGAAACAGGTTTCAGTGACTGAGCAGAATAGTGGGGTATGGGCACAGTTGCCTGCATCAGAACAGAATTGAACCCTCAGACTGTTTTTATTTTATGTTTTATTTACCGGTCACACGGGTGATTCGGGAGTTGTAATTTATGTGCTTATGTGTTTGGTTTTTTTTTTTTTTCTTTCTTTCCAAAAAAAAAATAAATTTTTTTTTGTCACTTGTTAGACCTCACACTACATGCACATATTCCTATCAACTGCTCACTATCGAGTCGCACAAGTTTAACCCCAAACCCGTCGAGGCCCGTCCTAGAAAGTTTCAAGCTCCACCAGACCTTGACTCTTTCGAAGCGGTCACTCAGCCCGTGGCGTAGTTCAAGACTACATGCCGGGTGTAACCTTTGAGCCTCATATTCAAGCCGAGCACAAACCACACAATTCTAGTTAGGGTCTAACACTCTGTGACTCAAGTAGGTTTCCGTGTACCGAGATTTCCCTAAACTAATGTCTTCAAATCATACATGCCAACTTGTTGAAACGGACGCAATAAAAATCTGTCCCCAAAAGTGGTTGTTTTGGACGAAAATAAAAATTCGTCCCCGCATGTATGCTTTACTACATTAATTTAGTTTAATCCCGATACATGTAGGATTCACAAACGCGATGGAATCCGATGAGTATATGGGACCGCGAGATGGTCTATCTACTAGTGTGACGATTCCATTATTTTCTTAGAAACCCCAAAAGGGATCCATTCCCTCCGACTTATAAAAAAAAAAAAAAAAAAAAAGAGTTTTTTCTTATGTGGTTCGAGTCGTGTGCCTAACTGTGTGTTCTAAGCCTCTTCATGGACCGCAAGTGTAACTTAAGACTGACAAGGGCCTCTTCTGCAATATAGGTTCAATTGGTACTTACAGAGTCTACCGGGATTCGGCAAATCGGCTAGTCCGTGAAGAGATCACTCCAACAGCTCCTACATCAACCTTGACCGGCAGCAGCAACACCATGTCTCTCGAACAGCTTTCAACCATGGTCCAAATCCTCCAAGAGCACGTCTCCACCCTTAATAAGGAGGCACAAAGCAAAGACGACATTTGGCAATCCCACCTCAACAGCCAAAGGGAGGCCCACGAGGCCGAGATGGAGCTAATGAAAGAAAAGCTCACTAACCTTGCTAAGGGGAAGAACAAGAATAATGATGATGAATTCGAATGGACCGAGGGTTTGTTCAAAAGTCCTTATGTCAACACCCGCACCAAGAAAATGGGGGAGCCGAGTTCCGAAAACAATGAGCCCAAAATGGTGGATTCTATCATGGCCTACATCGATCAAAAATTCAATGGGCTCAACATGGGGAAAGGCTCCGACACAAGCCTTTATCAATCATCCATCCTCATGAGTACTATGGCCGCTCTTCTCGATAAGTTGAAGATGCCCGACATAAGCAAATTCAAGGGCAACTCTTGTCCTATGGCTCACATCGAGACTTATATTTGGGCAATGGTTCCGAAGAAGGTCTCCCCCAAGGTGATGGCTCAATGCTTTCCTCTCACTCTCGAGGGGGCGGCAAAAGATTGGTATACTACTCTCCCGCTCACTGTCCGTCTTGATTGGGACTCCGCCATGCTTGCCTTCAAGAACCAATACCAAGGCAACACCACTCACCGGCCCACAAGGTAAGAGCTCGAGAATACCACTCAAAGAGACAACGAGTCCTTCATTGACTTCACAAGGAGATGGAATGACAAACTCTCTGAAATTGTTGAGAGGCCGAACACAAAGGAGCAAATGGACATCTTTCTCAAGTGTCTCAAGATTGATCTCCGCACCCACCTAAGTGGGGCTTGCTACTCCGACTTCTCCCAAATGTATGAGGCGGGGGTATGCATGGATGACTTGCTCAAGGAGATTAAGAAGGCCACTCCTACTTACCGATACAAGGCCGCTTCCAACTCCACAAAAGAGGCCTTGGTCAACGCCGTCACTATCGATAAGGGGAATTACAAAAAGGTTCCTCCATCCCAAGGGAAGAAGTCCCGAAATGACCGTGTCTACACGCCTGTCCAAGGCATGACTCAAACCGAAGTGTTCGAAGTCCTCAAAGCGAAGGGTCAAGTCACACCCGTGCAAGGGTACCAACCCAAGATGGTCCATCCCAATCATGCTCACCACAAATATTGTGGCTACCACCAATATAGTGGCCACACCACTGAGGATTGCTTCGTTCTCCGCAATGTCAATCAAGATCTCATAGACAAGAAAGAATTTGTAGTGACTAATGGCGAACATGTCAATGTAATAGAGATAGGAGAACTCGAGGGGACCACCCATTCAATCCCAATTGTGAATGGGGGCCCCAATGTTATGAATAAACTTGACAATTCTTGCTATGTTGTAACTTACGATGAGGTAATGAGGGAAGTACTAAAGAATAGGAAAAAGAAGCAAGATGGGAACGTCAACATGCTAACTCGATCCGGTCGAGTCATAGCAAGCAACCCTTCCACTTCCGCACCAAGCTCCTCTTCTCAAAGGCCGCAAGCTCGCGACACTCCCAAAGATCCTCTACTTGTCCAACTCAAGAAAACTCAAGCCAACATCTCTATTTGGGACCTCATTGCATCCTCAAAGAAACACCGAGATCTTGTCATCCGCAATCTCGATGATACATCAGTTTCTCCCGATACTACTCCCGAGGACCTCACGGCAATGATCGGTCACATTCATTTTGGTAACGTCATCACCTTTGCCGATATGGACCTTCCACCATTTGGTTCCGACCACAACGAAGCTATTTACCTCAAAGTACGAGCAAGGGGGAGGCCCATCTCAAGAGTCTTAGTGGACGGTGGTTCCGCACTCAACCTCATGCCTAGCAGAATCATGGGCATACTGGGGCTTAAGGATTCCGATTTGAAGCCTTCTGCTCAAGTAATCCGAGGTTATGACAGCACCGCCCGTACAGTCATGGGCATGATTGAAATAGACATGGAGTTTGGGAGCATGGTCATGTCCGTTCCATTCCAAGTGCTTGACATCCCGGCCTCGTTCAACTTACTTTTGGGTCGACCATGGATTCACAGTTCTAACGCCGTCCCGTCAACTCTCCATCAATGTGTCAAAATCCGAAATGGTGATGAAATAGTGACCGTCATGGCCGAAAACGTCACTATCCACAGAAAGGGTGAGCCCGTCCACCAAGTTCAGCATGGTTTACCAGACTCCACTCTCTCCGGCGTCTCAATCAACGCCATTGACAAAGAAGGGGGAAACGAATCATGGACCCCCAACAACCACAAATTCGTCCGCATGATGAGGAATATGGACTACTTCCCTGGTTTAGGCCTAGGGAAATATCAACAAGGAATCCTACACCCTGTGCAAATCCCATTTGTCAAGAACACATTCGGTTTGAGGTCCCTAATCTAAGGCCTTACCGCAAGACGTTGAATGGCTATTTTGTTCGCCAAGGGGAAGACGTTCCATACATGATCTTTCCCGAGCCATGGGTTAACAATAAGGGTGTCAAAAAGCCCGGTCTCGAAATCTTCTCCGATTGTGAGATCCAGAAATCCAAAAGGGAACCAACTCCCATGTCACCCCATGAATGGTGGGGAAGGAGGGTGACTATAGAGTCCGAGACAGAAATCACCGTGGGGGAAGAACTGACAGATTTAGCCTCCATGTTCGAAGAGCTTGCCATGATGAATGAATGCCAAGTCAACGCCATCCATGACACCGTCATCATGAATGACACTATCAGTGAGATCCCGCCAAGCTCCGAGCCGATCAACAATTGGTATTCTACGAAAGGGCCCGTGGTATCCGAAGAATTCTTAGTCCAAGAAATGGGTTGCATACCCCGCACAGCAACAAAGGAAGAGCGGCTCACACTTACTTTTGAGTCCGAGAGTGTCTCTAATACCCTCACCCAAGAGGATTTGGAGGCCATAGCCGAGCGTGTGTTTCCTTTCTTTGCTAATGAAAAATTTGATATTTCTGAGTATCCTGAGATTGCAAACATCATAAATGATGAATTAACTAATAATGAACTTAATGAACAAGTTAATAACGATTCAAATTATGATGAAATAGACCACGAAAACACAACATGCTTAAATGAACTTGCTAAACAAGTCCGTAGTCGTGGTGAAAATGGTCCAGAGGCTGACGAAGAATTGCATGTTGTTAATCTGGGTACCGAAGAGGAGCCAAAAGAAACTAATATCGGAAGCTTCTTCAAGGGGGACGACAGAGACAGATTGACTGCACTACTACGGGAGTTCGTGGATGTGTTCGCATGGTCATACAGAGACATGCCGGGTTTGGACAGAAAGGTAGCGGAGCACAGAATTCCGATCATAGAAGATGCCTAGCCGGTAAAACAGACGCTCAGAAAGATCAAGCCAGAATGGTCTCTACAAGTCAAAGAAGAGATCGAGAAGCTCCTCAGTGTGGGTTTCATCAAGGTTATCGAGTATCCGACATGGTTAACCAACATCGTGACAGTCAAAAAGGCAAATGGCAAGGTTCGAGTTTGTGTGGACTTCCGGGATTTGAACAAAACTTCCCCAAAGGATGATTTTCCACTCCCTAACATCGACATGCTAGTCGACTCCACTGCTGCCTACGAGGTTCGCTCATTCGTGGATGGGTTCGCTGGGTACAATCAGATTCTCATGGCCGAGGAAGATCAACATAAGACAGCCTTCACAACACCGTGGGGCACCTTTTGCTACACAGTCATGCCATTTGGGTTAAGAAACGCTGGGGCTTCCTACCAAAGAGCAGTGATAGACTTGTTCCACGATATGATTTACAAAGAAATCGAGGTCTATGTGGACGACATGATCATTCACTCCAAAGGGACCGATGATCAACATTTAATCGATCTCCGTAAGTTCTTCGAAAGGCTTCGTGAACACAAGATGAGGCTCAACCCTGCAAAGTGCACGTTCGGGGTTATCCGAGGCAAAGTCCTTGGTTATATGGTCACTGAAAGGGGAATTGAAGTAGACCCCTCCAAAATTAAGGCAATCATTGACATGCCTCCTCCAAAGACGCAGAAAGAGATCAAAGGTTTCATGGGCAGACTGCAATACATCAGTCGGTTTGTGCACCAACTAACTTCCATGTGCGAGCCAATCTTCAAGCTACTCAAGAAGAATGTGGCTCTAGAATGGACCGACGCGTGCCAAGAAGCCTTCGACCAAGTGAAGCATTACTTGACGTGCCCTCCTGTTCTAGTTCCGCTGCACAAGGAAAAGCCTCTTTTGCTCTATCTCACTGTCAATGATGAAGCCCTAGGGGCTATGTTAGCACAGGAGAAACGAGAGTCCACAAAGGAGAATGCCATTTATTTTGTCATTCGCCGATTCTAAGGAGGCGAAAAGAACTACTCTGTCTTAGAGAAGTCATGTGCAGCATTGGTTTGGGTCACTCAAAAGCTCAAACACTATATGGAAGCTTTTCCGATCAATCTAGTAGCAAAGGTGGACCCGCTCCGCTACATCTTCGAGAAGCCTTTCATGTCAACAAGAATAGCCAAATGGTACTTCATGCTCGCCGGCTATGATATCACTTACGTCACACTAAAATCCGTCAGGGGGAAAGTGTTCAGTGACCAGCTTGCCGAATTCCCGTGTGACGAAGTGAAGGGGGAAGACGTACAGTTCCCCGACGAGCATTTAATTTGTACTGCAACCGAGGAAAATAAGTGGCAACTTTTTTTCGATGGCGCCGCCAATAAACACGGTTTTGGTATAGGAGTATTGCTCATCGATCCAAAAGACATCTACACTCCCATTGCCATCCGCCTGGAATTCGAAGCTACCAACAACATTGCCGAGTACGAAGCATGCATAGCAGGGCTCGAAGCAGCTCTCGACAGAAACGTCACAGAACTAGAAGTATTCGGCGACTCTTTACTCCTTATCAATCAGCAATCGGGTAAATGGCGAATCCAAGACCCGACCCTCCAACAGTATGGTCAGCACCTTGAAGAATTGGTTGAACAATTCCAAGAGATCACTTTCAACTACCTGCCAAGGGATAAGAATCGCTTCGCCGATGCACTGGCCACTATAGCTTCATTAGTCGAAATGCCCAAAGAGAAAATGGTGAAGCCTTTCAAAATTGCCCGAAGGAACAGTCTAGCGTACTGCATGAGTATCGAGATCGACAAGGTTCAAACAAACTCCCCGTGGTATTTGGATATCATGAATTTCCTCAAAGATGGCATTTATCCCGAGAATAGCAATAAGAAGTCTCAAGCGGCTCTGCAAAGGCTAGCCTCTCGGTACGTACTGATTGGGGACCGAGTCTATAAAAGGCACTACGACGGGATCAATCTCTTATGCGCCAATGAGGCCGAAGCCCAAGAGATAATGTGTGAAGTGCACGAAGGAGAGTGTGGACCCCACATGAATGGTTTTATGCTAGTAAAAAAGATACTCCGCATTGGTTACTATTTGAGCACTATGGAACGAGACTGTATCGAGAAAGTCAAAAGGTGTGCCAAGTGCCAATTCCATGCTAATCTGCAACACGCTCCACCCTCGCAACTTTACAACATGGTCACACCTTGGCCTTTCTCTTGTTGGGGGATAGACATCATCGGTAAAGTCCATCCGGCCGGGAGCAATGGGCAGGCATTTGTAAAGATTAATATCATGTGCCGATACGGCGTGCCTCATGAAATCATTTCCGACAGCAGCTCTCACTTTGAGAAGGAAATGGATGCACTCTTGGTAGAATACAAGATCACCAAACACAAGTCATCTCCTTACGGTCCCCAAGCAAATGGCGTGGTGGAAGCAGCAAATAAAACCATCGAGACCATCGTCAAGAAAATGGCCTCAACAGGAAGGGATTGGCCCGAGAAGCTACCATTGGCATTGTGGGGCTACCGCACTTCAATACGGTCAGCAGCAGGAGAAACTCCTTATGCGTTAGTCTATGGTTCTGAAGCCGTACTCCCAATCGAACTTGAAGTCTCATCTCTACGGGTCCTCCTCGAGAATCAAGTCAACGAGGTCGACTGGATGCAAAGTCGATACGAACAGCTAGCCTTACTCGACGAGAAAAGGCTAAGAGCACTCGAACGTACAAGGGAGTATCAGCAGAGGATGGCGAGAGCTTTCAACAAAAAGGTGAAGCCTCGAAACATCAATGTGAGAGATTTGGTCTTAAGACAACATCCTCCTAATGCCATGAATCCCCTGGGGAAATTGGGACCCCGATGGATCGGTCCGTACGTGGTCAAGAAGATACTAAGCGGCGGTGCAGTCCAGCTCGTGGATTTAAATGGTGACCAGTTGCCAAAGGAGGTCAACCTTCTACGCTTAATAAACAAAGACCATATAAAAAAAAAAAAAATCGCTCGCTAGGTTGAAAACCCGCAAGGGCGGCCTAGGCAAAAATTAGAGCACGTGCAAAAAAGAGGCCCGCTAGATTGAAAACCCGAAAGGGCGGTCTAGGCAAAAAACAGGGTGCAAAAAAAAAAAAAAAAAAATAAAAAAAATGGTCTTTGTTTGTTTGAACTACGGAGACCTGAGCCTCCCAACTGGAGGAACGTAGGCAACCTTCGGGTGCGGTCTAAAACATATCAAAAATACCCAATTCACTTCCAATAACAAAATGCAATTTTTATTCATTCAATGAATTATTCAAACCATTACAACGGATTTATTGAGCAACAAAAGACATCAAAATATTAAATCCTAAAACAAAGTGGTCTAATGGCAATCTCTTGGGGTACTAAGAAAAATCCAATTTTCTCTTAGCCTTCAAAGGACCACCCGATCGTCTCTCAATTCTATTCTTCTTGGATAACGGAGGAGCACTAATACGCACCGAGACCCTCTGTGTTGCGGCATGTCTCCTAGCATAAAAGTCATCCAAAGGAGTACCGAAAGGGTTAGCAAGAATGTTACTCGAATCAGCAGCAGCCTCCCTATATCTCAAAGCGCTGCTAGGCTCAAAACCCTTTCCCAACATCTCGGCACGAAGCACATCGACCCAAGTGATGCCACGGTAAAGGGTGCCAAACAAATAATCCAAGTAGCTCTCAGGAAGGAAGACACTCCCCCGATGCAAAGGAGCAAAGGCCCAACGGTTGCAGTCATCTCCCCAAGCCGACTGAAGATCACTCGAGAAATCCGGACCCATGTAAGCAACTGGACGAAGCATTCCGTCCCTCGGAAAAAGAATTGTCTGTTGGCGACCGAACTGCCGTAGAACCCGCTCTGGCTGGTAAAATGAAGAATCTCTCAAGCCGGGTACAACCACGTGCTGAAAACCAAGAGTCCATTCCACAAAAGGACGAAGACCCCAAGAAGGAGGGCACCACTCAATATCGACGGTTACCCGAGAGGCAAAGAATTTCTTCCAACAGTCTTCAGATAAATCCCGGATAAATAACTTCCTCCTATGAACAGCAAAAGGAGACAAATCACCATCCGGGGAATAAACCTTGAAGTGTTCTCGGAGCCATATGGTCAAGAGCAAAGGGCTTCCCCGACACATCTTGCCCGTCTTATGTAACTCATCAAGGCCGTGCAACGTCTCCCCTACAATAAGAGGGATCATACTAAATTGTTGATCCTTGGCTTGCAAAATAATCTCAGCCAACTGCACATCCGCAGTCCCGAAAGGTGTAACAAACAGTACTTCACTAAAGAGACAAGCGGCCATGGCATTCCTTTTGAAAGATTGAACCACCAGATCCTCCGAGTGTAAACTGAAGAACATCGGCAGCTCAGTTATGTCAATCACAGTACCGTGCAACATCTTCCTCACATCCTCAACAGGGAGATTTAGTGACTCAACCCAAGAGTCAATAGCACCATGGTGATATTTAGGGACGGCAATCCGACCGGCCAAAGGCATACCAAAGATGGCCCCGAAATCATCAACAGTCGGCACCATTTCATTAGCTGAAAAGTTGAAGGTATGGCTGTCGCAATCCCAGAAAGCGCGCGCCTCCCAAGTCTAGATCACTTTGAGAAAAGGCCTTGTCAGAGATCTCCAGCTTAAATCAAGACACAGCCCCTGTCCTCGGACACCCAGTTGGGCGCACCTTCTTCTGGTCCGCCCTTAAGGCATGTCAAAAATTGAAAGTAGGATAGAAACTCCCACTCAAAAGTAGGTTGTCCTCCTCCGGATTCCGAACTCCCTAAGTTCTGTCACGAGTGCCATACCCCCCTCAAGGGTCAATCTCAACATTTCATCCCCAGCAGGAATATTTTTCTGGTCGCGGTCAACTGTGCCCGCACCCCACAATTCAAAAGGTCAAGTGTGACTCCAAGTGGCACGAGACTTCAAAGCAATACCTCATCAACGGATTTCACTAACGGATTCGTCAACAAAGGTTCAATAACGGCCTCTCCAAAGGTTCACTAATGGCCTCCTCAAAGGTTCACTAACGGCCTCTTCAAAGGTTCACTAACGGCCTCTCCAAAGGTTCACTAACGGCCTCTCCAAAGGTTCACTAACGGCCTCTTCAAAGGTTCACTAACGGCCTCTCCAAAGGTTCAATAACGGCCTCATCAACGAATTTCACTAACGGATTCGTCCTCAAAGGTTCACTAACGGCCTCTTCAAAGGTTCACTAACGGCCTCTTCAAAGGTTCACCAACGGCCTCTTCAAAGGTTCACTAACGGCCTCTCCAAAGGTTCACTAACAGCCTTGTTCAAAGGTTCACTAACGGCCTCTCCAAAGGTTCACTAACGGCCTCGATCAAAGGTTCACTAACGGCCTCATTCAACATATTCAGCCGGTAGGTTCACCTAACGGATCATGCTACCCCCTCTATCAGCAAAAGCCGCTCACACAGGGAGCGCACCACTATCTCTCACAATTTCAAATTCCTGCTTTCATCGAGTCTTTGCTTTTTCTTGGTGATGTCCTCGGCGGGTGTTTTTAACTTTCGTTGACACGTTTTGCTTTGCAATCCACGTCGCCGAGGGGCTCTGTAGACACCCCGCCTTGGACCGCTCACCCCGATTGCACATTTGATCTTGTGTTTCTCCCCATTTTAAGTGTTTCTCGTTAGTTTCTGTCACTTCCGTTAAGTTCCTGACTGACTTCGTTAAGTCTAGGGACTAAACTGAATAATAGGACTGACTTTCTAGTCCATTTTGTCAAAATTGCCTTCTCTAAGTCGCGCGCCTCCGACAGGAGGAGCCAGGCGCGCGCGCCTCCCGCCCCCAAATCAGGAAGCGCGCGCCTCTGGGCGTCAGTTACAGATTTCTGGCCA
Organism: Campanula takesimana; assembly: GCA_026119855.1. Taxonomy (NCBI): domain Eukaryota; kingdom Viridiplantae; phylum Streptophyta; class Magnoliopsida; order Asterales; family Campanulaceae; genus Campanula; species Campanula takesimana. The sequence continues at coordinate 980,179 of JAOWBW010000044.1, forward strand.
GGATTCTCTCCCTTGCTCAATTTACAGGATTTTGCCCGGGAAGGATTTCTTGGTGACTGAGTTTTGGCACCAAAAACACCTCTCTTTGACCTATAAAAACCTCTCTTTAGCTCCATTTTCAAGAACCGAAAAACCTTAGACCTTGGACCTTGGATCTTTTACTCAAAAATCTTACATTCTCAACAAAGAAGCCAAATTTCTTACCTTCAAGGCATTTCCAAAGGCATTCATCAAGAAGTGTTTGAAGTCTCTCGAAGACTAGGTAAAAACCATTTTCTTCCTCTTCTCGACTTCATCTCTTTTCTCTTTCTTTTTGTTTTATCAAAGTGCAATCACCCAAAACATTTTGGGACATGACTCTAATGATCACCTCATCTCATTGAGGTTGGTTAAGGAGTTATCTCCTACATTCCAAACTCCATTTTAAACCCCTTTTTATGATTTAAAGAAGAAGAAGAAGAACGTTTATCATTCATGTAGATTTTGATCAAGCAAGACCAACTTTAGTTGGGCGAGATGGGTGTTTCGGTACTTCCCATCTCGTAATCTAACCCCCGAACCTCAAAACAAAGAATCTCTGTTTTCGTAATCAAACTTAGGCTATTATAAATAGGTTTTTCTTATGTTCCTCAAAACATAGGTGGCGACTCTAAACAATCTAAAACAAGTTAGACATCCTAGGATAATTCACCGCTCTAGCCAAGTTGTGGTTTCCCGGGGTATCTACACCCCCTTTCTTTTATCTTTGTTTTTCCTTAACCCCCCCAGGAGGAAAGGATTAGTACTCGCTGATCACGAGGAGGACGCGAGTGTGGAAGTAACTTTTGGGAAGGTTGTTTCGGTTTGCATTATTTAAATGTATAACCTTTGGGATAGAGTCACCAAACTTTGACGTCATTAAGAATTGTGTATTTTGTAATTTTTGGGTATAAGCTTGTGGAGCTTATGCTAGTTGTGTTTTGTTGTTGTCAATCTTGAATTTATAAAACTTGTACTATCATCTTTTGGTATAAAATGGAATTTTTATCTTCAGTATTTTGGTATTTGTGTGCTAAGTCAACGTCCAGTTCGCGTGCCCTTGGCCCGTGGGGTCGGGGTCGCGACAGTTGGTATCAGAGCTATGGTTTAGCTCTAAGTTTAAGTATAGGTGGACTAGTATGACCTAGGAGGGTAGTTGTGTTCGGAGTGAGTAACGGTTGTTGTTTTATGCAGGCACTTATTCGAAATGGCCAGAAGAAGAAGTGGTGAAGGTAACGCCGAAACTTCAAATCAGAATGAAACAAGAGATGAAGCCCGTGCAATGTTTCAGGGTATGTTTGAGGCGGCCATGAAGGCTATTCATGACCAAGGGCCGAGAGTAGAGCAAGCACTACCACCCCGATACGGTTTGGAGCAATTCTTGAAACTAAAACCGGCGGAGTATAATGGGGAACCCGATGTGAAGAAGGCCGAGCTATGGATTGAATCAATGGAGAAAATTTACGATGTCTTTGGTTGCACTGGTGAGGATAAGGTCCAATTTGCGGCCTATAAGCTTGTGGGTACCGCCGAGCATTGGTGGAAAGAGATTAAAGCAAGTTGGGATGAGACTAATACACCGTATGCGTGGGAATTGTTTGTGCGTAAATTCAAAGAGCATTTTATTCCGGTAGTTGATCAGAACCAGAAGGAGATCGAGCTTCTCAATTTGGACTAAGGCTTGTTGTCCGTGGCTCAGTACTCAGCTAAGTTCACAGAATTAGCCAGGTACTGTGACTATCTTGTGAGGATGGAGGAGCAGAAAGCAATGAGGTTCATCCGAGGTTTGAAGACATCTATCCGGACGCAGCTTATAGCTCAGAGGATTCTGACATTCCAGGATGCCGTGGATCGTGCATATCTAATCAAGCAAGACATTGGGGAACATAAGAGGAAGACCGAGGTCGCGAACACGGGTAAGCAAGGAAGTCATACCAAATCACAACCCCATCAGCGTTCAGATAACCGAGGTAATTTGGGAGGACCATCTCAGTTTAAAGGACAACACGTACCAAGGAATTCGGGTACAACTCCGGGGAACCAAAATAGGGGGCTTTGCACCTATTGTCAGAGGGAAGGCCATTCAGAGGACCGGTGTTGAAAGAAGCAAGGAAAATGTACCAATTGTGGTCAGTTGGGGCACTTTGCTAGAGATTGTCCGAGGAACAGAGGTCAACCATCGGGGGTAGGAGCTGGTGCTCCACAGGGCCAGAAGAGAGATGCAACGGGAAAGCCCAAGGTCCAAGGAAGGGTATTTGCCATGAATCAACAACAAGCTACCGATGATCCTTCCGTTATTGGAGGTATTGTTTCTGTGTCTAATGTGAGCGCTCGTGCGTTAGTAGATCCAGGATCATCGCATTCTTACATATCTGTGCAATTTGCTTCTTTGCTAAATGCTGCATTTGAGTCTTTACCTTATGTGCTAGAGGTGTCGACCCCTATAGGAGAATGTTTGGTACCCGATAGAGTATTTCGTGCTTGTGATGTGCTTATATGTGGTCGTGTCTTGTGTGCGGACTTGGTAGTCCTTCCGATTCAAGACTTTGATGTTATTTTGGGTATGGATTGGTTGAGCAAGTTTTATGCTTCTGTTGATTGTCGTAAGAAAGTCGTTACTTTTTCTATTCCCAATGTGCCTAAGTTTATTTTTGAGGCTAGTCTTTTGAGTAGAAAAATTCGTTTAATTTCTTATGTGAAAGCGAGAAAATTATTGCATCGTGGTTGTGAGGGTTACTTGGCTAGTGTGCTTGATACCAAGAAAGAATCACTCGGTTTGGAAAGTGTTCGAGTGGTTAGAGAATTTCCTGATGTTTTCTCGTCCGAGTACGATATGCCGCCCGATCGAGAGATATAGTTCTGTATAGATCTTCTACCAGGTAAAGCTCTGATTTCGAAAGCACCTTATAGAATGGCCCCGGCAGAGTTGAAAGAATTGAAGGTTCAGTTGCAGGAGTTGCTTGATAGAGGGTTTATTCGACCTAGTGTTTCCCCGTGGGGAGCACCGGTTTTGTTTGTGAGAAAGAAAGACGGTTCGTTGAGGTTGTGTATTGATTACCGAAAGTTGAATCAGGTAACAGTGAAGAACAAATATCCTCTACCGCATATTGATGATTTATTCGATCAACTTCAAGGGTCAGTAGTATTTTCTAAACTTGATTTGAGGAGTGGGTACCATCAACTGAAGATTCGATCGGATGATATTCCGAAGACTTCTTTTCGCACTCGTTATGGTCATTATGAATTCTTGGTTATGCCGTTTGGGTTGACTAATGCACCGGACGTGTTTATGGATTTGATGAACCGAATCTTCCATCCTTATCTTGACTCGTTTGTAGTGGTTTTCATCGATGATATTATTGTCTATTCTAAATCTCGAGAGGAGCACGAGCAACATCTGAGGATAGTTTTATCAGTTCTTGCAAAGGAACAGTTGTTCGCGAAGTTTAGTAAGTGTGAATTTTGGCTCGAGAAAGTTTTATTTCTGGGGCATGTTATTTCTAAAGATGGGATTTCTGTGGATCCTTTGAAGATAGAAGCTATTGTTGATTGGAAGAAACCCGAGACAGTGACTGAGATCAGAAGTTTTCTGGGGTTAGCCGGATACTACAGGAGGTTTATAGAAGGGTTTTCACGGATTGCTACACCGATGACTCAGTTGACCCGAAAGAATGTTCCGTTTGTGTGGACTGAAAAATGTAATAACAGTTTTGAGGAATTGAAGAAGAGGTTGATTACTGCACCGATTCTTGCATTACCGAATGGGAACGACGACTTGGTGATTTATAGTGATGCATCGAAGGAAGGCTTGGGTTGTGTTTTAATGCAGAATGGGAAAGTGATCGCGTATGCTTCGAGGAAGTTGAGTCCGAGTGAACAAAATTATCCTACTCATGATATGGAATTGGCAGCTATCGTGTTTGCTCTTCAGAAGTGGAAGCACTACCTTTACGGAGCGAAATTTGAGATTTTCACGGATCACAAGAGTTTGAAGTATCTTTTCTCTCAGAAGGAACTTAATAACCGACAGCGTTGATGGATGGAACTTTTGAAGGACTATGATTGTAAGATATCCTATCACCCAGGGAAAGCAAATGTTGTAGCCGATGCGATTAGTAGAAAATCTTATGTGGCTTCGATGATGGTTCGAGAGTGGAAAATGCTTGAGGATGTTCGAGATTGGTGCCCTCGTGAATCGATACATGGGGCTATTTTTGCGAATATTAGGGTATCTCCGACCCTAATTCAAAGAATAAAGGAAGCTCAGAAAGAAGATCCCGAGTTAGTGAAAATAATGGGTAAAATGAAAGAGAAGAACTTCGAGGATTTTTCTATTAGTCCGGTTGGAGTATTGACTTTTTGTGGACGTTTGTGTGTACCCGACGTAGATGCAATAAAGAGGCAAGTTTTAGATGAGGGTCATAAATTGAGATATACTATTCATCCGGGTAGTACGAAGATGTACCAAGATCTGAAACAATAATTTTGGTGGAACAACATGAAGAGAGAAATAGCTGAGTATGTATCGAAGTATTTAACTTATCAGCAAGTCAAAACCGAGTATCAGAGACCCGCAGGACTACTTCATCCATTAGAGATTCCGGAGTAGAAATGGGAACATGTGACTATGGATTTTGTCACAGGGCTACCTCGTACCCGTAGAAAGTTTGACGGTGTTTGGGTAATCGTGGATAGACTGACCAAGACTGCTCATTTCTTACCGATTGATATCAGATACTCGATGGAGAAACTTGCGACCGTTTATATGAATGAGGTTGTGAGATTGCATGGGGTTCCGGTTAGCATTGTGTCGGATCGTGATCCGAGGTTTACTTCTAGATTTTGGAAAGCGTTACAGGAAGCTTTGGGTACCGATTTGAGATTCAGTACAGCTTTTCACCCTCAGACTGACGGTCAATCCGAGAGGACTATTTAGATTTTAGAGGATATGTTGCGAGCTTGTTCGATAGACTTTTCTGATTCTTGGGATGTTCATTTACCTCTAATGGAGTTTTCTTATAATAACAGTTATCAGGCTAGTATTGAGATGGCTCCTTACGAGGCTTTATATGGGAGAAAGTGTAGATCGCCTATCTGTTGGGATGAAATCGGGGAAGCAAAGATATGGGGTATCGATTTGGTTCAGAATTCAGTTGAGAAAGTCAAAGTTATTCGGGATCGATTGAAGACAGCCCAGAGTCGACATAAGAGCTATACGGACCACCGAAGACGTAATCTTAATTTTTAGACCGGAGATTTTGTGTTCTTCAAGGTGTCTCCGAAGGTTGGTATTTGAAGGTTTGGGAAGAAAGGTAAATTGGCTCCGAGATTTATTGGACCGTTCGAGATTTTGGAAAAAGTGGGACTTCTTGCTTATCGACTCGCATTGCCATCTTCTCTTGACCGATTGCATAATTTTTTCCATGTTTCTATGCTTCGGAAGTATTTACATTATCCATCTCACGTGTTACCGAGGGTACCCGAGGATATAGAGCCTGACATGTCATATGAGGAACGACCGGTTCGGATTCTTGATGCTAAAGTCCAAGAATTGAGGAATAAGAGCATAGATTTGGTTAGGGTTCTATGGAGGAATCACAATGTCGAATTTTCGACGTGGGAGCTTCAAGGAGAGATGGAACGGAAATATCCGTGGCTTTTTGTTTCGGGTAAGTACCTTTAAAATTCGGGTCGAATTTTCTTTAAGGAGGAGAATGTCACGACCCAAAAACCCGTATCTATTTTATTATTAAATAATTAATTATTTATTTATTTATTTGATTATTTATTTATGTGCGCATTTTATATCTCATAATATTAATTTGTGTCTAGCATTATTTGGTTGATATTGTGTTAAGTGGGTTGTAGGGAATTATTGGTTAGAGGGGTTATTTGGGTTATGTGTTAGTAGGGCATGAGGGGACCTAAGTGTAAGTTTTTAAAATTTGATTAACTACTCCCTCCCTACTCTTCCTTCTCCCTCACTCTCATCTTCACCCTACTCTCATCTCCCTGTATATCTCTCTCTCTCTCTCTTCCATGAAAAAAGGTAAGAAAATTCCCCTCCTTCTTCCTTCATTTTGTTCATCTTCCTCTCATTTTTTCTTAGTGCTCATTTTATGAAATGTGTTTAGATCGTCGATAGGATCGTGTAGAGCCAAAAATATTCGAATTCCGTCATCTTTCATAAATTCAGGTAAGTTGCTTTTCCCCCATTTTTATGCTAAAATGTTCATCTTTAGTTTATGTAATGCTTTAGTTCATATATATGTCTTTTTGGTTGAGTTTGGGATTTATTTGTATTTTTGTTCATCTTTTGTGATTTTTGAGAATGTTGGGATCAAATCTTGGTTTTGGTTGTTAATGATGTTATATGAGTTATTTTAGACCAATAAGTTGTTCTAGTACCTTATTATACTTGTTAGATGTGTTGGATTTTGGTTTGGTTTTGGTTGGGGTTGAGTTTTGGATGAAACCCAGGTAAACTTGCCGAATTCCGGCAGTCAGGGCTCGTGGGCGACCGCCCATGATTGGTTTCGGCGACCGCCCATGAGATCAGTTCGTCCTGAATGTTGGAGTTAGGGTTTTTGGGCGACCGCCCATTAATGGGTTGGGCGACCGCCCATGGAGTCAGTCTGATGGGTTGTGGGCTAGTGGTTTTGGGCGACCGCCCGGGCTGGTTATGGGCGACCGCCCATAGCAGCTGATCTGAGTATCTTTGTTTTTAATTGTTTTCGAAATCAAGCTTAGTCTAGGCTCGGGTACGACTCTAATTAATTTAATTTGACATTGTGGGATACTCTAGTGTTGAAAATGGTTCCTTCGTGAACAAATGTGTTATGGAATTTGATTAATTATTATTTGGAAATGGTTGAGCACTTTATTATGTGTGATCGGTTTTATTTCATCTTCTTGGTGATTTATTTGGAATGGTTCCCTACTTTGGAATCATGAGTTGTTTATTTAAGCTAGTATTTATTACTTGGCATTTATTAGAAAGTCCAGCTGGTATATGTGGTTGTGTCGGGCGATGGGAATATTATAATGGCTCCGAGCCAAGTCCATTATAATGTGTAGATACCCCGGGGAACCACGGCTTGGCTAGAGCGGTGAATTATCCTAGGATGTCTAACTTGTTTTAGATTGTTTAGAGTCGCCACCTATGTTTTTAAAGGAACATAAGAAAAACCTAGAAATAACCTAATTTATGTACAAAACCAGAGATTCGGGAGAGAAGGGTTCGGGGGTTAGGTGATGGAGTGGGAAGTACTTAAACACCCACTCCGCCCCGCTTACGCGGGTCTTGCTACTATTGGTGTTCTAATATTTCATGTCCTTCAATTAATTAAATATAAATGTGCTAAGAATTGTGATGAGAAGAAAAGAGGAAATAAAAGGGAAATAAAATAGAATTGTTTTATTTATTTAATGATAAAGATTACATGTAACAAGTAATGTTAAAGAATTACATTAAGAGATGAAGAGAAATTAACATGGTGAATTAAAGTTAAGATTAAAATGTAGGGAGATAACTTTAACTAACTTCAATATGTGAAGTAGTCATGTTGGTCATGTCCCATTAATGGGGATTGCATACATCAAGAAGAAGAAAACAAAGGAAGAAAATGGAGTTGTACCTTGAGAAAGAGGACTTGGAACCTTGACTTGAAAGTGTTATTGTTGTGATGAAATTGTTGTAGAACAATTTGTGTAGAGTCTTGTTACTAAGAACTCTTGTTGGGAGAATTTGTGTATAGTGTAGTTGGTGAATCAAGGTTGGAGTCCCCTTCTAAAGTAGAAGATGATGGTTTTTATAGGTAAAAAAGAGAGGGAAATGATGGAGGGAAATTGGTCATTCATGTGAAATGGAATGGGCCAATCACAAATAAGATAAATGAATAAAAAAAAAGTAAAAGAAATAAAAGAAATCAAATAATAAATGAAAGAAATATTAGTTTTTTGGGAAAAGGCTTAGAATTTGAGATTGGGAGTTAATGAGAAAAGGGGGGATGAATGTGGATGTAAAAAGGTGGTTTTTGTGATCAAGAAAAGATGTTTGTAAATAAGAAAAGGGAGGGAAATAAGGTGCAATCCGTTACTGCCAAAGTGGGAAGCGCGCGGGTCCGGCTTTTGGGGCGGGACGCGCGCGCGGCTCACTGGCAGTGACGGAAGCGCCCGCGGGGGAAAAATGACAGAATGACAGAATGACCCTAAAAGTTAACTCTGTTATGCAGTTTAGTCCAAAACTAACGGAATCAGTTAGGAACTTAACCGAAGTAACAGAAATCAACAAAAATAAGTTAAATAAAAATACTTTGTATGCAATCGGGGTGAGAGGTCTAAGGCGGGGTGTCTACAGAGCCCCTCGGCGACGTGGATTGCAAAGCAAAACGCGTCGACGAAAGTAAAAACACCCGCCGAGGACATCGACAAAGAAAAAGAAAGAAAAAAAATCAAAGACTCGATGAAAGCAGTAATTTGAAATTGCTAGAGATAGGGGTGCGCTCCCTGTGTGAGCGTCTATTGCTGGAGTGTTGTATTGGAGCTCATGGGAGCTTGTCTCGATAAGGACCGAGTTGTTGAGTTGGGGCTCATGGGAGCTTGTCTCGATATGGACCGAGTTGCCGACTTGGAGCTCATGGGAGCTTGTCTCGATATGGACCGAGTTGCCGACTTGGAGCTCATGGGAGCTTGTCTCGATATGGATCGAGTTGCCGACTTGGAGCTCATGGGAGCTTGTCTCGATATGGACCGAGTTGCCGACTTGGAGCTCATGGGAGCTTGTCTCGATATGGACCGAGTTGCCGACTTGGAGCTCATGGGAGCTTGTCTCGATATGGACCGAGTGGCCGACTTGGAGCTCATGGGAGCTTGTCTCGATATGGACCGAGTTGCCGACTTGGAGCTCATGGGAGCTTGTCTCGATATAGACCGAGTTGCCGACTTGGAGCTCATGGGAGCTTATGTTGTTGACTTTGTGGGGTGTGGGCACGGTTGACCACTTTCTGGTGGGGATGAAGTGCCTTGAGTAGCGGATGCTGTTGACATCGTGGTGGTACCTGTTATGTGTGTGCTTGACAGGTATATGTGTTCTTGCAAGAAGATGCATGAAGTGTGAGATGAAGAGAGAGAAATTGTGCTCGTGGTGTGATGGGATTTTGGAACACTCTTGCAATGAGAGAGAAGTAAGAATGTAGAGAGGGATCTTGTGTGCGGTGTGATTTTGAGGAAAGCATTGGATGTATTCATACCTTCGCTTACCACTGCCGCTTGAGTGGAGATGGATTCTTGATGTCCGCGGAGGATGCTTTGATGGAGAATGTCCATTCTTTAGATGTTGATGAGAGAATGCCCTTGATGTTGGGTTGGCGAGATGGTACTCTGGATGATGGGTTGGTCGTGCCAAAGGCTGCCTACGTACCCCTTGAAGGGAATCAGACCAGTGTAGTTCAAGGATGATGGAGAACTCTGGGGAAGAAGCTATGGATCAAGGCAAAGTAAAGCACATACTTTTGCACATAGAAGGAGAAAAAGAATTTTTTTTTCTTTTTTTTTTTTTTTTTTTTTTTTTTTTAGATTAGAAGGGAAAGAATATGCACACATGTGAGGAAAAGATTTTTTTTTTTTTTTTTTTTTTTTTTTTTTTTAGTTCGTGGGTGAACCATTTTAACCATTATGTGCTTGTGAAGCCAAACCAAGATCAAGTCGTGTTCAATCGAAGTCCGGATTGCCTTGTTGAATTCTGTCGTTGTTGTTGTGGTGTCCAACGAAATTGATGTCTAGGCCCAAGAGATTTGTCTATTATGGGGCTCCAAAAGGCATTTGATGCCGAGATAAGGGGTTGCTGATTGTAAAGCTCTTAGAATGCCTTTGATGCCAAACTTTGAGTGGCTTGCATAGCCCCAAGATAAATCAGCTCTTGGCCCATTCGAGTAAATCGCCCTTTGTTGTTGTAGTGAGCAAGCCCCAAGAGGAGATCGTTGATGCCAAGCTTTGAGAGATTGCAAAGCCCCAAGTGTCGTGGGCTTGTAGATGGCGGGATGTGAAGACCGTTCATTGTAAAGCCCCAAATTATCTCGTGTTTGGCTCGGCATTGAGAGCGGATGTACCGTTTGGTAGAATTCTTGATAGAGATTTCCTTCTTGCTCTTACTGGGGAGATGAATGGCCTCATTGTGGTCGATACCCAAATGGCTGAGGGCTTATGTCAAAGGATGCAGTAATGTCTTACGGTGCCGTCGAGGTCGCGGAGGATAAGGTCTTGGCGTGATAAAGTCTCAAATGAGTATGCTTGCTTGACTCTTCTTGAGTTGAACTAATGACGGATCTTCGGATGCAACTAGTGCTGTGGCCCAACTTTATCTGAGCTGCACCTTGCGCTTTTGATCTTGGAGAAGGGGGTGCTGAATTGCAGAAACATTGGGATTGGCCGTGGCATTTCCCGCTATAACCCTGTTTTGATTAGAGTTTAGCATATTGAATCTTTTTCCTTTTCTCTAAGACTTCCTTCAAAATCTCGCTGTGAGTTCTAACAAAAATCATCAACTTCATTCATAATATCGGAGTCTTCATTTAAAACCAAGAGGCCTTTGACTTGAAGTGTTTAGAGACGCTTTGAAGCTTGATCCCTTTCATGGAGACTACTCCCAAATTGCGTTGCTCGAGTATTGTTGCCCAAAAGACTGTCGGTCGCGAAGCCCCAATATCGCCCTTTGCTTGAATTATTGTAATGCCGTAGCCCAAAAGATTGTAGATTGAGAAGCCCGTTGAGACCTTCGGTGCCGAATTGAGGAAGCTTCCAATGTTGCACATGACTTGGCTGGGGATACTTCTGGGGAGTTAATTGCTCTTTGCCGGGGGAGCCTTTAAGACTTGACCGTAGCCCCTAGAGTGCCATCATTGATTGTGAGAAAGGTCCACTCTTGATTGGGGAAACGAGAACGGGTACACATGACAAGAGTGTTTTTTTTTTGACATCCCTTTTGGGAGACTTTGAGGATAGTCTCACACATCTTTCTCGAACATAGCCTCTAGGGCGTATTGATTGTCAAGTGAAGCAAAAGAAGTTCTTGTCCTTGAGTCACATAGCCCCTAGGGCGTCACCATTTGTTGAGTAAAGCAAGAGTGACTCATCCTCGTGCGAGGGAACAAACATGAGAGGACATGGCAAGAGCTACTCCATTTCTCGGGAGCCTTTCGGCGTACATTAGAAGCACATACTTGAAGAAGCTTTGAAAACTGAGACACATGTTGTTGCTATTTGTTGCCCAAGCCAATTGACTAGCTAGGGATTATTTGTGCAACCTCGTGCCCTTTTATGATAGGCTCGTTCTCGGATGGGTCTTGGCTACCATGGGCCTTCTTTTCATGAACCCAAAAATGCACACTACTGGAGAATGATGCCGATAACCCAAGACAACCTTTGACGGTGCTATATCTTGTCGAGCCTTTTGCAATCCCAAAGTTGACTCGGTGGGGAATTGACTTGCTGAGGAGATTCAATGTAGAACTTGTCTTCTTTAGAGGCCGGGGATCTCCATTTCTCTTTCCCTTCTCTCTCTCACTCTCTCATTTTTTTTATGACGCACCCTGTTTTTTGCCTAGACCGCCCTTTCGGGTTTTCAATCTAGCGGGCATCTCTTTTGCGTCTTCATTTTTGACTCGATTAATGAGGAAGTGTGTATTGACTCTAGCTGAGGAGATAAGACATGTGATTTTGCGGTGGAGACCTCTTGTCACTAAAGGTGAGTGACATTGACTTGACTAGGGAAGTGTCTCTAGTATTGACATGTATTTTTTATTGAACTGAATGACTCGCGAAGGCAAGTAAGTCATTAAGAGAGAAGAGAAGGAAAGCCCCAATTTGATTGCAAGAAATTGGGAGTATGCAGAAAGAATAGAAGTCCCTAGACTCGACAAGGATCGCGAAATGATTCCAAATCTAAGAAAGTTGTTCAATCTTTTTGGTGATTAATTCATTGGCAAATGAATCGTACAAAGATGTCTTGACAAGTTCGAGATGAAGGCCGATCACCATAACGCACTAGGGCTAAACATATCTTCTTTCTTGCATGAGACCGGACCCGCAGGTTGCCTACGTTCCTCCAGTGTAGAGGCTCAGGTCACCATAGTTCTTGTGAATTCTCCATTCTTCGGGATGGAATTGTTGCTTCGTCGTGTAGCTTCGTCCTTCATCGGTGGAATGATGTTGATCTTGTACTTCTTTGATTGATGGGGATTTTTTTTTTTTTTTTTTTTTTTTTATGCTCTAACTTTTGCCTAGGTTGATTTGATGGTTTCAACCTAGCGAGCTCTTTTTTTTTTTTTTTTTTTTTTTTTAATCCCCCTTTGAAAACTTTGCTTGACTTCTTCATGATTGTTGCTCCACCTTGTTTGTCTTGGCTTCGTCATTGATGTTGGCGTCGATGTTTAGCCCCTAGGCGTTCAAGTGATGGCCTTGTTCTAAAACTTGTTTAGACATCTTTTCATCATTTTGCCAAGAATTAGATTGAACAACTTGGAAGAGTGTATAAGGACAAGAACGACTTTTATTTGATAAGAAGACTCGACACTTAACATGGGACGAGAGAAAACATTAATGCACACAAAAGAGGACTTTTGACTCTTTTTTTTTTTTTTTTCCTACTACTAGGTAGAGAAAGAGAAACGGAGATTGTTGTCGTCATCCCCCATGTCGTTGTAGCCTTCCATGTCACTACATTCTTCCATGTCATTGCTTGGGAACCCTTTGTCGTTGAAGCTTGTGTCATAGGAGGACTCGGCCACTTCTCGGAGCAAATTGTCAATTCTAAACCCTGCATCATACATGCTTGAAAAATCGGAGTGAAAAGCCCCACTAAGATGAGCGCGGTAGTCCATTTTCAAACATTTCAAGAAGATGTCCATTTGTTCCTTCTCGGAAGGCCTATCAACCATCTCGGCTAGCTTGTCGTTCCAACGGCGATAGAAGCCCCCAAATGATTCATCACCCATTTGCACGGTGCTCTCTAATTCTTTCTTGGTGGGACCGAACATGGAGTTGCCTTGGTATTGTGACTTGAAGGCAAGCATAGCGGCATCCCAATTGAGGCGGGTGGAAATCGGAAGACCCATGTACCAATCTTTTGCGACCCCATCGAGAGTAAGCGGGAAGCATTGTGCCATTATTTGAGGAGACACTTTCTTTGGTAGCATGGACCAAATGTAGGAGTCGACATGAGCGTTGGGGCAAGAGTTGCCTTTGAACTTGCCAATAACGGGCATCTTGAAATTTTCGGGAAGAGCCTCCATTGTGTTCATGAGGAGAGAAGCTTGATGAAGATCGGTGTTTGGGCCCTTGTGCAAATTTAGCCCACTAAGCCTTTGGTCAATGTAGGACATGAGAGTGTTGACCAAACCGGTATTGATGCCTTGGACCTTTATTTCATTCGTGAGCCCCTTCAATTGGTCCTCGAGTTTGGATACTTCTCTTTTATGGGCCATTTCTATATGCTCGTAACGGGCTCGCCATATATCATCCTTGCGGCGAACATCCTCGGCTAGTGTATCAATTTGCCCTTTCAATACTTTCACCATGCAGAATAACCCTTCGTTGGGCACGGGAATGCCGCCGTTGTTGCCGTTTGAAGCCATTGGACCTATTGAGAGAACACGGTCGATCTTAGGATGGCCCCACAAACACCTTTTGAGTGAAATGATTTCACCCATAAACAAGAAAAGACTCAACCACATAAGAAAATGACTCTTTTTTTTTATTATTTACAAAAGTCGGAAGGACATGGTCCTTTTTGGGGTTTCTAGAAAAATAGTGGAATCGTCACACTAGTATATAGACCTTCTCGCGGTCCCATATACTCATCGGATTCCACCACGCTTGTGAATCCTACATGTGTCGGGATTAAACTAAATTAATGTAGTAAAGCATACATGCGGGGACGGATTTTTATTTTCGTCCATAATAACCACTTTTGGGGACGGAGTTTTATTTCGTCCATTGCAACAAGTTGGCATGTATGATTTGAAGACATTAGTTTAGGGAAATCTCGGCACATGGAAACCGACTTGAGTCACGGAGTGTTAGACCCTAACTAGAATTGTGTGGTTTGTGCTCGGCTTGAATATGAGGCTCAAAGGTCACCCCCGGCATGTAGTCATGAACTACGCCACGGGCTGAGGTTTACCGCTTCGAAAGAGCCAAGGTCGAGTGGAGCTTGAAACTTTCTAGGACGGGCCTCGACGGGTTTGGGGTTGGACTTGTGCGACTCGATAGTGAGCAGTTGATAGGAATATGTGCATGTAGTGTGAGGTCTAACATGTGACAAAACATTTTTTTTTTTTTTTTATTTTTTCAAAAGAAATAAATAAAAAAACAAATAAGCACATAATTACAACTTTCGAATCACCCGTGTGACCGATAAAAATAAACAGAAAGTAAAAGAAATTGTATGTAGGCCTGGTGCCCACACACTGTCATTCTACTCTGTTCTGCTTTCTGTGCACTGTTCTGTTTCTGGAAAATTTCCCAGAAGCGCGCGCCTCAGGGAAGTGATGTGGGAAGCGCGCACATTGCGCAATGAATATGGGAGGCGCGCGCATCTGGGGTACCTGTCAGAATGTTAGAAGAAACTGCGGACTCAGGGGATTGCCCTGGTCCCAAATTATGTAACTTTCCCCTGCAGAAACTTGTTAGCACAGAAATATGAAATTGAAGGACAAGAAAGGAGGCGGGCGATTCTGGTAATTGGGGTCGGACGCGCGCGCTTTAGGCCAAGAAGGCCAGAGGCGCGCGCTTCCCACCCTTTTTACCAGAATGCCCAGAAAATAAAATAAAAGAACACCAAAATGAAAAACGCAAGTTTAACCCTCTAAATCGTCCCCAGCGGAGTCGCCACTGTAGATACCCCGGGGAACCACGGCTTGGATAGAGCGGTGAATTATCCTAGGATGTCTAACTTGTTTTAGATTGTTTAGAGTCGCCACCTATGTTTTTAAAGGAACATAAGAAAAACCTAGAAATAGCCTAATTTATGTACAAAACCAGAGATTCGGGAGAGAAGGGTTCGGGGGTTAGGTGACGGAGTGGGAAGTACTTAAACACCCACTCCGCCCCGCTTACGCGGGTCTTGCTACTATTGGTGTTCTAATATTTACATGTCCTTCAATTAATTAAATATAAATGTGCTAAGAATTGTGATGAGAAGAAAAGAGGAAATAAAAGGAAAATAAAATAGAATTGTTTTATTTATTTAATGATAAAGATTACATGTAACAAGTAATGTTAAAGAATTACATTAAGAGATGAAGAGAAATTAACATGGTGAATTAAAGTTAAGATTAAAATGTAGGGAGATAATTTTAACTAACTTCAATATGTGAAGTAGTCATGTTGGTCATGTCCCATTAATGGGGATTGCATACATCAAGAAGAAGAAAACAAAGGAAGAAAATGGAGTTGTACCTTGAGAAAGAGGACTTGGAACCTTGACTTGAAAGTGTTATTGTTGTGATGAAATTGTTGTAGAACAATTTGTGTAGAGTCTTGTTACTAAGAACTCTTGTTGGGAGAATTTGTGTATAGTGTAGTTGGTGAATCAAGGTTGGAGTCCCCTTCTAAAGTAGAAGATGATGGTTTTTATAGGTAAAAAAGAGAGGGAAATGATGGAGGGAAATTGGCCATCCATGTGAAATGGAATGGGCCAATCACAAATAAGATAAATGAATAAAAAAAAAGTAAAAGAAATAAAAGAAATCAAATAATAAATGAAAGAAATATTAGTTTTTTGGGAAAGGCTTAGAATTTGGGATTGAGAGTTAATGAGAAAAGGGGGGATGAATGTGGATGTAAAAAGGTGGTTTTTGTGATCAAGAAAAGATGTTTGTAAATAAAAAAAGGGAGGGAAATAAGGTGCAATCCGTTACTGCCAAAGTGGGAAGCGCGCGGGTCCGGCTTTTGGGGCGGGACGCGCGCGCGGCTCACTGGCAGTGACGGAAGCGCCCGCGGGGGAAAAATGACAGAATGACCCTAAAAGTTAACTCTGTTATGCAGTTTAGTCCAAAACTAACGGAATCAGTTAGGAACTTAACCGAAGTAACAGAAATCAACAAAAATAAGTTAAATAAAAATACTTTGTATGCAATCGGGGTGAGAGGTCCAAGGCGGGGTGTCTACATAATGTGACCATTGTTTTGCCCTTATTTTCCTCTTCCAGATTAGCCTTGGTTGAGATGAGATAGCTCCCTTTGGTGAGTATCTAGCTAGTTGGTTTTGGGTATGACTTTGTGTCATTTCCCCTGTCCTTTGTGACATGTTACATTGGTTCTTGGTTCCGGTACCGGGGTTCTCTCTTCAGCTTTTATGCTACCATGAAGATGTTGATTGGTTGATTGTTGAAGCTGCGCAGCGATCCTTTATTTGGTTCTATCAGTTGGGAAACCTTGGCTAATATCCTTTGTTATTTGTTTATTTCCGCTGCTATCTGTTAACTGCTATTGCTATGTGCTATATGTGATTTATTATTGTTTATTGCATTATAGCATGTCATGTAGTTGCATTAGTAACTTGTTGAGATTTATCTCACCCCCTTTCTTTTATCTTTGTTTTTCCTTAACCCCCCCCCCCCAGGAGGAAAGGATTAGTACTCACTGATCAGAGGAGGACGTCGAGTGTAGAAGTAACTTTTGGGAAGGTTGTTTTGGTTTGCATTATTTAAATGTATAACCTTTGGGATAGAGTCACCAAACTTTGACGTCATTAAGAATTGTGTATTTTGTAATTTTTGGGTATAAGCTTGTGGAGCTTATGCTAGTTGTGTTTTGTTGTTGTCAAGCTTGAATTTATAAAACTTGTAATATCATCTTTTGGTATAAAATGGAATTTTTATCTTCAGTATTTTGGTATTTGTGTGCTAAGTCGACGTCCAGTTCGCGTGCCCTTGGCCCGCGGGGTCGGGGTCGCGACAATACTAAAAATATAAAAATTGGTCTATCTATGGCAATCTCTCGATACTCCTAAATATCTATTTCTTCCTTAACTTAGTAGGGGCTTGACCATGACCCGCCTTGTCATCCCTCTTCCTCTTGAACCAAGGTATCTCGAAACCGGGAGGAACATCAAGATGACTGAACACCGAGGGAGTCATTCTCGTAAACACATGAGGCCTATCCAGAGCTTGGAATTTACCGGGAAGTCCGTTTGCTCTCTTCCCTCCCTCGTGTGTATGGAGAAGGGCTTAAAATGAAGCTTTTTTCAAGCTGTTTAAGCCACTCCCCCATACAATCACACGGTATGGAGCCACGTCGGTCGGTATAGTATAGCGGGGATACAGCAACATGGCCGACTGTATCAGTCCCTTTTGCCGTGCGCCTATCTTTCAGGTACGCCTCGGCTTTGTTGGAACTACAATAGCCTTCTTGTCACCCCTATTCCGCTACCGCATGAGGGGGCTCATGAAGTCGGTATGCCCGGCTCCGTCTTTCGATCAGGAAGTGCAGCCTCGGCTCATAAGTCCGCTGCTGTCTTTTCCGGAGAGTCTGCGTTTTAACCGGAATCTACGGAAGTTGGAGTGTTTCTATTGTCATCTATGAAATTTACAATTAGACGGGAACAGAGGGAGGGAAGACAAGTGAGCGTTAGCGAACGATAAGGTCAATTAATCGGACCACAATCCCAAGTGAGCGCTAGCGAACGATTGTCTGGGGTAAGAGAATAAAAGATAAACCCGGTACAAGTGAGCGTTAGCGAACTCCAGAAAGTCTTGAATGGCATCTACTCTGACATTAGAAGGATCCTTCTTAGTTCCCCTCTTCCTCAAATTCAAGCTAGGCTCAAATTGGTCCCCCAACAGAGAGCGACGGATCCCATCAATACCCTCGACATTGGGACGGAGTTCCGAGAGAAACCAATTCAAGTATTTATCCGACAAATAGATGCTCCCTCCATCATGACGAAGATTGGTCCAACGATCTATAGTGGTGCCTTTCCCCCAAGTGCGAGCCAAGCTCGTAGAGAACTCCGAGTCCATGAAAGAAATGTCTCGAGGCTGTCCCCCTGACAAGAAAGTGTCATGCTGTTGACTGAATTGTCGCATTACCCTCCGAGAAAAATAAAAAAAGAGGAGTCCCTCAAACCCGGAAGGATGACCCTATCGTACCCAAGGGTTTTAGCTATGAACCTCCTCACCTTCCAAAAGGATGGGCACCAAGCGATATCATTGGTCTCCGCTTTAGCAAAAAGATGAGCCCACTCCTCAATGCTGAGACTCCACCTATGGAAAGTATAAGGTGAATACTCGATCGGAGAGTCCAACAATTTGAAGTGTTCTCTAAGACAAATGGTCAACAATAATGGACTTCCCCGAGTCATAGAGCCGGTTTGGTGTAACTCATCAAGACCATGAAGAGTCTCCCCCAAGATGAGAGGGATTATGTTGAAGGCCCGTCCTCTAGCTTGCAGAACGATATCCACGAGCTCCATGTCCGCCATGCCACACTTTCTCATGAAAAGCACGCTTCGAAATAAGCACAATGCCAGGAGACAACACTGGGAATCCACATCGTGACCGCGAGTCACCCGACTTTTAAATCTCCTAGGCAAAGCGTGGAGATCGACATAGCGGTTATGAATGTAACTCTGCGCCTCGGGAAGGCCAATACTCAATAAGTCCCTAAGAGACTCCGCCGGTACCTTGTCACAATTAGGAACCGCAATCACCCTGGTCAACGGCATATCCAAGATAGCCCCCATCTCCTCTACGGTAGGGACCATCTCGCTAAGTGAAAAGTTGAAGAGGTGAGTCGATGGATCCCAGAAGCGTGCAACTCCCTTTAAGAGGTCCCATTCCATCTTTAGATTCTTCAAGGTGAAAAGGATCTTAAACCCGAACATCTCCACAAATCTCTCTTGGCGAGGTTTATTGAATGAACGAAAGAACGTTGCTAAATCACCCTTGTAGCATTCCACTAACTCTAAGTCCAAGGTGTTGGGTTTCGGAGTAACATGCGCAGCGGAATTAAGCATTTAAAATTTAATGAAACCCAAAGCCCATAGATCCATTCATATGATTAAGTCAAATATAATATGATGAATACTAGAATACTAACCCTTGATACCTTTGATTTTTGCAACCTTGAATTCGATGGAGGCTTGAAACCTTAATCATGAACATAGTAAGAATCACGAACTTTGAAGATGATAAGTTTTACCCTCTAGCGGTATCCACACCATGAACGAATATCAAGAACACTTGATCTTGGTTGCTAGACCAAAATTGTGAAACACGTTTTCACAATTAATATGAACTATATGGAATTTTATTTGTGTATTATTTTGTTCTTCAATCTAGGATGTCTTAGAACAAAATAAAACCTCTCTCAAACTCTTTGAGATTTTCACAAAAGCATTAGCTTTTATTCTGGCCGAATTTTGCTATTTATATACAAGTTACACCTATTCCAAATAGGAAACTTGTGTCTAAACCCGTCCAAAATTCTTTTCCAAATCAAATCAGGAAACCAGTCCCGACATGGTGTGTGGCCGCCCAAAACATCCTGTGCGGCCGCACATCTATCTGGAAGGTTCTGGTACATTTTGAGCCAAGTTGTACGGCTGCCCAAACCCTTTTGTGCGGTCGCACACCTGCCCCAGATTTCCCTAATTTCCAAATTTCTCCAAAGTCCTTCGACTCAATATTCTGATATAGTCTTTATTTAAGATTAGTTCTATTGTGTGTGACCCTCTAGGATTATACTAAGTTGGCAATGGGTTCAAACATGAAACCATAAGATATGATTAGGTTCTAGCAAACCGTCATACCTACCCAAATAGTATAACTAGATACAAGTTCGCATTCCTTTAGAACATGTCATAATCCCTTTGTCCACGATATCATTAAACACAAGTCATGGTCAATAAGTCAACTTGTATTGTTCAATACTTTCTCGATTCCGAATATGTTGATAATCCAAATGACATTGATCCAATCAATCCATTTGAGTTTGGCCAAACATTTCACCAAGATCATTCCTTCGAAGGGCCCAAGCTTGACATCTCTCCAAAGAGGGACAAATCCAATTAGCTTATTATTCTTCCCTACGTGAATCCGATTATGCCAATTATACCCTTTATAACTACCGTGTTAAAGCAGCGTTTGAATATGTCAAACATAATCTTCATCAAGTGGAAGACTATAATAACTTCATGTCTAAGGATTCAAATGACATAAATAATATGAGATTTATATATGACATCGACCATGACATAAATCTCATACAGCGGGTCATGTCCAGTACCTTGTTCCAAACAAGTACCTATAATATAACATGATCATCCCATGATCATTTAGCCTTTATACTAGTGCTTAACAAGCTCTAGGGACAAAGATTATTATAAGCAAACATGAGCAACAATAATAATCTTATTATCTCTTTATCATCATGAATAAAATGATAACTTATACAATGTTTAACAAACGTGCCTAGGGCACCAACACCAACAATCTCCCACTTGCCCTAGGCCCAATCTCTAGGTATCCAATACCCATGGACCCAACATGACCATCATATTTAGCTTCTGAAAGTTCCTTTGTTAGCGTGTCCGCAACGTTATCATTACTTGGTACTTTGCATATATTTACGTCTCCCTTATCAACGATTTCTCGAACGATAAGAAAACGCCTAAGTATGTGTTTGGATTTTGGATGTGCTCTTGGTTCCTTTGCTTGATTCAATATCACCACTATTGTTACTAATAAGGTCTATTGGATTAGCAATACTAGGAACCATCTCAAGTTCTCCAACGAACTTCTTAATCCAAACAGTTTCCATCGCAGCGTCCAATGTAGCAATATACTTAGTTTTTAGTCGTAGATTTAGTGACTGTACTCTGCTTGGAACCATTCCAACTTACAGTTCCACTATTTGACATATGCACAAAACCTGATTGCGATCTATTATCATCTTTGTTGGTTTGGAAGCATGCATCCGAGATCATCTTCCATACCTTCATAGATCATAAACGAATCTTTAGTTCTTCTAAAGTACTTTAGGAATCGCTCTCATGGCCATCCAGTGAATCTCACCGATATCGGATTGATATCTACTCGTCATGCTCCAAGAATTAGATATATATCCGGCTTAGTACTTATCATGGCATCATGGATCCAATTGCCGAAGCAAATGGCATCTCATTCATTTTCTCATGCTCATCGTTTGTCTTCAGGACATTGAGTCTTGCTTAGAGAAACTCCATGTAACACTGACAAATGTCCTCTCTTAGAATTTTCCTCGCGGAATCTTCTTATGACTTTGTCAATGTATGTACATTGGCTTTAAACCATTTAGCTTCCTTGATCTATCTCTATAGATCTTAATGCCAATGACTTATGCGGCTTCATCCATATTCTTCATTGCGAAACACTTTCTTAACCAAATCTTTACAGATTAAAGTGTAGGAATGTTGTTTTCAATGAGCAATATGTCATCCACATTTTAGATAACGAATGGAACCATGCTCCCACTAATCTTCTTGTATATACAAGATTCATCTTCGTTCTTGATCAATCCAAACTCTATGAACATGTGACTATAAAAATTCTAATAAGTTTTTTGCTACCCATGTAAGTTTTTCTCCAAGAAAAGTCATTCATCTCCTTTTGTTTTTACACCTTAGGTTAGAATGATCAAGTTCCAAACTTGATTATTATACATGAATTGTCTTTTAGATTTTATGACTCCAAGCCATTAATCTAAATGTGGAGTTGATATTGCATCTTTAATAGGTGGTAAATACTTCATTCTAAATGAACTTTACCTCAATACTTTCTATTTCGAAATATCCAATATTTCTTCTAATAGATTGTATTTTATCATGTGTGCAAGTACTTGTATATCTTGAACGGATTTTCACAACCCCTTGTGAAAACTTGTTCAACTTCCATCATAGGTTAAATACTATTTTCTAGGTCTCGAACCATTCGAGATATGTTTTACTCCCACTGATTCTTTTAGAGATAAACCTTTTATCTAGAAAAGTATCATCATAAGCAACAAACCATTTGTTTCTTATGAGTAAAATTTTATCCTCAAGTTTCCTTAGGATATCCCATGAAAATATATTTATTAGATTTAAATGTGAGTGTGTCCCAGACAACTCCTTTCTAAAAAGTTCTCACCATCTTAAATCTTTATGAAAGACAAACTCAATTTTTCTTTCACCTTTTAACCTCTTTTGATGGAACTCAAATTAGTGTAATCATAGCGGTTTCAAATACATAACCCCAAAACAAAAATGGAAGATCAATTTGACTTTATCATCTAATGAACCATATCCAATAAGGTTCTTACACTTCCACGTAGACACATCATTTAGAATGATGTTCTTAGTGAAGTTAATTTGTGAAACCATTTCACAACTTTAATGATGACCAAATTCTTGGTTAAATTATTCATCATCATGATCCAATTAGAATCTTTGAATAGTTTTACCAAGTATAACCAAAATTCTCTTTTAGCATTGCTTCTTAATGCACCATATACATCAAAATATATTAGGTCGACTAAGATATTAGCTTTTTACCAATCATAGTAAAAGTTGTCTTGTTCCAAGTAAATAAGTTTCCATAAATCATATGATTCCAAATCATATGACTTAAAACTCCGTTCCATGGAATTTTAGATATGCATTTCTCATTTATTTGATCAAAACAATAATGTATAAAGAATTTTAATTATTTATGTCATAACCTCAGTTATTATTTCGTTCTTCAATATTTAGGATATAAGATTTATTTATATGACAACACAATTAAGTAAATCATAATAAATAAAACACTTTTCTTATTCCAAATAAGAAATAAATATCCTTCATTATCTTATAACAAAATAATATTTTCTGCTTCATAAGTAAAGTCACTTTACAAGTGTTCCACGAACAATGTTGCAACCATTGCATCATTACCATTCATAGATCAAACTTTACTATAAGCAGTCTTTCAATTTACTAATTATTGCGATATCCAATACCCAATAATTAAACTTAGAAAGATTAATTTATAACATAAATATTTCCAAGTGGTAGTCCCACTACCATTTCTTTTATTGATCATCCAGAATTTTGACTACAATTCTAAATGGTCAATCCAATTGCCATTTCACCAAATTGCATCAATTAGAGTTATTATTTTAACCATAATTATTTCCTTTAGTTTTGGCAACGCTTGTCTTACCTTTCATTTGGCACTTGGCCCTTTTCCATCATAACCATGAGCATTGGAGAACATTTCTCCACTTTCTTCATCTCCGCAGTTTTAAGCATATCATGCAACTCGGAGAGATTCTTTATTCATTCCATATATGTTATAGTTCATCACAAAGTGATTATAACTCTTAGGCAATGAATTAAGAATAAGATCCATGGCTAGCTCCAATCCAATTGCACTGCCAAGTTTCTCAATATACTCTACGTAGCCGTTTGTCTTAAGCATGTAAGGTTCCACTTATTGCCCTTTACTCCTTTTGCAAGAAGTGAATGCAATAATGGTTTTATACCTCTCTTGCCTAGATTGCTCTTTGAAACATGTAACTCAACTCCACGCTTATCTAATAGGCTTCCAAAGTTCCAAACTTTGTTGAAGTTTTGAGAACATAATTGTGAGCATGAGACAACTCACATTCCTAGAATCACACTCATGATTCTTGTGATTGTCTATTCCGACATTGGGTTCTTTAGGAATAGGCCCATCGAGAATGTACAACACATCTTCTTGCCTTAGAACGATTCTTAGGCTCAGGATCCAATCCATGAAGTTTGTACCATTCTCTTGAAACTTATCCTTATCAAGGATTGATCGCAACGATTTTAAGTTGTCATTATCTACAACTTATGCAAAATTTCTAAAATTTTACAAGTACCAATCTCATTAAAGAGATAAATAATGTATTTTCCAAAAATATTCCCACTAAATTATACAACCTTCATATACATCCAATGTATAATATAATTTAATTGGGCTAAGATCCAACTTTAATTTAACTTTTGAGTCCACGGAGGCGGACCGCTCAAAACTAAATTAATTAGGTAAACAATCATGTCAATCATATCCCATATGATTCTTAGATCCTTTTATGAGATTCTTTGAGAAATCCAATTTCAAAAAGCATGTTTAATCTCATCTTTTGCCTAGGCCCAAAACTGTTTTTGACGCCTAATTAAGTCCAACAATTTTAAACGTATAGGAACCATTCAATTTAAAGCACCTTGCGGAGGCAAGCCCACATTGAATTAATGAACCTCATCTTGCTCATACATGAATAAAATTAATGCACCTCGCGGAGGCGAACCCACATCAAAATCACCCATGTATAAACAAGTGTTTTAATCATGGCATGGCAAAAAGAACTTAAAACTTTCTTTGAAGGTTCATCACATATAGCATACAACACATTTATGAGCACACAAGATAAACATGTTACGCATCAAGTTTAGCCACTAAATTAATAACCATTAATTTAAGCACAACATTTATGTGTCATTAGTTTCTCTATAATTATGAGGATGGGACTATTTGAACTTTAGTTATCATCTCCAAATCAAGACAACAAGAAGTGCGGCCGAACTAAGCCATTGGCAACAATTCCGCACTAATTCAAGAAACCAAGAAAGTAGTCCATGTGGCCGAAACTAAGCAATAGATGGTCTCGATGAGCGTAGGCCAATTGAATCCACAATTCCACATGGATCTCCAATCATTGAATCAAGAACTTTGTTTCTCAATTTTAGCAATTATGAACTCTTCATAATTCTAACTTCGTTTTATCTTTGAAACTTTGATTGCAATCAAGTTTGGGAAACACAATCTCGATGAACGTAGATTAGCCATCCAAACCTTGAATCAATCTCCGAATCAACCGACTAAAACAAATAGGAATTCAGACCAACTAAATCCACCCTGCAACCCAAAAAGAACCCCATCCCAGACCAGAAGGTCCGGCCGGGTCCTTACTTTGGTCCGGTCGGACCTACCTCAAAATTCCAGCTTCTGACCATCACTGTGCGGCCGCCCAAGAAAGACTGTGCGGTCGCCCAAACATGTGCGGTCGCCCACGTTTTTCTGTGCGGTTGCACAGTAGCATCAGAATGATTTTTAGAGTTCGAAAATTTGTCTCAAAACTGCTTTCCCCGATTATTAAATCTTTGATCCAATCAAAAATTAATAATCAAACAATTCAGAATCCAACATAATTTTTAGTGCGATTCAATAGTGCGATTAAAGTTGTAAAACAATAAACCACATAGAATCATATAACACATAAACATCATATAATCCAATATTCATATCATGCTAGGCATACAAACAATTTATATACACACAACATGATCTAAGTATTGAAATAATCAACATGAAGGGGGCTCTGATACCACTGTTGGATTTCGGAGTAACATGCGCAGCGGAATTAAGCATTTAAAATTTAATGAAACTCAAAGCCCATAGATCCATTTATATGATTAAGTCAAATACAATATGATGAATACTAGAATACTAACCCTTGATGCCTTTGATTTTTGTAACCTTGAATTCGATGGAGGCTTGAAACCTTAATCACGAACATAGTAAGAATCACGAACTTTGAAGATGATAAGTTTCACCCTCTAGCGGTATCCACACCACGAACGAATATCAAGAACACTTGATCTTGGTTGCTAGACCAAAATTGTGAAACACGTTTTCACAATTAATATGAACTATATGGAATTTTATTTGTGTATTATTTTGTTCTTCAATCTAGGATGTCTTAGAACAAAATAAAACCTCTCTCAAACTCTTTGAGATTTTCACAAAAGCATTAGCTTTTATTCTGGCCGAATTTTGCTGTTTATATACAAGTTAGACCTATTCCACACAGGAAACTTGTGTCTAAACCCGTCCAAATTATTTTCTAAATCAAATCAGGAAACCAGTCCCGACATGGTGTGCGGCCGCCCAAAACATCCTGTGCGGCCGCACATCTATCTGGAAGGTTCTGGTACTTTTTGAGCCAAGTTGTGCGGCCGCCCAAACCCTTTTGCGCGGTCGCACACCTGCCCCAGATTTCCCTAATTTCCAAATTTCTCCAAAGTCCTTCGACTCAATATTCTGATATAGTCCTTATTTAAGATTCGTTCTATTGTGTGTGACCTTCTAGGATTATACTAAGCTGACAATGGGTTCAAACATGAAACCATAAGATATGATTAGGTTCTAGCAAACCGTCATACCTACCCAAATAGTATAACTAGATACAAGTTCGCATTCCTTTAGAACATGTTATAATCCCTTTGTCCACGATATCATTAAACACAAGTCATGGTCAATAAGTCAACTTGTATTGTTCAATACTTTCTCGATTCCGAATATGTTGATAATCCAAATGACATTGATCCAATCAATCCATTTGAGTTTGGCCAAACATTTCACCAACATCATTCCTTCGAGGGGCCCAAGCTTGACATCTCTCCAAAGAGGGACAAATCCAATTAGCTTATTATTCTTCCCTACGTGAATCCGATTATGCCAATCATACCTTTTATAACTACCGTGTTAAAGCAGCGTTTGAATATGTCAAACATAATCTTCATTAAGTGGAAGACTATAATAACTTCATGTCTAAGGATTCAAATGACATAACTAATATGAGATTTATATATGACATCGACCATGACATAAATCTCATACAGCGGGTCATATCCAGTACCTTGTTCCAAACAAGTACCTATAAATCTAACATGATCATCCCATGATCATTTAGCCTTTATACTAGTGCTTAACAAGCTCTAGGGACAAAGATTATTATAAGCAAACATGAGCAACAATAATAATCTTATTATCTCTTTATCATCATGAATAAAATGATAACTTATACAACGTTTAACAAACGTGCCTAGGGCACCAACACCAACACAAGGAGAACTCATCAGCAATTATTGATGAAGGGACGGACTTACTTAGGGCCATTGGGAGCAAAATGTTGAGAATTCTACTCCAAAAGAAAGGTTCCTAGAACTGATTCAAGGCTGCATGGTATTATAGGACGGACTAGAGGTGTTTATATACAAGTTTGGACACCAAATCCTCGAGGAAAAAGGAGAAACAACCGCAGAATGAAAGGATGGCTCGTACGAGACATCGATGTCTCGTACGAGGCATCTCCCAAGTCAGAACAATAGAAAATCTACTCAGATTTCAGGTTGCTCGACAAGTCAAAACATGTCTCAATCACCTCAAAAATCCATCCAAAACAGTTCATTCATCACATACAAATAGCCCAACGCGAATCCATCTCATAAAATTAACCCTCGGTTGACCAACCGGACGTGAGTCAATACATTTACACAGTCAGAAATAAAACTAAAATTAACTAATGTATTGTGTGCTAGAGTTAGGAAATAATTATTGCATAGGTATAAACCAAAGAAAGGAAAAATTGTCTTCGCCTATGCCGAGGCAACAAATACATCATCAATAAAAGGGGAGAATGGGGGAATCCTATCTAGGACGTGTCACCACTGCCACACTATCATCCGTCAGTCCGAGACATCTTCCCGCAAGAAGATAGCTCTGCCGTCTGCTGAGCCAACCGTCCGAGCAGCCCCGCTGTCTCTCTCTTCATCCTTTTGGAATAGGCCATGAACTGGGCGAGCCATCCCGCGACCTCTCTATACTTGTCGCGACCCCGGACCCCACGGGCCCCGGGACCGCGAGCTGGACGTCGACTCTAATAATAAACTCCAAAATACCGAAGTTAAAAATTCCATTTAATACCAAAAGGTGATAATCCAAAGTTTTACAAAACCAAGTTTGATAAAGACTAAATACAACTATCATAAACTTCCACAAGTTTATGCCCAACACAATAAAAATATACAATTCTTAGTGACGTCATTGTTTGGTACAAATACCCCAAAATGGTTACACATTTACATAATGTAAACCAACCTATATCAACCTTCCCCAAAAGAATGGATCCACACTCGACGTCCTCTTTCTCGTGATCAGCGAGACTATTCCTTAGCACCTGGGGGGGGGGGGTTAAGGAAAAACAAGGATAAAAGAAAAGGGGTGAGATGAATCTCAATAAGTTACTAATGCAACTACATGACATGCTATGATGCAATATACAATAAGCAATAATAAATATCACATAGCACATAGCAGTTATCATATAACAGATAGCAGCGGAAATAAACACATAACAAAGGATATAGCCAAGGTTTTCCAAACCGGAACATCCAAATAAAGGATCGCTGTGCAGCTTCAATAATCAACCAATCATCATCTTCATAATAGCATGAAAGCCGAAGAGAAACCCCGGTACCGGAACCAATAATCATAACAGTGTCACAAAGGACAAGGACCATGACACAAAGTCATGCCCGCTAGCCAGATACATTCACAAACGAACGCTGACTTATCCTTTCCAAGGCCAATCTGGAGAAGGGGTAAAGAAGGGGCAAAACAATGGTCAACATTATAATGGACTTGGCTTTGCCATTATAATCTTTCCCATCGCCCAAACACACACAAAATACCAGCTGGACTTTCAAATAAATGCTAAGTAATAATAATTTAGCATGAATGAACAACTTAAGGTTCCAAAGTAGGGAACCAATCCAAGTAAATTACCACAAGGGTAAACCATACCAAGAAGTCACCAAGGAAGTGAAATAAACCAACAATACACAGTAAAGGTGCTCCAAAATCCCAATTAACTATTAATGAATCTCAAACACAAACTTGATCACAAAGGACCCAATTCTATCACTAGAGTGTGCTATAATATTCACTAAGGTCAACTAGAAGGACACCCAAGACTTGGACCAAAACGCGTTCCTTAATCACACAAACTAACAAAGTGTAAAGTTTCAGGGGTTCTGTGCGGCCGTCCAAAGTGGGTTGTGCGGCCGCCCAAAAGGCCTCAAAACAAGAACAAAAGCTTTCAGAAAGATGCGCGGTCGCCCAGGATGTTTTGTGCGGCCGCCCAATCTTCCGGATTGCCAGAAATCGGGAAGAACAACATGGGTTCTTCCATTTTTATACCCAAAACACATTTCCACCCAAAATCCAACATTCCAACTAGCATACTAATGTACTAAAACGACTTATAAGTCTAAAAAGACTCCTAAAACAACATTTAACAACCAAAAATCAAGAATCAAACCAACATTCAAGATTTCACCATTTTTTTTATCAAAACTCCAAATAAATTCCCAATAAATTCAAAACCCAACCAAACTTCACATACAACACATCAAACATTATCTAAGCATGATATGAACATTTTAGCATTAAAATGGGGGAAAAGTAACTTACTTGCAATTTCTCAAAGATGACGGAATTCGAATATTTTTGATTCTACGCGATCCTATCGACGATCTAAACAATGTTCAAGTTTTAAGAAATGAGAGAAGATGAGAGGAAGAAGGAGAAAATGAAGAGAGAAGAAGAGAAGAAAACTTACCCTTCTAGCTTGGAGAGAGAGAAAGAGAGTGGCTGGAGAGAGAGAAATGGTGAGGGAGGTGGAGTGTGAGAATGGTGAGGGAGGTGAGGGGAGTAGGGAGGGAGTATGAAAAATGTTTAAAAGATTTACACTTAGGCCCCCTCTCTCACCCTATACACACACACTACTCCGTACTAACAATTAAGACCCAAATAAAATGCTAGGTATAATTATTATAACACATAAATTGCACACAATAATATTTGAATAAATAATAATTTAAATAAATAAATAAGCAAATAATTAAATAAAAATCATTTAATTACTAATAAAATAGAGCCTATATTTCGGGTCGTGACATTCACTCCCCATTAAAGAAAATTCGACCCAAATTTTAACGAGACTCACCTTAAACAAAAAGCCACGGAAATTTCCTCTCGATCTCATCACGAAGCTCCCAAGTCGACTCCTCAATATTATGATTCCTCCAAAGAACTCGAACCAACGCGATGCTCTTGTTCCTCAACTCTTGAACTTTGTAATCTAAGATCCGAACCGGTCGTTCCTCATAAGTCATATCGGGCTCAATATCCTCCGGTATCCTCGGTAACACGTGAGATGGATCATGAACATACTTCCGAAGCATATTAACGTGGAAAACGTTGTGCAACCGGTCTAAGGATGACGGTAACGCAAGACGATATGCAAGAAGTCCAACCTTTCCCAAAATCTCAAACGGACCAATAAACCTCGGAGCCAACTTGCCTTTCTTCCCAAACCTACGAATACCCACCTTTGGAGATACCTTCAAGAATACCAAATCACCAATCTGAAAACTAAGATCTCGCCTTCGGTTGTCTGCATAGCTCTTATGTCGACTCTGGGCTGTCTTTAATCTATCCCGGATAACTTTAACTTTCTCAACCGAATCCCGAAGCAAATCAATACTCAAAACTTTCGCTTCACCAACCTCATCCCAACAAATAGGCGATCTACACTTCCTTCCATACAAGGCCTCAAACGGTGCCATCTCAATACTAGCCTGATAACTGTTGTTGTAAGAGAATTCCACTAACGGTAGGTGCGAATCCCAAGAATCAGAAAAGTCTATCGAACACGCTCGCAACATATCCTCCAAAATCTGAATAGTCCTCTCGGATTGACCGTCGGTCTGAGGATGAAAAGCTGTACTGAATCGCAAATCTGTACCCAAAGCTTCCTGAAACGCCTTCCAGAATCTAGAAGTAAACCTCGGGTCTCGATCTGACACAATGCTAACCGGAACCCCATGCAATCTCACAATCTCGTCGATATAAAGGGTCGCAAGCTTCTCCATCGAATATCTGATATCAATAGGCAAAAAATGAGCACTCTTGGTCAATCTATCCACGATTACCCAAACACTGTCATACTTCCTACGAGTACGAGGCAGTCCCGTAACGAAATCCATAGTCACATGCTCCCATTTCCACTCGGGAATCTCTAACGGCTGGAGCAATCCCGCGGGTCTCTGATGCTCGGCTTTGACCTGCTGACACGTTAAACACTTCGATACATACTCCGCTATTTCTCTTTTCATATTAATCCACCAAAATTGTTGCTTCAAGTCTTGATACATCTTCGTACTACCCGGATGAATAGTATACCTCGATTTATGACCCTCATCAAGAACTCTCTGTTTAATTCCATCAACATCCGGAACACACAAACGACCACGAAAAGTCAAAACTCCACTCGAGCTCAATGAAAAATCCTCGAAGTTCTTTTCCTTCAATTTACCCATTATCTTCATCAACTCGGGATCCTCTTTCTGAGCTTCCTTTATCCTCTGAATTAGGGTCGGAGACACCCTAATATTCGCAAAAATAGCCCCATGTCTCGATTCACGAGGAGACCAATCTCGAACATCCTCAAGCATTTTCCATTCTCGAATCATCATCGAAGCCACATAAGACTTTCTACTAATCGCATCGGCTACCACATTCGCCTTACCCGGATGATAAGAAATCGTACAATCAAAATCCTTCAACAATTCCATCCATCGGCGCTGTCGGTTGTTCAACTCTTTCTGGGAGAAAAGGTACTTCAAACTATTGTGATCCGTAAAAATTTCAAACTTCGCTCCATAAAGATAGTGCTTCCACTTGTGCAACGCAAATACTATAGCCGCTAACTCCAAATCATGAGTCGGGTAATTCTGCTCACTAGGGGTCAACTTCCTCGAAGCATACGCAATTACTTTCCCATTCTGCATCAACACACAACCCAAACCCTCTTTCGAAGCATCACTGTAAATCACTAGGCCATCGCTCCCATTAGGCAAAGTCAAGATCGGTGCGGTAGTCAACCTCTTCTTCAATTCCTCGAAACTCTTGCCACATTTCTCGGTCCACACAAACGGAACGTTCTTCCGGGTTAACTGAGTCATCGGAGTAGCAATCCTCGAAAACCCTTCAATAAACCTTCTGTAATACCCGGCTAAACCAAGAAAGCTTCTAATCTCTGTCACTGATTCGGGTCTCTTCCAATCCACTATGGCTTCAATTTTTGAAGGATCCACCGAAATCCCATCTTTCGAAATAACATGACCCAGAAATGACACCTTCTCGAGCCAAAATTCGCATTTACTGAACTTCGCAAATAATTTCTCCCTCGCGAGAACGGATAAAACTGTCCTCAAATGTTGCTCGTGCTCCTCTCGAGATTTCGAATAAACAAGAATGTCGTCGATGAAAACCACCACGAACGAGTCAAGATAAGGATGGAAAATCCGGTTCATCAAATCCATAAATACGGCCGGCGCGTTAGTCAACCCAAACGGCATAACCAAGAACTCATAATGACCGTAACGAGTGCGAAAAGCAGTCTTCGGAATATCTTCCGATCGAACTTTCAACTGATGGTACCCACTCCTCAAATCAAGCTTGGAAAATACAACGGACCCTTGAAGCTGATCAAACAAATCATCAATAAGCGGTAGAGGATACTTATTCTTCACCGTAACCTGATTCAACTTTCTATAATCGATGCACAATCTCAACGAACCATCTTTCTTCCGCACAAACAAAACCGGTGCTCCCCACGGGGAAACACTAGGGCGGATAAACCCTCGATCAAGCAACTCTTGCAACTGAACCTTTAATTCCTTCAACTCAGCGGGAGCTAACCTATAAGGCGCTTTCGAAATCGGAGCCGTACCCGGCAAAAGGTCTATACAAAACTCAATCTCACGATCGGGAGGCATCTCATACTCGGTAGAGAAAACATCGGGAAATTCCCGAACTACCCGAACACTAACAAAACTAGGGGATTCTTTCCTGGTATCAAGAACACTAGCCAAATACCCTTCACAACCACTATGCAATAATTTCCTCGCTTTCATAAAAGAAATTAAGCGAACCTTTCTACTCAGAGGACTAGCCTCAAACACAATTTTAGGCACATCAGGAATAGAAAAAGTAATAGTTTTCTTACGTCAATCAACGGACGCATGAAACTTGCTCAACCAATCCATACCCAAAATGACATCAAAGTCTTGGATAGGAAGAACCACCAAATCCGCACAAAGAACTCGACCACAAATAACCACATCACAAGCACGAAAGACTCGATCAGAAATCAAGCAATCTCCTATAGGGGTCGACACCTCTAGCACGTACGGTAAAGACTCGAATGCAGCATTTAACATGGAAGCAAATTTCACAGAAATGTATGAATGAGATGATCCTGGATCTACTAACGCTCGTACGCTCACATTAGACACATAAACAATACCTCCAATAACGGATGGATCATCGGTAGCTTGTTGTTGATTCATGGCATAAACCTTCCCTTGAACTTTGGGCTTCCCTGCGGCATCCCTTTTCTGGCCCAGATTAGTACCAACTCCTGACCCGGATGCTTGGCCTCGGTACCTCGTGCACTCTCTCGCAAAGTGCCCCATTTCACCACAATTGGTGCATTTGCCTTGCTTTTTCCAACACCTATCCTCCGAATGGCCTACCTTTTGACAAAAGGTGCAAGGCTTCCTAATTTGGCTCCCTTGGTTCCCGGAAATGATACCCGGGTTCCTTGGGATCGGTTGCCCTCGGAACTGAGATTGTCTCCCAAAGTTACCTCGATTATCAATCCTTGGTTGTGACTTGCTTTGCGCTCCTTGCTTACTCGGGTTGGCCACCTCGGTCTTCCGCTTATGTTCCCCAATATCTTGCTCTATCAAATAGGCTCGGTCCACCGCATCTTGGAATGTCACAATCCGTTGAGCAATAAGTTGAGTACGGATGGAGGTCTTCAATCCCCGAATGAACCTCATAGCCTTTTGTTCCTCGGTACTCACCAAATAGTCGCAATACCGGGCTAATTCTATGAACTTATCCGAGTATTGTGCTATAGACAACAATCCTTGCTCCAAGTTGAGTAGCTCGATCTCCTTTCGGTTTTGATCAACAACCGGAATGAAATGCTCCTTGAATTTGCGCACGAACAACTCCCACGCATACACCGTGTGAGTATCATCCCAAGTAGCTTTAATGCCTTTCCACCAATGCTCGGCGGCTCCCACAAGCTTGTAAGCCGCGAACCGGACCTTATCCTCATCCGAACACCCAAATACCTCATAAATCTTTTCCATAGACTCAATCCATAACTCAGCTTTCCGAACATCGGGTTCCCCATTGAATTCAACCGGTTTAAGTTTGAGAAATTGCTCCAATCCATAACGGGGTGGTGCTTGCTCTACCCTCGGACCTTGATCATGTATGGCCTTCATGGCCGCCTCAAACATGCCTTGAAACATGGCACGGGCTTCTTCCCTCGTATCATTCTGATTCTGTGCCCCACTAGCACCTCCTCTGTTTCTTCTTCCAGACATTGCGAGTAATTACCTACATAAGACATTAACCGTTAATCACTCCGCACACTACTACCCACCTAGGTCATACTAATCCACCTAGACTTATACATAGAGCTAATGCCGTAGCTCTGATACCAACTGTCGCGACCCCGGACCCCGCGGGCCCCGGGACCGCGAGCTGGACGTCGACTCTAATAATAAACTCCAAAATACCGAAGTTAAAAATTCCATTTAATACCAAAAGGTGATAATCCAAAGTTTTACAAAACCAAGTTTGATAAAGACTAAATACAACTATCATAAACTTCCACAAGTTTATGCCCAACACAATAAAAATATACAATTCTTAGTGACGTCATTGTTTGGTACAAATACCCCAAAATGGTTACACATTTACATAATGTAAACCAACCTATATCAACCTTCCCCAAAAGAATGGATCCACACTCGACGTCCTCTTTCTCGTGATCAGCGAGACTATTCCTTAGCACCTGGGGGGGGGGGTTAAGGAAAAACAAGGATAAAAGAAAAGGGGTGAGATGAATCTCAATAAGTTACTAATGCAACTACATGACATGCTATGATGCAATATACAATAAGCAATAATAAATATCACATAGCACATAGCAGTTATCATATAACAGATAGCAGCGGAAATAAACACATAACAAAGGATATAGCCAAGGTTTTCCAAACCGGAACATCCAAATAAAGGATCGCTGCGCAGCTTCAATAATCAACCAATCATCATCTTCATAATAGCATGAAAGCCGAAGAGAAACCCCGGTACCGGAACCAATAATCATAACAGTGTCACAAAGGACAAGGACCATGACACAAAGTCATGCCCGCTAGCCAGATACATTCACAAATGAACGCTGACTTATCCTTTCCAAGGCCAATCTGGAGAAGGGGTAAAGAAGGGGGCAAAACAATGGTCAACATTATAATGGACTTGGCTTTGCCATTATAATCTTTCCCATTGCCCAAACACACACAAAATACCAGCTGGACTTTCAAATAAATGCTAAGTAATAATAATTTAGCATGAATGAACAACTTAAGGTTCCAAAGTAGGGAACCAATCCAAGTAAATTACCACAAGGGTAAACCATACCAAGAAGTCACCAAGGAAGTGAAATAAACCAACAATACACAGTAAAGGTGCTCCAAAATCCCAATTAACTATTAATGAATCTCAAACACAAACTTGATCACAAAGGACCCAATTCTATCACTAGAGTGTGCTATAATATTCACTAAGGTCAACTAGAAGGACACCCAAGACTTGGACCAAAACGCGTTCCTTAATCACACAAACTAACAAAGTGTAAAGTTTCAGGGGTTCTGTACGGCCGCCCAAAGTGGGTTGTGCGGCCGCCCAAAAGGCCTCAAAACAAGAACAAAAGCTTTCAGAAAGATGCGCGGTCGCCCAGGAAGTTTTGTGCGGCCGCCCAATCTTCCGGATTGCCAGAAATCGGGAAGAACAACATGGGTTCTTCCATTTTTATACCCAAAACACATTTCCACCCAAAATCCAACATTCCAACTAGCATACTAATGTACTAAAACGACTTATAAGTCTAAAAAGACTCCTAAAACAACATTTAACAACCAAAAATCAAGAATCAAACCAACATTCAAGATTTCACCATTTTTTTTTTATCAAAACTCCAAATAAATTCCCAATAAATTCAAAACCCAACCAAACTTCACATACAACACATCAAACATTATCTAAGCATGATATGAACATTTTAGCATTAAAATGGGGGAAAAGTAACTTACTTGCAATTTCTCAAAGATGACGGAATTCGAATATTTTTGATTCTACGCGATCCTATCGACGATCTAAACAATGTTCAAGTTTTAAGAAATGAGAGAAGATGAGAGGAAGAAGGAGAAAATGAAGAGAGAAGAAGAGAAGAAAACTTACCCTTCTAGCTTGGAGAGAGAGAAAGAGAGTGGCTGGAGAGAGAGAAATGGTGAGGGAGGTGGAGTGTGAGAATGGTGAGGGAGGTGAGGGGAGTAGGGAGGGAGTATGAAAAATGTTTAAAAGATTTACACTTAGGCCCCCTCTCTCACCCTATACACACACACTACTCCGTACTAACAATTAAGACCCAAATAAAATGCTAGGTATAATTATTATAACACATAAATTGCACACAATAATATTTGAATAAATAATAATTTAAATAAATAAGCAAATAAGCAAATAATTAAATAAAAATCATTTAATTACTAATAAAATAGAGCCTATATTTCGGGTCGTGACATTACTCAGCAATGGGTACCTATTGAGAAGAAACAAATGGAGATATCAAAATCTTCAGATAAATGATAAACAGAAAGATGAAATGGTAAAATGATGGAAATGACGGAAGAAGGGTCATAAATCATACCATGGTCACGTCGGCAGGAGGTACAAGTTCCTCAGGCATGTCATACTGTGTGGGAAGATCCTCGGTATTCTCTACTGTCGCGACCCCGGACCCCGCGGGCCCGAGATCGCGAGCTGGACGTCGACTTAAAACCAAAACTCTAAAATATAGAAGTTAAAAATTCCATTTTGAACCAAAAGATGATAACATAAGGTTTTACAAATCCAAGTTTAAATCAACAAAGTACATCCAACATAAGCTCCACAGCTTATACCCAAAAGAATAAAATATACAATTCTTAATGACGTCAATAATGGTAAAACTATCCCCAAAAGGTTATACATTTAAATAATGTAAACCGATCCATAACAACCTGCCCCAAAATCTCAATCCTCTCGACGTCCTCCTCGATCCGCAAGTCCTAATCCTTTTCCTCCTGGGGGGGGGGGGGGGTTAAGGAAAAACAAAGATGGAAATAAACGGGGTGAGATAAAATCTCAGTAAGTTACTAATGCAACTACATGACATGCTAATATGCAATGACCAATAGCAATTAACATAAGACAGATAGCAGCGGAATAATAAGTGACATGCTGACGAACGGTAACATCCAATAATCAATCATATAAATAAACATATAACAACAAATGAGAGGCTCCCTATCGCCAACCGTCCCATACCGGTTGGAAATAACGACCAGCTCATCATGCAACACATAAAGCTGAAATAAACACTCATAAGTGGATACATAGCCAAGGTTTCACCCCACTGGAAGAACCAAATAAAGGTCGCTGCGCAGCTTCAATAATCAACCATCAACATCTTCATAATAGCATGAAGGCCGAAGAGAAAACCCCCGGTCAGAAGCAACCAATCAACCCATCAATCAAACAAACCATCTTCATAGTAGCATAAAAGCTGAAAAGAAACCCGGTACCAGAACCAGTAACCAAATGAAGTGTCACAAAGGACGGGAGACATGCCACAAAGTCATGCTCCAAGTAAAGCTAAAATGCACACAAAGGATCTAGCTCTTCTCACATCCAAGGCCAATCTGGAGGAGGGTAATAATGGGGCAAAACAATGGTCAACAATCACAATGGACTTGGCTGTGCCATCATAATGTTTCGCATCGCCCAAACACACACAAAATACCAGCTGGACTTTCAAGTAAAGGCTAAGTAATAAAATACTAGCACAATAAACAACCATTGATTCCAAAGTAGGGAATCATACCAATTAATCACCATAAAAGATGCAAACGATTACTCAAGAAGAGTTCAACAACAATAGCACAAGGAGTTTCTCATAAAAGAGTCCAACAACATTGACCATTAAAACATAATGATTCCAAGATAAGGCACGTACCAAATACCTCCTAAATATGATACACACAAGTTAATCATAATGAACACAACCCAAACGGTCGCTCACAATTAGCACAATGACTATTACCAAAATGACCCTAGACATTTACTCATAAAGATACACTAGAACCATGAACTCAACCATCTCTTACACCTGGACTTCCAGAGTAGGAAATCAGAGTGAATACACCTTAAGGGTTATCAACCGTAAGTAACCAATCGCCCATTCACGCTTTACCTCCGTCCATAACGAACCGACTCTAAACACCCCAAACGAATCCAAAAGGTTACCCTTATTTGTCACGACCCGAAATATAGGCTCTATTTTATTAGTAATTAAATGATTTTTATTTAAATTATTTGCTTATTTATTTATTTAAATTATTATTTATTTAAATATTTATGTGTTATAATAATTGTGCCTAGCATTTTATTCGAGTTATTTGGGCTAGTGTGGAAGTGTTGAGTCTTAATTGTTAGTAGGGAGTGTAGTGTTTGTGTGTGTAGTGTGAGAGAGGGGGCCTAAGTGTAAGTTTTTAAAATAAACCCCCTACTCCCTCCCTACACCTTCCCTCACCTCCCTCACCATTCTCACACTCCACCTCTCTTCTCTCTCCCAGGCAATCTCTCTCTCTCTCCATTGATATTGGTAAGTTTCTTCTCCTTCTTCTCTCTTCATTTTCTCCTTCTTCCTCTCATCTTCTCTCATTTCTTAAAACTTGAACATTGTTTAGATCGTCGCTAGGATCGCGTAGAGTCAAAAAGATTTGAAATCCATCAACTTTGAGAAAATTCAAGTAAGTTACTTTTCCCCCATTTTAATGCTAAAATGTTCATATCATGCCTAGATGATGTTTGATGTGTTGTATGTGAAGTTTGGTTGAGTTTGCAATTTATTTGGAATTTATTTGGGTTTTTGATCAAAAATGGTGAAATCTTGAATGTTGGGTTTGATTCTTGATTTTGGTTGTTAAATGTTGTTTTAGGAGCCTTTTTAGACTTATAAGTTGTTTTGACACATTAGTATATGAGTTGGGAGTTGAGATTTTGGTTAAATGTGTTTTGGGTTGAAAATGGAAGAACCCATGTTGTTCTTCCCGATTTCTGGCGATTCCGGCATGTTGGGCGACCGCACAAAACTTCCTGGGCGGCCGCACATCTTTCTGAAGGCTTTTGTTCTTGTTTTGAGACTCTTTGGGCGACCGCACAACCCAGCGTGGGCGGCCGCACAGATCTCTGAAAAACTTACATTTTGTTAAATTGTGTGACTAAAGAATGCGTTGTGCTCCAATTCTTGGGTGTCCTCCTAGTTGACCCTAGTGATCATTGTAGTACACTTTAGTGATAGAATTGGGTCCTTTGTGATCAAGTTGGTGCTTAAAATTCATTAATTGTTATTTTGGGCTTCGAAGCACCTTATTGTGTATTGTTGGTTCATGTCATCTTCTTGGTGATTATTTGGCTTGATTCCCTACTTTGGAATCCTTTGTGTTTATCGTGCTAGTATTTTATTACTTAGCCTTTACGTGAACGTCCAGCTGGTATTTTGTGTGTGTTTGGGCGATGCGAAACATTATGATGGCACGGCCAAGTCCATTGTGATGTTGACCATTGTTTTGCCCCCTTATTACCCTCCTCCAGATTGGCCTTGGATGTGAGAAGAGCTAGCTCCCTTGTGTGCATTTTAGCTGTACTTGGAGCATGACTTTGTGGCATGTCTCCCGTCCTTTGTGACACTTCTTTTATGGTTATTGGTTCCGGTACCGGGGTTTTCTCTTCGGCTTTCATGCTATTATGAAGATGATGATTGTTGATTATTGAAGCTGCGCAGCGATCCTTTATTTGGATGTTCCGGTTTGGAAAACCTTGGCTATATCCTTTGTTATGTGTTTATTTCCGCTGCTATCTGTCATATGATAATTGTTATGTGCTACGTGATAATTATTATTGTTTATTGCTTATTGCATCATAGCATGTCATGTAGTTGCATTAGTAACTTATTGAGATTTATCTCACCCCCTTTCCTTTTATCTTTGTTTTTCCTTAACCCCCCCCCCAGGTGCTAAGGATTAGTCTCGCTGATCACGAGAACGAGGACGTCGAGTGTGGATCCGTCCTTTTGGGAAAGTTGTGTAGGTTGGTTTACATTATATCAATGTGTAACATTTTGGGGATATTTGTACCAAACATTGACGTCATTAGGATTTTGTATATCTGTATTCTTGTTAGCATAAACTTGTGGAAGTTTATGATAAGTTGTATTTGGTTTTTATCAAACTCGATTTTGTAAAACTTTGGATCACCCCTTTTTGTATCAAATGGAATTTTTAACTTCGGTATTTTGGAGTTTATTGTTAGAGTCGACGTCCAGCTCGCGGTCCGGGGGCCCGCGGGGTCCGGGGTCACGACAGTTGGTATCAGAGCTATGGCATTAGCTCTAAGTATAAGTCTAGGTGGATTAGTATGACCTAGGTGGGTAGTAGTGTGCGGAGTGATTAACGGTTGATGTTTTATGCAGGTAATTGTTCTCAATGTCTGGAAGAAGAAACAGAGGATGTGCTAGTGGGGCACAGAATCAGAATGATACAAGGGATGAAGCCCGTGCCATGTTTCAAGGCATGTTTGAGGCGGCCATGAAGGCCATTCATGATCAAGGTCCGAGGGTAGAACAAGCACCACCCCGTTATGGTTTGGAGCAATTCTTGAAGTTGAAACCGGCTGAATTCAATGGGGAACCCGATGTTCGGAAAGCTGAGTTATGGATTGAGTCTATGGAGAAGATTTATGATGTGTTTGGGTGTTCGGATGAGGACAAGGTCCGGTTCGCGGCATACAAGCTTGTGGGAGCCACCGAGCATTGGTGGAAAGGTATTAAAGCTACTTAGGATGATACTCACACGGTGTATGCGTGGGAGTTGTTTGTGCGCAAATTCAAGGAGCATTTCATTCCGGTTGTTGATCAAAACCGAAAGGAGATCGAGCTACTCAACTTGGAGCAAGGTGTGTTGTCTATAGCACAATACTCGGCTAAGTTCATAGAATTAGCCCGATATTGTGACTATTTGGTGAGGACTGAGGAACAAAAGGCTATGAGAATTCATTCGGGGATTGAAGACCTCCATCTGTACTCAACTGATTGCTCAACGGATTGTGACTTTCCAAGATGCGGTGGACCGAGCCTATTTGATAGAGCAAGATATTGGGGAGCATAAAAGGAAGACTGAAGTAGCTAACCCGAGTAAGCAAGGAGCGCAGAGCAAGTCGCAACCAAGGATTGATAATCGAGGTAACTTTGGGGGACAATCTAAGTCCCGAGGGCAACAAAACCCAAGGAACCCGAGTACCACTTTCGGGAACCAAGGGAGCCAAATTTTGAGGCTTTGTTCGTATTGTCAAAAGGAAGGTCATTCTGAGGACCGGTGTTGGAAGAAGCAAGGAAGGTGCACAAAATGTGGACAAATGGGTCACTTTGTAAAAGATTGCCCGAGAGGTAGAGGTCAAGCATCCGGGTCAGGAGTTGGTACTAATCTGGGTCAGAAAAGGGATGCCGCAGGGAAACCCAAGGTCCAAGGGAAAGTGTTTGCAATGAATCAGCAACAAGCGACCGATGATCCATCCGTTATTGGAGGTATTATTTATGTGTCTAATGTGAGCGCACGAGCGTTAGTAGATCCAGGATCATCTCATTCATACATTTTTGTGCAATTTGCTTCCATGTTAAATGTTGCATTCGAGTCCTTACCGTACGTGCTAGAGGTGTCGACCCCTATAGGAGAATGCTTGATTTCTGATCGAGTCTTTCGTGCTTGTGAAGTGGTTATTTGTGGTCGTGTCCTTTGTGCGGATTTGGTGGTTCTTCCTATCCAAGACTTTGATGTCATATTGGGTATGGATTGGTTGAGCAAGTTTCATGCGTCCGTTGATTGCCGTAAGAAAACTGTTACTTTTTCTATTCCTGATGTGCCTAAGTTTGTGTTCGAGGCTTGTCCTCTGAATAGGAAGGTTCGCTTAATTTCTTTTATGAAAGCGAGACGATTATTGCATAGTGGTTGTGAAGGGTATTTGGCTAGTGTTCTTGATACTAGGAAAGAATCCCCTAGTTTTGATAGTGTTCGGGTAGTTCGGGAATTTCCCGATGTTTTCTCTACCGAGTATGAGATGCCTCCCGATCGTGAGATTGAGTTTTGTATAGATCTTTTGCCGGGTACGGCTCCGATTTCGAAAGCGCCTTATAGGTTAGCTCCCGCAGAGTTGAAGGAATTAAAGGTTCAGTTGCAAGAGTTGCTGGATCGAGGGTTTATCCGCCCTAGTGTTTCCCCGTGGGGAGCACCGGTTTTGTTCGTGCGGAAGAAAGATGGTTCCTTGAGATTGTGCATAGATTACCGGAAGTTGAATCAGGTTATGGTGAAGAATAAGTATCCTCTACCGCACATTGATGATTTATTTGATCAGCTTCAAGGGTCCGTGGTTTTCTCTAAGCTTGATTTGAGGAGTGGGTACCATCAGTTGAAAGTTCGATCGGAGGATATTCTGAAGACTGCTTTTCGCACTCGTTATGGTCATTATGAATTCTTGGTTATGCCGTTTGGGTTGACTAACGCGTCGGCCGTGTTTATGGATTTGATGAACCGAGTTTTCCATCCTTATCTTGATTCGTTCGTGGTGGTTTTCATCGACGACATTCTTGTTTATTCGAAATCTCGAGAGGAGCACGAGCAGCACTTGAGGACAGTTTTATCCGTTCTTGCGGGGGAGAAATTATTTGCGA
Organism: Campanula takesimana; assembly: GCA_026119855.1. Classification (NCBI taxonomy): domain Eukaryota; kingdom Viridiplantae; phylum Streptophyta; class Magnoliopsida; order Asterales; family Campanulaceae; genus Campanula; species Campanula takesimana. The sequence goes on from JAOWBW010000044.1 coordinate 1,023,033, forward strand.
AGTTCAGTAAATGCGAATTTTGGCTCGAGAAGGTGTCATTTCTGGGTCATGTGATTTCTAAAGATGGGATTTCTTTGGATCCGTCTAAGATTGAAGCTATAGTGGATTGGAAGAGACCCGAGTCAGTGACCGAGATTCGTAGTTTTCTTGGTTTAGCCGGTTATTACCGAAGGTTTATTGAAGGGTTTTCGAGGATTGCTACTCCGATGACTCAGTTGACCAGGAAGAATGTTCCGTTTGTGTGGACCGAGAAATGTGACAAGAGTTTCGAGGAATTGAAGAAGAGGTTGACTACCGCACCGATCTTGACTTTGCCTAATGGGAGCGATGGTCTAGTGATTTACAGTGATGCTTCGAAAGAGGGTTTGGGTTGTGTGTTGATGCAGAATGGGAAAGTAATTGCGTATGCTTCGAGGAAGTTGACCCCGAGTGAACAGAATTACCCGACTCATGATATGGAGTTAGCGGCGATAGTATTTGCGTTGCACAAGTGGAAGCACTACCTTTATGGGGCGAAGTTTGAGATTTTTACGGATCACAAGAGTTTGAAGTACCTATTCTCTCAGAAGGAATTGAACAACCAACAACGCCGATGGATGGAATTATTGAAGGATTATGATTGTACGATTTCTTATCACCCGGGGAAGGCGAATGTGGTAGCCGATGCGATTAGTAGAAAGTCTTATGTGGCTTCGATGATGGTTCGTGAATGGAAAATGCTTGAGGATGTTCGAGATTGGTCTCCTCGTGAATCGAGACATGGGGCTATTTTTGCGAATATTAGGGTGTCTCCGACCCTAATTCAGAGGATAAAGGAAGCTCAGAAAGAAGATCCCGAATTGGTGAAGATAATGGGTAAACTGAAGGAAAAGAATTTCGAGGATTTTTCTTTGAGTTCGAGTGGAGTTTTGACTTTCCGTGATCGTTTGTGTGTTCCGGATGTTGATGGAATTAAACAGAGAGTTCTTGATGAGGGCCACAAATCGAGATATACTATTCATCCGGGTAGTACGAAGATGTATCAGGATTTGAAGCAACAGTTTTGGTGGATTAATATGAAGAGGGAAATAGCGCAGTATGTATCGAAGTGTTTAACGTGTCAGCAGGTCAAAGCCGAGCATCAGAGACCCGCGGGATTGCTTCAGCCGTTAGAGATTCCCGAGTGGAAATGGGAGCATGTGACTATGGATTTCGTTACGGGACTGCCTCGTACCCGTAGGAAGTATGACAGTGTTTGGGTAATAGTGGATAGATTGACCAAGAGTGCCCATTTCTTGCCTTTTGACATCCGATATTCGATGGAGAAGCTCGCGACCCTTTTTATTGATGAGATCGTTAGATTGCATGGGGTTCCGGTTAGCATTGTGTCAGATCGAGACCCGAGGTTTACTTCTAGATTCTGGAAGGCATTTCAGGAAGCTTTGGGTACAGATTTGCGATTCAGTACGGCTTTTCATCCTCAGACCGATGGTCAATCCGAGAGGACTATTCAGATTTTGGAGGATATGTTGCGAGCGTGTTCGATAGACTTTTCTGATTCTTGGGATTCGCACCTACCGTTAGTGGAGTTCTCTTACAACAACAGTTATTAGGCTAGTATCGAGATGGCTCCGTTTGAGGCCTTGTATGGAAGAAAGTGTAGATCGCCTATTTGTTGGGATGAGGTTGGTGAAAAGAAGATCGTGAGTATTGATTTGCTTCGGGATTCGGTTGAGAAAGTCAAAGTTATCCGGGATAGATTGAAGACAGCCCAGAGTCGACATAAGAGCTACGCAGACAACCGAAGGTGAGATCTTAGTTTTCAGATTGGTGATTGGGTGTTTTTGAAGGTATCTCCAAAGGTGGGTATCCGTCGTTTTGGGAAGAAAGGCAAGTTGGCTCCGAGGTTTATTGGTCCGTTTGAGGTCTTGGGAAAGGTTGGACATCTAGCGTATCGCCTTGCGTTACCCTCATCCTTAGACCGGTTGCACAACGTCTTTCACGTTTCAATGCTTCGGAAGTATGTTCATGATCCGTCTCACGTGTTGCCGAGAGTACCGGATGATATTGAGCCCGATATGTCTTATGAGGAACGACCGGTTCGGATCTTAGATTCCAAGGTCCAAGAGTTGAGGAGCAAGAGCATTGCGTTGGTTCGAGTCCTTTGGAGGAATCATAATATCGAGGAGTCGACGTGGGAGCTTCGTGATGAGATCGAGAGAAAATTTCCGTGGCTTTTTGTTTGAGGTGAGTCTCGTTAAAATTCGGGTCGAATTTTCTTTAAGGGGGAGTGAATGTCACGACCCGAAATATAGGCTCTATTTTATTAGTAATTAAATGATTTTTATTTAAATTATTTGCTTATTTATTTATTTAAATTATTATTTATTTAAATATTTATGTGTTATAATAATTGTGCCTAGCATTTTATTCGAGTTATTTGGGCTAGTGTGGAAGTGTTGAGTCTTAATTGTTAGTAGGGAGTGTAGTGTTTGTGTGTGTAGTGTGAGAGAGGGGGCCTAAGTGTAAGTTTTTAAAATAAACCCCCTACTCCCTCCCTACACCTTCCCTCACCTCCCTCACCATTCTCACACTCCACCTCTCTTCTCTCTCCCAGGCAATCTCTCTCTCTCTCCATTGATATTGGTAAGTTTCTTCTCCTTCTTATCTCTTCATTTTCTCCTTCCTCCTCTCATCTTCTCTCATTTCTTAAAACTTGAACATTGTTTAGATCGTCACTAGGATCGCGTAGAGTCAAAAAGATTTGAAATCCATCAACTTTGAGAAAATTCAAGTAAGTTACTTTTCCCCCATTTTAATGCTAAAATGTTCATATCATGCCTAGATGATGTTTGATGTGTTGTTTGTGAAGTTTGGTTGAGTTTGCAATTTATTTGGAATTTATTTGGGTTTTTGATCAAAAATGGTGAAATCTTGAATGTTGGGTTTGATTCTTGATTTTGGTTGTTAAATGTTGTTTTAGGAGCCTTTTTAGACTTATAAGTTGTTTTGACACATTAGTATATGAGTTGGGAGTTGAGATTTTGGTTAAATGTGTTTTGGGTTGAAAATGGAAGAACCCATGTTGTTCTTCCCGATTTCTGGCGATTCCGGCATGTTGGGCGACCGCACAAAACTTCCTGGGCCGCCGCGCATCTTTCTGAAGGCTTTTGTTCTTGTTTTGAGACCCTTTGGGCGACCGCACAACCCAGCGTGGGCGGCCGCACAGATCTCTGAAAAACTTATATTTTGTTAAATTGTGTGACTAAAGAATGCGTTGTGCTCCAATTCTTGGGTGTCCTCCTAGTTGACCCTAGTGATCATTGTAGTACACTTTAGTGATATAATTGGGTCCTTTGTGATCAAGTTGGTGCTTAAAATTCATTAATTGTTATTTTGGGCTTCGAAGCACCTTATTGTGTATTGTTGGTTCATGTCATCTTCTTGGTGATTATTTGGCTTGATTCCCTACTTTGGAATCCTTTGTGTTTATCGTGCTAGTATTTTATTACTTAGCCTTTACGTGAACGTCCAGCTGGTATTTTGTGTGTGTTTGGGCGATGCGAAACATTATGATGGCACGGCCAAGTCCATTGTGATGTTGACCATTGTTTTGCCCCCTTATTACCCTCCTCCAGATTGGCCTTGGATGTGAGAAGAGCTAGCTCCCTTGTGTGCATTTTAGCTGTACTTGGAGCATGACTTTGTGGCATGTCTCCCGTCCTTTGTGACACTTCTTTTATGGTTATTGGTTCCGGTACCGGGGTTTTCTCTTCGGCTTTCATGCTATTATGAAGATGATGATTGTTGATTATTGAAGCTGCGCAGCGATCCTTTATTTGGATGTTCCGGTTTGGAAAACCTTGGCTATATCCTTTGTTATGTGTTTATTTCCGCTGCTATCTGTCATATGATAATTGTTATGTGCTACGTGATAATTATTATTGTTTATTGCTTATTGCATCATAGCATGTCATGTAGTTGCATTAGTAACTTATTGAGATTTATCTCACCCCCTTTCCTTTTATCTTTGTTTTTCCTTAACCCCCCCCCAGGTGCTAAGGATTAGTCTCGCTGATCACGAGAACGAGGACGTCGAGTGTGGATCCGTCCTTTTGGGAAAGTTGTGTAGGTTGGTTTACATTATATCAATGTGTAACCTTTTGGGGATATTTGTACCAAACATTGACGTCATTAGGATTTTGTATATCTGTATTCTTGTTAGCATAAACTTGTGGAAGTTTATGATAAGTTGTATTTGGTTTTTATCAAACTCGATTTTGTAAAACTTTGGATCACCCCTTTTTGTATCAAATGGAATTTTTAACTTCGGTATTTTGGAGTTTATTGTTAGAGTCGACGTCCAGCTCGCGGTCCCGGGGCCCGCGGGGTCCGGGGTCGCGACATTATTAGAACATGATCACGACCGGACTAAACCCTACATTTTAGTGTTCAATAACAACCCTCTAGGTACTATAGGACATCGCCTAAACCCTAGACCAAGTCTTACTCGAAAATCAATTCGATTGGAACAATCATGAACACATCTTAAGATGCCCAAACATATACCAAATAATCATCACAAGGATAAGTCAAACCAACAATACCTCAATAAGATGTTCCAAATCCCAATTAACACTTAATAGATTTCAAACACAAACTTGATCACAAAGGACCCAATTCTATCACTAGAGTGTACTACAATGATCACTAAGGTCGACTAGGGGGACACCCAAGATTTGGATCAAAACGCATTCTTCAATTACAAAATTTTAGCAATTGTAAACTTCCAGAGGACTGTGCGGCCGCCCAAACGGGTATGTGCGGTCGCCCAAAAAGCCTCAAAACACGACCAAAAGCTTTCAGATAGTTGTGCGGTCGCCCAGGAATATTTGTGCGGCCGCCCAATGCTCTGAATTTCCAGAAATCGGGAAGAACAACATGGGTTCTTCCATTTTTATACCCAAAACACATTTCCACCAAAATCCAACATTCCAACTAGTATACTAATGTACCAACATAACTAATAAGTCTAAAAAGACTCAAACAACAACATTTAACAACCAAAATCAAGAATCAAACCCAACATTCAAGATTTCACCATTTTTGATCCTACCCAAAATAAATTCTCAATAAATTCAAAACTCAATCAAACTTCAAATATAACACACCAAACATCATATAAACATGATATGAACATTTTAGCATCAAAATGGGGGAAAAGTAACTTACTTGATAAATCTCAAAGTTGACGGAATTCAATTCTTTTTGGTTCTACGCGATCCTATCGACGATCTAAACATGTTTCAAGTTTTAAGAAATGAATGATAACAAGAAGAAGATGAAGAAAATTAAGAGAGAAGGAAAGAAGAAAATGCTTACCAAAGCTAGAGAGAGAGAGGGAGTTGGCTGGGAAATGGAGAGTGAGGGAGAAGATGAGTAGGGAGGGAGTAGTTAAAATGATTTAAATAACTTACACTTAGGCCCCTTCCTCCTCACTACACCCCAAAACTTACACTCCCTACTTACAATTAAGACCCAACAATACTACACTAACCCAAATAAAATGCTAGGCATGAATTATTATAACTCAAAAATTATTAATTAAGTAATAATTTAAATACATAATTAAGCAAATAAATAAATAATAATTATTTATCACCAATAAAATAGAGCCTAGTTTTCGGGTCGTGACATCTACTCCCTCAGCCACGCTGTAGGTAAAAGAAGCTGGTCCAAGCTGTAGACGAAAAGGGATGTGGACAACTCCCTGGGCCTGAGCCTGATCACCCTCTATAATTAGCGGGGGCATGAGACGAGCAAGGAAGTCCTGATAATCAGCCTCTAAGGACATATGGTCAAAGGTATCCTGACCAATAATGAGCTCCCCTCTCTCCTCCTCGGCAATGGCATAAGAATTAAGCATATGAGCCGGCGGGTCCAAAGGGACAACGACGTCGAGTCTGCCACCACCCTACTGGCGAGAGACTCTCTCTCTTAAGTAAAATCATCCCCCGCCAAGGCCAATCATCTGTAGCCTCATACCAGCAAGCCCGTAGGCGTGATCAATGCCCAAACCCCGCCAAGGAAAGAAGGCGACAGCGGACTCAGGGACGGCCTCCCATCTGTCAAAATACAGCCTCATTCGCTCCACCGTCATGTCAGCCCCCTTGGCCTGCTCATCACGGGTATCCCTATTATCCCGACGCCATCTTAGAGTATCTGGGAACATAACGGTATTGTCTCGAAGGTTAAAAGTAAAGAGACCAAACATGGCGTAACCCCAGGCCTGCAAAATGGGAGAAACATAAAAGATGTCAATACACAGTAGCTAAGATGAAAATGCTATCAAAATAAACTGGGGCTAAAACAAAGGAGGAATACAGAAGAAGATGAGTATTATACGTCCCAGGCATGACTGTAGCCTCCCAAGCCAGCGTTCGCCCTATCCCACGAACTCTCGTCCATAGCCACATAGCAGTGGGCCAAGCCAGCAGAACCCCAGCTAGCCTCAGCAGAGTAAAAAGGGCAGTTGACGCATGGTTAGCAAAAAGCATCTCAGAAAAGGCCCACCATAGAAAGCCACGGACAGCTGCAACTCGGGTACCAGTCAGATGCATCTGACCAGCATTGACAGCAACGTAGGCATTGACCTTGTCCCTCAAGGCTTTCAGAGAGACACCCTTGCCTAGGGTACGCAAAGAGAATCCCAGAAAATGCATCATATCGTCCCTGCTAGGAGTAAAGTTCGTATCCACCTCAAGCGGCTCATCGACGATGGCAAGCCCAGTAATGGCATGAAAGTCAGTAGGGGTCATGGTAACCTTCCCCATCGCATGTGCATGGTGTGAGTACTATCCCACCAGCGCTCCCGGATGGCCTGGAGAAAGTGCACGTTCCTCCTCTCATCGACAAGGCCGTCAAAGAAGGGTTTTAATCCGAGTTCTCAATCTCTTCCTTCATCTCGCCATTGAGAGTTGACCACTTCTCAGCGACCGCTCGTACGCTGCCCCTACAGTTATTGATCACCCTGAATGACTGCAAACAACAGAGATAAAAGAGACAGATATCAGAAAAATGGTAAAATCCTCATTCAAGCATTTTACCTGAAAAGATGCGGAATTGCCTAAAGCGACAGTCAAAATCATGTACTACCATACTACAATGATTTTCAGCATCAACAAGGGTGAAATACTATCAAAAGATCAGCCATGCATAATAAACCCTAGCAGGGATAATTCTAGGCGAAAATTGGCGAAAGTTGAATTGCTATAACAGTAAATTGAGACATGCAGCAACGAAATTGACATGGAAACTCAATCAGAGGAAGAGATCCTTACCCGCCTAGTCCGAACGGCATGAGAAACGTGGTCCTCCAGGAACGGGCACAATTCATCCGTCGCCCACACTTTACCCTTCATATGCCTACCAAAGAGGTGCTCTTTGTGGGAACGATGCACACCGGCCATTTGAAAGGGTTAGGGATCACTAGAACTTGGTGAAAACAAAGATTTTTGAGTGAGAAAATCACCTAGGGTTGAAAGCTCCCGAAAACAGAATGAGAAAAGTGATTCAAAATTCACTTTCAGTGCCTGATATTGCGAAAAAAAACAGGAATAACTCGTACGAGGTATCCCTCCCTCGTACGAGGCATCCCCAGAAAATCTCCAGAAAAACACGTTTTCTCAGGAAATTCCAGAAAAGCCCTGCTTTTCAATAGAACGGTCAGAAAAAGCCCTGCTTTAGACCAAGAGGTCGAATCTGAACCCGGTTCAAGATGGAACATTGAGTCGTCAACAAATGGATATTTTCAGAATTAGAACAAGCAAAGTTGTTTCTCAGTACGAATTTATCCTCACCGCGCATCCAAGATCATGGGTGAGCAACGAAATCTGCATCAGCAAACTTTAAATCCCACGACTGTCATCAAGACGTAAGTTAATGGCACATGATTTACGACCGGGTATCCCACGACTGTTATCAAGACGTAAGTTAATAACACATGATCCCACCATTTAGAATCCAATAATTGCCATCGAGACGTACGTTAATGGCATAGGATTCACTTTTCTGGCGGAAAGGCAGTCGCGTCAGAAGGAGAAGCAAGGTCCGAGTAATTGGCGTCTCCAAAACCAGGTATACCACGACTGTTGTCAAGACGTAAGTAAACAACACAGGATCCCACCATTTAGAGTCCCATAATTGTCATCAAGACGTAAGTTAATGGCATAGGATTCACTTTTTCTGGCAGAAAGGCAGTCACATCAGAAGGAGAAGCGAGGTCCGAGTAATTGGCGTCTCCAAACCCAGAGTCCCAAAATTGTCATCAAGACGTAAGTTAATGGCATAGGATTCACATTTTCCAACGTAAGGGACAAACTCGTTGGAAGGAGAAGCAAGGTCCGGGTAACTGGCATCTCCAAAATCGAAGGCGGTTCGTCATCAACAACCGGGCATGTTCAGAATTGGGTCAAAGAGATTGATTCCTCAGTATGGATTGCAACTGGAGATGGTTCGTCATCAGCAAAAAGGAGTATATTCAGAATTGGGTCAAAGAGATTGATTCCTCAGTATGGGTACTCTCCAAACTCTAAGCTTTACTTATCGTAAGTATTGTTTTCAAAAATGATTTTCAAAATACCTTAAACCTCAGTTTTTGCGTATTTTCAGAGTCGAACTACGTTTGGTCTTATTTCCTTCCGAGGAATACGTAGGCAGCTTTTTAGCATGACCATACCCTTAGTTCAAAATGGTGTCTTTTCTATCGACGACGGTACTTAATCCATAAGTATCGTCGCCGAGGGGCTCTGTAGACACCCCATTTTGAACGTTCATTTAGAATCACACTACTTCTGTGTCTCGCCTTTGATTTGGGTCAAAACTCATTAAGTTGGACATGTTTCATTAAGTTTCTAACTGACTCCATTAGTTAGGGGCCAAACTGAACATTAAAACTATCGCGGAGGGCAAATAAGTGATTCCATCACTTAGATGCCTCGTACGATACATTGATGTCTCGTACGAGGTATCCCCCTCGACAGTCGGGTTTTTGGTCAGTTTCCTAGTTGATCTTAACCCCTTTTCTTGGCAAACACTCATGTAATCCGGGGAAAATCCCATGGCCGATCCTAGAGTCCTAAAATAACCTCTTGAGAATTAAGTCTTTGATTCCTAACCATAAACAACTCTCCAACTAAAACCCTATTTCACCAAAAACCTATAAATAAAGGGTTTCTTTCACTCTAGGAGAAAGAGGAGAATTTCTAGACAGCCCCAAGCCTGTTAAACCACCAAAAAGCTCTCATAATCAGTCTCTCTCCCATACCCACGAAATTTGGAAGATCAAAGGCCTTTAGTCAAGGCCATCCATAGGATTCTTGAAGAACACCCTTAGGTAAAATCCTTGCTTTCTATCTTCTCATCTCCATCTTTGATTTGAAGTAGGGTGATTCCATCAAAGGATCAGGCTAGAGCCTCTCCAATCCATAGAGATGGTCTCGAAGTAAATGATCTGACATCCCAAATAAATAAGAAATTATTTATTTGTTTGTTTTTCTCTTTTGGTACATGAATGCATGATTTTGAAACGATGATGATGATTTCTTAGCAAGACCAATCCTAGATTGGGTGAATTGGGTGTTCCTTGACCTTCCCAATTCATAACTTAACCCCCGAATCCAGACATCTCGGTCCGTGCTCCGACAATAACATGGTGGCGACTCTCGAATCAAGAAGAAGGTAAATCGAAGGACGAAAACGTGCCTCGAAGCAAAACCTCTCGCGCAAACAATTCTCATAAATGGTTTTCTCAATGTTTTAACTACAAATAAAACAACGTGGCGACTCCCGATTTTCATCTCACGTATTCACAGTGGCAACTCTCCTGGGACTTGTTTTCGAAAAAACCTTTTTTCAAAACTTAAGAGGGTCTAAATTTTATTAACTTCATGATTTTGTGTGTGTTCTAACTGCCCCGTGCGCCTCTTTCCTGCAAAATTGCTTCTAACAATTTCCTGCAGGTTTATGTGTTCTTAGTATGTTTCGATGCTCTAGATCTACTCTATCATGTTCGTTTCATGCTTAAACTCTGTTATTATGAATTGTTATGCTAGTAGACTTCTCTCTTGCATTGCATGTCATTCCTAAAAAAATACGTAATCAAATGGCACACTACCACTAGTCCGTGTCACACTGCACACCCTACTGGATACTCCGATGAGTGCACAAATTTTGGTGATCTTGTCGTCTCTATCTTCGTGGCACCCGGGCTATCTAACTCGCCGTTTTCACTTGTGAAGCGGTCGAGGTTAATCCCTTGTTCATTTCTAAAACCATGCACTTTGATCGAGTTAAGAACACTTATCAAAACAAGTAATCCTAATCTTAACTGAAATCATTCATCATGTTGCATGTGTCTACCCTAGATCAACTCTAGTCAAACCTTAGACCCATCTAGGTCAACCTAGTCTACCCTAGATCAACTCTAGTCAAACCTTAGACCCGTCTAGGTCAACCTAGTCTACCCTAGATCAACTCTAGTCAAACCTTATACCCGTCAAGTAACCCATCTAGGTCAACCTAGTCTACCCTAGATCAACTCTAGTCAAACCTTAGACCCATCTAGGTCAACCCGTCTAGGTCAAACTGGTCTACCCTAGATCCACTCTAGTCAAACCTTAGACCCGTCTAGGTTAACCCGTCTAGGTCAACCTAGTCTACCCTAGATCAACTCTAGTCAAACTTTAAACCCGTGTAGGTCAACCCTAGTTAACCTCTGAACTTCCTAGGTCAACTTACTCAATGCCATCCCGTCTAGGTCAAACTTTGGCCAACTTTAGTCAATCGACCTACCTCTAAGCCATCTAAGATTTCCCGTCATCTAGAGCCATCTAGGTCAAACCGTTATCCTCGACCCGTCTAGGTCAATCCTTCCTTGACCCATCTAGGTCAAACCCGTCTTCGACCCATCTAGGTCAAACCTCTACCTCGACCATTCTAGGTCAACCCGTCTCCCTGACCCGTCTAGGTCAAACCTGTCACCTTGACCAAGGACCGAGTCATATCTTTTTTAGACCTCTAAGGTCATCTTCTAATACTTATGGTTTTCAAAATCACTGACCTCTTGCGGTCTACTCTCTCACTTGTTTTACTTAACCCGAACTACGGTGACCGGAGCCTCTCATTATATGGGACCTCCCCCGCATGGTAAGGGGAACGTAGGCAGCTACCGGCCCGGTCAAACTTTAAGTCTTTTCATTCAAAGAACATTTCAAAAATACGGAGATCGAGTCTTTTTATAAAAAATGATTTTATAACGATGCCTTGTCATTAATTATGAGGCTAATTAAATTCAAAGACTTAACTTCTCCACCAACCATAACAGAATCCTGCATCATGTCTACCAAAGGGATCAACACAGTCACAACCGAACTACCACCCAAGGTCTCGAGACAACTCTCCACCCCAACACCTCTCTCAATGAACAAATGGCCCACTTTATCGCCATTCTCAACAAGCAAGCGGTCCATCTTAACACCGCCCTCAACAAGCAAGAAGCCTTCTACGAGACCATCCTTAACAAGCAAGCGGCCCACTATGAGACTGTCTTCAAGGAGCAAGCAACCCTCTCTCGAACTCTTCTCGATGAACAAGAAGCTTTCTTTAAGACTGTTCTCCTCAAACGAACAGACCGCTTCCAGAAGGTGGTGTACGAAGCTCTAAAGGACACTGAGGAACATCTCCGGTCTGACATCTATGGCATGTACGAGTACCTCAACCGCACTCCTCTTCCCGCTCAGTTTCCACACCCGTACGCTCCTCAAAAGTATGGGCCACCACAGACTCTCCCCGTTGGGATGACTCCTATGGCTACTCATCAACAAGGAATACTGGTGCCTAGACCACCCTCAAAAATGGTCCGTGACAAGAAAGACAAGTTTGATGACTTGGGTATGCCATTAGACAAATGTTTCGAAAGTCTAGTTCAAGCCGGCAAGTTATCTCCTCTCCTCGACTTCAAACCAAAGTTTGCAAGACAAGACTTAGATCCCTCCAAGCATTGCAAGTACCACCAATACGTTGGTCATGACACCGAGAATTGCCTCCATCTAAAGAGAAAGATCCAAAGCCTCATCAATAGCGGAGCCATCACCCGCCAAGGGAATAAATGGGCATAGAAGAAGAAGTTACACCGGGGCTACCTCATTCTAAAAAAAAAGAGTCTTTCAGTCTTTGTAGGTTCTAGAGAGTCCTTTAGTCAAAGTCCACTTCGGACATTAGTCTTTTACTTTTTACTAGCAAAAGTCGACTTTGGACATTAGTTAGATCGTTGAAGTCCACCTCGGACTAGTTAAATCGAGTCTTTAATAAAAGTGTCTTTATTTCTTTTCTCTCTAGACTTGAGACATAATCTTGCTTACATACATCAACTCCATGAAAATTGTATTAATCTTAATTGACAATTGATTGCTATATCTTTATATGACGAATTAATCCCAAATATATTTGTTAGTGAAGACTCATTAAAAGGTAAATGGACCCACAAACCATCATACATAACTTAACAAACGATTAGTCTCAAAATAACAAACGCTTTGATTAATCGAATCGTTTTCTCGTTTTTATATACACTCTCTAAACCTACCATTATACATATGCACACCCACTGTGTGCACCCTCTATATATACCCCCTGTGCACACCCACTGTGTGCACCTCTTACATATATATTCCTCGTGTACACCCACTGTGTACACCCTCTACCTATATCCCTCGTGTACACCCACTGTGGGGATCAACACAGTCACAACCGAACTACCACCCAAGGTCTCGAGACAACTCTCCACCCCAACACCTCTCTCAATGAACAAATGGCCCACTTTATCGCCATTCTCAACAAGCAAGCGGTCCATCTTAACACCGCCCTCAACAAGCAAGAAGCCTTCTACGAGACCATCCTTAACAAGCAAGCGGCCCACTATGAGACTGTCTTCAAGGAGCAAGCAACCCTCTCTCGAACTCTTCTCGATGAACAAGAAGCTTTCTTTAAGACTGTTCTCCTCAAACGAACAGACCGCTTCCAGAAGGTGGTGTACGAAGCTCTAAAGGACACTGAGGAACATCTCCGGTCTGACATCTATGGCATGTACGAGTACCTCAACCGCACTCCTCTTCCCGCTCAGTTTCCACACCCGTACGCTCCTCAAAAGTATGGGCCACCACAGACTCTCCCCGTTGGGATGACTCCTATGGCTACTCATCAACAAGGAATACTGGTGCCTAGACCACCCTCAAAAATGGTCCGTGACAAGAAAGACAAGTTTGATGACTTGGGTATGCCATTAGACAAATGTTTCGAAAGTCTAGTTCAAGCCGGCAAGTTATCTCCTCTCCTCGACTTCAAACCAAAGTTTGCAAGACAAGACTTAGATCCCTCCAAGCATTGCAAGTACCACCAATACGTTGGTCATGACACCGAGAATTGCCTCCATCTAAAGAGAAAGATCCAAAGCCTCATCAATAGCGGAGCCATCACCCGCTAAGGGAATAAATGGGCATAGAAGAAGAAGTTACACCGGGGCTACCTCATTCTAAAAAAAAGAGTCTTTCAGTCTTTGTAGGTTCTAGAGAGTCCTTTAGTCAAAGTCCACTCCGGACATTAGTCTTTTACTTTTTACTAGCAAAAGTCGACTTTGGACATTAGTTAGATCGTTGAAGTCCACCTCGGACTAGTTAAATCGAGTCTTTAATAAAAGTGTCTTTATTTCTTTTCTCTCTAGACTTGAGACATAATCTTGCTTACATACATCAACTCCATGAAAATTGTATTAATCTTAATTGACAATTGATTGCTATATCTTTATATGACGAATTAATCCCAAATATATTTGTTAGTGAAGACTCATTAAAAGGTAAATGGACCCACAAACCATCATACATAACTTAACAAACGATTAGTCTCAAAATAACAAACGCTTTGATTAATCGAATCGTTTTCTCGTTTTTATATACACTCTCTAAACCTACCATTATACATATGCACACCCACTGTGTGCACCCTCTATATATACCCCCTGTGCACACCCACTGTGTGCACCTCTTACATATATATTCCTCGTGTACACCCACTGTGTACACCCTCTACCTATATCCCTCGTGTACACCCACTGTGTGTACCCTCCATATATATACCCCTCGTGTACACCCACTGTGTTCATTCTCTATACATACCCCTCGTGTACACCCACTGTGTGCACCCTCCATATAATCCCCTGTGTACACCCACTGTGTACACCCACCTAAATACTCCTCACATACACTTCCATCTTCCCATGAAGAAGACGACGACTGTAGAGCTGCTCACCATCGAAGAAGCGTCCGCACAATCATAAAAGCCGTCCGTTCCCATGACGATGCACTAGGGATGTCTGTCCTCCTTGAAGATATCAACGGAATGCGTGGGACCTATCCTGCCTAATGTTTCAATAGGTAATTATATATATATATATATATATATATATATATATATATATATATATATATATATATATATATAAAAGGGCTCGCTAGGTCAAAACCCACAACGGACGGCTTAGGCAAAAATTAGAGAAAATGCACAAAAAAAGAAGCCTGCTAGGTTGAAAACCCGCAAGGGCGGCCTAGGCAAAAATAAGGGTGTGCAAAAAAAAAAAAAAGCAAAGCAAAGAAAAATAGAAGGGGATATCATCATAGAAAAGTAAAAGTCCCACTTTCTTTTCACTTCTTATTTTCTATTTTTCTTCCTTTTCAAAGGAGTTGAACTCAACTCGACGACAGCGGTCCGAAGCAGCAACTACAGACGACGGTCCAAAGCAACAATGAAGAGACCGCCACTCAAACCCGGCATCGTCATCAAGCGGGCAAACACTCAAAACTATACGCAACCCACCTTGGGCCAAATTTCCTTTCTTTTCTCACTCCACTCAAGCCCGGTATCATCGTCAACCGAATCATCCTCGAACTACGCAGACCTGAGCCTCTTATACCGAGAGGAACGTAGGCAACCCCCTGGTCCGGTCCATAAAATATATACAACCCACTTTGAGCCAACTTTTTTTCTTTTCTCTCTTCCCCATGCACCATAATTTCTATTATCTTTCTCGATTAATCAAGGCGTTTATTATGTTGAGACTACTTGTCTAAAACATAATCATAAGATACATAACTAATCAACAAGGTCCATTCTCGAGCAATCAAAAGACAATTCCGAATAAAACAATTTTCAAATGTCTCGACAAGTCTTCTGTTCTACAATCTAGGAAAGAGCTAAATACTTACTTTCTGTCAAGCAGGGGCTTCCTTCCTTTTATACACATACTTACCGTAGAGTCAAAATGTGAGAACTCCCTCTCTTGTTCTCTCTCTCTCTTCTCTCACCATAATAAAAAACGGCTCCTGCAAGTCGTTTGTACAATTCTGTCATTTTCTTTATTTTTGAGTCGACTAAAAAAGAAAAAAACGACGATAAAAGAATATACCCACCTAGATTGAAAACCCGCAAGGGAAGTCTAGAGAAAAATAGGGTGCATCTAAAGGAGGTAGTATCCCCCACCTTTTTGCCCTCACCAAACTGGGGCTACCCTAACAGAATTGGGCCGAGTACTGATACTCCAACAAGATTATTCCCCGCAGAAAGGCATCTCTTTCCATCGAAGCTCAACATGGGTAACCTCTTTCTTATGCCATCAACTAACTGGGGCTGTCCCAATAGAATTGGACCAACTACCGACGCGCCAACAGGAGCACTCTCCATGAAAGGTTATCTCTCCACCAAAATTTCAACATGGTTGACTTCCTCCAGGTACCCCCATTCAAACTGGGGCTTCTCTAAACCAAGTTAAGTCAACTGCTTGACTACTTGAGATCACCGGCAACCCGATGGAATCTCACTCACCAGAAGGGCTACCCTAATCCACAAATCCAACGAAGGACAAGTACTTGAATTAATTAGGCTGTAATTAATTATAAGGCATCTTTATAAAGTCATTACATTTTCAAAAGTGTTTTCTATCATGACACATTATTTATAAATCCGCACACTCGGTCTCCACCAATTTATAAATTTTCTTTTGTCTCATCTCCGTGACGTCCTAACTAACTCGGTCCTACACCTTATGCTACCCTTGAGTCCTGCATCTCGTTTCCTATAGGTTTAAAGCCCTAAATCTCCTTTAGGCAGCAGTTTCTGAACTCAACTAGGGTATCCTTAGCCTGTGCAATGCGTTCCTAGTCAGTCTTCATGCTATTTACATGTTATCTACATGCTACTCTATGTACTACTTGCTACTCTATGTGCTGCACGCTATTGTACATATTACATAGTACATAAATGCTTATAAATTCATCTATGAGTATATATACTATTCTACTGTCTGTGCTACAACTAACAAACTGCAGATCTAAGAGGCCGATCCACTAGCATCACCCCGAGTCCGCTTCCGCAAGAGAAGGATACCTACCGGTCGAAGCGCCATCATCACCGTGACTAGAAACATCACACTCCGCCAACTTCTGAATCACCTTCGCCACCTTTCTGTGACGCCTCCGAATGATCACCTGCAGTTTCTCCTCTACCACAACACGTAGGCCCCCAAGGCGTGTCCAAACAATGTCATCATACGAGGCTCCCTCTACAATGAATTGTCTAGCATCCAGGCCCTTGGTCAAACAAACCCAGTCAAACAAAGACATTAAAACAGTCATGGACCACCGAGGACCCACCGGAATCAAGTAAACACTACCTACTCCATCCTAGGCTCGTGCCTTATCACCCAAACAAAGGACATCTCCGTTGCAACCGAGAAATAGCCTCCTCTGGCCCGTCGCCTCAGTTGCCCCTGCAACAAGCAACTCAAAGTCTAGCTCCGCCCATGACGTCATGTCTTTCGGATGGGGTCCACTCAGAAGAATCTTCAAACTAAGCCTAAGTATAGTGCCGAGCGGTCTCGTCCCCCCTACTCCTGCAACTTGGCGTCCATCAACACATAACAAGGTCATCAATAAGAAGAGACTGAAACCAGAAACAGATAAAGAACGGTTCATACCTCCAAGGCAAAGTATAAGCAGTCGACTGACTCCAACTGAGACCAACAACTCCAATCTAAAGAACGGTACAACTCCGTCAAACTCGTCAAGCAAGTCTGCTCACTACATCCAAATCCACTGGGCATCTCAACAGCGGAATCATCGCCGTAGTGCCGGTGTTAGCAAAAATGGTCTGTGATAGTCCATACCAGACGAAGACCCGAGTAGTCACCTCCACATCACCTTTATCGGCCTCCAAATCGACCAGCATCCCCTCATACTATCTCTTAAGGCTACCCAGACATACATCATACCCGTTCCTATCATCAGTACAATCAAACCCGATTAAGCTCGGAAGTCCATCCGCACTCCCATCGGCAAGCAAGGTATCATCACTCCACACTAGGGCTACCTGTGAACCACAACCCAATAAGAGTCGTGAAGTCCGAAGGAGCCACCATAACCTCTCCCTAACCAAAGTGGAACGTGTGGGTGGTATCCCACAAATGCTCCCACAGTGCCATGAACAGATCAATGCTCTTGGTCAACTCTCCCTGACCGGACAAGCTCTCGAAGAACGCTCCTAAGCTGGTGGCCCGCACCTTGCTCTGTACAGTCTCTGGAGTCCTCTCCCACAAGCTATGCACAACGCTACAAGAGCCCCTCAACTTCAAGGGTGGTAATATAACCTACAATCACAAACAGGTATACACAACAAAGGTATGTGATTAACCTAGAAGTTTAGTTTCATAAACATGTGTAAATATAAACTGTTGCATTAGGAGAATCCCCAAAATTCCCATCGAATACTATAAATATCTCACAATCAAAACCCTAGTCTACCTAGGACAAGACAGGTCAACTCAAAACATATCCAAGACAAGTCAACTCCGAACAAGTCCAAAACATTCCAATAATGAACGGACAAGAATGTAACTTCATCCAAAATAAGCTTTCTCCACGAAACACTAATGTACATTACACTCTAACAAAAGTCAAGCAACACAAAAAATCACTTTTAACAAAGTCAACCAAGTAAAAGATCGATCAAAGATTACGACATTTTCAGATCAAAAGTTACTTAACACAAAATCGCGTTTTTTTACAAAACCACCAAAATCAATACATTATACATACTACAAATAAATCAATCAACTTGGGTCGAAATCTACAAGTTTCATGAAAACCCCAATTTAAGGTCATTAAACCCTAAGTACAAAATTAATCACTCAAACCCTGAACTTTGAGTAAATAACAATCAAACCCTTCATTCAAGGTAAATTACAGTCAAGTCCTACATCTCAAAACAATTTACAATCAAAACCCTCCAAGGTTAAATCATCCAAATCCAAACCCCATACCTTGGGTAATTTACAATCAAAACCTCATACCTTATAACAAGTTACAACTAAGTCTCTTGTATTCAATCAAACCTTCTCGTCCGAAGTAATTAACAATCAAACCTTCTCATTCGAAGTAATTTACATTCAAATCCTCTAACATCAACATGCTTAAACCCCAAATTTGGGTAATCTACAATCAAACCTTCTCATTCGAAGTAAGTTACAACCAAAACCCCATATCTTGGGTAATTTGCAAACAAATCACCTCAACCTAACACCATCCAAATCCAAACCCCATACCTTGGGTAATTAACAACCAAACCCTGTAACTTTGGGTAAATTGCAATCAAACCTTCTCGTTCAAAGTAATCAAACCTTCTCGTTTGAAGTAATTAACAATCAAACCTTCTCGTTCAAAGTAATCAACAATCAAACCCTTCATGCAAGGTAAATTCTAATCAAGTCCCTCGCTCCAAAATAACTCACAATCAAGAGAAATTCAAAATTAAAACCCTCTACGGTTACTATTAACATATTTAAAACCTCGAACTTGGGTAATTTACAATTACAACTCTTACAAATCAACCAGAATTAACTTAAACCCCAAACTTGGGTAATTCATAATCTAAATCTTTACAATCAAAGTAAAATGCAAATAAACCCCAAACCTCGGGTAATATACAAATTAAAACTCTTTGCAATCTACATAAGATTCACTTAAACCCCAAACTATGGGTGAAATATAACTAAATTCACTAAAACCCCAAACATTGAGAAATTTACATTCAAAGTCACAGCCAAACATCTCTAACATCAAAGCTAAAACCCTAGACTATAGGTAATCTCACTCAAGCTTCTCAATACTTAAAACCTAAACAATATGTATCTTTACATCTACAAATCTCCAAAACTTTACACTCTCAAACTTGATCCCTCAAACTTGCGATCACTCACAAATTCTTTCCTTCGAGTTACAACAAATGATCATATCATAAACTCATAAATAGTGTTACATCCATGAACTCATATTACAAAAATACCGCAATCCCTAGGACTTGTCCTTAGTCCGTCCTTCCAGTCTGGAAGACCGCGTAAATTACCAAGCTTAATAAAAAGGTCCGGAAGACCACGTAAATTAACCAAATCCGGTCTGAAAGACCGCGTAAATTACCAAAACTAAACAAATCCAGTCAGGAAGACCGCGTAAATTACCAAGCTTAATGAAAACGGTCCGAAAGACCACGTAAATACCAAAACAATCTATAATCAAAGGCTGGGAACGTCCTTAAATCCTAAATTATAATTGGAGGTAGGATGCATCCATAAACCCGAAGGCGGATTAAGGAAACCATAGTAAAATCTTTTAATAACTAAATCAATTTATAATTGGAGGTCGAGAACATCCTTAAACCCAAAAGATTATAATTGAAGGTTGGATCATCCATAAGCCCTTCATGTTGAGAAAGTTATTTGGCGTAACCCGTGCGAGCTCGAGGCACCTGTATCCCGATGTACCATCTGTGTTCCCAGTTACCGGATTCTGCGAAGCTGAGGACTATACCTAAGTATCGTAGTTTACCGAGAAATTATGCGATTACGCGCGCTCTATAGGAAGTTAGAATTTATCCCTATTTCTGTTCTAGATTCTTTAAACTTCTTGTCGAACGTGCGTATGACCTCTCCTCTTTCCCTAATAAAGTCTATCTGCAACGGCTTTATTGTTCTACGATGATTCGTTTCTGTAAAGTCTATCTGCAACGACTTTATTGCTCAACGATGTTTCGTTTCTTTTTTGGTTTCTTCCTTTTTACCTCTTTCCCCAATAAAGTCTATCTGCAACGGCTTTATTGTTCTACAATGATTCGTTTCTGTAAAGTCTATCTGCAATGACTTTATTGCTCAACGTTGTTTTGTTTCTTTTTTGGGTTCTTCCTTTTTACCTCTTTCCCTAATAAAGTCTATCTACAACGGTTTTATTGTTCTACGATGATTCATTTCTGTAAAGTCTAACTGTAACGACTTTATTGCTCAAGGATGTTTCGTTTCTTTTTTGGTTTCCTCTTTTTTACCGCTTTCCCCAATAAATTCTATCTGCAACGGATTTATTGTTCTACGATGATTCGTTTCTGTAAAGTCTATCTACAACGACTTTATTGCTCAACGATATTTCGTTTCTTTTTTGGTTTCTTCCTTTTTACCTCTTTCCCCAATAAATTCTATCCGCAACGGCTTTATTGTTCTACGATGATTCATTTCTGTAAAGTCTATCTGCAATGACTTTATTGCTCAATGATATTTCATTTCTTTTTTGGTTTCTTCCTTTTTACCTTTTTCCCCAATAAAGTCTATCTGCAACGGCTTTATTGTTCTACGATGATTCGTTTCTGTAATGTCTATCTGCAACGACTTTATTGCTCAACAATGTTTTGTTTCTTTTTTAGTTTCCTCTTTTTTACCGCCTTCCCCAATAAAGTCTATCTGCAACGGCTTTATTGTTCTACGATGATTTGTTTCTGTAAAGTCTATCTGCAATGACTTTATTGCTCAACGATGTTTCGTTTCTTTTTTGGTTTCCTCTTTTTCACCTCTTTCCCCAATAAAGTCTATCTGCAATGACTTTATTGCTCACGACGATTCGGTCTTCATAAAGGGTAGTGTCTGTAGGATTGTTATCCCCAGGCGGAGTCTGATGTTTTGTTTCTTTTTTCTTTTCTCCCCAGTAGGGTCCACGTGACTTTATTGCTTAACGAATGTTTGTCTATCCCCAGCGAAAAGATGATGTCTCGTTTTTTTCTCCCTCATATTCTCGAACTACGATTGGCTTGATTCCATTTGGATACGCAGGTAGCCTGACTTAGGTTCAGCCGCTTGACCAACTTGGTCATACCTTTTACTTTCTCTTCCCCCGATTTAGAACTCATGTTTCAGATCGGTTCCTTTCTTAATCGACGACCCTCTATGCCTTGTAAGAAGTGTCACCGAGGGGATACTGTTAGTACCCGATTTGAAGATTTAGAACTTCATAGACCTTTAGACATCTCTGAGGACCTTTTAGGTAATAAAAACCTGACAGGGACCTATCCGATAGCTTTCTAGAGTTCTAGATTGACGAAATCAGTTATAAGTCAAATTCTATCAGGAGAATGACCTAATCCCGAGATCAAAGTGGTGAGATTTCACTGAGATCTAGATAACCACGCGATCCGGCCACACTGGCCACGCGGCCAGTGTGGGAGTTTCCGCGCGGCCACTCCTCCTGACTCCTATTCCCTATAAATAGGTGCCTCAAGCTCCAGAGATCGATAACTAATTCATTCTACAAGTTTCAGAGTCAAAACTGATGGAGAAACTCCAAGTTTAAGCCTTTTTGGGACCCTCAAAGCCTCTTCGAATCTTCAAGAAGCTTCAATCATAGTTCTTGCCGATCAAGGTAAGTCCTCTTCCTTTTCTTATTATGTTCTTGTTATGTTCTTAGGCTAGATCTATATTATGCATGTTTTCATTATGTTTATTCATTGATATTCATATGTTCTTCATGCGTTCTTAATGTTCTTAGTCTATATTCATAATAAATTCTATATTTAGGGTAGCGATCTTCATGTTTATGTATTCATTCATATGTATTCATGATGTTCTTATTATAATGCTAGATTTACTACTTATCCATGCATAACATGCTAGATCTAGGGTTTTAATCCCTATTATGTCCATATGCCATAGCCAATGATGATCCTAGGGTTTCATCAAACCCTAATATCGATCTAGGAACTACTTCTAACTCTAATCTTCCCCTTCTATATGCATGATCCCACTTCTTCTCTCCCCATTCTAATTCATCAACGAACTACACCAACCTGAGTTTCTCATGATGAGAAAAATGTAGGCAATCTTCGGATCCGGTCTCAAACACTAACATACACACACACATTGATCATGATAGAAAGACCGATTCGTCGGGCAATAGGAGTGATAACTTAATATTCACCTCTTATTGTAATTTGACCCTCGAACCCTATTATTCTCAAAAATGGTTTTCTCTATGTTTTAACTACAAATAAAACAATGTGGCGACTCCCGATTTTCATCTCACGTATTCATAGCGGCGTCCCAATCAAGATGGATTGTGAGCAGGAGAGTTGTATACCAATCTTTTGCGGCCCTGTAGATACCCCGGGAAAGCCCACAACTTGGCTAGAGCGGTGGAAGGATCCTAGGATGTCTAACTTGTTTTAATTTGTAGAGTCGCCACCTATGCTTTTAAAGGAACATAAGAAAAACCTAGAAATAGCCTAATTTATGTACAAAACCAGAGATTCGGGAAGAGAAGGGTTCGGGGGTTAGGTGACGGAGTGGGAAGTACATAATCACCCACTCCGCCCTGGCTTACGTGGGTCTTGCTACTATTGGTGTTCTAATGTTAAATGTCTTTCAATTAATTAATTAGTGCTAACAATTATAACGGAAAGAAAAGGGGAAAATAAAAGAGAAGTAAAAGAGAATTGTTTTATTTATTGATTTATGCTAAAGATTACATTAAAAGGAGAATTGTACTAATTTATGCTAACAATTATATTAAGAAAAGAGTGGTAAACTAAAGTAGTTTAGAATGTTGGAATGTAACCTTGACCATACTTCAATAGTGAAGTGGTCTTTTGGTTGTATTCCTTTTTATGGAGATTGCATACGATGACTAGACAAATAAAATAAGAAGAAGAAAAGGTGAAGTTGTACCTTAAGAAGGAGGACTTTAAACCTTGACTTGAAGATGGTATTGTTGTAGAGAAATTATTGTATAGAGATTTGTGTAGAGTTTTGTTGTGTAAAACTCTAGTTGGGAGAATTTGTGTAGGGAAAATGATATAAAATTTGTGTAGAGAGAAAGTTCAAGGTCCACTTTCTAAGGTAAAAACAAGAAGTATTTATAGGTGAAAAAGAGAGGAAAAAATGGTCTTTCAACCAATAGGAAAATAGGAAGAGATTAAATAATAAAGAGAAAATCAAATAATAAATAAAAGAAATCAAATAAAATAAAGATCAAATATTTTGTTTTAAGGAAAAGGCTAGAATATGGGATTTGAGACTTACAAAATAAAGGAGGATGAACTTTGAGGTAAAAGAGGTCTTTGTGAACTAAAAAAAGGAGGGAAAAACACTGGGATCCATAACTGCCAAGATGGGAGGCACGCGAGTCCCTCTTTTGAGGCGAGACGCGCGCGCGGCCCATTGACAGTGTTGGAGGCGCCCGCGGCTGAAAAGGACAGAATGACAGAAATGACTCTAAAGTTAATTCTGTTATGCAGTTTAGTCCAAAACTAACGGAATCAGTTAGGAACTTAACCAAAGTAACAGAAATTAACAAAAATAAGTTAAATAAAAATACTATGTATGCAATCGGGGTGAGAGGTCCAAGGCGGGGTGTCTAAAGAGCCCCTCGGCGACGTGGATTACAAAGCGAAACGCGTCGATGAAAGTAAAACAACCGCCGAGGACATCGACAAAAGAAAATAAAGACTCGATAAAAGCAGAAATTATTGAAATTGCGAGGGATAGAGATGCGCTCCCTGTGTGAGCGATTTTTGCTTATAGAAGGGGTACGGTGATAGAAATTGGCCCACCGTGGCCAATGTTTAGAGTCCGTATAGGGGACTTGCGAGATCCGAGAATCCGTCTGTTGATACAAAGAGTGCGGTGATAGAAATCGGCCCACCGTGGCCAATGTTTAGAGTCCGTATAGGGGACTAGCGAGATCTGAGAATCCATCTGCTAATTTAGAGTCCGTATAGGGGACTAGCGAGATCCGAGAATCTGTCTGCTGCTGATTTAGAGTCCGTATAGGGGACTAGCGAGATCCAAGAATCCGTCTGCTGATTTAGAGTCCGTATAGGGGACTAGCGGGATCCGAGAATCCGTCTGCTGATGTAGAGTCTGTATAGGGGACTAGCGAGATCCGAGAATCCGTCTGCTGATGTAGAGTCCGTATAGGGGACTAGCGGGTTCTGAGAATCCGTCTGCTGATGTAGAGTCCGTATAGTGGACTAGCGGGATCCGAGAATCCGTCTGCTGATTTAGAGTCCGTATAGGGGACTAGCGGGATCCGAGAATCCGTCTGCTGATTTAGAGTCCGTATAGGGGACTAGCGGGATTCGAGAATCCGTCTGCTGATTTAGAGTCCGTATAGGGGACTAGCGGGATCTGAGAATCTGTCTGCTGATTTAGAGTCTGTATAGGGGACTTGAGATGAATGTGAATTTGTTGAATAGAATTTGCTGATAAAGAGGTGGTGATTCCGGTGGTTCACGGCAGACCAAATTGATGTTTTGAAGCTATATGCTACTTTGACTTGTAGTTGACTTTCATGGGGTGTGGGCACAGTTTACTGCGGACCACTTTCTGCTGGGGATGAAATTCCTGAATTGCCCATGCTGTTGACTTTGTGTTGGTACCTGTTATGTGTGTGCTTGGCAGGTATACGTGCTTGTGCGATGAAATGTATGATTGATGTGAAGTAGAAATTTCAAGAGAAATTGTGATTGTGGTGTGATGTTATTTGAAAGGAGCTTTGATGAATGATGTTCATACCTTCACTTACCATGGCCGCTTATTTTGGGATGGATTTCTGATGCCGTGGCTTTGATGAGGGATGTCGACACTTTTGATGAAGATGAGTCTCTTGTACCTTGATGGAGTGTCGGTGAGATGACATTCTGGATGATGGGTTGGTCGTGCCAAATGGCTGCCTACGTATCCCTTGAAGAGAATCAGACCAGCATGGTTCAGGGATGATGGAGAATGCTGGGGAAGAAGCTAAGAGCAAAGCAAAATGAAGCACATGCTTTTTACACAAGTAAGGAGACAAGAAAAAGAAAAATAAAAATAAAAATCTTTATGTCGTTTTTTTTTAGTTCGTGGGTGAACCATTTTAACCATTGTGTGTTTGTAAAGCCAACCCAAGATCAAATCATGTTCGGTCGAAGTCTGGATTGCCTTGTTGAATTCTGTCGCTGTTGCCATTGTGCCCAACGAAGATTGATGTCTACCCCAGGAGATTTTCCAATTTTGGGGCTCCAATAGACTTTTGATGTCGAGATAACAAGGGGTTGCTGATTGTGAAGCCCCTAGAATGCCCTTGATGCCATACTTTAAGTGACTGGCATAGCCCCAAGAAAAATCAGTTATTGGCCCATTCAAATAAATCGCCTTTTATTATTGGCGTGAGCAAGCCCCAAGAGAAGATTATTGATACCAAGCCTTGAGAGATTGCTAAAATCCAAATGTCATGGACTTGTTGTTTGCGAGCCTTGAGATGGTGGAATGTGAAGACCTTTCGATGTAAAGCACCAAATTATCTTGGAATCGACTCGGCAATGAGAGCGGGTGCACCGTTGGGTAGAGATATCCTTCTTACTCTTACTGGGGAGATGAATGGCCTCATTGCGGTCGGTACCCAAATGGCGGAAAGCTTAAAAGATGCAGTAGTGTCTTGTGGTGTCGTCGAGGTCGCGGATGATAGGGTCTTGGTGTGATAAGGTCCCCAAATGGGTATGCTTGCTTGAGACTTCTTGAGTTGAACTAAAGACGGATCTTCGGATGCACCTAGTTCTTGAGGCGTAAGAGCCACACTTTTTGCTTTTGATCTTGGAGAAAGGGGTGCTGAATTGCAGAAACATTGGGATTGGCCATGGCATTTCCCGCTATAACCCTGTTTTGATAGAGTTTAGCATATTGAATCATTTTCCTTTTCTCTAAGACTTTGTTCATAACCTCGTCGTAAGTCACAACATAATATTCATCAAATTCATTCATAACATTGGAGCCCTCCTTTCAAACCAGAAGACCTTTGACGTGAAGTACTAGGAGACCCTTTAAGCTTGTACCACTCCCCATATTGCATTGCTCGAGTACCATTGCCCAAAAGCTTGTTAATTACGAAGCCACAATATTACCCTTTGCTCGGATTACTGTAATTCCGTAGCCCAAAAGATTGTAGGTTGCGAAGCCCCTTGAGACCTTTGGTGCCAAACTAATTGAGGAAGCTTCCAATGTTGCATATGACTTTGCTAGGGCCCTTGTTGAGAGGTGAAGTGAATTGCTTCTTTCCAAGGGAGACTTTCAAACTTTAGTGTATCCCCTAGAGTGCCACCATTGATTATAGGTGGAGCAAGAAAGGCATATCCTTGATTAGAGGAACAAGCATGAGCACACATAATATGAAGGATTTTTGACAATCCTCTTGAGAGACTTTGAGGATAGTCTCACACATGTTTCTTGAGCGTAGTCCCTAGGGCTCATTAACTGTCTAATGAAGCAAAAGAATCTCTCGTTCTTGAGTCACATAGCCCCTAGGGCGTCATCATTTGTAGAGCACGAGACTCGTCCTCGTGTGGGGGAACAAGCATAAGAGGACATGGCAAGAGCTACTCCATTTCTCGGGAAGCCTTTCAACATACTGTAGGGGTACATGCTTGGAGAAGCTTGAAAACTGAGTCTCACGTTGTTGCCATTTGCTGCCCAAACCAATTGACTCACTGGGGACTTTTGTGCAACCTCGTACCCCTCAATGATGGGCTCATTCTCGGATGGATCTTGGTTACCATGGGGCTTCTTTCACATGAACCCAAAAATGAGCATTATCGGAGAAAACCATTACCAAACAACCTTTGATTGTGGCTGGCCTTATTGAGCCCTTTGTAATTCTGGAGTTGACTCGGTGGGGAATTGCCTTGCTGAGGAGAGTCAATGTAGAACTTGTCTTCTTTAGAGGCCGGGGATCTCCATTTATCTTTCCCTTCTCTCTCTCACTCTCTCATCATTTTTTTTATGACGCACCCTATTTTTTGCCTAGACCGCCCTTTCGGGTTTTCAATCTAGCGGGCATCTCTTTTGCGTCTTCATTTTGACTCGATTAATGAGGAAGTGTGCATTGACTCTAGTTGAGGAGATAAGACATGTGGTTTTGCGATGGAGACCTTTTGTCACTAATGATGAGTGACATTGACTTAACTAGGGAAGTGGTCCCTATTATTGACTTCATGTATTTATATATTTTTTTGAATGACTCACAAAGGCAAGTAAGTCATTAAGAGAGAAGAGAAAGAAAGCCCCAATTTGATTGCAGGAATAGAAAGCGATTCCAAATCTAAGAAAGTTGTTCAATCTTTTTTTTTTGTGATTAATTCATTGGCAAATGACTTGTACAAAGATGTCTTGACAAGTTCGAGATGAAGGCCGATCACCATAACGTGTTAGGGCTAAACATATCTTCTTTCTTGCATGAGACCGGACCCGAAGGTTGCCTACGTTCCTCCATTGTAGAGGCTCAGGTCACCGTAGTTCTTGTGAATACTCCATTCTTCATGATGGAATTGTTGTAGATGTAGTTTCGTCCTTGGAAAATGATATTGATCTTGTTGTGAACTTATTTGAATGAGGGGGATTTTTTTTTTTTTTTTTGTGCTCTAACTTTTGCCTAGGTTGTTTTGAAGAGCAAAACCTAGCGAGCTTTTTTTTTTTTTTTTTTTTTTTCCCCTTTTGAAATCTTTGCTTGATTTTTCTCCATGCTTGATGTCTTGGATTCGTCGTTGATGTCATTGCCTTCGTCACGATGTTTAGCCCCTAGGCGTTCAAGTGATGGCATTCATTCTAAAACTTGTCGAGACATCTTTTCATCATTTTGCCAAGAATTAGATTGAACAACTTGGAAGAGTGTATGAGGACGAGAACGACTTTTATTAAGACCGACTCAAAATTTAACATTGACGAGAAGGAAACATTAATGCACACTTAAGAGGACTTTGACTTTTTTTTATCCTATTACTAGGTAGAGAAAGAGAAACGGAGATTGCTGTCGTCATCCCCCATGTCGTTGTAGTCTCCTTATGGCATGATTTCTTGTTGAAGCCCCATTTCAAATCTGAGTCTCTTCCTTGATGAGTTGCTCTTTACCCAAGGTAAATTCACCATTGTCGATCAAATCTTGGATGATGTTTCGGAGAAGGAAGCATCCCTCAGTAAGATGGTCATTGTGTTGATGATAGCCACAATATTTGTGATTGGAATGGTTGGGACGCATCGTCTTGGGTTTGTACCCTTCTAAAGTCTTGATCTTTTCACTTGCCACCAAAGTTTCAAATGCTTCGGCTTGGGTTATTCCTAGGAGAGGAGTGAAAACTCGGTTTTCGGCGGTACTTTTGTGGCTTTTGAGGGACGGGCCATTTGAGCATGTTTTACCGTTGACCTTTGCCTTGTTGTCGGTGAATTCTTGCTGACAGGCTTTGAGTTCGGAAACCTCTTCCTCGTGAATTCTCCTCTCGAGATCAAAACGGGCTTGCCATAAACTTTCCTTGCGGCGGGCATCCTCGACAAGTCTATCCATTTGTTCCCCCATGGCTCTTATTATGTTGAAAAGCCTTTCGTTGGGCACGGAAATGTACCCACCATTGTTGTTGTTGCCGTTGGAAGCCATTGGACCTTGAAAGAGCACGGTTGATCTTAGATTGGCCCACAAACACCTTTTGAGTAAAATAATTTAACCCATAAACAAGAAAAAAGACTCAACCACATAAAGAAAAATGACTCTTTTTTAATTATTATTATTTACAAAAGTCGGAAGGACGTAGTCCTTTTTGGAGTTTCTAGAAAAAATAGTGGAATCGTCACACTAGTATATAGACCTTCTCGTGGTCCCATATACTCATCGGATTCACCACGCTTGTGATACCTACATGTAACGTGATTAAACTAAATTATTGTCATAAAGCATACATGCGGGGACGGAGTTTTATTTCGTCCATAATAACCACTTGGGGACGGAGTTTTATTTCGTCCCTAATAACCACATGTTTCTTTTGGAAATGGCATGTATTATTTGATGACATTAGTTTAGGAAAATCTCGACACAAGAAAATCGACTTAGTCACGGAGTGTTAGAACCTAGACTAGAATTGTGTTGGCTTGTGCTCGGCTAATGAGAGGCTTAAAGGTAACCCCCGACATGTAGTTATGAACTACACCAAGGGTTGAGGTTTACCGCTTCGAGAGAGTCAAGGTCGGGTGGAGCTTGAAACTCTCTAGAACGGGCCTCGACGGGTTTGGGGTTATGGACTTGTGCGACTCGATAGTGAGCAATTCATAGAAATATGTGCATGTAGTGTGAGGTCAAGCCAAGTGACAAAACATTTTTTTTTCAAAGAAAAAGAAACAAATAAGCACATATTTACAACTTTCGAATCACCCGTGTGACCGATAAAATAAACAGAAAATAAAAGCTGTTATGTGCAGGCCCGGTGCCCACACACTGTAACCATGCCCATTCTATTCTGTTTCTGTGCACTGTTCTGTTTCTGGAAAATGGCCTAGACGCGCGCGCATTGGGATGCCTATACGGGAGGCGCGCGCATTAGAGAAATAGGGGCAGAGCCGCCCGCTTCTGGGTAAAAACCTAGAAATCAGTGGGTTCAAGGGACTGCCTTGACCCTAAATAATAAAACTTTCCCCTGGAGTAATTGTTAGCACAGAAACATGGAATTGAAGGACAAGAAAGAAGGCGGGAGATTCTGGTGGTGAAGGTCGAAGGCGCGCGCCTTAGGCCAAGAAGGCCAGAGGCGCACGCTTCCCACCTTTTCCCACCAGAATCCCCAGAATGCAGAAATAAGAACACCAAAAGCAGAATTGCAAGTTTAACCCTTTATATAGTCCCCAGAAGAATCGCCACTGTAGATATCCCAGGGGGACACGGCTTGGCTAGAGCCGTGGAATGATCCTAGGATGTCTAACTTGTTTTAATTTGTAGAGTCGCCACCTATGTTTTTAAAGGAACATAAGAAAAACCTAGAAATAGCCTAATTTATGTACAAAACCAAAGATTCGGGAAGAGAAGGGTTCGGGGGTTAGGTGACGGAGTGGGAAGTACTTAAACACCCACTCCACCCCGCTTACACGGGTCTTGCTACTATTGGTGTTCTAATGCTAAATGTCCTTCAATTAATTAAATAGTGCTAACAATTATAACATAAAGAAAAGGGGAAAATAAAAGAGAAGTAAAAGAGAATTGTTTTATTTATTGATTTATGATAAAGATTACATTAAAAGGAGAATTGTACTAATTTATGCTAACAGTTACATTAAGAAAAGAGTGGTAAACTAAAGTAGTTTAGAATGTTGGAATGTAACCTTGACCAAACTTCAATAGTGAAGTGGTCTTTTGGTTGTATTCCTTTTTATGGAGATTCCATACGATGACTAGACAAATAAAATAAGAAGAAGAAAAGGTGAAGTTGTACCTTAAGAAGGAGGACTTTAAACCTTGACTTGAAGATGGTATTGTTGTAGAGAAATTATTGTGTAGAGATTTGCGTAGAGTTTTGTTGTGTAAAACTCTTGTTGGGAGAATTTGTGTAGGGAAAATGATATAGAATTTGTGTAGAGAGAAAGTTCAAGGTCCCCTTTCTAAGGTAAAAAGAAGAAGTATTTATAGGTGAAAAAGAGAGGAAAAAATGGTCTTTCAACCAATAGGAAAATAGGAAGAGATTAAATAATAAAGAGAAAATCAAATAATAAATAAAAGAAATCAAATAAAATAAAGATCAAATATTTTGTTTTAAGGAAAAGGCTAGAATATGGGATTTGAGAGTTACAAAATAAAGGAGGATGAACTTGGAGGTAAAAGAGGTCTTTGTGAACTAAAAAAAGGAGGGAAAAACACTGGGATCCATAACTGCCAAGATGGGAGGCGCGCGAGTCCCTCTTTTGAGGCGAGACGCGCTCGCGGCCCATTGACAGTGTTGGAGGCTCCCGCGGCTGAAAAGGACAGAATGACAGAAATGACTCTAAAGTTAATTCTGTTATGCAGTTTAGTCCAAAACTAACGGAATCAGTTAGGAACTTAACCGAAGTAACAGAAATTAACAAAAATAAGTTCAATAAAAATACTATGTATGCAATCGGGGTGAGAGGTCTAAGGCGGGGTGTCAACAGGCCCCCTCGAGAGTAAGAGGGAAACATTGTGCCATCACTTTTGGAGAGACCTTCTTTGGAACCTTGGCCCAGATGTAAGTCTCAATGTGGGCCATCGGACAAGAGTTGCCCTTGAATTTGCTGATGTCGGGCATTTTGAACTTGTCGGGGAGATTAGCCATTGTGCTCATAAGGATGGATGACTGATAAAGGCTTGTGTCGGAGCCTTTCCCCAAGTTGAGACCGTTGAAGAGTTGGTCAATGTAGGCCATGATTGAATCGACCATCTTGTGATCCTTGCTTTCAATGCTCGGTTCCCCTATTTTCTTGGTACGGGCACTAACATAATGAAATCGTCACACTAGTATATAGACCTTCTCGCGGTCCCATATACTCATCGGATACCACCATTTTTATGAATCCTACAAGTGTCGGGATTAAACTAAATTAATGTAGTAAAGCATACATGCGGGGACGGATTTTTATTTTCGTCCATAATAACCAGTTGGGGACGGAGTTTTATTTCGCCCATCATAACCACTTGTTTCTTTTGGAAATGGCATGTATGATTTGAAAACATTAGTTTAGGGAAATCTCGACACATGAAAACCGACTTGGTCCCGGAGTGTTAGACCCTAACTACAAATGTGTTGGCTTATGCTCGGCTAAAGAGAGGCTTAAAGGTCACCCCCGACATGTAGTCATGAACTACGCCACGGGCTGAGGTTTACCGCTTTGAGAGAGTCAAGGTCGGGTGGAGCTTGAAACTCTCTAGGACGGGCCTCGACGGGTTTGCGGTTATAAACTTGTGCGACTCGATAGTGAGCAGTTGATAAGAATTTGTGCGCGTAGTGTGAGGTCCAACTAGTGACAAAATATTTTTTAATTTTTTTAAACAAAAGAAAAGCAAATAAGAACGTAATTTACAACTCTCTAATCACCCGTGTGACCGATGAAAAAACATAAAATAAAACACTTAGAGGTCCAAATTAATTCTGATGCAGGCAACTGTGCCCACACCCCATCATTATGTTCTGTTCTGGGAACCTGTTCCTGTTCTGGAAAAACCGCCCAGAGGCGCGCGCCTCTGGCCTGTGACATGGGATGGACGAACGTTGCGCAGAGTATCTGGGAGGCACCCGCTTCTGGGTAAACCTGTCAGACACTTGGACTCAGGGGATTGCCCTGGTCCTGACCATATTTTTGAACCCCTACAAAGATGATTAGCATAGAAAAAGAAGAATAGGAAGAACACATAAGAAGCGGGTGATCCTGGTCTCTGATGTGAGACGCGCGCGCCTTAGGCCAAGAAGTCCAGAGGCGCCCGCTTCCCACCATCAGGAACCAGAATGCCCAGAAAATGTAGACTATCAACAAAACGCAAGCTTAACCCTCAAGCGTCCCCAGCAGAGTCGCCACTGTAGATACCCCGGGGGATCCATCACCACTTGGCTAGAGCGGTGGGTTATCCTAGGATGTCTATTTTTGGTTTTACTTGTTTAGATTCGCCACCTATGTTTTTAATAGAACATAAGAAAAACCTAATATTAAGCCTGTGTTTTGATACGAAAACCAGAGATTCTTGTTGTGAGATTCGGGGGTTAGATTACGAGATGGGAAATAATTAAACACCCATCTCGCCCAACTAAAGTTGGTCATGCTAATTCGTAGTCTACATAAAAAAGGTTCTTCCGATTCTTTGATAATGATAAAAGGGGTCAAAGAAGGGGGGTTTGAATGTGGGGAGATAACTCCTTAACCAACTTCAATGTAGTGAAGTGATTTTTGGTGTCATTTCCCAAGATGTTTTGGGTGATTGCACACTTGATTAAGAAAGTGAGAGAAGAGATGAAGATAAGAGAAGTAGAGGGAAGAAGAGAGATGAAGATTACCTAAACTTCAAGAGTCTTCAAGAGCTTCTTTGGAGAAAGTACTCAAAATGCCTTAAAGTTTTAGTATAGTTTTGTTATCTTAAAAAGTCCCCCTTTTCAATGGTGAATTAGAGGGGTTTATATAGGTGTAAAACAGACGTTTTTGGTGCCAAAACGAAGTCCCAAGGATAAATTTCCCGGGCAAAGTCATGTAAAATGAGCAAGGGAGGGATTCTTGGACAGAATCTATAACTGACGCCCAGATGCGCGTGCCTCCTGCCTTGAGGGCGGGATGCGCGTGCATCTGACCTATAGAGGCGGAGGCGCGCGACTTTGAAATGGTTTTTTTGACATAATGGACTAGAAAGTCAGCACTGTTATTCAGTTTGTCTCTGGACTTAACAGAGTCAGACAGGAACCTAACGAAAGTAAAAGAAACTAACGAGAAACACTTAAAATAGAAAGAAACACAAAATTAAATGTGCAATCGGGGTGAGCGGTCCAAGGCGGGGTGTCTATAAACACAACATCATTAAACTTTTGATGCCATTGCTTAATTTGGTGCTTGTTTTTTACCATATAATGATTTAATCAATTTTTACACTTCTTGTCCTGACGAAACAAACCCTTCCGGTTGTTTCATATACACATCTTTTTCTAATTCACCATTTAAGAATGCCATTTTAACATCCATTTTGTGAATAACAAGTTTGTGAATTCTGCAAGAGCAATCAACAACCTTATTGTAGTAATTCTTTCCACTGGAGCATATGTGGCAAAATAATCAACTCCAGATTTTTGTCTAAAATCTTGTGCCACTAAACGGGCTTTGAACTTGTCAATTATGCCATCGACTTTCATTTTCCTTTTGAAAATCCCTTTGCAACCAATTGGTTTACACTTTGGTGGTAGATCAACTAAAATCCAATTATTATTTACCATTATGGAATCCATTTCATCATTGATGGCTTCTTTCCAAAATGAAGAATCTCGAGACTTCATAGCCTCTTGAAATGTTGTAGGGTCCCCTTCAATATTGTAACAATATGAATATTGGACAAAAATGAATCCTTATTACCTTCAACCAGATAAACACAAAAGTCTGGACCAAAAGATTTTTCTTTCCGTGCATGTTTACTTCTTATAAGGTGTGGTTATAAGGTGTGGTTGAGGTTCTTCATTTCCTTCATGAACTTCATTGGTATTATGAGTAATATCTTTTAGTCTAGGAATTGAAGAAAATCGTTTCTCATCAAAAATTACATCTCTTGACTCTATGATCGTGTGTAATGATATATAGTCATTTTGTTCGATAACATAGAATCTATAGGCTTTGCTATTTGATGCATAGCCTATAAAGATGCATTCAATCCTTTTTTCTCCCAGTTTCTTTCTTTTGGGTTTCAGCAATCTTACAATTGCCCTACAACCCCATACCTTAGAATATTTCAAGTTGGGTTATCATTTGTACCGAAGTTCGTAAGGAGTAACTGTTGGATATTATGCCCTAGGCTCTTGAGAAAGTCCTATGCGTTATATCATAGCTTCATTGTTATAGAGATAACAAACTCGATTATTATATCTTTTACATGTTTATTATAATAATCATTGTCCCTAGCACTTATGAAAGGCTAGCATGAGTTTAATGGATAATCATATGATGATTATGGTGCATAGGATGCGGATTAAACTTATGGGTACTTGTTGGAGAAATAGGTACTGGATAAACCCGTTATGAGATTTAAGTCATGGTCAAATTTCATAATTAAATCTCATAATAGTCATACCAGTTGAATACTTAGACCTGATGTTATCATGTTCTTCCACATGATGAACATTATGTTTGACGTAGTCAAACGCTACCCTTAACCGGGTGGTTATAAAGGCTTCGATTGGCATAATCAAATTCTTGTAGGGAAGAATGATAAGTCAAGATGGGATTTGTCCCTATCTCAAGAGAGATATCTGCTTGGCCTCTCGATGAGTGAGATTGATGATAGTGTACGGTTGTACCCAAATGAATTGATGTGTTCAAAGTCATTTTCCCATATCAATTTACTCGGGATCGAGAAAGCATTGGACTCATAAGTTGACATGGACCATGACTTATGTCCAATATGATATCGCGTGACAAAGGGATTGTCATATGTTCTATAAGGTAACTTTGGACTTTCAAAGTTATACTAATTGGGTAGTCATAATGGCTTGCTAGAGTCCACTTATGACTTACGGTTTCTATATTGTTCGGACTCGTTGCCAAATTAGTATAATCCTATTGGCTCATAAACGCAGAATGGATCGAATAAGGCACGGAAAATGAGGAAAAACTGGATCCCGCTGGAGGATCCGTACGAATGGTTTAGGAGACACCAAACTGATCCGTACGGATGGTTTGTCTGGCAGAACAGTTTGGTCAGATTTCTTGTGTGACAAGGAATCCCAATCCCAAACGAAATTAGGTCAAACCCTCATATTAATATATGCAGCCGGGTTTGACAGCCTTGGAGATTGATTTTGGAAATCAAAACACATGGTTTTAGAAACAATATAATATAGAGAGGCAAGATTATTTATTTTGAGATTTAGAATCATCAAAATATAATAATCAATGGAGCAAAATAATTCCTATGAAGAAATCGTTTCTTCACCAAACCTTGGATCTAACAATCGATCAACAAGGTGTTCTTGAGTCCGTTCGACGTGAGGATACCGGTAGAGGGTGTTCGCCTTTCAACACCTAAAGTCCGTGTTTATGGATTCGATCTTCAAGGGTATGTTTCTTTCATCTTGTATTTAATTTAATAAGAGTAAAAAAGAATCCTTCAAAAAAAAAAAAGAGTAAGAGTGGGTGGGTGGGGTGGGGATGGATGGAGAAGGTGGGGATTGAGGTGGAGGTGAAATGAGTAATGTGAAGTTTTATGGAGAGTTGGGTGTGTGAGTGAGGGGATTAACATTTTCCGGAAAATAACTTACGGAGGAAAAATCCATAAGTCGGTTTACTTAAAAAGTTGGGAAAACCATTTTCGGGAAAATATTTTCCCCATTTTCCGGTGTTTGACAGACACCAAAAAATGGGGAAAACATTTTCCTCCAAACAAACGGAGCCTAAATTAACATTGATTTACAAGAGATCAAATTCTAACTTTTTTTATTTAAATGGTAAGAAAATTAATTTTAGTTTCCTAACCACACCCTCTACTCATTTTCTTCAATCCATCACTCTTATTTCCTCTCATATCGTCACTCTATCTCCCCCACCACAGTCTCCAACATCCACTTACCCACCAGTACCACCCACCCTACTACCACAACCACCATCACCCTATCATCGCAGCCATTAACACCTGCATCAAAAACAGTAATGGTGATGTAGGTAAAGTGGTGGGGTATGTGGTGGTTGTAGTGATCGTGTTATGATAGTGGGAGCAGTGTGGTGGTAGTGGTGGTAATGGTGGTGATAGTGGTAGGGGTGATGGTAGTGGGTGGTTGGGTTATAGTGATGGTGATGATAATGGTGGTGATAGTGGCAGGGGTGATTTTTTTTAAAAAATTCTTATTATATGTGTGAGAGCCCGCGCCCGAAGACGCCCCGAAATGATCGCCCACGAGGGTGATTCGGGTTTGCCTCGCGCCGATGCGCTTTTGGAAATGCGCTCGGTTTCACACAATGGTTTCCTCTCGAAGTTTAATTATTGCAAGAGTCGCCACCTCACTTTATTTTAGGAAAAATGAAGACAAAACCTTTTATTTTGAGAAAGTGGGTTCGGGAGCTAAGTTACGAGAAGAGAAGGAGTTAGGAAATCTCCTCGCCCGTGATGGTCTCTAGCATGCATGCATCTTAAATTAATTTTATGCCTTGTTTTCATGCCTTACCAAAAGTGGTGATTATATGTACAGATGAGTCTTCTTATTCTAGGTATGTTTGCTTAAACTCACAAATGAGAGTCGGTTTGGGTGGACTCTCACTTGGTTTTGAAAATGGTTTTGAGCATTCATATCAAGTAAAGGAAAGCACAAAAAGGGTGGGGGATTATTATGTACAATGGTGAACAAATGGGAAACAAATGAAAAGAATAAATGTCCAAAATCCAAGTTTACGTCCAGTTTATGGACTGTTGTCTATTCTCCTTGATGTACCTGCCTCAAAACTAATGCAATCTGGAAATAAAGGGTGTGTATTTCTTCCTAACATGTTAAACATAAAACATGAATTTTGTGTTGATTTTAGGAGCATTTTATGATGTCCAAATAGGTTATGCAAGATGAACTCATGAACAGTCAGAACAGGAAGAATGATGCACACCCACAAACGATCTATCATTTACATCATGAAAACCTGGGAATCATGGAAAGATTCAAACATGAAACTTTCTCATAACATATTAAATATGAATCCTACCAAGTTACAAGTCCAGAATGAAAGTTTATGCTTCTTAAAAGATCTATGACATTTTAATGTCAAAACAAGAAACACACCAATCTGAGAACAAAGAATTGAAACAAAAAATGGAAAGAGATACTTCCACTCATGGTACAAATATTATATTTACATTATAATCGTCCAAATTATGTTTAGACGAAAAACTATTTTATAGACAAAGGCCAAAGAACATGTTATGTATGAGTAAAAGAGGTGACAAAACAGAGTGATCTGGGCTTAAAACTTGCTGGACAGACACATACATCATGGAAACAAGCATCAAAACTCAACCAAATGAAGTGCTATGAATATGAAACTTTGTGTGTGAATAGATATACATGCTATTGACACAAAGGCATGGAAAACCACCTATTTAGGCATGGATTGAAGATGTTTCACATGGCAAAAGATAGATAGGGACAGATTTGGGGCTTTAGATGGAAAGCATGTGAAGACCTTTGAAAGCCTCCCCAAATCCACAAACATGGAAATTAAACATGTAATATACACAATATATGCAATATCTACAACAATAACAAGTGATGACAACTGAATATCAACATTACAGTCATTTGTTTAACAAGAACATGGCAAAGAACACAAAAATTACATCCTTGGTTCAACAATGGAGGTCTAGCCTAACAAGTGGCTAGACCTCTTAACAAACTACACGAAGAGATACATTTTACATGTAGAGATTACATGAAGAAGTGATTACCTAGGTTGTGCTTCCTTTGCTTCCAAGGGAAGACTTTTTTGGTTGCTTTTCTAGAGGTGATTGTGTTTGGGTTTGGGTTGAGTGTTTGTTGTGAGCTTGTTTGCTTGATTTGTGTGGGTTTTTAGGGTAGTGCTATGGTGGTGTGGTGAAGGTGTATGGACTGATATTAGGGAGGTGTAAGGTGAGTATTTGAGAGTGCAAGTATGAGGGTGAGTTTGAGTGAAGAGAGTATGAGTTGTGTTGCTTTTCTTATGTTTCTCCTTTTGTGTTGTGTGTATGAATTGTGTCTTGTAAAATGGATGAATGTGGTTGTAATATGGATGGGGGAGGTGCTGAATGACCTTAGCTGCCCTTGCGTAGGCCTAGGGGGTCATTTAGAGGGCAACTACCCGGCATAAATGCAGCTAAAAATGGCATAAAGTTGATTTGAAATGGCCAAGTTGTTGATGGAACAAAACTGCAGAACTGCCATGGAAGATGAGCCGTATGGATCCATTGGTGGAGTATGCCACCATGGTGGCCATACGGTTGCTATGGTGTATTTAGTCCATTCTTCTCTTGCCAAGTGTCGTTCTCTGGTTGGACCATTGCTATTTGAAATGACCAGCCCCCTTTAGCCACTTACTGAATGTGGGCTGGCTATAATCATTCCATGTTGGATATTTTGAAACTTAGATGACCATCTTTCCCGTTCCGGTATTAGTTCCACAACAGTCCAAGTTTTGTCTGTGTGTGCGCACTCCGGTGTCCCGGTTGTCCGCGGGCCTAACGTGAAAGTTGCTCGAAATAATTTTGTGGTCACGTCCGTCTATCTGAAATATGTTTATAAGCAAGGGATGAAAATAATATATTTTTAATGCACAGAATGGACGATAACGGGCAATTCTAGGGGTGCGGGCCCCGTTTCGGGTCCTGCAGCTCAAAATTTGAAGTACATGTCTGTTTACTTGTTTTTCGCTCTGATTATGAATTTGTAGTCTGTTAATCCATTCGATGCACTGATAAGGCTCACGGCACTCCCGCGTAGCCAAATCAAGGGTTCTAGGTCAATTTTAGGGTTTAGACCAATCAAAAAGGGTTTGTCGGGGGGTACGAGATCGGGGTGTCTACAGAGCCCCTCGCCGAATCTCCTTATAATGTAAAGGGGATTCGACGATCACTAAGAGACAGACGATCTCGTCTAGTGTGTAACGGCTGGATCCAAAGTAGGATTTCCTCCGTATCTCTTTCGAGAATCCAGCCTTTGTAGTTCTAACTGAAACAAACAGCCAAACAGACACAAACAATGGTCGGTCCCGGATTCTTGGTTTACCTACGTATCTCATTCGAGAATCAGACCACTCATAGTTCAGGTTAATTAAAAAAAAAAGAAATTGTTGGGGATAGCATTGAGATGTGTTTTTTCTCTTTACTGGGTATTGCATTGAGATATGTTATCTCTTGGCTGGGGAGGAGATTGACATGAGAAATTGTTTATGAAAACGGGCGACTGAGCTCAATGCTTGAACTGCCTACGTATCCCTTGCAGGAATCCAGTCACAACGTAGTTCTGGGGAGGTAATCTCGGGCACCCGAGAAGACCAGGGGAACATCAAATTAAGGAACATCCCGGGCAAGCAGGAAGACCAACAGTAACATCAATCAAAGGTACAAACCAGGCAGGCGGAGAGACCTAACTATCATCATTCAAAGGTACCAATCGGGCAGGCGGAGAGACCTAACTATCATCATTCAATGGTACAACCCGGCGGAGAGACCTAAATATCATCATTCAAAGGTACAAACCGGGCATGAATAGAGACCTAAACTATCATCATTCGAAGGTACAACTCAGGCAGGCAGAGAGACCTAAATATCATCATTCAAAGGTACAAAATGGGCAGGCGAAGAGACCTAACTATCATCATTCAAAGGTAAAACCCACGCAGGCGGAGAGACCTAAATATTATCAATCAAATGTAAAACCCGGGCAGGCGGAGAGACTAAGAGGATCATCATAAATGTACAACCCGGGCAGGCGGAGAGACCTAAATTATCATCATTCAAAGGTACAAACTGGGCAGGCAGAGAGACCCAGAGGATCATTATCAATGGTATAACCCGGGCAGGTAGAGGGACCTAAATTATCATCATTCAAAGGACTGACGCTTTGCGTAATCCAAAGGAGGTGCAACTAGGGCAGGCGGGAAGACTAAAGGTAACAACATTTAAAGGACTGACGCTTTGCGCAATCCGAAAGAGGTACAACCCAGGAAGGTGGGAAGACCAAAGGTAACAACATTCAAAGGACTGACGCTTTAAGCAATCTAAGGGAGGTACAACCCGGGCAGACGGGAAGACCAAAGGGATCAATCAAATTTAAATGCACAAATAAAATCAAGGATACGCTGCATTTTGAGCCGTTCAGATTCTTCTGCCTTTGTTTTGCTGTGTGATGAGATTTTTTTGTTTTACTGCGTAGTAAACCATCACATTGCGTGATCCATTGGCACTGTGTTGAGTGATGCAACCTCTTTTTGGATCCTAGTTCCTCCTAAAAGAGTTTTTGATTGTCTCACAGTCAAGCTTCCCTGCTTTTGGAGTTGCCATGTGATGAGATTTTTGTGTTTCACTACGCAGTAAAACATCACTATGCGTGATCCATTGGTACTGTGTTGAGTGCTGCAACCTCCTTTTGGATCCCAGATCCTCCTAAAAGAGTTTTTGATTGTCTCACAGTCAAGTTTCCCTGCTTTTGGAGTTGTCGTGGGATTTTGATTGCTTGTAATAAGCAACCTCTTTGTCAAGCCAAGATGTGATTTGCTGTGGGGTGCCAACTTTGTACCTGCATAAGAGTTTTTGCAAGTATATGGTCGTGCCTGAAGATTCAAGCTGCCTACGTATCCCTTACGAGAATCAGACCTAACGTAGTTCGAGTCGGGGCAAACTGAACTGATTTTGCTGAAAGGGCATCCAGAAATCACATTCCCTTATCAAAACATAAGCATTGATGCTGTGGAGGAACCCTGTTGTGGGAACCATGATGTGGCAGGGTGCATGATGTGTACCTGCAAGAGATTTTCAATAGCAAGCAAAATATCTTGACATTAGTGTGCTCGAATGTGTCATTCATGTGTAACAACAGTGTGATACACATACATTGATTGACATCTTTAAGATCGAGAGATTGAGAGAAAGATTGAGACAAGAATACCCTCTCTTTTCATTTTGCAACCATTTTTCCTTTGAACAATGAAAGCCAAATTTCACTTTTTGCAGGATGATTTTTTTGCA
Source organism: Campanula takesimana (assembly GCA_026119855.1). Classification (NCBI taxonomy): domain Eukaryota; kingdom Viridiplantae; phylum Streptophyta; class Magnoliopsida; order Asterales; family Campanulaceae; genus Campanula; species Campanula takesimana. Next base: position 1,064,648 of record JAOWBW010000044.1, read on the forward strand.
ATTGATTTTTCTTCTTTTTGACACATGTGCATTGCTTGCATTTCAAACTTTGTTTATTATGAACTAATGAGTGAAAGTTTATGAGTGAACAGAGGGAGAATCATGAGTGAAATTAATTGTGCATTTTATTGTGAATTTTCCATTTTTGCGAAAATGAGGGATATAGATATATGTATGGTGACGCAAAGTTGAAAGCCTAGCGCGAGCACTCAAAAGGTTAGTTACGAACACCCATTTTATCAAGACTACTTAACGGTATATCTCCGGATTCTATGGTTGGGTCAGCCCCAGTTGCTGGCTGAAGAAGCCCCATTTGCTCTCTCTGACATCATTCCCCAACATTCTTGCTGCTGAATCCCCAGTATCTCTTAAGGATCAACCTCATATGTTGGCTACAGAAGCCCTAGTCATGTTATAGGACAAGCCCCTGAATCTGGCATATGAAGCTCCTGCGCTTTTTAAAGAGTGAATCTCATGTTGATCCACATTGTCGTTTGGAGACAACTTCATGTTTTGGCGTTTCAACCTCTGAGGGCCTAACTATCATTGAGAGTTAATCAAACATTTGATGCTTTGCTGTTGATCCTGATTCATGGATTCTGGCGTTCAATACTCCTTCTTTGGGGAAACTAACTGTCTTTGAGAGTTGTTCGGCTGGACACAAACGATCTTTGAGCTTTGCGGGTTATACTGTCAATCCGAGATGGCACTGTGTTCTGATGATCCACACATTAAGGGACCCAACTGTCTATGAGAGTTGTCCCACATTCTTGATGTCCTCGATTTCGAGAGTTACTGAAGCTCATAATGCTTCTCAAAGTTAACCTCTGCATTTTCCGAGTCCCTCTGAAGGATCAACTATCAATAAGAGTTGTCATGTACCCTGGCACTTTGCCATCTGAATTTCCGTATCACTCAGAGCAAACCATACTCAACCAATATTCTGATATGCAGCCCCAGTTTTTGTTCATTCATTCGAGATCACGTGCTGACATTGAGAGTTTGAGATCTAAAGAATAACATTCATTTGTCTCTTTTGCTGTGACAACTTGCAGGAGTTGGAAGGGGAAGGCACGAGGCCAGTATTTTGTGGAAGCAAAGGGACATCCCAATGGGATCTCCGACATTGTGTTTGTGCTGAAATGTGATGATGGAAGGATGAGGGTAGGGGGAAGCCCCTAGACTCGGGAAAAATATGCATGCTCACACATAGAAATTAAAGACTCAAGACTTGAACAAGCGTTAATGGTCAAATGCCTTAAAATCAAATGGACCCCTCTAGAGTTGGATTAGCATTTTAATTTTGACAAATCATTTGAACACAAATTAGGCCGTGACAAATTGACATGAGAGCATTGTTAGGCATGTGTTATGATCTGCGTCGCAGTTTGACCTCATTTGGTACAAGGCCTTCGTCTTTGTTGTTATTGCGCTTTTGAATTTACTACAATCACTGGAGCCTATCTGACTTTTGGTTTCTGGGCTCCCTCAGTGTAAGGGGTTGGTAGAGCACATGGGTCTCCAACAAAAGTCACTAGTTGTCGTCGTTGATGGTGCTTTGCCCAAAGTCAAAAGATCAAGATCTTCTTCAGTGCAGATTGGCCTCGCATGCGCGGTGCTCCTTGAAACTGATGATGTCACATGAGATTTCCTGGCCCTAGGTCCATGTTTTATCTTTGTGAAACGAGCAATAAAGTCTTTGGAATGAAGTGCCAATTGCTGTCGTTGAGGGCATACGCATAAACTTGAAGTGTCGGGATACCCTTTCCAAAACAAATGAATTAAAACAACAAGATGAATGTAATATGTACATGAAAAAGCAAATAATGTTTCTCTTTTTTTTGGGAGCTCTTTCATTTTTTTTTGGTAGCTCCTTCGTTTTTTTTAAGAAGAAACATCATAGCTTGCAGAATCGACTAATCCACAAATTTACAAAATGCGAGAATTTACAATACATCATACATTAAAAGAAAATCGCCGACACTTGCAGAAGCGTGATATCTTCAACCTTTTCCATTTGATTGGCCTCTCTGATTATGCCTTTGATTGCACCCTGAAATCTTCATTTGTCGGGTGACTTTGTCGATTGCCTTCGTGGACTTCATTGATTGCCTTCGGCACTAGTTCTCATCTCAATTAATCACACTCTAAAATTTATTCAGATTTCATTGATTGCTTTTAATTAAGTGAGATTAATTGTTTGAGGGTCCAGATCTACAAGATATGTGATTAAGAAGGCACTTAGTTATAAGGCAAGTTCATTGACTGAAAACATATATTACATGACATGCAAGAAAATAAAACCACGAAGACAAAGACACACTCTAGACTTAAAAGACAAAGAAGATGTGTGATCACATTACTAAGCGATACGCAAAAAGGGACAGGATTAGGAGTACGGGCGGTGAGCCCAGTCACAAGCAAAAGAAACACGGCCTTACGGGTCAACACACTTTGGTTATAGTTAAAAGAGGAATAACCTTCCTCGAGGTTGACAAGCTCTGATCATTATTCAAATGGAAACACCTTCTTCGGGGGTCGATGAGACCCTGGGATAATTACTCGAACGTGAGGCCCCTTGGAGGTGGCCTTGGGATGACTTTGTGATCGATGAGATCCTGGATATCATGCTTGAGAGACCAGCAAGAGTTTGTATCATGACACAAAGCTTGATGATATGCGCAGAGCTCCGTGGGGTTAAAGTACTTGGGCAGTTGTTTGGGCAGCTCGTAACCCTCAATAGGTTTCATGATCCCTTGAGCAACCAACCCATAAAAGACATGGGACAATGGGATCTCGAATTCATCGAAATGCCTATCCCTATTTCGTACCATGCTCTTTCCCTTGGCTTTAACTATTATTGCAGGGCTACGAGCCTTTGAAGTCCAGTGGGGTTTTACGTAGCATAAAGTTGCAGGACTTTGGGCGTCAATAGGTACCTTGATGACTTCTTCGTAAATAAGGTCTTGGATTTCTTTCCTGAGTGCCCAACATGAATCAGTGTCATGGCCACGGGCTTGGTGATATTGACAGAACTTGCTTCGGTCTCCATAGGTGGGATTTTCGGGATGATAACCTTTCACTGTCTTTAGCAATCCTTGAGCGCTTAGTTCTTGAAAAACCATAGACAATGGGGCATTCAAACTGTTGAAGTATATTTCATTGCGATGGACCCTCTTTTGTGAACTGCTTGATGAATAGATCCCTGTAGGTTTCACTGGAGTATCATGTATCTTTAGAGAGGCAATAGGGCTAAAAAAATTTGTTGTCACCATTTGGTTAGCTCCTACACAGATATCATTACAAGTCTTGAACTCCAAACCTCAGGTGGAGTGAAAGTTCGGGTTGGAATTGACATTCTGGAACTGGGGTGCTTAGAGATCTTTGAGCTCTAATTTCTTAAAAAGGGTAGCCACAAGGTCCAACATTTCTTCCTGATGCCCCTGGAATAGGCTAATCATGCAATTGGTGTGATCATTCAAGCGCCTTTCCAAACACTGTTCCACTGCATACCCTGGCTCGAAATCCGGCAAGCCCTTAGTCGATTTTGATGATGTTTGTCCTTTGTTGGCCATGATTGATGGTGAAGATCGGAGTAGAGCTTTGATCAAATTTATGCGTGAAATTGACCTTGAATGTCGTGCTAGAGAACCAAGAAGGATTCTCCCTCTATAAGACTGATGAAAAAGAAAACCTATTTTAGATTTTCAGGGAATGAAGCTTTATGCAAAATGGGGAAATATTTATGAACTAAAGAAGCTGATTTTTCGTTTTTTTTTTCAAAATTTGAAGCGCAAGCAACGCAAAAACCTATGAATGCCGGACAAGCACCTTTCTTTGTTTTGACACGTATCGTTTGAATCCTGGAATAGTGGATACCGTCTCCAAAGTATAGGACCAACATTTTCCACCTATACTATTAGCCGTCTAAGCCCCTAGCGAAGGGCCTATACTCTTTCTGGGATCCAACATTCGGTTACGGTCTATGTGAGGGTCTTTGGAATTTCAAGTCAATCCAAGAATTCCACATGATATCCACAATTGAGTTCATTTATAACCTTTTAGGGAACTCATAGGATTGAAGGGAAATCGCTAGACAAAAACCAGCATGAAGTCTGGGACGTGTCATTTTGAAAACATGGACTCGAGGCTTCGGAAGGGAAGGCCTGGCTTACACTCATCGCAACGACAAGTATGCGCGCTTTGGGGTAGGAATGTTAACTGCGGACCCTAACGGGAATTCGATGAGCTCCCTTATGTCCTCGGGTAACACTCCCTAAGGTTTGTACGGTTCTAAAATCGTGAGTTCGAAAATTGTGCGTGTGTGTGAGGTATCTACACTTTGAAAATGATTTTTGAAAGTAAGAAAGGAAAAAGAAAATCTTTTTTTTTTTTTTTGCTTTTTCCCGTAAAGGGAAACATTCACCACGCATATATATACACAAACAAGGCAAAAAAAGACTCCCTACAAAAAAAGATATTAGGCATATATACAAAAAAAGCAAAGCATATAAATCATGGCACGAACAAAAATTAGAGTCTAGCCCACATAGAAAAATGTCCCCATCAGATTCGTCACTGTGAGAGCCCACGCCCGAAGCCGCCCTGAAATGATCGCCCACGAGGTCGATTCGGTTTTGCCTCACGCTGATGCGTTTTTGGAAATGCGCTCGGTTTCACACAATGGTTTCCTCTTGAATTTTTAATTATTGCAAGAGTCGCCACTTCACTTTATTTTAGTAAAAATGAAGACGAAACCTTTTATTTTGAGAAAGTAGGTTCGGGGGCTAAGTTACGAGAAGAGAAGGGGTTAGACACTCTCCTCGCTCGTAATGGTCTCTAGCATGCATGCCTATTAAATTCACTTTATGCCTTGTTTTCATGCCTAACAAAAGTGGTGATTATATGTACAAAGGAGTCTTCCTATTCTAGGTATGTTTGCTTAAACTCACAAATGAGAGTCGGTTTGAGTGGACTCTCACATGGTTTTGAAAATGGTTTTGAGCATTCATATCAAATAAAGGAAAGCACAAAAGGGGTGGGGGATTATTATGTACAATGGTGAACAAATGGGAAACAAACCCCATGAAAAGAATAAATGTCCAAAATCCAAGTTTACGTCCAGTTTATGGACTGTTGTCCATTCTCCTTGATGTACCTGCCTCAAAACTTATGCAATCTGGAAAGAAAGGGAGATTATTTCTTCCTAACATGTTAAAAATCACACATGAATGTTTTGTTGATTTTAGGAGGTTTTTATGATGTCCAAACTGGTTATGAAAGATGAACTCATGAACAGTCAGAACAGGAAGAATGATGCACACCCACAAAAGATCTATCATTTACATCATGAAAAACTGGGAATCATGGAACAAATAAAACATGAAACTTTCTCATAACATCTTAGATATGAATCCTAACAAGCTACAAGTCCATAAAGAAAGTTTATACCTGTCAAAAGATCTCTGACATTTTAATGTCAGAATAGGAAACACACCAATCTGAGAACAAAGAGTTGAAACAAAAAATGGAAATAGATACTTCCACTCATGATAAAAATATGATATTTATATTCTCATCTTCTTAATTATTTGTAGAACAAAAACTATTTTATAGACAAAGGCCAAAGACCATGTTTTGTATGAGTAAAAGAGGTGACAAAACAGAGTGCTCTGGGCTCAAAACTTGCTGGACAGACACATACATCATGGAAACAAGCATCAAAACTCAACCAAATTAAGTGCTATGAAGATGGAAAATTGTGTGTGAATAGATATACATGTTATTTACACAAAGGCATGGAAAACCACCTATTTAATCATGGCTTGAAGATGTTTCACATGGCAAAATATAGACAGGGACAGATTTAGGGCTTTAGATGGAAAGCATGTGAAGATCTTTGAAAGCCTCCCCAAGTCCACAAACATGGAAATTAAACATGTATTAAACACAATATATGAAAGATATACAACAATAACAAGTTATGAAAACTAAATATCAACATTACAATCATTTGTTTAACAAGAACATGGCAAAGAATACCAAAATTACATCCTTGGTTCAACAATGGCGGTCTAGCCTAACAAGTGGCTAGACCTCTTAACAAACTATATGAAGAGATACATTTTACATGTAGAGATTACAAGAAGAAGATATTACCTAGGTTGTGCTTCCTTTGCTTCCAAGGGAAGACTTTTTTGGTTGCTTTTCTAGAGGTGTTTGTGTTTGTGTTTGGGTTGAGTGTTTATTGTGAGCTTGTTTGCTTGATTTGTGTAGGTGTTTAGGGTAGTGCTATGGTGGTGTGGTGAAGGTGTATGGACCGAGATTAGGTAGGTGTAAGGTGAGTGTTTGAGAGTGCAAGTATGAGGGTGAGTTTGAGTGAAGAGAGTATGAGTTCTGTTGCTCTTCTTATGTTTCTCCTCTTGTGTTGTGTGTATGAATTGTGTCCTATAAAATGGATGAATGTGGTTGTAATATGGATGGGGGAGGTGGTGAATGACCTTAGGTGCCCTTGCTTAGGCCTAGGGGGCAACTACCCGGCACAAATGCAGCTGGAAATGGCATAAAGTTGATTTGAAATGGCCAAGTTGCTGATGGAATAAAACTGCAGAACTGCCAGGGAAGATGAGCCGTACAGCTCCCATGGTGGATTACGCCACCATGGTGGCCGTACGGTTGCTATGGTGTATTTAGTCCAGTCTTCTCTTGCAAAGTGTCGTTCTCCGGTTGGATCATTGCTATTTGAAATGACCAGCCCCCTTTAGCCACTTGCTGAATGTGGGCTGACTATAATCATTCCATGTTGGATATTTTGCAACTTAGATGATCATCTTTCCCGTTTCGGTATTAACGCCGTAACAATCCAAGTTTTGTCCGTGTGTGCGCACTCCGGTGTCCCGGTCCACGGGCCCAAAGTGAAAGTTGATCGAAATAATTTTGTGGTTACGTCCATCTATCTGAAATATGTTTATAAGCAAGGGATGATAATAATATATTTTTAATGCACAGAATTGACGATAACGTGCGATTCTAGGGGTGCGGGCCCCGTTTTGGGTCCTGCAGCTCAAAATTTGAAGTACATGTCTGTTTACTTGTTTTTTCGCTCTGATTATGAATTTGTAGTCTGTTAATCCATTCGATGCACCGTTAAGGCTCACGGCACTCCTGCGTAGCCAAATCGAGGGTTCTAGGTCAATTTTAGGGTTTAGACCAATCAAAAAGGGTTTATCGGGGGGTGCGAGATCGGGGTGTCTACAATATATTGGGTTGTTATCCATGGTCGGTGATGATCCTAGGGTTATTTGTATTAGCCGTCACATATGCCATTGTTTTATCTAGAATTGGGATCGCATTATTACTATTAAAGGAATGATTACACCACCTCTCACTTATATTATTTTCACGATCATGTTACCAACTTAGGAATAATTTATGGAATCACTTGGTATATGCTCGGGGTCTCTAGAAAATTTTTGCATGGTTGTCAATAACAAGTCAATAGGTTATTTGGTATTTATGGCATTTCTTTCTAAACCCTTTTCTTGGCCTTATTTTGTCTATCTAGTCACTTAAATAAAATCGTTGCTAGAACACCCCTTTGAGCCTAATAGTGAATAAAAGAATGGCACATCAAGACCTCCGTTCACCTTCTTTTGACACCCGATTTCCTACCCTTTTGCACTAAGAATAGGTTAGACCCACCTTGACAAGGAAGTAGACATGGTTCGAAATTGGGAGAATGATTTGGGGAAACATTGGATGTGGCTAAAGATATGAGGGGGGGATGTGTAATGAAAGAAAGGGACAAATACATGAATATTGTTATTATTGTTCAAAAAGCACATGTTTATCTTATGTACAGTTCAGAGTTATATCAAGCAAGTTGGTGCGTTAAAAAAATATAATAATGTGTGTCCCCTTAATATGTTGAAATGATGATTGAGAAAGGCCGCAAGAATAAGGAATATTTATCACCCCATGTAATTATATGAAAGTTCAAGTTTGGGGGTGAGACTGTGTGAGAATTGGGGGAGCGGAGAGTTATATTTATTGTGAGGATATACATATAATTTAGAAGACTTCTTAGTCCACTTTCTTAATTTTGTATGTCCTTACCTTCGTTTGTAACCGTGAACCTAGCCTTGCATTGTTGTGCTTAAAACTCTATGCCATATTTTTGTTCAATATCAGTAACCGGGTTGACAACTGTGTATACATGCTTATGAGTGTCCTTAATTGGGCTACTTGTATCATCATCATCAATTGTGGATTTAGAGCATTAACTAAAGTGATCCCATAAACTAATCTTATTTTGGCCGCATTGATCACCAACATCACCCATCCTATCATGCTGCGGTGGAAAATCGTGAGTTATTAGTGTGTATGAGTTTGCAATTTGGTTTTATGGTGGTACTTGATTGATGACACTTATTGTGAGGTTCTGAGACTGTTGGCTAATACTCTCATATTTAATAAGAACGTCAAAAAAAATTGTTTTTAGTTTTTGTAGTTTAGATAGTAGTTTTAGATTAGTTTTGTTTTACTCGAGGACGAGCAAAAGATAAGTTTGGGGGTATTTGATGGATGTGTTTTTACCCATCGAAATGATATACTTCTATGACTTATTTGATGCTCAACCTTGGGTGTTTTAACCTTTTTTTGGAGTCTTTATGAGTATAGAGAAAAGGAGAAAGATTGCCGGATTAATGGACTTTAAAGTGCGAAAAGGAACAAGAAATAACGGACCATAAATTAAAATAAATAGATGTGACCATTGTTAAACCAAGTCCATTGGATATTAATCGAAAAGAACTTTCCAACGATAGTTGGAACGTCCAAATCGGAGTCCGTATGAAGAAGTTATAACCTCCAGAATATCAGTTGAAAAAGGTACAAGTCGCAGTGCATAAGGTCCGGCCGCATACCAAAGCACCATGCGCCCGCACATACACCGGATCCAAGCCCAAAACCTCCCAGCTTCATTGGGCGGTCGCACCCCCCCCCCCACCCCATTTTGGGCGGCCGCACTGTCCAGGGACCTCAGGGGAATTTCCAAAATTTTGAGGACTTTTTTGGCATTTCCAAAATTAGGAGGGCTTTTCTGGAATTACCAAAATTAGGAGGGCTTTTATTGAATTGCTGAAATTTGAGGGGGCTTTTCTGGTATTTAAAAAATATTGGTAGGCTTTTATAGAAATATCAAAAAATCCAAAGACCATAGAGGAAATTCGTAATTTTAGCCTTGGAGAGCTTAAAAAGATGTCCAAATCTTGGAGGAAAAAGAAGATCTTGACTTATTTAGTTATGATTTTATTCTTATTTCTTAATCCTTTTCTTTTCCTTATTATTTTAATACTCCTTTTATATTTAGGTTTGTTTTTCCTATAAATACTAGCCTATATTGATTGTAATAGACATCCATAATCCATAATTCTACCCTTCCTCCATATTAATTCTAGAGATTATTTCTTTGTCTATGAAGACTTAATTTCGTCATCTATGGATTGGAGGTAACATGTATTTATTCTTTATGCTTTAGTTAATTTATTTTTGATCTTTTTGTTGGGTTCTTCAAAAGTGTTTTAATAAAAGTTTTCTTGCTACAATTTAATGCAAAGATTAGATTGGCTTTTTAACTAATTTGTGTATAAGGATTTCGAGTGATCGATTGAGATATACAAAGTCCGACTTTTGAAAGAATATAATTTAGGTTTGCAAAGTGATTTCTCACTGACATTGTAGATTCTATATTCCTAAGGTTTTAATGGGTTCTTTAATGTTACGCGGACTTTACAGAAAGTGTAATATTTAGAGAGCACTAAATTGTTTTACATAGGTGAATGAATCTCCAACATTGATTGATAATAATATTAACTAGCATATTTATGATATACATGTGAATCCAATCCATAGAAAATTTCCTCCATATCTCTATCCATTTATTTATATTTGTTTTATTAGTTTATTTTACTTTTAATTAATTAGTTTAATAAACCAAAATTAAATCTTTTATTTTAAGTTATTTGTTTTAGTGCTATTTAAATTACTATTTATCACATGTCTCTGTGTGATCGACCCTCGCTTTCGCGTATTACTACTACGGTAACTAGTGCGCTTGCTAGGTATTTATTACAAGTGGAGTTTTTCTCTATCAAGTCTCATTCCTAAAATGGCAAGGAATCTTTACTATTCATCTCACTCATTCTCTCTCATACTTTACTTTTATACTCACACCAATGAACTTACTATTCTCTCCCACTTATTATCTCTCTTACTTAAGTTTTACACTCACAACACTTAAATTACTTTCATCATTTCTTAATCTCTGTGCATTTGAGAGGTAGGACTCTTACTCTGGGAAGGTGATGAGACGGAATTTATACTATTAATTCCTAGTTTTATATGAGCTTAAATGGTGAATTTTATGTATTTTAGAGAGTTTATTTGTAATTTAGGGCAAATATGTAATTGTGGGGATTTAATATAATTCAGGAGTATTTTAGTGTTTATATATTTTTACACAATGTAATTTATTTTTTAATTAAAAGAATTCCCAAAATATACAAAAGAAAGTCAATTGGGACGGAGATGTAAGGGATAAACATTTAAATGTCAAGAAATGAAAAGAGAGGAGCCCAGCAAGAGGTAGAAAAGAAAGGAGATCAAGTCAGGCCTATGATCCAAACCAACCAAGGAAGCCCACTCCAGATCCAGTCAGCCGGCCCAGATGAACAAGAAAGAAGGCCCAATATTTTGAAGCCCAGTTCGTTGGCAAGGAAGAAGGGAGCAAGCTGCAGCCAAACTGAAGTGGCCCAACACCAATAAGGCAGCAAGGCCCATCTCAGCCAGGCCCAGATCAAGAAGGCGGCCCAGACGAAGAAACGCATGTGGTAAGTGCGTTTTTGGCAAAACACGCCAAGGCTTACTGCACGTGTGGCAGATTCGTGAGCACGAGTGGCACGAGTCGCGAGCGCCAGCACGAATTGTGAAGTGACGGATAAAACGCACCTACCAATTGCGTTTTTGGCGTTGCTGACGCGTGGATGGAGGTTGCTGGCGTGTGGCGGCTGGAAGGAGAGATGGGGAGCGCGTGCAGGCGCGTGAGACGGCGAGTTCAGCCCTATTTTGCCTATTTTGTTATTTTCTTTTTTATTCTTTTTATTTCCTTACCAATTTAGGACTATTCTAGGTATAAAAACTAGGGTTTCTTTTATTATTTTTGAGGGGAGACTTCAACATTAATTTTAGATCTAGGGTTTTTAATTTTCTTCCATGGAGGTTTCAAAGCTTTGGATGAGGAACTAAATCCAAGCTTTGGGTTTAATTTCTTGAACCCTTTTTTTATCAATTTGAGGTATTTTTCTTTTCAATCTTTGATCCCTATTCATAATTTTACTTGTGCTTAATCTAGATTTATGGCTAGGGTTTTTAGACTTGATCAATCTAATTGCTCTGGTTAATTTATCTCTGCTAGAATTTTCTATTTACTGTGCTAGTGTAGAAATTTATAAGTAGCATCTTTAGGATTTATGCATGTGCCATGGTAAATTGTGAAGTGGGTAAAATTAGATGATTATCTGTGTGAAATAATCATAGAAAACATTCTTGATCTTAGTTTCTTAAATCTTGAATCGATTAATATTGAGATCTAGACTGTGTCAATTAGATTAATTTATTAATTAGGGTTTCTAGTGAGTGTCACTGCTAGTAACTATTATGAAAAAAGAAACAGGGATTGAAATAAATCTCGTGATCAAGTGAATAGGGTAAAAAGTGAAAAGAGATATCAATGATAATTGAATAATTAGGTGGGGACGGAATCAAATCTGAAGTGCTTCTAAATTATTATTTTTTCTCATAGTTAGTTTAATTTCTGTTTTTAGGATTTAATAATTAAACTTTTTCTCCAATCTTGTCATGTGACAATTACGTAAATAAATAACCGTTCTTCGTGGATCGATTATGGACTTATCCTAACTACATATTTTTAGAACCTAGTCCAGGTTTAATTTGTAGGTGTGCGATTTAGCCTATCAGAAGGAGGTAGTAACTTATACACATGAATGTACTTATTTGTACAAGTAAATGTAACACTTTAGTATACGAAATTGTAACAAATTTTTATAGATAATATAATACATTTACATGTATCATGATAAATTGAACTCATAGTAACTTATTATTTGAAAACATATGGATATACTATTATACAAGTAAATGTAACTGTTTTACAATGGTATTATACAAGTCAAATGTAACATTCATTTATAAAAAGAGGCTTTGACCAATAAGTCCTTAAACCAAATAAAGATATCAATAAGGACAGACATTTTGGAAACTCACCAAAAAGTCCCTGGAATTTTTGCTGGACCAAAATGCCCCTATGCCCAAGCGCTTGAAGGAGCTCACGTTCTCTTCTCCACATTCTACTCCTTCTTCTATGTGGAATTTTTGCTAGACAAAAATGCCCCTATGCCCAAGCGCTGGAAGGAGTTCACGTTCTCTTCTCCACGTTCTACTCCTTCTTTTATGTGGCTTCCACACTAGTTTGGGGATTGATCCGCTACATCTGAATTTTCTTCCTCCACCACACACTCTTCATTTTTTTTTTCCACCCAAAATTTTAAAATGCAATATCTCAAAATCTACAAATCGAAAAAATTATCTGAAGCTACTATTTTAATCGTGCCGTCAAGATGAATCAAATAAGTATACTCAACACATAATTCAAATTTTAGATATAAAATTTCACTTTTCTCTTGTAAAAAATTGAGAAAAATCTTTTTTATTTCTCAATTGATTTCACAGTTATGTGATTTCACAGTTGTGTTATTTTTTCATTTTTCTGTTGTAAAAACTGATAAATTCATCTCTCAGTTTTTCATAATTATTAAAATAATTGAGACATGCATTTCACAGTTGTTCATGTTGGGTTTTGATGCACCATGCACAGCAGAATAATAACATGAAATCAAAAACCCATGAGCCCAGATTCGTGCATGTTGAACGGACTCAAGAACACCTTGAAGAATACTAACCCTTGAAGATCGTATCAATGAACACGGACTTTAAGGTGCTAAAGCAAACACCCTCTATCGATATCCACATGTCGAACGGACTCAAGAACACCTTCTTGATGCGACTGCTAGATCTAAAGGCTTGATAAAGAAACGCTTTCTTCGTAGGAATTTTCTTGCCTCTTCGATTATTGAATTTGATGATCATAGATCTCAAATTAATAATCCTACCTCTCTATATTTTAATGTTTCATAAAAAATTGATGTAGGTTTCCAAAACCTAGGTTATCAATGGGGTTTGTGGCTGCAAAACCCGGCACTCCTTTTATATGAGAGGTTTTACCTAATTTTTTTGGACCCGGGATTCCTTCTCCAAGAAGAAAACTGCAGAATTTGGTCAAGTATGGAGGGGCATCCGTACGGCTCCATCAGAGTCGTACTCCTCCCATCTAGCCATACGGTGACAATGCAGAATCCCATATTTTTCCAGCCTTTTCAATCTGTTCTATTCTGTGTGACCCAATAGGATTATACTAAGTTGGCAACAAGTCCGAACAAGTCAGAACCCGTAAGTCATAAGCGGACTCTAGCAAGCCAATTATGACTACTCAATAAGTATAACTTTAAAAGTCCAAAGTTACCTTATAGAACATATCACAATCCCTTTCTCACGCGATATCATATTGGACATAAGTCATTGACTAAGTCAACTTATGTTGTCCAATGCTTTCTCGATCTTGAGTAGCCTGATATGAGCAAATGACATTGATCACATCAATTCATTTGGCATGCATGGCCATGCACTATCATCAATCTCACTCATTGAGTGGCCTAAGCAAATATCTCTCCGAAGAGGGACAAATTACATCTTGACTTATCATTCTTCCCTACAAGAATCCGATCATGCCAATCGTAGCCTTTATAACTACCTGGTTAAGGGTAGCGTTTGAGTACGCCAAACATACTATTCATCATGTGGAAGACCATGATAATCTCAGGTCTAAGTATTCAAATGGTACGATTATTATGAGATTTAATTATTACATTTGACCATGACATAAATCTCATAACGGGTCTATCCAGTACCTTGTTCTCCAATAAGTACCACAAGTTTAATCCGCATCCTATGCACCATAATTATCATATGATTATCCATTAAACTCATGCTAGCTCTTCATAAGTTCTAGGGACAATGATTATTATAGTAAACATGCAAAAGATATAGTAATCGCGTTTGTTATCTCTATAACAATGAAGGTATGATGTAACGCATAGGCCTTTCTCAAGGGCCTAGGGCATAATATCCAACAGTTCAAATGAATTTGAATATAATAACTGGGACATTCTTTTCACAGTAGTTCACACATGAGTTTGAGCTTAATAAATGAGACATTCATTTCACAGTTGTTCATACATGAATTTGAATATAATAACTGAGACATTCATTTCACAGTTGTTCACACATAAGTTTGAGTTTAATAACTGAGACATTTATTTCACAGTTGTTCACACATGAGTTTGAATCTAATAACTGAGACATTCATTTCATAATAGTTCAAACATGAATTAAAATATAATAACTAAGACATTCGTTTCTCAATTGTTTATAACTAAACTCATTTTCACAGTTGTGTATTGTCAAATGATCTTTAAACAATTATCAAATAAATTTATTCCGTTGTTTTAAGCTAAATATTTAATTAATAAACGTAAAGTGACATCACATGTGAAACAAATGATAACTCAATCTCGTAGTTGATTAAATTTTTTTTAAAAAAAAGAACGTACTCTCATATGTACTCTAGACAAATGATAAATTAATTATTTTTATTATAAAAATTGAGTAAATATTCATTTATGAAGAATAATCCTACAAAAAAAACACCTTGAGAAATGTAATTTTGTTGTTTTAAATTTAAAACAGTTCATAAAAGTCACAAGGATGTGGTTGGCATACTGGTAGAGTATCTCATTTAAGACCAAGAAGACTTTGGTTCAAACCTTAGTGGAGGCAATATATTTTTAATTATTTATAGTTGTTAAGAAAAAGTTACGAGGTCTTAGGTTTAAACATTAGTAGAGGCAATATATTTATAATTATTTATAGTTGTCAAGATGGAGGTGGGGAAGGGTGGTTGGTGTTAACAATCAATAAATATCTTGTAAATATTTCTTGTAATCTTTAGAATATTCTTTGGCCTAGAATTAAGGAAGTTAGTTTGTATTCTAGACTATTCATAGAGTATGTATATATAGGGGTTGTAAACATTAATTCATATATGAAAAGAAATTATTATTCTCTCAAATTATCCTTAATATGGTATCTGTTGGGTATGCTGATTATAAACCACTCATATTACCTAGATTTGATTGATCTCATAACCTAATTTTATCTTTTGTGGACTTTAGGATATATTGTAAGAAGTGTTAAACTTCATTGTTAGAATAGTCCACTTTGATAGTATAGGCTTTAGATGAATAGGTCTTAAAAAGTTCTAAGTCTGGAATTTTAGTGGTTAAGACCTTGACCGTTGAAGATCACTTGACCGTGGAAGATCACCTGACCGTGGAAGACCACCTGACCATGAATCTCTCGACCGTGAGGCCTTGACCGTAAGTGAAGAAGTTATCCAGTAACCCAAGTTTGTTCAAACTTAACCTTGGTCCAACTATGGTTAGTTTAAAACGTTACAGGACTTGGACCCTAAGTAATTCAAATTTGAATTCATCTAAGTGGGACCACCTCTTATCTGCAAAAAGGACAAACTCAGTTTGAGCTCCAATCAGAATTCAACAGCTCATTGTCCTTCAACTTGGAGCCCAAGTAATTCTAATAGCTATTTTCTCATTCAAGGCTACAAAATAGCCCTTAAGTTCTTCATTGAACATTGCTGAGATTCAAAGAGAGAAATTTATGTTTTAATACTTGGTGATTGAAGATTATAACTCAAGATTTCCAGAATCCTTTGAATCTTCAAAGAACTCACCTTCAAATCTTCAAAGATCTCCATCAACATTCAAGTCATCTCAAGCCTTGTAACACTTAAGATTCATTAGGCTCTACAATCACTTAGATTTTAAAGAGCTTCTGATTCTTACACACACACTCACCCCGATTGATCAATCACATAGATTGAATCAAAAGGGATACACTGGTCTAAGTCTAGGATTTGTTCTTCATAGAAAGTAGGTGTTGATTCAATTCTTCATCTCTGTAATCTATACACACAAGAATCAATATATATCTCCATTCAAAATCCAAGACTGACCATCTTGGTAAACAGATCGAACCTTTCCAAATACTTGTGTCATTTACTTACTGCTCTTTACATTCTGGAAATTTACTTTCAAGTATTGCTCATCTTGTTCTTTATTGTTCATATTAATCTTGTTTGTCATTTAGTGTTTTGATCTTTCAGATTCAAGAACTGTTGTGAATTGTGTTTGTATGCTCTCCACATTGCCTTAGTTAAAATCTGACTAACTTATCATTTGCCAAAACTTCTAAGACAACAACTTTCAAACTTAACCATTCTTGACCGCAAATCTCTTGACCGCACCCCTCCCTTGACCGGACTCACTTGACCGCAATCTGGTTGACCGTGAGTGCTGGTGTTCCTTAGAGATTTCTGTCAAAATCAACTCTGCCTTATTTCCATCAAAAACTTCCGCTGTGCATATTACACCTTGACCGTGTGATTTTTACTTGACCGCAAATTCAAGATTATCAGCACTTGGTTGAATTTTGAAAAAGGGTTGAAATTTTAAATAGGGTATTCACCCCCCCCGTCCTAGCCTCTTTTCTTACCCTTGTTGGGTCTTTGGGACCAACAAGTGGTATCAGAGCATCCACCTTTATAAAACTTTTGTTTTTCAAGATTAATAGCTTGGGTGCCGATTCAAAGTGGCAAGTCAGAAAACTATGGCAACGGTTAACTTCACTCACGTTCCAGCGTTCGACAAAGATAACTTTGACGTATGGAAGCACAACATTCTAACTCAGTTCTACTCCATGGATGAGCAACTTGGTGATTGTCTTACCATTGGACCGTACTTCCCAATGAAAGCTAATCCGAATCCAGAAACCAATGCAGACATACCATCAATCAAGAAACCAAAAGTTGAATGGACCGATGAAGAGAAAAGACTGGTTGGAATGGATGGGAAAGCAAAGATCATACTCCTAAGTACTTTAAGTACATCTCAGCGTCGACAAATCATGGAATGTGCTACTGCAAAAAAACTTTGGGATACAATTGAAGATTACATCGAAGGAGATCAAGCTTGCAAGGAAAGCAAAAAGTTTGCTATTCAAAGAAGATTCAACAACTTTGCTAAGATCCCCGGTGAATCACTTAGAGCCACTTATGATCGTTATTGTGAGATCGTGAGTACTTACACCGCACTTGGAAAGAAGCTTACCAAGAAAGAAATCAATGTTAATTTTCTAGCCGCTCTTGGTTCTCAATATCTTCACAAAGAAAACACTCTTGAAGATACCAAGTTACTAGATGATATGTCACTCAGAAGCCTCTATGCCAACCTCAAAGTTTTTGATATCAAGCTCCACAACATTGAAGAAATGGAGGGAAAGACTAAAAGCTTATCGCTGGTCTCATAAAAAGAAGAAGTGATCGAAGAAGAAGATCCAAAAATCTCCACATCTGAGTTACTAGATATGGACGATGATGATTTTGCTATGTTCGTGAAAAGATTCCAAAAGTTCAGAAAGATAGCAAGACCCATATCTTCAAGCAAAACTCCAGCAAGGTTCTCAAGGAGCAGCTCAACAAGTAAGAAAGAGTACTCCAACTTCTCCAAGAAGAAAGAGGATCTCGTTTGTTTTAATTGCAGGAAACCCGGTCATTTCGCATCAGAATGCCCAATTCCCAAGTATGAGTATATGAAGAATAAAAGCAACTTCACTCGAAGGTATTCCAAGCAAAAGGGAATGATGGCGGAAGAGGACTCTACCACAAAAGAATTAGCTACCTGGAGAGAGTCAGATTCTGATGAAAGCGATGAGGATTCTGAAGAAGGTCACATCAATTTGGTCGTTCATTCCGATGATGAGGATGATAATGAAAATGGTCGCTCACCAAATGCAAAACCAAAACGGATAAGCTATACGGCTGATGAACTTGCTGAAAAGGGATTCCTAACCCCAGTTCAAAAGAATGGCGATCTTCTATTTTCAAGATGTGATGTGAGTGCAGCAAAGAAGGCTCTACTAAACCCCAAAGTGAAGGAAGTTCTGTTTACCACTCCTCAAGTCAAGTTTGACATTTCCCTCGATGAACAAGAAAATATGTTTGCAAAAGCTGAACAGGTAATTAGTAAATTCTCTGGCATGAAGGAAACTTTAGCACTTTCAACTGAAGAAATTTCCCAGCTTAAGATGGAGAAATCTCTACTAAGATCTGAAATCACCCTCCTTAAGGAGCAGATCAAGAATATGACTCCTCTTACTGATCGAAACCGTTTCTTAGAAGAACAAAATGCCATATTTAAGGTTAAAAACGAAGAATTGGTTGCTGAGATAAACGACCTGAAAAGGATCACTAATGAGTGGACCAATTCTCGTGTCACTATGGAACAAATCTTAGAATCCCAAAAATCTAGTGGTGATAAGGAAGGCTTGGGATTCCAAACTAGTGACAACTTTAAATGTGCATCTTGTTGTGAAAGAGATGAGAAATTTACCAAGCAAACTTTAGAAGGGTCAAAGGCTAAACATCAAGGATCTAAGGGTAAAAGACAAGAACCAAAGAAGAAACTAGAGTTCCATTATGTCTACCCTAAGTATCAAACTAGCAAGGCTTCAAAGTTGAAAGAAAAAGCCATGGAAGATCCTACCGCAGAGGAAAACTCTGGCAAGGTACCTGGACATGACCGTGCTTCCACCTCATGTCACGGTCGAGTATCCTTCCAGGGAATGTCGACCGCAAACAAGGGTTATGCGGTCAAGTTTAAGAAATTGAACTTTGTTCAGGAGAGATCTTCCATAACAGTTAACAATGTTGTGCTCAAGACCTCAACGAAGTTTGTTAACCCTCAGTTGGGTGGCTTCCACCATTGTTCTGTGTGTGATGGTTATGGTCACAAGGCTGCTGAATGTCTTTTGAGATTCACACCCAATCCCAGAAAGAGTAACCCTCCTTCTGTGAGGCAGGTGTGGGTTGTCAAAAGTTGCTAACCCTTTGGACCCAAAAGAATAAAAAGGGGACCTTGTTCTTAAATATCTATTTTGTAGGTCCTCTGCTTAATGGCTGGACACTCCAAGGATAAATCAAGTTTATTGTATCTCGATAGTGGCTGTTCAAGACACATGACCGGAGATATCAACTTATTGGAAGATGTCCGTGAAGAAAAAGGGCCATCAGTAACCTTCGGAGATAATAACAAAGGAAAGACTGTAGGATATGGAGTCATCCGAAAAGGAAAAATCACCATCCAAGAAGTCTCTCTAGTTATTGGTCTACAACACAATTTACTTTCAATATCTCAGTTCTGCGACAAAGGATTGCAATACCACTTCACCTCAAATTTCTGTCTCATCAAAGATGGCATATCCGGCGTCACCTTGCTTAAGGGATTCGTAAGAAAAATGTTTATATTGTTGATTTTACTTTATCTTGCATTTCTTCTAATCTCTGTTTTGTAGCAAAGAATGTTGGCGAAAATAGTTGGCTGTGGCACAAGAGACTAAGTCACTTAAACTTCAAGTATCTCTCCAAGATTGGTAGAGAAAATCTAGTTCGTGGTCTACCCAAAGTAGCTGATCACCACGATGAGAAGTGCACAGCATGTCAACTAGGCAAACAGCCAAAGGCGTCTTTCTCCAGCAAGACCATACCTTCAACTTCAAGATGTTTGCAATTACTTCACATGGATTTGTTTCGACCTGTTACTACCGCAAGTATTGGAGGAAATAGATATACCTTAGTTGTGGTAGATGATTATTTAAGATATACATGGGTTGAAATGATGATCTCAAAGGATGATTGCTATGACATTTTGACCACGCTCTTTAGACAGCTCCAAACACAAAAGGAAGATGACATCGTTAGTGTTCGATCCGACAACGGTACAGAATTCAAGAACAACGGTGTTGCTCAGTACTGTGATGACCATGGTATTGACCACAACTTTTCTGCTGCTGGAATTCCACAACAAAATGGTGTAGTGGAAAAAAAGAATAGAACGTTGATAGAGGCTGGAAAGACAATGATTGCTGAAGCAAAGCTACCTCAATACTTTTGGGCTGAAGCCGTCAACACAGCATGCTTCACTCAAAATAGATCCCTCATCAACAAGACCTACAACAAAACTCCTTATGAACTTTGGAGAGGAAGAACCCCCAACATAGCATACTTCAAGATATTTGGATGCAAATGCTTCATATACTCTACAACGGTAAAGAACATCTAGGTAAATTTGCTCCTAAGGCCGATGAAGGTGCCAAGCTTGCTGCAAATCAAGTAAAACTGCAGAATGAGGTTGATCAACTCAAAGCCTCAAATGCATCTTTTCAGCAGAAAGTCACATCTTCTATTGTTGAGACCATTAAGGAGGAGAGTCAGACTATATCAACGGCCATTCTTGAAAGCCTAGCTACCGTGAATCCAAACTTTGCTATGACCGCATCCACCTCAACCGCTTCTCTTTCTCGTGCTGACCTCAAAGAAGAGCTCAAATCACAATCTAATGCCATTGACCGTTCTGTGGTCAAGATTATTGATGAAGCTGGCAAAGACTGGCAAAGAAATGTCAAAGGTGATGATAAGCAACAAAAATTTTCTATTCGAGAAAATGGATAAAGTGAAGACCTCTCTCAAGGTAGAAATCAATGCTTGTATCTTTGTTGGGTTGTTAACGGTCGCTGATAAGTTTGTGCCAAAGATAGAAGCGATGAGACAATCTATGCAAGTCCACACTCAAAGGCTTGAAGGTCAAACTGCTAAAATTGATAGGGTCTATGAAATTTCTAACACAAATGTGCAGGAAGTGATCAGAAAAATTTCAACTCTTCAATTGACTGTGGATAGCATTGCCGGATCTCAAGCCTCTTCCTCTCAAAATCAAGCGACCGAGCATGGAAACAGGCTAGCAAGAGCAGATGAAGACAGAGATGAAGGTGAAGATAGTTTTGAATTCCCTACCGTGAACAGCCTTGACTTCCTGGAGATCAATGACCTCAACAATCCCATCATCATTCCTGGTGTGGGATCTCAAGGAAATTTTAAGGAACTTGTTCTACCATTTGAACTGACCGTGTGTGGTCATGTTGAAACAATTTGGTGATGTTTAAAACAATTTACTTTTATGTTTATTTATTATTTGGGTCTGTAAAACTTTAATCTCTTTTGGCTCTGCACTCCCTTCGTTTTAATAGTTATATTTCTTTGGAGTGCGCTTAATGTTTGTTTGATGCATTTGCATATTGTTGTTTCTCTCTAAATGCATTCAAACTTATATTTCTATCTTGCTAGGATTAGAATTTTATTTTATCTTTTTAGGATGATAGAAATCTATTGGCTTAGAGTGTGCATTGACTTGGGGCATGATATTTAATAAAATAATATTTCTTGAAAATATGTTATTACCAAGTACAATGAATTAGCCTTTGTTATAGTAGGTAATGGTCTCAATCAAATAGGGGGAGATTGTTGGGTATGCTGATTATAAACCACTCCTATTACCTAGATTTGATTGATCCCATAACCTAATTTTATCTTTTGTGGACTTTAGGATATATTGTAAGAAGTGTTAAACTTCATTGTTAGAATAGTCCACTTTGATAGTATAGGCTTTAGATGAATAGGTCTTAAAAATTTCTAAGTCTGGAATTTTAGTGGTCAAGACCTTGACCGTTGAAGATCACTTGACCGTGGAAGATCACCTGACCGTGGAAGACCACCTGACCGTGAATCTCTCGACCGTGAGGCCTTGACCGCAAGTGAAGAAGTTATCCAGTAACCCAAGTTTGTTCAAACTTAACCTTGGTCCAACTATGGTTAGTTTAAAATGTTGCTGGACTTGGACCCAAGTAATTCAAATTTGAATTCATTTAAGTGGGACCACCTCTTATATGCAAAAAGGACAAACTCAGTTTGAGCTCCAATCAGAATTCAACAGCTCATTGTCCTTCAACTTGGAGCCCAAGTAATTCTAACAGCTATTTTCTCATTCAAGGCTATAAATAGACCTTAAGTTCTTCATTGAACATTTCTGAGATTCAAAGAGAGAAATTGCTGTTGAAATACTTGGTGATTAAAGATCATAACTCAAGATTTCCAGAATCCTTTGAATCTTCAAAGAACTCACCTTCAAATCTTCAAAGATCTCCATCAACATTCAAGTCATCTCAAGCCTTGTAACACTTAAGATTCATTAGGCTCTACAATCACTTAGATTTTAAAGAGCTTCTGATTCTTACACACACACTCACCCCGATTGATCAATCACATAGATTGAATCAAAAGGGATACACTAGTCTAAGTCTAGGATTTGTTCTTCATAGAAAGTAGGTGTTGATTCAATTCTTCATCTCTGTAATCTGTACACATAAGAATCAATATATATCTCCATTCAAAATCCAAGACTGACCATCTTGGTAAAGGACGTAGATCTTTTAACAGATCGAATCTTTCCAAATACTTGTGTCATTTACTTACTGCTCTTTACATTCTGCAAATTTACTTTCAAGTATTGCTCATCTTGTTCTTTATTTTTCATATTAATCTTGTTTGTCGTTTAGTGTTTTGATCTTTCAGATTCAAGAACTGTTGTGAATTGTGTTTGTATGTTCTCCACATTGCCTTAGTTAAAATCTGACTAACTTATCATTTGCCAAAACTTCTAAGACAACAACTTTCAAACTCAACCATTCTTGACCGCAAATCTCTTGACCGCACCCCTCCCTTGACCGGACTCACTTGACCGTAATCTGGTTGGCCGTGAGTGCTGGTGTTCCATAGAGAATTCTGTCAAAATCAACTCTACCTTATTTCCATCGAAAACTTCCGCTATGCGTAGTACACCTTGACCGTGTGGTTTTTACTTGACCGCAAATTCAAGATTGTAAGCACTTGGTTGATTTTTGAAAAAGGGTTGAAATATTAAATAGGCTATTCTCCCCCCCCCCTCTAGCCTCTTTTCACACCCTTGTTGTGTCTTTGGGACCAACAGTATCAATCGTCTAAGAAGATCCAAACCCTAGTCAAGCTTCCGCCGCCACCACAACCCTACTCCTCCTTTCGCCGCCCACCTCCCACGCGGCCAGCACCTCTTTCCCCTAGCCTCCAGTCGGCAACTCATCCCTCAAACATACCCTTCTTATTTTCTTCCTTTCTATGGCTGTCGATACCTACTACACCCCAAAACCATTCAATGGCAAGAAACCTAGGCAAAACCCTAGTTCTATCACCACCCCAACCTGGCAACCACTCCAGCAAGCTGATGTAACCCGGGGTATGACCACACCAGCAGTCACACCAACTGTCCAGCAACCTCATCCTCATATTTACACTGCCTCAGCCTCTCCCACCACCCCTCTAACCTCCTGGCTCATTGACAGTGGGGCTACACATCACATCACAAGTGACTTATCTATCCTCTCACAACATAGCCCTTATGATGAGATCGACAAGGTCACCATAGGAGATGGCTCTTCTCTCTCAATTTCCAACATAGGTACCTTTTCTCTATCAACCCCTCACACCACTCTCCTATTTAACAATGTCCTCCATGTCCCATGCATTTCGAAAAACATTCTCTCAGTCTCACAATTTTGTCAAGATAACAAAGCATTTGTTGTATTCACAACCACATCATTCCTTATCAAAACTTAATCCACCAATCACGTCCTTATTAATGGAACCCTCAACCATGGAGTCTACATATGGAACCCATCTTCAACCCAAGCAAACCCTAGCACCACTAAATCACTCCACTTATGGCATCATAGACTTGGTCACCCCGCACTTCTTATACTCTCAACAATCCAAAAACAGCTTTCTTTACCATTCCTTCTAAACCATATTCCAATTGTAATGCCTGTGACACCAACAAAAGTAACAAATTACCATTTTCGACATCTTCTCTTACTACCAACGCTCCCCTTCAAATAATATTTTCCGATGTTTGGACATCACCTATACACTCTTATGACCTCTACAAATACTATGTCATCTTTGTCGATCACTACACCAAATAGGATATACCCTCTCAAAAACAAGTCTGACACTTATGCCACCTTTAATCGCTTCAAAGCCCTAGTCGAAAAATTCTTCAACCAACACATTATTCAAGTCTTCTCTGATAATGGAGGTGAATACCTAAAACTCACTCCATCATTTCTCCAAAATGGCATCACTCACCTCACCTCACCTCCACATACCCCAGAACACAACGGCTATGCCGAACGTCGCCATCGTCACATTGTCGAAACCGGCCTAACCCTACTCTCCCAGGCCAACCTCCCTCTTACATTCTAGCCACATGCTCTTGTCACGGCTGTTTATCTCATTAACCGTATGCCTACCCCCCACCTTAAACAATGACTCCTCTTACCTTAGCCTATTTAAAACTCAACCCAACTACACTAAACTTCGTAGCTTTGGGTGCCTCTGCTACCCTTGGCTCAAACCCTATACCCCACACAAACTTGCCCCTAAATCCAATCCATGCATCTTTGTTGGCTATTCTCCTACCCAAAGCGCCTATCACTGTCTTGACCCTAAAACCAACCGTGTCTACACCTCTCGACACGTCAAATTTGTTAAAGATACTTTTCCTTACTCCACTCTTCTCTCCTCTCCTTCTCCTTCTCCCCACTTTACACCCTCCCAATGGTGTAACATCTCTTTACCTATCCTTACCCATACTTCCACCCCACCCCCAAATATCCCAACCAATCCACCAAACACCCTTACCTCTCCCCCCCCTTCCACTCAAATGATCAACCTCCTAGTTCCTCAACACAGATCCGATCAAACTCCAGTACTCACCCGGCCGGACCACATCAACAATACGACCGGATCACCCCCCCCCCCACACCTGACCGGACACCCATCCTCACCCGACCGCACTAATCATTACATTACCTGACCGCATCACCCCCCCCCACACCCGACCGGGCCATTTCTTTACCTGACCGCACTCCTACCCCTACACGCCCGACCGGATCCTTTCACTCACTTGACTGGACCATCTCCCTGACACCACCACTCTCTTCCTCTAACAGTTCTTCACCCATCTCCTCCTCTCCACCCACTCCTCTATATCAACCATGTGATAGCACCCATACTGTTATCCAACCACAACATTAGTCAACCAACCCCAATCCCAACTGCACCATAGTCACCCGCTCCCAAAACAATATAATAAAACCCAATCCAAAATATGCAAATTTACCTACCTTATCTTCACCAACCAGCCTACTCACTACTACCAAACAATCTCTCTCTTCCTCCTTTTGGCAAACTACCATGATAGATGAATACCACGCTCTCACCAAAAATAACACCTGGACCCTCGTCCCTTTCAACCAAGCTCAAAACATTGTCGGCTGCAATTGGGTCTACCGTATTAAATACAACCCCGATAACACTATCCAAAAATACAAAGCCCGTCTTGTGGCCAAGGGTTTTTATCAATGTCCTGGTGTGGACTACTCTGACACGTTCAATCCGGTTGTCAAACCTGTTACCGTCCGCCTTCTTCTCTCCCTTGCCCTTAGCCAAGGATGGTCTCTTCATCAATTAGACATCAACAATGCCTTTCTTCAAGGCACTCTTCATGAAACTGTTTTTATGTCTCAACCTCCCGGCTTAATTGATGAAGCCAATCCCACTCATGTGTGTCGCCTCACTAAATCCATCTATGGCCTCAAACAGGCACCTCGAGCTTGGTACACCGAGCTCAAATCTCACCTTATCTCTTCCAGCTTTAAACCCTCCTTAGCCGATCCCTCTTTATTCATCTACAATCAAAATCATCATACTCTCTACCTCTTAGTGTATGTAGATGACATCATTATTACAGGTCCATCTCAATAATTTCTTCAATCCTTCATCACCAACCTTTCTACCCGGTTTTCAGTCAAAGACCTTGGGCCCCTCTCCTACTTCTTGGGTATTAAAGTAACACCAAATGACCAAGGAATCCTTCTCACTCAAACCAAGTACATTCATGACTTACTCACTAGTCACAACATGATTGAGTCAAAACCCTTACCCACCCCAATGGTTCCTTACCCTCCTCTCACAAACTCCTCGGGCTCTCCTATATCCAACCCCACCGATTATAGAGCCATTGTAGGTAGTCTTCAATATCTCTCCATCACTCATCCGGACATTGCTTTCCCGGTCAATAAACTTGCCCAATTCTTGCAAAACCCAAGAGATACTCATTGGATTGCCTTAAAACGAATCCTTCGTTACCTCCATGGTACGATGCACTTAGGGCTACAACTCTATCATGACAGCCCTTCCTCTCTTCATGCCTTTTCTGATGCGGATTAGGCTAGTGACAAGGATGATTATGTCTCAACCTCCCGCTATTTAGTTTACCTTGGCCGAAACCTTCTCTCTTGGGCATCTAGAAAACAACGAGCACTTGCTCGCTCCTCCACTGAAGCTGAGTTCAAATCTGTTGCTGACACCACCGCTGAAATTATTTGGGTCCAAAATCTTCTCACAGAACTTTTTGGTGCACTACCTAGTGTGATCAAACCAACTACTACACCAGTCATATATTGCGATAACCTTGGAGCCACTCACTATGCTGCAAATCCTGTCTTTCACTCTAGAATGAAGCATCTTGCTTTGTCTTTTCACTTCATCAGTGAATAACTACAACAGGGCACCTTACGTGTGCAACACATCTCCGGCAACGATCAACTTGCAGATGCTCTCACCAAACCATTACACCGTACTAGTTTTCTCTCATTAGTCTCCAAGATTGGACTTCTCCAAGGATCGTCCATCTTACGGGGGCGTGTTAAGAATCAATAAATATCTTGTAATCTTTAGAATATTCTTAGGCCTAGAATTAAGGAAGTTATTTTGTATTCTAGACTATTCATAGAGTATGTATATATAGGGGTTGTAAACATTAATTTATATATGAAAAGAAATTATTATTCTCTCAAATTATCCTTAATGGTTGGAGGTCAGGTGGTGGGCGACAGTTAGTGGCAGCGGGAAGGAGGTATGGTGGTGGTCATTGGCGGCTGGTGGCTGTGGTCACCGATGGTTGTGGCGGCGGCGGGCGGTGGTTGTCAAAGGTAAAGGTGGCGGTCAAAATGGTCAAAGGTTAGAGGTGTGAGAGGATTTCATTTGGGCTGGGGGTATTTTTGCCATTTATAAGGTGTGAGGGATTTATTGAGAAAATTGATTTGAACCCAGGGACCCTAAGGTAGAATATGAAATATTGTTTTTTATTCGCAAATACCACATTTCCCTAGGGACTTATTGGTAAAAATACCTTATAAAAATTGTTACTTTATTATTTTTACAATGTTACTAACACATGTGTTTTTAGTTCTAAAGTGTAAATGATTGAATTATTACTTTTCTATACATATGTGTTACAATTATGTATAACCACTGTTACATGTAAGTAACACGTACGTTACACTTTAATTATAATAAGTATTACTTTCGGCAAATGAAGAAAATATAAAAAAAAAAAAACAATGTTGCTTTTCTGTATATATGTATTACTTTTATGTATACAAACTGTTACATATAAGTAACATGTTTGTTACATTTAGTTATAGTAACTATTACTTTTGGCAAACAGAAAAAAACACCCAAAAAAAATCCTGTGGATCATGGGTCCAGGTCGTGGGTAAAAAACACATCAATAACCCGAACCTATGACCCGTCTCTACTATGAGACGGATCATGGTGTTCTCACACAAGCTTTTATCATTTTAAAATTATTTTCATATAACTTGAATGATGGGTATTCGACAACAAACAGAGTTATCTCATAGTAGTACTATTTGACAAAAACTTATGTGAGACCGTCTCACCTTGTGAGACGGATCCACCCATGGATCATGCCCACAACCCGCCAGCCTAACCCGCGCAGCTGTCCTCTTTGACCTCCCAGCGCGCGACACGTGTCGCCTTTTAAAAAAAAACTCCAATAACTATAAAATGCTATATCTTGAGATTTTGAAGTCAATTTTTTTTTTTTTGAAAATATTGTTGTGTTCGTCTCAACGAGACAAACAAAATTAGATATGTCATGATATGGTTTGAATTTTTTTTTTTTTAAAAAAACATATTTTTTAACATACAAAAAAGTGAGTTGCTCGTCTCCTGAGATGTAACACTATGATCTGATAAAAGTAACAGTTTCATCTTAAAAAAGTAACACTTTTACTGTCAAATGTAACAGCAGTATTGCAAAAAAAAAAAAATTAAATAGTTTGATAGTTTTTGTGGTTAGAAAAAGTAATATTTAAAGTGTAACAGAGTGCATATATGATTATAAATTTCTATATAAATGAATGTAACATTTTTTTAGTAAATGTTACTTTTTTTTCTTAAAAAAAAGAGAGTAAAAATTCATGTATATATTCGGATTTGCATTTCTATTGAATGTAAAACCCTAGAAAAGTGTTACAATTGAGGAAAAAAAAAGTTACATTCATTCATTATAAAATGTAACATTAGTTTTAGTTGTCAATCTTATGTTATCTTTAATCTATTACAGCAAAATTGTGGTACATTTTTGAAAAAAAAAAAGTGTTACATATGAGAAAAATGTGTTACATTTCTTTATAAAAAGTGTTACTTTTACTGGCAAGCAAACAATGACAGGGAAAAAAAAGTTGGAGGGCAAAAAAAACAAAAAAAAAATGGTTGGCTCGGCGGCTTGGCTGTGAGCCGTCTCACAGGAGTCCAGCCCATACTATTTAGTGTCAAAAGAAAAAAATAAATAATACAAACTCGTGTCCAATTTTCATTAAACATCATATACAATTTCGGACAAGTTTTGTCATAAATTCTACCCTTTTTTAAAAGCAAAGTCTACCCTTTGTTAAATAAATGATTCATTAAGTTCTTGTTAGTACAACTTTTTGAGGTAGGATAATTCAATAGCCATCAATTAGGGATGGCAACTGGTCGGGTTCGGGGTGGGTTTTACCAAAACTGAACCCGACCCTAATGTTAAAAGGTGTGGCCGATCCGACCCGAAGGCATGGAAACCCGAACACGACCCGAAGCGTACAAAATTATAGAAAATTTAGCTCATATTTGCTTGGGCTCAATCTATATATAAGCTTAAATTTTAATTAGTTATAGAAATTAGTTTAAAATCATCAAACCTCACTAAAAAACAACTAGAAAAATAAATTGAACAACATAAGATATGATTAACTAACATAATATCTTGACTTTGTACATGAGGGTGCGGGTCGAGTCGGATCACAACGGGTCAATATCAAAACCCGGACCCGACCCTAACACGTTCGGGTCATGAAAATTACAACCCGAACCCTACTTTTTTAGGGCGGATCGGGTTCGGTCAAATTGCCATCCCTACCATCAATCATAAGCTAGAAGGTGCATGTGACTGATTGAGGATAAGCATCTGATCCAACCACTGCCCTTTCGGAAACGAATCATTTCAACTTTTTTTTTTTTTGCAATAATTTAAGATAATCAAATACCTGATAAATAATTTTATATATATAGTAGAAAAAGTTAATATGCAAAGAATATAGCTCTTTCATCTTAAAATAAATTACACTGACAATTAAAAAGTTAGTTTCAGAGAAAACGCATTTTTTCTGACGTTTAAAAATGTCGGTTTTCACAAAGTGTGTGTCTCTCTTTAGTGTCGTGTTAATGATAAAAAGTGTAAGTCCCTCACACTGAAAACTTTTTTTTTTTTTCCAAATCACACTGAAAACTATTAACAATAAAATTAATACTTATAAACATTCAAACTGACACTTTTAACACTCTCTAATAAATGTTAATTGTATTAAAAAGAATGAGCGTGTGAGCCTAATTGTGTGCGTCTGTGTTTTAAAGACCGACAATATGTGTGTCTAAGAGTACAAGTGGTAGTGTTAAAAATTACTTGTAGTAGTATGGTTTTTTTTTTAAAAAAAAATAGAGTTCCAATAGTAGTGTTAATGAGTTCCATTGTGTTTTAACATTTAATTTTCTTTTGCAACATTTGGTTCCCAACATTTGATTTTTTACAACTTGATTTTCAACATTTAATTTTCTTTTGCAATTTAGTGTAGAAAAACAGACATGAAGTTCATTTTTAATGAAATAATAGAATACTTCTCGAGTTATTTTAAAAAATAATGTTCACCCAAGAAATTCAACTCAACCAGTGTTTAATTTTACCTCATGCCTCTTGGCCTAGTGGTATCTGGGTGTGTGCGTAGAATCCTCAACAAATGGTGAGAGGTTCTAAGTTCGACTTCCTTTAGGAGCAAAGTGGAGGACTTGAGTCATTATGGCCCATAAAGGGGTAAGTTTGTAGCGTATACAGGTGATCATTTAGATGGCGCATGATGTTTATGGCGAGAGGACTACGAGATGGTGCATGATGTCTATGGCGAGAAGACTACCAAATAGCGTGAGAATGTAGAGGATTTGGGGGGATCTCTACATCCACCTAGCCCATACTAGCAGTCCTTAACATGGGGAGAATAAACAACACATGAAATAATACGAAAGAACATAACACCATGATTTCATAACTCAGTTCGTCAACACATGACTACATCTGAGACCACCAAGCCAGGATATCAATATAATAATATATGCAGTTGTTATAACTTCGTACATGCAATCACTAAGATCTAAACATGGCTATTCACCTAGAAAAACCCCTCGCATATATTATCTCACATCCCCCAAAGAACACACACAACACGGTCATGGCTGGATTGTAGGATCGCCCCACATGGCTCTCCTAGGCGCCAGGCCCCCTCCGTGACACTATTTGCGGCTCTCTTTTGTGTATCCTAGCACTCTCCAACAAGCACACAATATTATGGATGAAACCATGTTTATATATGTCTACAAGGAAGCTCTAAATCTAATCATGGAAGATATCTCATAAAAATAGAAAACTAAAACTGAATAGGACTGTCTACCGATAAAGCACGGCCATGTTTTATATATTGGCAAGCCCATGCTTTGATTATTGTTCATGCCACCTTTGCCTGCACTACCAACAATCTCTCACCTGGAGACTAAAACCATAAACATAAAACGACCATCAACTCCCACCACAGAATGAACCTCCAAATATCGTAACACCGAGCAATAAGCTCCTCCTTGATGATGATGAGCCTCTATGCTCTGGTAATAAGGCGAGTTGAAACCAAGCGACGCTTCAACCTCTCCATATTAGATTCTTTCTTGCCTCCCCAAATTAACTTCTGCCTTGATTTCTCTCTGCAAGTCTAACTACGCCTTCTCCCTCTTAGACCCACCTTACTCGCAATGCTCTCCCGTGAAACTCGGACACACCTTGTTTCTTGCATTGTCTCCTCAAGATCTTTTCTCGCTCTTTGTTAGGGTCATTATGACTCGTTCTCCTTATTGGCCAACTATGAGTAGTCACCCCTCCCCCCTAACATGTCGTTCGTTGATGTCTCTCCCTTTTACAATAATAATTCAGCCTACAAGCCTTTTACTCCCACCCAGAGAAATTATTAATGTTGTAGGTAGAGTACAACATATTCTCCTTCCTCTCAAGAGATACCACCGCTAGCTCACATCCGTCGTTTGCGAGAAGTCCTTGTTGGGTTTTGACGCATCATGCGCAGCGGAATAAAACATTTAAATCAAACACCCATGAGCCCGGATCCGTGCATGTTGACTAAATTAAATAAAAGATGAAAGAAAACATACCCTTGAAGATCGAATCCATGAACACGGACTTTGAGGTGCTAAAGAAAACACCCTCTATTGGTATCCACACGTCGAACGGATATCAAGAACACCTTCTTGATCTGGATTGCTAGACCCAAGGCTTGATGAAGAAACGATTTCTTTGTCAGAATTATTTGCTTCATTGATTATTGTATTTTGATGATCATGGATCACAAAATAAATAATCCTACCTCTCTATAATTTATTGTTTCTAAAACAATGGTTATTGATTTCCAAAATCAACATTAGAGGCTGTCAAACCCGGCTGTATATCATATATAAGGGTCTGACCTAATTCCATTTGGGATCGGGATTCCTTGTCCAATAAGAAAACTGAACAAACTGACCAGTTACGGGACTCTAGCCGTACGGCTCATTAAGAGCCGTACTCCACTAAAGCCGCCGTACGGTGGCCTGAGTATTTCCTAGATTTTTTGCATTTTTCCAATCCGTTCTATTATGTGTTACCCAATAGGATTCTACTATGTTGGCAACGAGTCCGAACGAGTCAGAACCCGTAAGTCATAAGCGGACTCTAGAAAGCCATTATGACTACCCAATTAGTATAACTTTGAAAGTCCAAAGTCACCTTATAGAACATATCACAATCCCTTTGTCACGCGATATCATATTGGACATAAGTCATGGTCCACGTCAAATTATCTTATCCAATGCTTTCTCGATCCCGAGTAGATTGATATGAGGAAATGATATTGATCACATCAATTCATTTGGGTATGGCCATACACTATTATCAATCTCACTCATCGAGTGGCCAAGCAGATTTTGAGAGAGGGACAAATCCCATCTTGACTTATCATTCTTCCCTACAAGAATCCGATTATGCCAATTGTAGCCTTTATAACCACCCGGTTAGGGGTAGCGTTTGAGTACGTCAAACATAATGTTCATCATGGGGAAGACTATGATAATCTCAGGTCTAAGGATTCAAATGATATAACTATTATGAGATTTAATTATGACATTTGAACATGACATAAATCTCATAACGGGTCTATCCAGTACATTGTTCCCCCAACAAGTACCCACAAGTTTAATCCACATCCTATGCACCATAATCATCATATGATTATCCATTAAACTCATGCTAGCCCTTCATAAGTGCTAGGGACAATGATTATTATAATAAACACGCAAAAGATATAATAATCGGGTTTGTTATCTCTATAACAATGAAGCTATGATATAACGCATAGGCCTTTCTCAAGGGCCTAGTGTATAATATCCAACAGTCTCCCACTTGCACTAGGCCCAATCAACGTGTATCCAATACCCATTAAGCTTAGTTATGATCCCTATCATTATTGCAAGAGAGGTTATGTAGGATGATTATCCTTGTTATCATCATAAGGTATTTTGCATATTAAGACATCTCCCATCTTTGACGATGTCACGAATAAGACAGAGACGTCCGAGCATATGTTTAGATAAGACATTAGCCCCTTGTATTATGTAATAACAATTATTGACACAATGAAGGTTCATAAAATTAGTGACACTAGAAACGTTTTCTAGTTTTACTAATTAGTTTCTTAATCTAAACAACTTTCTAGTTCCATCTAATGCTACTAGATACTCAACCGTATGTAGAATAGTAATGGTACATTTAAAACTCTTCTAACACCATTATTAAACATAAAAATGTATTTATACTGCAATATTTATCTTTGTTGGTTTGTAAGAATGCATCTATGTAACTATTACAAGATCATCTTTCATTCCATCAAAGATCAAGAATGCATCTTTTAGTTCTTCACAAGAACATAAGGGTGTTTCTTATCTAGTGACTTTCACTAGAGTCCAATTGGTATTATCTCATCATACTCCAAGTATATGAAACATTTGGTCTTAGTACATTAATATGGCTTACATGATAGATCAAATTGCCGAAGCATATGAAATCCTAATCATGTTCTCTTGCTCATTAGTCTTCCAATAAAACTAAATTTTGTCAAGAGTGATGCCATTAGACATTTGCAAGTACCCTCTCAAAGAGTCTTGCATAGTGAACTTTTCACTATCTTATCTATGTTCAGTACTTTGACTTCAACCAATCATCCTCTTAGATTTATCTCCATAAATCTAAGTTCCAAGGATATAGGCGGCTTTATCCAAATCTTTCATTTAGAAATTCTTTCAAAATGAATTATATGTCAACCACATATATTAGACTATGAATAATATTACGCTCCCATTAAATTTATTGTAATCACAAATCTCATCTTTGATGAATTCAAACTCTTTGAATACTACATCAAAATAAAAATTTACTCCAATTATTTTGCTTTAATTCATCTCATGTATTTCAGCAACTTGCATATTTTATTAGAATTTTATGAATCAAAACTTTAGGTTATATCAAACACATCCTAAAGTATGTTCCTGTTAAGGAATGCTGTTTTGATATCCATTTGTCATATTTCATATTCAAAATATGAGGTCATGACAATAAGAATTCTAATAACATTAAGCGTAACTACGGGTGATAAAGTTTCATCATAATTGACATTATGAATTAACTTTACTAAATTAGTCGTGCTTTATCAATATGCACCTTACGATCCATGTCCGTTTTCTCCAAGAAAACTTATTTTCTATCCTTTGGTTTTTAAGCCTTAGGGTAGAACAATCAAGTTCGAAACTTGATTATAATACATGGATTGCATTTTAGATTTTATGACTCCAAGCCATTGATCTAAATCCGGAGTAGACTATTCATATTGATAGGTGATAGGTCAATCATTCTCAATGATATCTTCCTGATAACTTTCTATTACGAGAAATCAATATTTTTTGTTATAGATAATATCTTATCATATATGCAAATAACTTGTGTATACTTGAACGAATTTCCAAAACTCCTTGTGAAACTTTGTTCAACCTCCATCTTAGGTTCTATGTCATTTTTCTGGGTCTCGAACTATTCGAGATACATTTTACTCCCACTAGTTCTTTAGAGATAAACAATTTATCTAGAAAGTGCTATTTAGAGTAACAAATAATTTGTACTCTTTAAAGGGTTTAAAAAAAATATCATTAAGATATCCCATGAAAATACATTAATTAGATTTAGGTGTGATTTTGTCCAAGACAATACTTTTCAAAAAAGTATCACATCACATCTCAAATCATTATAAAAGACAAACCAAGTTTTCTTTCATTCTATATCAAATATGGTATCAATCGAACCTCCTTAGATGAAACTCAATTTAGTGTAAGCGCAGCTGTTTTCAGCACATAATCCAGAAGGTTAATTAAATATCAATTTGACTTAATATGAGGTGAAAAACAGCAGTTTGCAGACAATCTGTAAACTTCTGTGAACAGGAGCCGTACAGCTCATTACTAGGTGTACACCAAAAATTCAGCCGTACGGTTGTTGTTCTCAGATTCTGTCATTCTTATTCTACAGAGTTTCTGCTGAATTCTCATCAAGTCCATGGTTCAAATATTTATTACTTTGATCAGATCAAAGTACACTAATACTTTTGCGATGAGATATCGAAATCTTTCCAAGCATTGTTACTTTCGTGAACTACATACATCAATATGTATAAGTCCAAAAGAGTATTTTTTTTTTTTCCTTTTACTACTAGTTAGTAAGAGGTATCTTAATCAACTCAAACCTTAAACCGGTCTACCAAAGCCAAATCCTTAGAATGACCCATTAGGTCCCGAACCTACTGGTCCCGAGCCTACCCGATCTCCTAGATCTCAAACCTACCAACACATACTCGATCCCTTAGATCCCAACCCCATTCGAGTCTACCAAACACCTATCTTTTAGGTCCCTAGCATATCTGATCTATACCTTAGGTCTCAACTCCTAAACCCTTTAGATCACAAGACTGTCTACCCTTTAGGTCTATAACCTTAGATCTTGACCCTTAGAACTCTTTAGTTCGCAAGCCTCCTTGGTCCGACCAAAACTATTCCATCTACGCCTCCCATCATATCCAATCCATGGCCATGCCACTCTTAAACCTATCAAGTACCAACCTAGTGTCACCCATTAGCCTCAAAAGACTTCTTAGTCTGACCTTCAACCCTTTTATGTCTCTAACTTACTTAATCCAAGTCGAGTCCAAACCTCGAACTTACACGATCCTCTCCTTAATCTACATGGATCTCAAACCTTGCTCCCCCAGCGAGTCCAAACCTCGAACTTACTCAAAAGACATAGGATCTCCCGCGTACCGTGCCATGCCATATATATGTCAAAACCCATCCGGTCAAAACTTGTGTCCCTAACACCTTTGGTCCCATCCCAAACCTATATGAGCTTGGTCACGCGCATGATCTCCAAGGTAAACTTAGGTCCTAAGCATACCCAATCCTATTAGGTACCTATTATACTCGAATAAAGTCTTTGAGATTCAATTCCTGTCCTAAGCGGCAATATGGTCACACATCCAGACCCATTTCCCGGACCTATGGTTCGCACCTAGCCTAAACTTTCAAACACACTGGGTCCCAAACCCGTCATGCCCGCTCTAAACCCTTAAACCGTTAGGTACTTGGATCATCCAATCCCAATCCATCGCTCTTTAGCCCGACCTCAAGCCTGCCTGGTCCTAACCCATAACGCGATTCCTTTAGGACAAAAGAAATACCCGCTTGAAAGCCTTACGTCCCAAGGCTACCCTATCTAGCCATCGAAAGATTCTGAATCTCCGCCTACCATTCCATTAGGCCCCGGTCTCCTTAGCACCTGTCTGAGTCTTACCCTAGCTAAACCCTAGCACTCTAGCCTAGGTCTAACCTATCGAGCCTACCCAGCCATGAGGTATCAAGCTCATCTACCCCAAACCATAACACTTTTAGACCTCAAACTTGCATAGTCTAAGCCAAGAACCGTCAAACGCTTCCGGCCTCCTAACCCTAGCCTCAAGCCTAGGAAGTCACATTCTCTCCAAACCCTAGTCTCAAGCCTAGGAAATTGCATTCTCTCCAAACCCTAGCCTCAAGCCTAGGTAGTCGCATTCTCTCCAAACCCTAGCCTCAAGCCTAGGAAGTCGTATCCTCTCCAAACCCTAGCCTCAATCCTAGGAAGTCATCATCCTATCCAAACCCTAGCCTCGAGCCTAGGTAGTCATATTCTCTCTAAACCCTAGCCTCAAGCCTAGGTAGTCACATTCTCTCCAAACCCTATCCTCAAGCCTAGGAAGTTGCATTCTCTCCAAACCCTAACCCCGAGCTTAGGTAGTCACATTATCTCCAAACCCTAGCCTCAAGCCAAAGAAGTTGCGTTCTCTCCAAACCCTAGCCCCGAGCCTAAGAAGTCACATTCTCTCTAAACCATAGCCTCAAGCCTAGGTAGTCAGATCATTCTCTCTAAACCTAGCCTCAAGCCTAGGTAGTCATATCATTCTCTCCAAACCCTAGCCTCAAGCCTAGGTAGTCATATTCCCCCCAAACCTTAGCCTTGATCCTAGGTGGCTATGTCGCGACCCCGAACCCGCGGGTCCGGAATACGGGAGCTGGACGTCGACTTAAAACCAAAACTCTAAAATATAGAAGTTAAAAATTCCATTTTGAACCAAAAGATGATAACACAAGGTTTTACAAATCCAAGTTTAAATCAACAAAGTACATCTAACATAAGTTTCACAGCTTATACCCAAAAGAATAAAATATATAATTCTTAATGACGTCAATAATGGTAAAACTATCCCCAAAAGATTATACATTTAAATAATGTAACCCGATCCATAACAACCTGCCCCAAAATCTCAATCCTCTCGATGTCCTCCTCGATCCACGAATCCTAATCTTTTTCCTCCTGGGGGGGGGGGGGTTAAGGAAAACAAAGATGGAAATAAACGGGGTGAGATAAAATCTCAGTAAGTTACTAATGCAACTACATGACATGCTATAATGCAATAAGCAATAAACAATGATAAATATCACATAGCATGTAACAATTAACAGACAACAGATAGCAGCGGAAAGTAAACACATAACAAAGGATATTAGCCAAGGTTTCCCAACTGATAGAACCAATTAAAGGATCGCTGCGCAGCTTCAACAATCAACCAATCCATATCTTCACAGTAGCATAAAAGCCGAAGAGAAAACCCCGGTCAGAAGCGACCCATCAACCCATCAATCAAACAAACCATCTTCATAGCAGCATAAAAGTTGAAGAGAAACCCGGTACCGGAACCAATAACAATGTAAAGTGCCACAAGGGGCGGGAGCCATGCCACAAAGTCATGCTCCAAAACGATTAGCTAGAATACCCACAACGGAGCTAGCTCATCCCAACCAAGGCCAATCTGGATGAGGACAGAAGGACCAATGGGCGATGCTATACTGGACTTGGCTCGTGCCATTATAGCATTATCCATTGCCTGACTCGATACACAATTTAACCAGCTGGACTTTCAATAATGCTAAGTAATGAATACTAGCTTTAAAAACATCAAAAGGGTTCCAAAGTAGGGAACCGCACCAATTTATCACCATAAAAGATGCAAATGATTAATCAAGAAGAGTTCAACAACAATAAACGCAAGGAGTTTCTCATAAAAGAGTTCAATAACAGAAATGGAATTGTTCATAAAAGCCCAACAATACAAATCATTAAAACGAAATGATTCTAGGACAAGGATCCATATCAAACGCATCCTAACATGATACACGCGAGTTACTCATAGAGAGTACTACCCAAATGGTCATTCCCCAAATAGCACAATGACTATCATTAAAACTATCCCAAACGTCCACTCATTATGAAAGTGTTCCCACATTTTCCAAAATAATAATTTAATCAAGTCCCAAGTCACATTTATTCATAAAGGAACTAATTTCATCATTAGAGTATTCCAAATTGACCATTTAAGGCTAAGGGGATAAAGCCCAAGACATGGATGAAAGTTATAACCTAAACCGAAAACATGTAAAGAAATAGTGCCAGGAAAAGGGGGCGGGCGGGCGCTCAGGCGGAGGCGGGCGGGCGCCTAGGAAGAGTCAGGCGGGCGCTCGAAAAGGGCAGAAAGTACGGGTCATTAACATCACAAGTAAGCGGGCGCTCGAGGGCGGATGGGCGGGCGCCCGGATCAATTCTGGGTCAGGAGACAGAGCTGGGTTTCATCATGTTCGAACCAAAATCACCCCAATCTCTAAAATACTCCAAACAAATCCTTCTAACAAGTTCCACAATGAACCAAAACCACATTTAAGCTAAGAGGGGACCTAAATCACATCATCTAACAACTCCAATCCAAGATTAAATCCCAAAATCATAATATCACCATTTTTGCCCAAAAACTCAAATAAATTCCAAATAACTTTCAAACTCAATCAAACTTCATATATAACAACTAAAGCATTATATGAACATGGAAGGAACATTTTAGCATAAAAATGGGGGAAAAGCAACTTACTTGGAAATAATGAGGTGAGACGGAATTTGAATATTTTAGATTCTACGCGATCCTATCGACGATCTAAACACATTTCATATAGAGAGAAATGAGAAAAGATGAGAGGAAGGTGATCAAAATGTAGAGAGAAGGGAGAGAGAAATATTACCTTTTCTAGGCTAGAGAGAGAGGGAGTACTCTGAGAATGAGTAAGGTGAGGGAGAAGGAGGAAGAAGAAGAAGGGGAATTTAAAAGAATGTTACACTTAAGCCCCTCCGCTTCTAACTAACGCAACTAAACCCCAAATAACCTTTTATTCGATAGTTTCCCTATTTCACACTTGACCAGATTTCACCCAAATAATGCTAGACACAATTAAATATCATAGAACACAAAATGTTCACATAAATAATTAATCAAATAAATAAATATATAATTATTTAATACTAGAATTTAGAGACGGGTTTTCGGGTCGTGACATTCACTCCACCTTAAAAGAAAATTCGTCCCGAATTTTAAATCACTTACTCAAAAGATCAAATAGCCACGGATACGATAGTTCCGCCATTTCTCAAATTCCTCAATCGTCCATTCTAAACCACTACAAGGTAACCTTAAATAATGTTCACTATACTAGGACCTCCCGCACTTGACTTCCTTCAACCATAACCCCCACTACTAATTAGGATCCAAATTCAAAATCAAGAATCTCAATTGCTCCCAACATAGTTCCCGAGATACCTCAAGTTCATCTTATTCATAACCTTAATTACACTGCAAAAGTGCATTCATAAGCCAAACGCATACTTGATATTACTTCCCAGAAGTTCAAAACCTTAAACCATCTCGAGTTTAATCGACTCTTAAACTACAAAAGCTAAAGAATTTTCATTCCCATAATATTCATTGAGGTGATCATGTCTCTAAGAATTACCATTTTAGTGCTCTCGCTCTAGGTAGCACCTTAAACTAGAGGTGTAATATAAACCCAAAATTTTAATACAACATGTTCACTTAAATCTACGCCATAATATCATCGTCATAACGCTCCAATCCTTGAAAGCCTAAAATAATTACGAATACTCAATAGTCCGAAAATGATCTAAATTTTATCTTCAAGGGATTTCCCTTAACTCCCTTTTTAGTTTACAACCTGTGCTCATATACCCAAGGAAATCGACAAATATCAAATCCTCAATAGCTAGCCCAAGTTAGTCTTTCACGCATACATTTATTAACCTAATGATACTTAGGCTCAATAGTACTACCATCATAATAAACCAATTAGCTAGCAACGTTCCAACTGACCCAATACCAAATCATGATATTCCTTAATTATGCCCAAGTATTGATACTCCACTTCCTTCACATACCCTTGATCCAATTCGGGAAACGCCACCAAGAAGGGATTTAAAACCATAGAACCACTATTTAACCAAAATTTCAAAATGCCTTTAACATAAATCGAGAAATTATTACTCTCCCAAAATGTACTTAGTCCTTTCTAACTTAACACGCTTACCACTATTAATGATCATAACTCCTACAACAAACTCATCATCCATAACAAATCGTACACCTCTC
The DNA here is from genome assembly GCA_026119855.1 of Campanula takesimana. NCBI lineage: Eukaryota > Viridiplantae > Streptophyta > Magnoliopsida > Asterales > Campanulaceae > Campanula > Campanula takesimana. The sequence continues at coordinate 1,105,565 of JAOWBW010000044.1, forward strand.
CATACTAATCCATTCCGATGCATTCACGGAGATGTACTAAAAGTGACCATAATTTTCCTTAAGAGATCCTCATTGAATCCTCAACTCCTATAACCCAACCGATACAATATGGATATTGATCTAAATATTAGCATTATAACCTTGTACCACAACAATTCAATTTAACCTAAGTTTCCCTTAAACACTAGGTACTATACGGAGGAAAATGGAAATCTTACAAATAATAATTACACCCAACAATTCGACCGAAGCTAACTACTCGGATCTCAATTAAGAAAAGGTAGATATAACTCTACCCAAAGGAACGGTCTCAAACAGTTTTAAGAAATTAGGAATGGAGAATATAACAATCCCCCTACAACAATAGACTAAAGCAATAGTAACATCAAAGTCTTGTAATAGCAACATGGCTAATTTAGCAGGTGAGACATAACCATACTTAAGCACATCATAAGCACATAAGACTTCATCAGATACCCTAAACTCCTCCATAGGAGTAGACACCTACAACACATAAGTCAAAGACTCAGAAGAAATAAATGCAACTAAATGCACAGAAACACATAAATGCGATGATCCTAAAATGCACGCGCTCGCTCTCACGACGCAAAATAATACCTCCTGAAATTTATCCGTTACCTGGTGAGTGCTGATTGATCGCAATTACTCTGCCTTATACCTTAGGGTTCCCCGAAGCATCTCTCTTCTGACCCGGTGAAGTACTGGTTCCTGTTCCTGATGATTGAACCTTAAACCTCGGACAATCTTTTATGAAGTGACCCAGTTGACCACAATTGATACATTTTCCCTGCTTCTTCCAACACTTATCCTCCAAATGGCCTTCCCTCTGACAGTAAGTTCAAAGCCACCTACCTTGTTCCCTTTGTTTCCCCGGAGTAGTACCCGGATTCCCTAGCGCGGTTTGTTCCTTAAACTGAGATGGTGCTCCCAAATTACCTCGGTTATCTGAACGGTGCTGTGGTTGAGATTTAGCATGGCTTACTTGTTTACCCGTAATTGCAACCTCGGTCTTCCTCTTATGCTCCCCAATATCTTGCTCGATCAAGTATGCCCGGTCTACCGCATCCTGGAAGGTCACAATCTTCTGGGCAATAAGCTGAGTACGGATGGATGTCTTTAAACCGCGGATGAATCTCATGGCTTTCTGTTCCTCAGTCCTCACGAGATAGTCACAGTACCTGGCTAATTCTGTGAACTTAGTCGAGTACTGAGCTATAGACAACAAACCTTGCTCCAGGTTGAGCAGCTCGATCTCCTTTCGGTTTTGATCCACTACCGGAATGAAATGCTCCTTGAACTTTCGCACAAATAACTCCCATGCATACACTGTGTGAGTATCATCCCAACTCGCTTTAACACCCTTCCACCAATGCTCGGTGGCACCCACAAGTTTATAAGCCGCAAACCGGACCTTGTCTTCATCGGTGCAACCAAAGACATCATAAATTTTCTCCATCGACTCAATCCATAGCTCGGCCTTCCTTACATCGGGTTCCCCATTGAACTCAACCGGTTTCAATTTCAGAAATTGTTCCAATCCGTAGCGGGGTGGTGGTGCTTGTTCTACCCTCGGACCTTGATCATGTATGGCCTTCATGGCCGCCTCAAACATGCCCTGAAACATTGCACGGGCTTCATCCCTTGTTTCATTCTGATTTGCATTACCGGTATTACTTTCACCACTTCTCCTTCGAGACATTTCCAACAAGTACCTGCATAAAATAACAATTGTTACTCACTCCGAACATACTACCCTCCTAGGTAATACTAATCCACCTATACATATACTTAGAGCTAATGCCATAGCTCTGATACCAACTGTCGCGACCCCGAACCCGCGGGTCCGGAATACGCGAGCTGGACGTCGACTTAAAACCAAAACTCTAAAATATAGAAGTTAAAAATTCCATTTTGAACCAAAAGATGATAACACAAGGTTTTACAAATCCAAGTTTAAATCAACAAAGTACATCTAACATAAGTTTCACAGCTTATACCCAAAAGAATAAAATATACAATTCTTAATGACGTCAATAATGGTAAAACTATCCCCAAAAGGTTATACATTTAAATAATGTAACCCGATCCATAACAACCTGCCCCAAAATCTCAATCCTCTCGACGTCCTCCTCGATCCGCGAATCCTAATCCTTTTCCTCCTGGGGGGGGGTTAAGGAAAACAAAGATGGAAATAAACGGGGTGAGATAAAATCTCAGTAAGTTACTAATGCAACTACATGACATGCTATAATGCAATAAGCAATAAACAATGATAAATATCACATAGCATGTAACAATTAACAGACAACAGATAGCAGCGGAAAGTAAACACATAACAAAGGATATTAGCCAAGGTTTCCCAACTGATAGAACCAATTAAAGGATCGCTGCGCAGCTTCAACAATCAACCAATCCATATCTTCACAGTAGCATAAAAGCCGAAGAGAAAACCCCGGTCAAAAGCGACCCATCAACCCATCAATCAAACAAACCATCTTCATAGCAGCATAAAAGCTGAAGAGAAACCCGGTACCGGAACCAATAACAATGTAAAGTGCCACAAGGGGCGGGAGCCATGCCACAAAGTCATGCTCCAAAACGATTAGCTAGAATACCCACAACGGAGCTAGCTCATCCCAACCAAGGCCAATCTGGATGAGGACAGAAGGACCAATGGGCGATGCTATACTGGACTTGGCTCGTGCCATTATAGCATTATCCATTGCCTGACTCGATACACAATTTAACCAGCTGGACTTTCAATAATGCTAAGTAATGAATACAAGCTTTAAAAACATCAAAAGGGTTCCAAAGTAGGGAACCACACCAATTTATCACCATAAAAGATGCAAATGATTAATCAAGAAGAGTTCAACAACAATAAACGCAAGGAGTTTCTCATAAAAGAGTTCAATAACAGAAATGGAATTGTTCATAAAAGCCCAACAATACAAATCATTAAAACGAAATGATTCTAGGACAAGGATCCATATCAAACGCATCCTAACATGATACACGCGAGTTACTCATAGAGAGTACTACCCAAATGGTCATTCCCCAAATAGCACAATGACTATCATTAAAACTATCCCAAACGTCCACTCATTATGAAAGTGTTCCCACATTTTCCAAAATAATAATTAAATCAAGTCCCAAGTCACATTTATTCATAAAGGAACTAATTTCATCATTAGAGTATTCCAAATTGACCATTTAAGGCTAAGGGGATAAAGCCCAAGACATGGATGAAAGTTATAACCTAAACCAAAAACATGTAAAGAAATAGTGCCAGGAAAAGGGGGCGGGCGGGCGCTCAGGCGGAGGCGGGCGGGAGCCTAGGAAGAGTCAGGCGGGCGCTCGAAAAGGGCAGAAACTACGGGTCATTAACATCACAAGTAAGCGGGCGCTCGAGGGAGGATGGGCGGGCGCCAGGATCAATTCTGGGTCGGGAGACAGAGCTGGGTTTCATCATGTTCGAACCAAAATCACCCCAATCTCTAAAATACTCCAAACCAATCCTTCTAACAAGTTCCACAATGAACCAAAACCACATTTAAGCTAAGAGGGGACCTAAATCACATCATCTAACAACTCCAATCCAAGATTAAATCCCAAAATCATAATATCACCATTTTTGCCCAAAAACTCAAATAAATTCCAAATAACTTTCAAACTCAATCAAACTTCATATATAACAACTAAAGCATTATATGAACATGGAAGGAACATTTTAGCATAAAAATGGGGGAAAAGCAACTTACTTGGAAATAATGAGGTGAGACGGAATTTGAATATTTTAGATTCTACGCGATCCTATCGACGATCTAAACACATTTCATATAGAGAGAAATGAGAAAAGATGAGAGGAAGGTGATCAAAATGTAGAGAGAAGGGAGAGAGAAATATTACCTTTTCTAGGCTAGAGAGAGAGGGAGTACTCTGAGAATGAGTAAGGTGAGGGAGAAGGAGGAAGAAGAAGAAGGGGAATTTTAAAAGAATGTTACACTTAAGCCCCTCCGCTTCCAACTAACGCAACTAAACCCCAAATAACCTTTTATTCGATAGTTTCCCTATTTCACACTTGACCAGATTTCACCCAAATAATGCTAGACACAATTAAATATCATAGAACACAAAATGTTCACATAAATAATTAATCAAATAAATAAATATATAATTATTTAATACTAGAATTTAGAGACGGGTTTTCGGGTCGTGACAGGCTACATCCTTCCTAAACCCTAGCCTTGATCCTAGGTAGTCACATTCCCTCCAAACCCTAGCCTCAAGCCTAGGAAGCTTCCAAAGCCCCATATACAACATCCTTTCCAAATTTCTGAAACCCTAGTCTCAAAATCTAGGAAATTTCCAATCTCAATCCCCCATCTTATTGAACCCAAGTCTTATGCCTAGGATACAATGCCCCTTCCAAAACATAATCAACCCTAGCGTCGAGCCTAGGATTCAACATTCCCTTCAAACCCTAGTCCTAGACCTAGGAAAATCCAACACCTTAGTCTCATAATACAGGAAGCTTACAATCCCTAGTCTTAAACCCTAGCCTAAAGCCTAGGTTGGAACGTTCATTTCCAAACCATAGTCACCAATCCCAGAAAATGGTGAACCCTAGCATCAATCTTAGTGAATCTTCAACAAAATCAAATCCCTAAGCATGAACCTAGCAAGCTACACTTTTCCCAACAATCCCTAGTCTCAATCCTATGAGGACACAAATTTTCTAACTCCAAGCCCTAGCCTCGAAGCCTAGGATATTTCTAAACCCTAGTCCCAAACCTATGAAAGTCTTGGTCCTTCGCGCCAATTTCTCTAAACCATGGCCTCATGCTTAGAATACAATATTCTTTCCAAACCCTTGTTCGAAATCTTAGCATCTAGGTAATTGCCAAACCTCAACCTCTCCAAGCCCTAGCACTAAGCCTAGGATACAATACTCTCCTCATGCTTAATGAACTCCAATCCCTAGCCCGTAAGCCTAGAAAACCCACATTATCTCCAAGACATAATCTCAAGCCTAAGCAACCATAACATCTTTTGTATCCTTATCTCAAGACTAAGAGGTTACCATATTTCTTATCCCCTTTCCTTAAAAGCCTTAGGTCCTACCCTAAGCAACCAAGCAAAATGCTCCTTACCTAATGCCTTCGTCTCAATGGCTCATAGTGTCGCGACCCCGACCCCGCGGGCCGGGATCTTGCGAGCTGGACGTCGACTTAAAATAATAAAACTCCAAAATACTGAAGATAAAAATCCCCTTTGATACCAAAAGATGATAATACACGGTTTTAGAAATCCAAATATTAACAACATTACTAAACCACTAGTATAAGCTCCACAAGCTTACACCAAAATACAAAATATTACAACTTCTTAATGACGTCACAGTTTGGTAATACTATCCCAAAGGTTATACATTTAAGTAATGCAAACCGAACAACAACCTGCCCAAAAGTCACGATCACTCTCGACGTCCTTCTCGTGATCAGCGAGTCCTATCACTTTCCTCCTGGGGGGTTAAGGAAAAACAAAGATAAAAAGAAAGGGGGTGAGATAAATATCAATAAGCCACTTATGCAACTACATGACATGCTATGATGCAATAAACAATAATAAAACTCACATAGCATGTAGAAATTAGCAGTTAACAGATAGCAGCGGAAATAAACAAGTAACAAAGGATATTGAGCCAAGGTTTCCACCAAACGGATATAATAAGAAAACCCTACGCAGCTTCAATCGATCGACCAATCAACCCATCTTCATAGAAGCATAAACAGCTGAAGATAATAACCCGGTACCGGAACCATGTAACAACGATAAAGTAACAAGGGGAATATGACACAAATTCATAACCCAAACGACTAGCTAGAATACTCACCAAAGGGAGCTAGCTCATCCCAACCAAGGCCATCTGGAAGGGGAAAAGAGGAACCAATGGACGATACTATACTGGACTTGGCTCGTGTGCCATTATAATATTATCCATTGCCTAAAGAAACACAAGTACCAGCTGGACTTCCAAATAAATGCCAAGTAATAAATACTAGCTCAAATAAACAATTAATGATTCCAAAGTAGGGAACCATACCAAATAGTCATCATAAAGATAAGTCAAACCACAAATGCATCAAGAAGATGTTCCAAACTCCCAATTAACACTTAATCACATTTCATCACATTCTTGATCACAAAGGACCCAATCCCAACACTAGAGTGTACCAAGATGTTCAATAAGGTCAACAAGGCTCGTGAACAAAACCTAGACCAAAACACATTATTAAATCATACAAAAAGAACAAGTATAAACTTTCAGGACAACTGTGCGGCCGCCCACTAAGGGTTGTGCGGTCGCCCAAAACGCCTTCAACCAAGACAAAAACCTTCCAGCAAGGTGTGCGACTGTACGCCCATTCTGGACGGTCGCCCACGCCCCCTGCTCTGCCGGAAATCGGCAAGAAGAACTGGGTTCTTCAAAACTTTCTTACCCATCCACAATCAACCAACATTTAACACTTCTAACTAGTATACTAAGGTACTAAAACAACTTATAAGCCTAAAAGGACTCATATAACAACATCCAAACAACCCAAATCAAATAATAATCCAAATATCATATTATCACAAAAATGGATAAAATGTCAATCAACTCAAAATCCAACCAAGAAGCAATATATAGCAATCAAAGCATCATCTAAGATTGGTATGAACATTTTTAGCATAATAAGGGGGAAGTAACTTACTTGAAATTTATGAAAGGAAATGGAATTTGGATTTTCTTGGTTACAAACGATCCTAGCGACGATCTAAATATTTTATATAAAATGAGTATTAAGAAAAGATGAGTAAAAGAAGACCAAATGGAGGAAAATGATATAAGCTTTTCTTACCTTTTCAACAATGGAAGAGAGAGGGAGAGAGGGAGAGTTTATTCTGTGTGTGTGTGTGTGTGGTGAGGAAGAGAGTGAGGGAGAAGGGAGGTATAAGGGAGATATTTAAAATAGTTTCACAATTAACCCCTCTACTTCTACCTTGAACACATAAACCCTTATAACCCTCTTTCAACTAAAGCCCCTAATTTCATACTTAGCAGGATTGATCAATTAAAAAGCTAGGCATGAAATATTATAAAACACAAAATGCACACATAAATAAATAAATACATAAATAAATAATTAAATAAATAAATATTTATTACCAAGAAAATAGAGACGGGTTTTCGGGTCGCGACACATAGCCTCATATTATGTATTCCCTCCTAATTTAGGGTAAGTGGATCCCAAACACTACGCTTTCCGTGGTCATCCTTTACTCACCAAAGCATCCTTTAACTTTGCGACTCCCCGAGAGTCTATCACCTTTGTGACTCCCCGAGAGTCTGTCACCTTTGTGACTCCCCGAGAGCTCATCCATTTTGTGACTCCCCAAAAGCTTATCCCTTTTGTGACTCCCCGAGAGTCTATCACCTTTGTGACTCCCTGAGAGTTCATCCCGTTTGTGACTTCATAACAATCCATCATCTTTGCCTCCACATGCAGATTTTTCTTTTTACCCCTGGTTTCTTTCTTGTTTGTTCAATTTAGGTATCCTTAACCTATTTTAACCGAAATTCGTTACCTTTGAGTCCGGAAAGCCCCTCAAAATTTCTATCTCTCTCAAAATTCTTGCCGCAATTCACAGGAACGACGTTTCTATATTGTGTGCGCCCCGAACACTTGCTTAGGACTATCATGATTCACAGAGGCCCGTCTACCTCTATATCATGTGTGTTCTAGATCTGTCGCGGTTGAGAGAAGCTCGTTTGTTTCTACATTGCGTAAGATCCAGCATTTATCATCATGATTCACAAAGGCCCACCTACCTCTATAGCATGTGTGTTCTAGATCTGTCACGGTTGAGAGAAGCTCGTTTGTTTCTACATTACGTAAGATCCAGCATTTATCATCATGATTCACAGAGGCCCGTCTAGCTCTATATCATGTGTGTTCTAGATCTGTTGCGGTTGAGAGAAGCTCGTTTGTTTCTACATTAAGTAAGATCCAGAACTTGTTATTTTATAAATTGTGATTCACAAGAGGCCCGTCTACCTCTATATCGCGTAAGTTCTAGCTATTACCATTTTACCGTCTTAGGATTATTTAGACCCCGTCTTCTTTATGTCTCGCAACATCGTTATCCTTATCTCCTTTCCCCAATATTGTCCAAACAATGACTTCATTGCTTAACGAATGTTCAGTCTTCATACAAGATAGTGTCCGTAGGATTTCTATCCCCAGCAGGAGTCTGGTGTCTCGTTTCTTTCCCCAGTACCTCCGAACTATGACCGGCTTGATTCCTCCGAAGATACGTAGGAAGCCTAAAAAGGTTCAGCCACCCGACTGCCTTGGTCATTTCCTATCCCCTCCGAACTACGACCAGCTTGATTCCTCTAAGGATACGTAGGAAGCCTAAAAATGTTCAGCCACCTGACCGCCTTGGTCATTTCCTATCCCCTCCGAACTACGATCGGCTTGATTCCCCCGCGGATACGTAGGAAGCCTGAAAAGGTTCAGACACCCGACCGACTTGGTCATTTCTCATCCCCAGCAGATGTTTCCCTCGTAACTCGAAGTTATCCCCAGCGGAAGGCATTGCTCCCCATCAGAGGACAATCGTTTGCAAATTTCCCCAGCAGATTTGAACTACGTTCAGCTTGATTCCTCCGAGGATACGTAGGTCGCCTGAAAAGGTTCAGCCATTTGACCACTTAGGTCGTCTTTTATTGTAACTCCATGCCCGCGAGAGTTATTCATCATCCTTCCTTCGTTTTGAAACTCATGTTTCAGAACGGATCCTTCTTTTATCGTCGACCCCCCATTGCCTTGCAAGAAGCATCGCCGAGGGGCTACTGTTAGTACCAGATCTGAAAATGAGTTTATTAGGGCTTTCCCAAATATACAAGGACTTTATAAGAATTAGAAACCTTGCAAAGACTTGTCCCGGATTCCCAAAATATACCTCATTATTCTAGAATATCCTGAAAATGGCCAAAATAGGGTTTCCATAAACTAGAATAAACCCTAACTTGAAAATCACGTCAGACGGAGGACTTGGCCACGCGGCCATGTTCGACCTTGGCCACGCGGCCATGTTTGACCTTGGCCACGCGGCCACATCTGCCTCAGGTAATCTGGACCGTCAGATCTCTCCATCAGTTTGCTATATAAGGCCTCCCTTGCCTCATAATTAAGGATCCGAATTTTATAGCTCTTAAGGGGCGACTTTACTCTCAAATCAAGTCATTCAAGCATCCAAGAAAACTCTCAAGAATCCCAAAAAGATCAAGGTTTATTTCTTGCCAACATAGGTAAGTTTTCTAACTTGTTCTTCATATTCTTGCCATATTCTTAGTGTAGATGTCACGACCCGAAATCTAGGCTCTGTTTTATTCGTAATAAATAATTATTATTTATTTATTTGCTTAATTATTTATTTAAATTATTATTTATTTAAATATTTATGTGTGCAATTTATGTGTTATAATAATTTATGCCTAGCATTTTAATTGGGTCATTTGGGTTAGTGTGGTATTGTTGGGTCTTAATTGTTAGTAGGGAGTGTAGTATTTGTGTGTAGTGTAGTGGAGGGGGCCTAAGTGTAAAATCTTTTAAATCATTTAACTACTCCCTCCCTACTCCTCATCTTCTCCCTCACTCTCCTTCTCCTCCCAGCACAACTCTCTCTCTCTCCTCCATTTGGGTAAGTTTTCTTCCTCTTCCTTCTCTCTTCATTATCTTCCTCTTCTTCTCATTATTATTCATTTCTTAAAACGTGAAACTTGTTTAGATCGTCGATAGGATCGCGTAGAACCAAAAAGAATTGAATTCCGTCATCTTTGAGAATTTGCAAGTAAGTTACTTTTCCCCCATTTTTATACTAAAATGTTCATATCATGTTCATATAATGCCTTTGTTGTTATATTTGAAGTTTGGATGAGTTTAGAATTGTTTGGGATTTATTTTGGTTTTTGTTTAAAAATGGTGATTGATGTTAATGTTGGGCTTGATCTTTGGTTTGGGGTCATTTATGGTGTTCTTGAGGTCCCCTTTTGTGTTAGATGTTGTTTGGGTACCTTGGGAATCTTTGGTTGTGTTTGATTTGAGGATTTGGTGAAAATGGTTTAAACCCTCGGCTGGAATCCAGACCAGGCGCCCGCCCGCCTTGACCCAAGCGCCCGCCTGCACCCCTTTTTCCAGCGACCAGACTTTCTGGTCAAACAAGCGCGCGCCTGCCCCTGCTCGAGCGCCCGCCGCCCGCCTGCTGGGAGTTTTGACCTTTTTGCTTGGTTTAAGATTGTTGGCTTAACTAGTTTAGGTTTCCTTCTTCTAATTAACTTAAGATAACACCGTGGAACATTTTATTAAGTGGAATTGATTCTTTTGTGAATAAATATGTTATGGAATTTGATTAAGTATCATTTTGGGAATGTGGTTGATCCTTGATGTGTTGTTTGGATTTGGTTTACCTTTGTGGTAATTTGTTTGGAATGGTTCCCTACTTTGGAACCTTAAGTTGTTTAATTAAGCTAGTATTTATTACTTAGCATTTATTTGGAAGCCCAGCTGGCATATTTGTTGCATCGGACGATGGGAAAGATTATAATGGCAAAGCCAAGTCCATTATAATGTTGACCATTGTTTTGCCCCCTTCTATACCCCCTTTTCCAGATTGGCCTTGGAAGGGATAAGTTAGCTTCCTTTGTGAATGTATCTAGCTACCGAGCATGACTTTGTGGCATGGCTCTTGTCCTTTGTGACACTCTTATGGTTATTGGTTCCGGTACCGGGGATTTCTCTTCGGCTTTCATGCTATTATGAAGAAGTAATTGGTTGATTATTGAAGCTGCTCAGCGATCCTTTATTTGGATGTATCGGTTTGGAAACCTTGGCTTATATCCTTTGTTATGTGTTTATTTCCGCTGCTATCTGTTATGTGATAAATGCTACATGCTATGTGATATTTATTATGGTTTATTGATTTTTGCATCATAGAATGTCATGTAGTTGCATTAGTAACTTATTGAGATTTATCTCACCCCCTTTTCTTTTATCTTTGTTTTTCCTTAACCCCCCCCCAGGTGCTAAGGATTAGTCTCGCTGATCACGAGAAAGAGGACGTCGAGTTTGGATACATTCTTTTGGGGAAAGTTGTTATAGGTTGGTTTACATTATATAAATGTGTAACCTTTTGGGGATAGTTGTACCAATCAATGACGTCATTAAGAATTGTACATTTATATTCTTTTGGGCATAAACTTGTGAAAAGTTTATGATAGTTGTATTTGGTTATTTTCAAACTTGGATTTGTAAAACTTTGGATCATCACCCTTTTTGGTATCAAATGAAATTTTTAACTTCGGTATTTCTCAGTTTTGGTATTAAGTCGACGTCCAGCTCGCGGTCTCGGGCCCGCGGGGTCCGGGGTCGCGACAGTTGGTATCAGAGCTATGGCATTAGCTCTATGTATAAGTATAGGTGGATTAGTTTGACCTAGGAGGGTAGTAGTGTGCGGAGTGATTAACGGTTGATGTTTTATACAGGTACTTGTTTACAATGGTTCGTAGAAGGAGTGGTGAAGGTAGTACCGGTAATGTAAATCAGAATGACATAAGGGAAGAAGCACGTGCTATGTTTCAAGGCATGTTCGAGGCGGCCATGAAGGCCATACATGATCAAGGTCCGAGGGTAGAACAAGCACCACCCCGCTATGGATTGGAGCAATTTCTGAAGTTGAAACCGGTTGAATTCAATGGGGAACTCAATGTTCGGAAAGCTGAGTTGTGGATCGAGTCAATGGGGAAAATCTATGATGTGTTTGGGTGCACGGACGAGGATAGGGTCCGGTTCGCGGCTTACAAACTTGTGGGACCGCCGAGCATTGGTGGAAGGGTGTTAAAGCTAGTTGGGATGATACTCGCACGGTGTATGCGTGGGAGTTGTTTGTGCGCAAATTCAAGGAGCATTTCATTCCGGTTGTTGATCAAAACCGAAAGGAGATCGAGCTGCTCAACCTGGAGCAAGGTTTGTTGTCTATAGCACAATACTCGGCTAAGTTCATAGAATTAGCCCGGTATTGTGACTATTTGGTGAGGACCGAGGAACAAAAAGCTATGAGATTTATTCGGGGATTGAAGACCTCCATCCGTACTCAACTTATTGCCCAACGGATTGTGACCTTCCAAGATGCGGTAGACCGAGCCTACTTGATAGAGAAAGATATTGGGGAGCACAAAAGGAAAACCGAGGTTGTGGGTACGGGTAAACCGGGAAGCCATGCTAAATCTCAACCTCAACACCGTTTCGACAACCGAGGTAACCCGGGAGCATCATCTCAGTTTAAGGGGCAAACCACACCGAGGAATCCGGGTACTACTCCGGGGATTCAGAATAGGAAGCCTTGTACATTTTGTCAGAGGGTAGGCCATACGGAGGATAGGTGTTGGAAAAACCAAGGCAAGTGTACCAATTAGGGTGAAATGGGGCACTTCGCGAGAGATTGCACGAGGTACCGTGGTCAGTCATCCGGGTCAGGGGTTGGTACTAATCAGGGTCAGAAAAGAGATGCCGCTGGGAAGCCCAAAGTTCAAGGAAAGATATATGCCATGAATCAACAACAGGCGACCGATGATCCTTCGGTTATTGGAGGTATTGTTTCTGTGTCTAATGTGAGCGCACGAGCGTTAGTAGATCCAGGATCATCTCATTCATACATTTCTGTGCAATTTCCTTCCATGTTAAATGCTGCATTCGAGTCTTTACCGTACGTGCTAGAGGTATCGACCCCTATAGGAGAATGCTTGATTTCTGATCGAGTCTTTCGTGCTTGTGATGTGGTTATTTGTGGTCGTGTCCTTTGTGCGGATTTGGTAGTTCTTCCTATCCAAGACTTTGATGTCATTTTGGGTATGGATTGGTTGAGCAAGTTTCATGCTTCCGTTGATTGCCGTAAGAAAACTGTTACTTTTTCTATTCCCGATGTGCCTAAATTTGTGTTTGAGGCTAGTCCTCTGAGTAGAAAGGTTCGCTTAATTTCTTATATGAAAGCGAGAAAATTATTGTGTAGTGGTTGTGAGGGGTATTTGGATAGTGTTCTTGATACTAGGAAAGAATCCCCTAGTTTGGATAGTGTTCGGGTAGTTCGGGAATTTCCCGATGTTTTCTCTACCGAGTATGATATGCCGCCCGATCATGAGATTGAGTTTTGTATAGATCTTTTGCCGGGTACGGCTCCAATTTCGAAAGCACCTTATAGGTTGGCTCCCGCTGAGTTGAAGGAATTAAAGGTTCAATTGCAAGAGTTGCTTGATCGAGGGTTTATACGCCCTAGTGTTTCCCCGTGGGGAGCACCGGTTTTGTTTGTGCGGAAGAAACACGGTTCCTCGAGATTGTGCATCGATTACAGAAAGTTGAATCAGGTTACGGTGAAGAATAAGTACCCTCTACCCCATATTGACGATTTATTTGATCAGCTTCAAGGGTCCGTGGTTTTCTCTAAACTTGATTTGAGAAGTGGGTACCATCAGTTGAGGGTTCGATCGGAGGATATTCCGAAGACTGCCTTTCGCACTCGCTATGGTCATTATGAGTTCTTGGTTATGCCGTTTGGGTTGACTAACACGCCGGCCGTGTTTATGGATTTGATGAACCGAGTTTTCCATCAGTATCTTGATTCGTTCATGGTGGTCTTTATTGATGATATACTCGTCTATTCGAAATCCCGAGAGGAGCACGAGCAGCACTTGAGGACAGTTTTATCCGTTCTTGCGAGGGAGAAATTGTTTGCGAAGTTTAGTAAATGCGAATGTTGGCTCGAGAGGGTGTCATTTCTGGGACATGTTATTTCTAAAGACGGGATTTCGGTGGATCCTTCAAAGATAGAGGCCATAGTGGATTGGAAGAGACCCGAGTCAGTGACCGAGATTCGTAGTTTTCTGGGTTTAGCCGGTTATTACAGAAGATTTATTGAGGGGTTTTCGAGGATTGCTACTCTGATGACTCAGTTGACCCGGAAGAATGTCCCGTTTGTGTGGACCGAGAAATGTGACAAGAGTTTCGAGGAATTGAAAAAGAGGTTGACTACCGCACCGATCTTGACTTTGCCTAATGGGAGCGATGGCCTAGTGATTTACAGTGATGCTTCGAAAGAGGGTTTGGGTTGTGTGTTGATGCAGAATGGGAAAGTAATTGCGTATGCTTCGAGGAAGTTGAGCCCGAGTGAACAAAATTACCCGACTCATGATATGGAGTTGGCGGCGATAGTCTTTGCGTTGCACAAGTGGAAGCACTACCTTTATGGAGCGAAGTTCGAGATTTTCACGGATCACAAGAGTTTGAAGTACCTATTCTCTCAAAAGGAATTGAACAACCGACAGCGCCGATGGATGGAATTGTTGAAGGATTATGATTGTACGATTTCCTATCACCCGGGGAAGGCGAATGTGGTAGCCGATGCGATTAGTAGAAAATCTTATGTGGCTTCGATGATGGTCCGTGAGTGGAAAATGCTTGAGGATGTTTGAGATTGGTCTCCTCGTGAATCGAGACATGGGGCTATTTTTACGAATATTAGGGTATCTCCGACCCTAATTCAGAGGATAAAGGAAGCTCAGAAAGAAGATCCCGATTTGGTGAAGATAATGGGTAAACTGAAAGAGAAGAACTTCGAGGATTTTTCTATTAGCCCGGTGGGAGTGTTGACTTTCCGTAGTCGTTTGTGCGTACCCGATATTGGCGGATTAAAGAGGCAAGTTTTGGATGAGGGTCACAAATCGAGGTATACTATTCATCCGGGTAGTACGAAAATGTATCAGGATTTGAAGCAACAATTTTGGTGGATTAATATGAAAAGGGAGATAGCGGAGTATGTTTCGAAGTGTCTAACTTGTCAGCAGGTCAAAGCCGAGCATCAGAGACCCGCGGGACTACTTCAGCCGTTAGAGATTCCCGAGTGGAAATGGGAGCATGTGACTATGGATTTCGTTACGGGACTACCTCGTACCCGTAGGAAGTATGACCGTGTTTGGGTAATAGTGGATAGATTGACCAAGAGTGCCCATTTCTTGCCTATTGACATCAGATATTCGATGGAGAAGCTTGCGACCCTTTATATCATTGAGATCGTTAGATTGCATGGGGTTCCGGTTAGCATTGTGTCAGATCGAGACCCGAGGTTTACTTCTAGATTCTGGAAGGCATTTCAGGAAGCTTTGGGTACAGATTTGCGATTCAGTATGGCTTTTCATCCTCAAACCGACGGTCAATCCGAGAGGACTATTCAGATTCTTGAGGATATGTTGCGAGCTTGTGCGATAGACTTCTCTGATTCTTGGGATTCGCACCTACCGTTAGTGGAATTCTCTTACAACAACAGTTATCAGGCTAGTATCGAGATGGCACCGTTTGAGGCCTTGTATGGGAGAAAGTGTAGATCGCCTATTTGTTGGGATGAGGTTGGTGAAGCGAAGATCGTGGGTATTGATTTGCTTCGGGATTCGGTTGAGAAAGTCAAAGTTATCCGGGATAGATTGAAAACAGCCCAGAGTCGACATAAGAGCTATGCAGATAATAGAAAGCGAGATCTTAGTTTTCAGACCGGTGATTTGGTGTTCTTGAAAGTATCTCCGAAGGTGGGTATTCGTAGATTTGGGAAGAAAGGCAAGTTGGCTCTGAGGTTTATTGGCCCGTTTGAGATTTTGGGAAAGGTTGGACTTCTTGCGTATCGACTCGCGTTACCGTCATCCTTAGACCGGTTGCACAAAGTATTTCACGTTTCTATGCTTCGGAAGTATGTTCATGATCCATCTCACGTGTTACCGAGAGTACCGGAGGATATTGAGCCCGATATGACTTATGAGGAACGACCGGTTCGGATCTTAGATTCTAAAGTCCAAGAGTTGAGGAACAAAAGCATTGCGTTGGTTCGAGTTCTTTGGAGGAATCATAATATCGAGGAGTCGACGTGGGAGCTCTGAGATGAGATCGAGAGGAAATTTCCGTGGCTTTTTCATTCGGGTAAGTTTCGTTAAAATTCGGGTCGAATTTTCTTTAAGGGGAGTGAATGTCACGACCCGAAATCTAGGCTCTGTTTTATTCGTAATAAATAATTATTATTTATTTATTTGCTTAATTATTTATTTAAATTATTATTTATTTAAATATTTATGTGTGCAATTTATGTGTTATAATAATTTATGCCTAGCATTTTAATTGGGTCATTTGGGTTAGTGTGGTATTGTTGGGTCTTAATTGTTAGTAGGGAGTGTAGTATTTGTGTGTAGTGTAGTGGAGGGGGCCTAAGTGTAAAATCTTTTAAATCATTTAACTACTCCCTCCCTACTCCTCATCTTCTCCCTCACTCTCCTTCTCCTCCCAGCACAACTCTCTCTCTCTCCTCCATTTGGGTAAGTTTTCTTCCTCTTCCTTCTCTCTTCATTATCTTCCTCTTCTTCTCATTATTATTCATTTCTTAAAACGTGAAACTTGTTTAGATCGTCGATAGGATCGCGTAGAACCAAAATGAATTGAATTCCGTCATCTTTGAGAATTTGCAAGTAAGTTACTTTTCCCCCATTTTTATGCTAAAATGTTCATATCATGTTCATATAATGCCTTTGTTGTTATGTTTGAAGTTTGGATGAGTTTAGAATTGTTTGGGATTTATTTGGGTTTTTGTTTAAAAATGGTGATTGATGTTAATGTTGGGCTTGATCTTTGGTTTGGGGTCATTTATGGTGTTCTTGAGGTCCCCTATTGTGTTAGATGTTGTTTGGGTACCTTGGGAATCTTTGGTTGTGTTTGATTTGAGGATTTGGTGAAAATGGTTTAAACCCCTTGAGCCCAGCTCTGTTTCCCGGCTGGAATCCAGACTAGGCGCCCGCCCGCCTTGACCCAGGCGCCCGCCTGCACCCCTTTTTCCAGCGACCAGACTTTCTGGTCAAACAAGCGCGCGCCTGCCCCTGCCCGAGCGCCCGCCCGCCCGCCTTCTGGGAGTTTTGACCTTTTTGCTTGGTTTAAGATTGTTGGCTTAACTAGTTTAGGTTTCCTTCTTCTAATTAACTTAAGATAACACCGTGGAACATTTTATTAAGTGGAATTGATTCTTTTGTGAATAAATATGTTATGGAATTTGATTAAGTATCATTTTGGGAATGTGGTTGATCCTTGATGTGTTGTTTGGATTTGGTTTACCTTTGTGGTAATTTGTTTGGAATGGTTCCCTACTTTGGAACCTTAAGTTGTTTAATTAAGCTAGTATTTATTACTTAGCATTTATTTGGAAGCCCAGCTGGCATATTTGTTGCATCGGGCGATGGGAAAGATTATAATGGCAAAGCCAAGTCCATTATAATGTTGACCATTGTTTTGCCCCCTTCTATACCCCCTTTTCCAGATTGGCCTTGGAAGGGATAAGTTAGCTTCCTTTGTGAATGTATCTAGCTACCGAGCATGACTTTGTGGCATGGCTCTTGTCCTTTGTGACACTCTTATGGTTATTGGTTCCGGTACTGGGGATTTCTCTTCGGCTTTCATGCTATTATGAAGAAGTAATTGGTTGATTATTGAAGCTGCGCAGCGATCCTTTATTTGGATGTATCGGTTTGGAAACCTTGGCTTATATCCTTTGTTATGTGTTTATTTCCGCTGCTATCTGTTATGTGATAAATGCTACATGCCATGTGATATTTATTATCGTTTATTGATTTTTGCATCATAGCATGTCATGTAGTTGCATTAGTAACTTATTGAGATTTATCTCACCCCCTTTTCTTTTATCTTTGTTTTTCCTTAACCCCCCCCCCCCCCCAGGTGCTAAGGATTAGTCTCGCTGATCACGAGAAAGAGGACGTCGAGTGTGGATACATTCTTTTGGGGAAAGTTGTTATAGGTTGGTTTACATTATATAAATGTGTAACCTTTTGGGGATAGTTGTACCAATCAATGACGTCATTAAGAATTGTACATTTATATTCTTTTGGGCATAAACTTGTGGAAGTTTATGATAGTTGTATTTGGTTATTTTCAAACTTGGATTTGTAAAACTTTGGATCATCACCCTTTTTGGTATCAAATGAAATTTTTAACTTCGGTATTTCTCAGTTTTGGTATTAAGTCGACGTCCAGCTCGCGGTCTCGGGCCCGCGGGGTCCGGGGTCGCGACAGTAGATCCATAATATTCACGTTCCTAGCATGTTTATTCATATGTTCATCATATTATTCATATGTTCATAATATGTTCCTCGCATGTTCATAATATTCATAGATTAAAACCTTATTTATGCTATATTTAGGGTTGCGATCTTCATGTTTACATGTTATTTCATAGCCGATGATGATCTAGGGTTCATCAACCCGAATACGATCTAGGGACTACTTCTAAACCCTAATCTTTAGGTAATTTCCCCCTCATTATGCATGATCCTGATTCTTCTGCCTATTCTAAATTCTTCTCGAACTACGCTGACCTGAGCTTCTCACATTGAGAGGAACGTAGGCAATCTTCGGATTCGGTCTCTAAACACCGCACACAACTTACACCGCATCATGATAGAAAGACCGATCATTCGGGCGATATGAGTGATAACGCTTAATATTCTTCTCTTGTCGTAATTTGACCCCCAAACCCATTAACATGCTTTTTCTCAATGTTTTGGCTATAATTAAAATGCCGTGGCAACTCTCATATTTTAATGTTGCTATGAATATCCCAATTTCAAACACACGTATTCACACAAACATAATGTTCATCATGTGAAAGACCATGATAATCTCAGGTCTAAGGATTCAAATGATATAACTATTATGACATTTAATTATGACATTTGACCATGACATAAATCTCATAACGAGTCTATCCACTACATTGTTCTCCCACAAGTACCCACAAGTTTAATCCGTATCCTATGCACCATAATCATCATATGATTATCCATTAAACTCATGATAGCCCTTCATAAGTGCTAGGGACAATGGTTATTATAATAAACATGCAAAAGATATAATAATTGGGTTTGTTATCTCTATAACAATGAAGCTATGATATAACGCATAGGTCTTTCTCAAGGACCTAGGGCATAATATCCAATAGTCCTCCTCTTCTCATGTGGTCAAACCATCATATACCACTCACCTATATGCCATTGCAAAACAGTCTTCACATGTCTCCTCACCTTGCAACTATTCACCGATTAACTCCTCTAGAATTGCCTGGAGCACTAGAATTCAAGACTAATGAACTCTGACTGTTAACCATTAAGAATTTATGCATCCGCAACCTCCTTCTCTATGCATGTCTCTCATTTTGCATCATCGGTTGCTTCCGCAAGTGCTTGATGCCTCCCCTCTTTTTTTATTTCATATTTTATGCGTCGCCTAAATTTGCACTAAGCAAATTTCTCTACTAGCGATCTTTCTCCTACCCAACTTGACTTCCCCATAACCCCAGAACACCTATGATCCATATAGATATTTGAATTTCCATATCCCACCTCGGATCCCTGCAAATCTCGCCTCAGATCTATGTTATGATTGTGACTGAATTTCTGCAGCCTCCTTACCTTGGATTCCTGCAATCCGATGTTAGGTTTTGAGGGTCCTTGCGCAGCGGAAATGGAAATATAAAATCAACAAAACCCTAGAGCCCATGGATCCATTCATGATGATTAAATTAATAGGAAGATGAATTTAGAATACTAACCGTAGTTGTGTGTTTAAAATTTTTGGATCATCAAATCTTCAAGTCTTCAAGCTTTAGATTTGATCTCCTCGTTCTTCGCGTTCTTCGGATCACGATCACAGGAACACGAACTTGAGATGCTAAAGCTAGCATCCTCTATGTGTATCCACACGTGAACCAATATCTTGAACAATTCTAGATCCGGACTGCTAGATCCAATCATTAGAAAACACACTTTTCTAATCTTTAAAGACTATATGAATATTTGGTGTTTTTGAGCTATTGATTCTCAATCTTGGCTCAAGAATACGTTTCTCAAACATATGTATTACCCATGAATAATGATTGATGAAAGAGGATTATTTATTCTCTAAAATCCTTAACCCTTAAGGACCCTTGTGACCTAATCCCGTCACCCTAATTATTCTGCCCAAAATCGTCCCAGACAGTTTGGCATGGTCGTGCCAAACATGTCACCCGATAAAACACTTATATCAATTATGGCACTGTCGAGCTTTATACTTGGCACGGTCATGCCAAATGGCACGGTCGTGTGTTGGTCCTAAAGACACAACAAGGGTATGAAAAGAGGCTAGAGGGGGGGTGAATAGCCTATTTAAAATTATCAACCCTTTTTCAAAATTCAACCTTATGCTTACTTTAGAATTTATGGTCAAGTAAAAACCACTAGTTAAAAGTAAAATGCACAGCGGAAGTTTTCGATAAAACAAAGTAGAGTTGGTTTTGAAGTTAAAAACTGCTAGGTAAGCAAAAAGTGCGGTCAGCAATATTGCGGTCGGCAATATTGAGGTCGGCAAAGATGGAGGTTTGAAAGGTTCAATTTGCGGTAAGAAATGCGGCAATCAAAGCGGCAAGGCAACCTTGCGGTCAGCTATGTGCGGTCGGCAAAGGTTACTGACGAGGTAGGTTGAAAATGAAGTTTTGTGTCAGTGAGTTTTGGCAAAAGATAAGTAGTCAGAAGTAGTAACTTAGGCAATAGGCAAGCAACAAACAGAATTCACAATCGTTTGATTATCTGGAAAGATCAAAACACTAAACGACAAACAAAGTCAATATGAACAATAAGAACAATTGCAGAAAGTAAATTTGCAGAATGTAAATGACACAATGATTTGGAAAGGTTCGATCTGTTAAAAGATCTACGTCCTTTACCAAGATGGTCAGTCTTGGATTTTGAATGGAGGATATATTAATTCTCTTGAGTACAAATTACAAAGATGAAGATTTGAATTAATTCCTACTTTCTATGAAGAACAAATCCTAGACTTAGACCGGTGTATCCCTAATGATGCAATCTATGTGATTGATCAATCGGGGTGTGTGTGTGTAAAGAATCAAGAGCTCTATATAATCTAAATGATTGAGAGCCTAATGAATCTTTAAGTGTTACTGGGCTTGAGATTTGATGTTCTTGAAGGCTTGCTGGGGATCTTTGAAGATTTGAAGGCGAAAGCTTGAAGATTCAAATGATTCTGGAAATCTTGAGTATGATCTTCAATCACCAAGTATTTCGACAGCAATTTCTCTCTTTGAATCTCAGCACTCTTCATTGAAGAGTTCAAGGTCTATTTATAGCCTTGGGTTGAGAAATAGCTGTTGGAAGATGATGAGCTGGAGCATTCTGATTGGAGCTCATATCTTTGTCTTGTAGTTGCAGAAGTTAGTGGTCCAGATGTACTATCTTGTACGACCAAATTCAAATTTGAATTTTCAACATTCAAATCAAGTTTGTCTTTACTTGGATTTGCGGTCGCCAAGGTATGCGGTCACTTAGCGGTCACTAGTGCGGTCACTGGTGCGGTCGCCTATGTGCGGTCGCCTAGGTGAGGTTGGCAGACTTGGCCAATTTCACAGAAGTCTTTCAGCAGCAGCATTTCTTCAAAATTTGAGGGGCTGATCTTCTAAGCCTAGCTATACTAAAATGGACTTAACTAATGAAGTTATAAAACTTCTTACAATTTAAACCTAAAGTCCACAAAAAGTAAAACAAGGTTATGGGATCAATCAAATCTAGGTACTAGGAGTGGTTTATAATTTTCATACCCAACAATCTCCCCCTATTTGATTGAGACCATTACCTACTATAACAAAGACTAAATTCATTGTACTTGGTAATAACATGTTTCAAGAAATTAATTTTATTAAGTTCATGCCCCAAGTCAATGCACACACAGTAAGTCAATGTTATAGATTTCTATATTCCTAAAAAAGTAAAATAAAAGACTAATCCTAAAAGATAGAAATATTTTTGATGCAGTTAAAAAAATATATAAGGGAAATGAATAGCATCAAAACAACACAATAATAACTAGTACTCTGAATCATTAAAGCGATGACGAATAAGAGCACAAGACAAAAGAGAGAATAATTGTAGTTGTGTTACAGACCCAAATAAAAGTTAAACAGAAAATGAATTGTTTCAAGGCATCCAGCCTAAATAAACTGAAAACAAAGTGCGGTCAACAAAGCGGTCGGGTGTAACGGTCGAGTACTACGGTCGGGGTTGCGGTCAGGTGTGCGGTAGCTTCACATATCCAAACCAGGAATCTTCACTTCGTCTTGAAATTCAGGAATGATGGGGCAAGTGAAAGCATTTGCAAGCATGTAATCAAAGCTGTTCACAGTCGGGAAATCAATACTGTTGCCTTCATCATTTTCAGCCTGTGAATGAACATTTCCATGACCAGCATCTGCAACTTGAATGGATCCTTCAGTGACTACGCTTCCAACTGATCTTTGCACAGACTCTTCCAAAGTTTCCAACTTCTTTTCAACGACTTGAAATGAACCAAGAACTGTGTTGGTCAGTTCTTCAATTCTGGAGCCTTGATACTCGAGTGGCGTTTTGAGAGTAGCATATGCATCCTTGATTGCTTCAAGCTTTTTCGCTTGATTTTCAGTTAGAGCTTATAGAGAGGTCTTGATTGCAACATCCACACTGTTTTCCAAACTGAATTTGATTTTCTTCAGTTCAAGAGTTAAGTCGTTTTTAACAAAATCCAGTTGTTTGTGGACTTCAATGGATGCATCCAAGATTTCACGAGAAAGCCCATGGTTAAGGGCATTTGTTTGAATGGTCAGAGCCTCCTTTAAAAAATGAGGAGTAACCAAGAAATCAGTGGAAAGTGCGGTCGAAGTTGAAACGGTCGGAGGAGTTTGTGCGGCAGGATGAATGGCAGCAGAACTCGAGCTTGTATTTCCACGAACAATGTCTTTCACCGTCTTTGTTATAGCTACTGTCTCCCCCCTTAATGGTGTCAATCATTTTGGAGGGAAGAGAGCAGAGCTCTAGCTTCAAATCAGCCTGAGTGGACTTGAGATCAATTACCTCTGCGGTCAACTGAGCAATGGCAGATTGGTTTTCAGATTGAAGTTTAGTCAAGGAATGAACTGCGGTCAATAAAGCGGCAACTTGTCCTGCGGTCGCCGGAATGTCATCGTTCTTGACCGGAGAGGGAGGAGTTGGAATATGAGAGTGGGTAGGAGAAACAACAGGGGTGCGGTCGACAGTGCGGTCGGTGGCATCTACCATGGTGACCTCGAGCTGCAACATCGGGGCGGTCGAAAGTTGGGCTATCAACATTCACATCCTTATCTTTGTCATCACTATATCCTTGTTAGCTACCAACATCATCCACTTGCTTGTCTTCACCACCATCATTATCATCGTTATCATTTTCATCAGCTTCACTATCAAAACTACTTGACTTCTCATCATCAGTCTTTTCACTATCTGATTCATCCCTGAGGGAGTAAACTTGTCGTGCAACCTTTTTCAATGTAGGAGCAACATCAACTACATCTGCAGTGGTAAGAGGAGGAGACCCAGTTGGAGTAAAGACTGGAGATGCAGCAACCTTTGCTTTCTTGACAACCTTGACCGGACTGAGGGAGTGAATTCTCTTTTTCTCCCCCTGAACTGTTGCGGTCGAAGGAGTCTTTGAGGGTTTGAGAGATGGTGCGGCAAGTGACTTTAATGATGCGGTCGACTTGCGAGGAGGGGAAGTGGAGTAGGTAGACTTGGCGGTCTGTTCCTTGAATTTAATACCTGTAGCAACTGATGATTTCTTTGCGATAGGCTCAACAGCAATACCCTTGCCTTTTCCTTTGACCGGGGTGGCAGGGAGATATTCTTCTTCATCGTCGTCATCATCACTAGCAGTCGGTTGAGAAGGTCTGTGTTTGGAGGGAGACTCATATGGCTCATGAGGATCCTTAGCAAAATAGGTCTTATAAAGACGATTTCCAAATCGAGACCGGAAATTTGTTTTCATGGTAGAGATGGTAAAAAGCTTGTTCTTGGAAATGGACAGCAGAAGTTCGCGATTCTTCGCCATGATTTTCCTAATCTCCTTAATGTGGGTCATGAGAAAGGTGATGAATCTGCTGTGAGTGCGGTACTTGATATTGCCCTTGTCCTTTGCTTTATTGTAAGCAATGATGTTCTCCTTCAGGGCATCATAGATGACCTGACACCAGTCTATGACCTTACATAAATAAATCGCGGTAGACAGAGTCCATTGGGAGGTATTGAAGTTTGCCTGATTACCTGTCTTGCAATGAATAGAGTGTCCAACTAGGTGACCGATATGGTACATGACCTCATCAAATTCCTTACGAGGAACTTTGGTGACATGAGTATGACCAACCAAGCGCGTTGCAAGAGCCTTCAATTCATCATCAGCCACGGTCGTGGCATATACAACACCAGACTTCTTTTTGATTCCCAACACTTCACCAATATTAACCACATCTAAGGTCATCTCATGACCTTCAATTTCAGCATGAATGAACTTTCTATCTTGCCGTGCTTGGAGCGATCGGTCTCTTCAGTAGCGGTCGCAAAGAATTGATCGACCAAAGCTGGTGCATGAAAGTCTTGGTCAAAGGTAAAGAATGGTAGAATCCCTGTCTTCTCAAATCTCTTGATGAGATTTCTGCCAATAGCATCCTCTTTTAAGTCTTCAAGGTCCATTAGAAGACCAGGTAAGAAATGTTTGGTATCCTGAAACAAAAACGAGAAGTTAGGAAAAAGAAAGGTACGTGCGGTCACTTGCTTAATGAAATGGCAAGGGACCAGCGGTAGGCGAATAAAGGTAAGAGATTCGCGGTAAGGGAAACCATGCGATGAGCATATCACGGCAACTAAGGATGCGGCAAGAACTTATCATGCGGTAAGGAAATCACGGTAATACATGCGGTCGACAACAAACATGTTATACGGTCAACAACACGGTAAGAGAAATATATGCGGTCAATATTATGGTAAACCATGAGGTTGATAATCATTGAATGGAATAAAAGCGTTCGACAGACATGAATGAAACTTATCTAAGAAAATCAAAACACACACACAAACACCTTTTGAGTGTGTGTGCTCAAAAGAAACGGATCAAAAAGGTAAAAGCTCAAGAACATTAAGAACATTCATAAGAACATGAAGAACAACCAGTGTAGCTAAAACCCAGAAATGACGAACAGTGCCAAAAAATTTTTTAAAAAAATTATGTAGAATGCCTCGAAAAAACCAATTAAAGCCGAAAATCACATCAATTTCAAGAAATAAACATTCAAAATGCACGAAATCGACGAGAACAGAATGGGGGGGGGTCCGAAACCCGGAAACCCAGTTTAAAAAAATTACCAAATAGCCTTAAGAAACACGAAAATATACATTGAGATGAAAGATGATATATAATTTTGCATGAATCTAACAACATTCAAACATAGAAACATTAAAACTCATGAGAGGAATGAGAATATAAAAAGTTTCTAAGAAACCCACAAAAAAATACCAAAAATTCGAAAAATCATCAAATATGTATAGATTTAGGGTCGGAAATCATACCATTCGCGATTGATAAGGTGAGGGATGGAGAGAGGATGATTTCTTGAGGGATTTCTCAGTTGGACCCATGAATTTATAGAGTAAATGGAGAGGGAGAGACGGGTAGACAGAGAGAGTATAGAGAGAGAAAATGTAGAGAGAGAAAGGTTAGAGAGAGAAGGAGGACGGAGAGAGTGGGACGGAGGGTAGTGGGAAGGGAGTATATGGGCGGTTATGGGGAGTGAGAAGGTAGAAAAGTGGGGGTTAACCTCTGCAGATCAGATTTGACAGAGAAAGAGTCCTTTTGTCTCCAAGTGAGAACCAATAACGGTGGAGCAATAATATAATAATGATTTGAAATAAATTAAAAGCGAGGGAAAAATGAAAATTACCTTGATACCCTTAAATACCCTTGAAGTCAAAACATCACAACTCCTAAATATTTCTAAGGTTAGAATACTTACCTCGAGTCCAATTTGTGCGGTAAGTAATAGAGTGAAGTTACCGTATATCATGCGGTCTAAATATTGTAAATCCGACCGTGTATGATGCGGTCGATAAAGAATGCGGTAGGTATGAGTGATGACCAATATACATTGAGGTTGCCACCAAGCGGTCGACCTAATGCGGTAGGTATTAGTGGCAACCTAGAAACTGGCGGTCGACATTTATCGTGATAAATGATATTGGCTTGATTCGAGCGGTCGACCCAATGCGGTCGATTGAAGCAATGCGGTCGACAGAGTTGTTAGGTACCTACTTATTTAAAGAAACTTGGAGAAACCAAAACATTAGTACATAAATCATAAGGACAAGATATTTAGAGTTCTAGCATACCCATTTCTCCTCTGAGAAACCTAAACCTCTTGGAATCCAAAGCCTTGGTGAGAATGTCTGTAATTTGATTGTTAGTACTCACATATTCTAGATGAATGTTACCCTTTTCACATGATCCTTGAGGAAATGTTATTTGATATCAATGTGTTTGGTCTTCGAATGCATGACAGGGTTGTTGGACACAGCAATGGTAGATGTATTGTCACAATAGATTGGACAATTTCCTTCGTTGATTCCGTAGTCGACCAATTGTTGTTTCATCCAAAGCACTTGGCAACAGCAGCTTCCAGCAGCTATATATTCAGCTTCTGTGGTAGATACTGAAACTGATGCTTGTTTCTTGCTTGCCCATGAAACAAGTCGATTTCCGAGGAAATGACAAGTTCCACTTGTGCTTTTCCTGTCGATGGTACATGCTGCATAATCTGCATCTGAGTAACCTATAAGATCAATATTTGAATCTTTGGAATACCAAAGTCCAAGGTTAATAGTCCCAGATAAATATCGAATAATACGTTTTACAGCAATAAGATGTGCTTCTCGAGGATTCGCTTGATAGCGAGCACAGACACAAACACTAAACATGATATCGGGCCTACTAGCAGTTAAGTATAGGAGAGAGCCAATCATACCTCGGTACAAGGTTTGATCAACCTTCTTACCTTTCAAGTCTTTATCCAGCTTGTTACCAGCAGCCATAGGAGTGTCGTATGCTTTTGCATTGTCGAGTCCAAATTTCTTTATGAGATCTTTTGTGTACTTTGCTTGGTTGAGGAAGATGCCTTCAGCACATTGTTTAATTTGAAGTCCGAGGAAGAATGTCAATTCTCCCATCATGCTCATCTCAAATTTGCTTTTCATTAGCTTTTCAAATCGCTTACACAACAATTCGTTAGTGGATCCAAATATAATATCATCGACGTAAATTTGAACAAGTAAAGTATGATCATGATATTTAGCAATGAATAGAGTTGTGTCGATCTTACCACGCTTAAAACCTTTATCTAGGAGAAATTTAGATAGTGTATCATACCATGCCCGTGGAGCTTGTTTGAGCCCATATAAAGCCTTTTGAAGTTTGTAAACATGATGTGGAAATTTAGGATCTTCAAATCCAGGCGGTTGAGCGACATAGACGGTTTCTTGAAGTTCGCCGTTGAGAAATGCACTCTTCACATCCATTTGATAAAGCTTGAATCTTTTGAAAGAGGCATATGCTAAAAATATCCTAATAGCTTCAAGTCGTGCAACGGGGGCAAAAGTTTCGTCGTAGTCAATGCCTTCTTCTTGTCTATATCCTTGTGCAACCAACCGAGCTTTATTTCTTGTGATGCTTCCATTCTCATCCATCTTATTTCTAAACACCCACTTTGTACCAATCACTCCTTGATCCTTAGGTCGAGGAACTAAGTTCCAAACTTTACATCTTTCAAATTGGTTGAGCTCTTCTTGCATGGCAACAACCCAACTTGAGTCTTGGAGTGCTTCATTAACTTTCTTGGGTTCAACTTGAGATATGAATGCGGTAAGAGCATCATAATTTGATCTTCTTGTTCGAACACCAGAATGTAGGTCACCAATGATATTTTGAATTGGGTGATCTCTGACCTCGTGCACTTCATGAGGTAGGTCTGGTTGAGTTGATGATCATTGTAAGTCTTCTAGTGATACATCATTTGTGCCATCCCAATCATAGGTAAGTTGAGGGACAGGTTCTTCAACATTGATGGGTGTTTCAACTTCACCTCCATTTGAGGTAGCAGCAGATGTGGTAGCTTCTGGTGCTTCATGTGAGGGAGGAGGAGGAGCTGTTGAGGTAGATGGATATCCTTGAGTTGACTGATTTTGTGGTTGACTTGTACCTGTCTCATTAAGCTCAACAAAATCATCAACAACATTTGGAGCCATATGTGGCTCAAGGAGAGAATGTTCATCAAAAGTAACATGGACAGATTCAACTATCTTAAGAGTGGTTTTATTAAATACACGAAAATCTTTTGAGTGTTTAGCATACCCAACAAATATACCTTCGTCGGCCTTAGGAGCAAATTTACCTCGATGTTCTTTACCGTTGTAGAGAATGAAACATTTGCAACCGAAAATCTTGAAGTAGGCAATGTTGGGGGTTCTTCCTCTCCAAATTTCATAGGGTGTTTTGTTGTAAGTCTTGTTGATGAGGGATCGATTTTGAGTGAAGCAAGCTGTGTTGACGGCTTCAGCCCAAAAATATTGAGGTAGCTTTGATTCAGCAAGCATAGTTTTTCCTGCCTCTATCAACGTTCTGTTCTTTCTTTCCACAACACCATTTTGTTGTGGAACTCCAGCAGCTGAAAAATTGTGGTCAATGCCGTGGTCGTCACAGTATTGAGCGACGCCGTTGTTTTTAAATTCTGTTCCGTTGTCGGATCTAACACTGACTAGGTCGACTTCTTTTTGAGTTTGGAGCTGTCTAAAGAGCGCGGTCAAAATGTCATAACAATCATCTTTGGAGATCATCATTTCGACCCACGTATATCTTGAATAATCGTCTACCACAACTAATGTATATCTGTTGCCTCCGATACTTGCGGTAGTGACAGGTCCAAATAAATTCATATGTAGTAGCTGCAAACATCTTGAAGTTAACGGAGTCGTCTTGCTGGAGAAAGACGATTTTGGTTGTTTGCCTAGTTGACATGCTAAGCACTTTTCATCGTGGTGATCAGCTACCTTGGGTAGACCACGAACTAGATTTTCTCTACCAATCTTGGAGAGATACTTGAAGTTTAAGTGACTTAGTCGTTTATGCCAAAGCCAACTATTTTCGCTAACATTCTTTGCTACAAAACAGAGATTAGAAGAAATACAAGTAGAATTAAAGTCAACAATGTAAACATTTTTCATACGAATCCCTTTGAGCAAAGTGACGCCGGAGCTGCCATCCTTGATAAGACAATGAGTTGAAGTGAAGTGGCATTGCAATCCTTTGTCGCAAAATTGCGAGATTGAGAGAAGATTGTGTTTTAGACCGTTAACTAGAGAAACATCTTGGATTGTTATTTTTCCTTTTCTGATGACTCCATAACCGATGGTCTTTCCTTTGCTGTTGTCGCCAAAAGTAACTGCTGGACCTTTTTCATTACGGACACTTTCCAAAAGGTTGATATCTCCAGTCATATGCCTTGAGCATCCACTGTCGAGATACCATAAACTTGTAGTTTCATTGGAGTGGCCGGCCATTAGGCAGAGGACCTACAAAATAAACATTTAAGATCGAGGTCCCCTTTATTATTTTGGGTCCTAAAGATTAGCAGCTTTTGACAACCCACACTTGCCTCACAGAAGGTGGTTTAAACCTTCTAGGATTGGGTATGAATCTTAAAAGACATTCAGAAGCCTTGTGACCATAATCATCACACACAGAACAATGGTGGAAGCCACCCAACTGAGGGTTAACAAACTTCGTTGAAGTTTTCAGCACAACATCATTTACTGGTATGGATGAGGTCGCCTTTACAAAATTCATCCACTTGAACTTTGCCGCCTTACCACTACCCGCGGTCGTTGGTTTCCTTGCGCTAGCCAACTTCCTAGATGCGGTCGACTGACCGTGCGGTAAGTGAGTGCGGTAAGGAGATTCAGCGACCTTGCTGGTGGTTGCCGCAGCAGCAGGTTCATCCATGGCAATACCTTTCAACTTTGCCTTGCCAGTTTGCTTCTTAGGGTAGACATAATTGAACACTAGTTTCTTCTTTGGTTCTTGTCCTACACCCTTTGAAACATGATGTTTAGCCTTCAACTCTTCCAAAGTTTGCTGGGTAAATTTCTCATCTCTTTCACAACAAGATGCACATTTAAAGTTGTCACTAGTTTGGAATCCCAAGCCTTCTTTATCACCACTAGACTTTTGGGATTCTAGTATTTGTTCCATAGTGACACGAGAATTGGTCCACTCATTGGTGATCCGTTTGAGGTCACTTATCTCAGTAACCAATTCATCGTTTTTAACTTTAAATATGACATTTTGTTCTTCTAAGAAACGGTTTCGATCAGTAAGAGGAGTCATGCTCTTGATCTGCTCCTTAAGGAGTGTGAGTTCAGATCTTAGTAGAGTTTTCTCCGTCTTAAGCTGGGAAATCTCTTCAGTTGAAAGTGCTAAAGCTTCCTTCATGCCAGCAAACTTACTAATTACCTGTTCAGCTTTCATAAACATCTTTTCTTGTTCGTCAGGAGAAATGTCAAACTTGACTTGTGGAGTGGTAAGCAGAACTTCCTTCACCTTGGGATTGTATTGAGCCTTCTTTGCTGCACTTACATCACATCTAGAAAATAAAAGATCGCCATTCCTTTGAACTAGAGTTAGGAATCCCTTTTCAGCAAGTTCATCAGCTGTATAGCTTATCCGTTTAGGTTTTGCATTTGGTGAGCGACCATTATTATTTTCATCCTCATCATCGGAATGAACGACCAAACAAATGTGACCTTCTTCAGAATCCTCGTCGCTTTCATCAGAGTCTGACTCTATCCAGGTAGCTAACTCTTTTGTGGCAGAGTCCTCTTCAGCGACCATTCCCTTTTGCTTTGAGTATCTAGGAGTGAAGTTGCTTTTCTTCTTCATATACTCGAATTTGGGAATTGGACATTCTGATGCGAAATGACCGGGTTTCCTGCAATTAAAACAAACAAGATCCTCTTTCTTCTTAGAGAAGTTGGAGTACTCTTTCTTACATGTTGAGCTGCTCCTTGAAAACCTTGCAGGAGCTTTCCTTGATGATCCGGGCCTTGCTGATTTTCTGAACTTTTGAAATCTTTTCACGAACATAGCAAAGTCATCATCGTCCATATCTAGTAATTCAGACGTGGAGATTTTTGGATCTTCTTCTTCGACCATTTCTTCCTTTTTAGCGACCAACGACAAGTTCTTTGTTTTTCCTTCCATTTCTTCAATGTTGTGGAGCTTGATATCAAAAACCTTGAGGTTGGCATAGAGGCTTCTGAGTGACATATCATCTAGTAACTTGGTATCTTGAAGAGTGTTTCCTTTATGAAGATATTGAGATCCAAGAGCGGCAAGAAAATTAACATGATTTCTTTCTTGGTAAACTTCTTCCCAAGTGCGGTGTAAGTACTCACGATCTCACAATAACGATCATATGTGGCTCTGAGTGATTCACCGGGGATTTTGGCAAAGTTGTTTAATCTTCTTTGAATTGCAAACTTTTTGCTTTCTTTGCAAGCTTGATCTCCTTCGATGTAATCTTCAATTGCATCCCAAAGTTCTTTTGCGGTAGCACATTCCATGATTTGTCGACGCTGAGATGTACTCAAAGTACTTAGGAGTATGTTCTTTGCTTTCACATCCATTCCAACTACTCTTTTCTCTTCATCTGTCCCTTCAGCTTTTGGTTTCTGGATCGACGGTGTGTCTGCATTGGTTTCTGGATTCGGATTTGCTTTCATTGGGAAGTATGGTCCAATGGTAAGACAATCGCCGAGCTGCTCGTCCATGGAGTAGAACTGAGTTAGAATGCTGTGCTTCCATACGTCAAAGTTATCTTCGTCGAACGCTGGAACGTGGGTGAAGTTAACCGTTGCCATAGTTTTCTGACTTGCCATTTTGAATCGGCACCCAAGCTGTTAAGCTTGAAAAACAGAGGTTTTATAAAGGTGTTATCTCTGATACCACTTGTTGGTCCCAAAGACACAACAAGGGTATGAAAAGAGGCTAGAGGGGGGGGGTGAATAGCCTATTTAAAATTGTCAACCCTTTTTCAAAATTCAACCTTATGCTTACTTTAGAATTTATGGTCAAGTAAAAACCACTAGTTCAAAGTTAAATGCACAGCGGAAGTTTTCGATAAAACAAAGTAGAGTTGGTTTTGAAGTTAAAAACTGCTAGGTAAGCAAAAAGTGCGGTCAGCAATATTGCGGTCGGCAATATTGAGGTCGGCAAAGATGGAGGTTTGAAAGGTTCAATTTGCGGTAAGCAATGCGGCAATCAAAGCGGCAAGGTAACCTTGCGGTCAGCTATGTGCGGTCGGCAAAGGTTACTGACGAGGTAGGTTGAAAATGAAGTTTTGTGTCAGTGAGTTTTGGCAAAAGATAAGTAGTCAGAAGTAGTAACTTAGGCAATAGGCAAGCAACAAACACAATTCACATTCGTTTGATTATCTGGAAAGATCAAAACACTAAACGACAAACAAAGTCAATATGAACAATAAGAACAATTGCAGAAAGTAAATTTGCAGAATGTAAATGACACAATGAATTGGAAAGGTTCGATCTATTAAAAGATCTACGTCCTTTACCAAGATGGTCAGTCTTGGATTTTGAATGGAGGATATATTAATTCTCTTGAGTACAAATTACAAAGATGAAGATTTGAATTAATTCCTACTTTCTATGAAGAATAAATCCTAGACTTAGACCGGTGTATCCCTAATGATGCAATCTATGTGATTGATCAATCGGGGTGTGTGTGTGTAAAGAATCAAGAGCTCTATATAATCTAAATGATTGAGAGCCTAATGAATCTTTAAGTGTTGTTGGGCTTGAGATTTGATGTTCTTGAAGGCTTGCTGGGGATCTTTGAAGATTTGAAGGCGAAAGCTTGAAGATTCAAATGATTCTGGAAATCTTGAGTATGATCTTCAATCACCAAGTATTTCGACAGCAATTTCTCTCTTTGAATCTCAGCACTCTTCATTGAAGAGTTCAAGGTCTATTTATAGCTTTGGGTTGAGAAATAGCTGTTGGAAGATGATGAGCTGGAGCATTCTGATTGGAGCTCATATCTTTGTCTTGTAGTTGCAGAAGTTAGTGGTCCAGATGTACTATCTTGTACGACCAAATTCAAATTTGAATTTTCAACGTTCAAATCAAGTTTGTCTTTACTTGGATTTGCGGTCGCCAAGGTATGCGGTCACTTAGCGGTCACTAGTGCGGTCACTGGTGCGGTCGCCTATGTGCGGTCGCCTAGGTGAGGTTGGCAGACTTGGCCAATTTCGCCGAAGTCTTTCAGTAGCAGCATTTCTTCAAAATTTGAGGGGCTGATCTTCTAAGCCTAGCTATTCTAAAATGGACTTAACTAATGAAGTTATAAAACTTCTTACAATTTAAAACTAAAGTCCACAAAAAGTAAAATAAGGTTATGGGATCAATCAAATCTAGGTACTAGGAGTGGTTTATAATTTTCATACCCAACAATCTCCCCCTATTTGATTGAGACCATTACCTACTATAACAAAGACTAAATTCATTGTACTTGGTAATAACATGTTTCAAGAAATTAATTTTATTAAGTTCATGCCCCAAGTCAATGCACACACAGTAAGTCAATGTTATAGATTTCTATATTCCTAAAAAAGTAAAATAAAAGACTAATCCTAGAAGATAGAAATATTTTTGATGCAGTTAAAAAAATATATAAGGGAAATGAATAGCATCAAAACAACACAATCATAACTAGTACTCTGAATCATTAAAGCGATGACGAATAAGAGCACAAGACAAAAGAGAGAATAATTGTAGTTGTGTTACAGACCCAAATAAAAGTTAAATAGAAAATGAATTGTTCCAAGGCATCCAGCCTAAATAAACTGAAAACAAAGTGCGGTCAACAAAGCGGTCGGGTGTAACGGTCGTGTACTACGGTCGGGGTTGCGGTCAGGTGTGCAGTAGCTTCACATATCCAAACTAGGAATCTTCGCTTCGTCTTGAAATTCAGGAATGATGGGGCAAGTGAAAGCATTTGAAAGCATGTAATCAAAGCTGTTCATAGTCGGGAAATCAATACTGTTGCCTTCATCATTTTCAGCCTGTGAATGAACATTTCCATGACCAGCATCTGCAACTTGAATGGATCCTTCAGTGACTACGCTTCCAACTGATCTTTGCACAGACTCTTCCAAAGTTTCCAACTTCTTTTCAACGACTTGAAATGAACCAACAACTGTGTTGGTCAGTTCTTCAATTCTGGAGCCTTGATACTCGAGTGGCGTTTTGAGAGTAGCATATGCAGCCTTGATTGCTTCAAGCTTTTTCGCTTGATTTTCAGTTAGAGCTTCTAGAGAGGCCTTGATTGCAACATCCACACTGTTTTCCAAACTGAATTTGATTTTCTTCAGTTCAAGAGTTAAGTCGTTTTTAACAAAATCCAGTTGTTTCTGGACTTCAATGGATGCATCCAAGATTTCACGAGAAAGCCCATGGTTAAGGGCATTTGTTTGAATGGTCAGAGCCTCCTTTAAAAAACGAGGAGTAACCAAGAAATCAGTGGAAAGTGCGGTCGAAGTTGAAACGGTCGGAGGAGTTTGTGCGGCAGGATGAATGGCAGAAGAACTCGAGCTTGTATTTCCACGAACAATGTCTTTCACCGTCTTTGTTATAGCTACTGTCTCCCCCTTAATGGTGTCAATCATTTTGGAGGGAAGAGAGAAGAGCTCTAGCTTCAAATCAGCCTGAGTGGACTTGAGATCAATTACCTCTGCGGTCAACTGAGCAATGGCAGATTGGTTTTCAGATTGAAGTTTAGTCAAGGAATGAACTGCGGTCAATAAAGCCGCAACTTGTCCTGCGGTCGCCGGAATGTCATCGTTCTTGACCGGAGAGGGAGGAGTTGGAATATGAGAGTGGGTAGGAGAAACAACAGGGGTGCGGTCGACAGTGCGGTCGGTGGCATCTACCGTGGTGACCTCTTGAGCTGCAACATCGGGGCGGTCGAAAGTTGGGCTATCAACATTCACATCCTTATCTTTGTCATCACTATCTCCTTGTTTGCTACCAACATCATCCACTTGCTTGTCTTCACCACCATCATTATCATCGTCATCATTTTCATCAGCTTCACTATCAGAACTACTTAACTTCTCATCATCAGTCTTTTCACTATCTGATTCATCCCTGAGGGAGTAAACTTGTCGTGCAACCTTTTTCAATGTAGGAGCAACATCAACTACATCTGCAGTGGTAAGAGGAGGAGACCCAGTTGGAGTAAAGACTGGAGATGCAGCAACCTTTGCTTTCTTGACAACCTTGACCGGAGTGAGGGAGTGAATTCTCTTTTTCTCCCCCTGAACTGTTGCGGTCGAAGGAGTCTTTGAGGGTTTGAGAGATGGTGCGGCAAGTGACTTTAATGATGCGGTCGACTTGCGAGGAGGGGAAGTGGAGTAGGTAGACTTGGCGGTCGGTTCCTTGAATTTAATACCTGTAGCAACTGATGATTTCTTTGCGGTAGGCTCAACAGCAATACCCTTGCCTTTTCCTTTGACCGGGGCGGCAGGGAGATATTCTTCTTTATCGTCGTCATCATCACTAGCAGTCGGTTGAGAAGGTCTATGTTTGGAGGGAGACTCATATGGCTCATGAGGATCCTTAGCAAAATAGGTCTTATAAAGACGATTTCCAAATCGAGACCGGAAATTTGTTTTCATGGTAGAGATGGTAAAAAGCTTGTTCTTGGAAATGGACAGCAGAAGTTCGCGATTCTTCGCCATGATTTTCCGAATCTCCTTAATGTGGGTCATGAGAAAGGTAATGAATCTGCTGTGAGTGCGGTACTTGATATTGCCCTTGTCCTTTGCTTTATTGTAAGCAATGATGTTCTCCTTCAGGGCATCATAGATGACCTGACACCAGTCTATGTCCTTACATAAATAAATCGCGGCAGACAGAGTCCATTGGGAGGTATTGAAGTTTGCCTGATTACCTGTCTTGCAATGAATAGAGTGTCCAACTAGGTGACCGATATGGTACATGACCTCATCAAATTCCTTACGAGGAACTTTGGTGACATGAGTATGACCAACCAAGCGCGTTGCAAGAGCCTTCAATTCATCATCAGCCACGGTCGTGGCATATACAACACCAGACTTCTTTTTGATTCCCAACACTTCACCAATATTAACCACATCTAAGGTCATCTCATGACCTTCAATTTCAGCATGAATGAACTTCACTATCATGCCGTGCTTGGAGCGACCGGTCTCTTCAGTAGCGGTCGCAAAGAATTGATCGACCAAAGCTGGTGCATGAAAGTCTTGGTCAAAGGTAAAGAATGGTAGAATCCCTGTCTTCTCAAATCTCTTGATGAGATTTCTGCCAATAGCATCCTCTTTTAAGTCTTCAAGGTCCATTAGAAGACCAGGTAAGAAATGTTTGGTATCCTGAAACAAAAACGAGAAGTTAGGAAAAAGAAAGGTACGTGCAGTCACTTGCTTAATGAAATGGCAAGGGACCAGCGGTAGGCGAATAAAGGTAAGAGATTCGCGGTAAGGGAAACCATGCGATGAGCATATCACGGCAACTAAGGATGCGGCAAAACTTATCATGCGGTAAGGAAATCACGGTAATACATGCGGTCGACAACAAACATGTTATACGGTCAACAACACGGTAAGAGAAATATATGCGGTCAATATTATGGTAAACCATGAGGTTGATAATCATTGAATGAAATAAAAGCGTTCGACAGACATGAATGAAACTTATCTAAGAAAATCAAAACACACACACAAACACCTTTTGAGTGTGTGTGCTCAAAAGAAACGGATCAAAAAGGTAAAAGCTCAAGAACATCAAGAACATTCATAAGAACATGAAGAACAACCACTGTAGCTAAAACCCAGAAATGACGAACAGTGCCAAAAAAATTTTTAAAAAAATTATGTAGAATGCCTCGAAAAAACCAATTAAAGCCGAAAATCACATCAATTTCAAGAAATAAACATTCAAAATGCACGAAATCGACGAGAACAGAATGGGGGGGTCCGAAACCCAGAAACCCAGTTTAAAAAAATCACCAAATAGCCTTAAGAAACACGAAAATATACATTGAGATGAAAGATGATATATAATTTTGCATGAATCTAACAACATTCAAACATAGAAACATTAAAACTCATGAGAGGAATGAGAATATAAAAAGTTTCTAAGAAACCCACAAAAAAATACCAAAAATTCGAAAAATCATCAAATATGTATAGATTTAGGGTCGGAAATCATACCATTCGCGATTGATAAGGTGAGGGATGGAGAGAGGATGATTTCTTGAGGGATTTCTCAGTTGGACCCATGAATTTATAGAGTAAATGGAGAGGGAGAGACGGGTAGACAGAGAGAGTATAGAGAGAGAAAATGTAGAGAGAGAAAGGTTAGAGAGAGAAGGAGGACGGAGAGAGTGGGACGGAGGGTAGTGGGAAGGGAGTATATGGGCGGTTATGGGGAGTGAGAAGGTAGAAAAGTGGGGGTTAACCTCTGCAGATCAGATTTGACAGAGAAAGAGTCCTTTTGTCTCCAAGTGAGAACCAATAACGGTGGAGCAATAATATAATAATGATTTGAAATAAATTAAAAGCGAGGGAAAAATGAAAATTACCTTGATACCCTTAAATACCCTTGAAGTCAAAACATCACAACTCCTAAATATTTCTAAGGTTAGAATACTTACCTCGAGTCCAATTTGTGCGGTAAGTAATAGAGTGAAGTTACCGTATATCATGCGGTCTAAATATTGTAAATCCGACCGTGTATGATGCGGTCGATAAAGAATGCGGTAGGTATGAGTGATGACCAATATACATTGAGGTTGCCACCAAGCGGTCGACCTAATGCGGTAGGTATTAGTGGCAACCTAGAAACTGGCGGTCGACATTTATCGTGATAAATGATATTGGCTTGATTCGAGCGGTCGACCCAATGCGGTCGATTGAAGCAATGCGGTCGACAGAGTTGTTAGGTACCTACTTATTTAAAGAAACTTGGAGAAACCAAAACATTAGTACATAAATCATAAGGACAAGATATTTAGAGTTCTAGCATACCCATTTCTCCTCTGAGAAACCTAAACCTCTTGGAATCCAAAGCCTTGGTGAGAATGTCTGCAATTTGATTGTCAGTTTGTCAGTACTCACATATTCTAGATGAATGTTACCCTTTTCAACATGATCCTTGAGGAAATGGTATTTGATATCAATGTGTTTGGTCTTCGAATGCATGACAGGGTTGTTGGACACAGCAATGGTAGATGTATTGTCACAATAGATTGGACAATTTCCTTCGTTGATTCCGTAGTCGACCAATTGTTGTTTCATCCAAAGCACTTGGCAACAGCAGCTTCCAGCAGCTATATATTCAGCTTCTATGGTAGATACTGAAACTGATGCTTGTTTCTTGCTTGCCCATGAAACAAGAGGAAATGACAAGTTCCACTTGTGCTTTTCCTGTCGATGGTACATGCTGCATAATCTGCATCTGAGTAACCTATAAGATCAAAATTTGAATCTTTGGAATACCAAAGTCCAAGGTTAATAGTCCCAGATAAATATCGAATAATACGTTTTACAGCAATAAGATGTGCTTCTCGAGGATTCGCTTGATAGCGAGCACAGACACAAACACTAAACATGATATCGGGCCTACTAGCAGTTAAGTATAGGAGAGAGACAATCATACCTCGGTACAAGGTTTGATCAACCTTCTTACCTTTCAAGTCTTTATCCAGCTTGTTACCAGCAGCCATAGGAGTGTCGTATGCTTTTGCATTGTCGAGTCCAAATTTCTTTATGAGATCTTTTGTGTACTTTGCTTGGTTGAGGAAGATGCCTTCAGCACATTGTTTAATTTGAAGTCCGAGGAAGAATGTTAATTCTCCCATCATGCTCATCTCAAATTTGCTTTTCATTAGCTTTTCAAATCGCTTACACAACAATTCGTTAGTGGAACCAAATATAATATCATCGACGTAAATTTGAACAAGTAAAGTATGATCATGATATTTAGCAATGAATAGAGTTGTGTCGATCTTATCACGCTTAAAACCTTTATCTAGGAGAAATTTAGATAGTGTATCATACCATGCCCGTGGAGCTTGTTTGAGCCCATATAAAGCCTTTTGAAGTTTGTAAACATGATGTGGAAATTTGGGATCTTCAAATCCAGGTGGTTGAGCGACATAGACGGTTTCTTGAAGTTCACCGTTGAGAAATGCACTCTTCACATCCATTTGATAAAGCTTGAATCTTTTGAAAGAGGCATATGCTAAAAATATCCTAATAGCTTCAAGTCGTACAACGGGGGCAAAAGTTTCGTCGTAGTCAATGCCTTCTTCTTGTCTATATCCTTGTGCAACCAACCGAGCTTTATTTCTTGTGATGCTTCCATTCTCATCCATCTTATTTCTAAACACCCACTTTGTACCAATCACTCCTTGATCCTTAGGTCGAGGAACTAAGTTCCAAACTTTACATCTTTCAAATTGGTTGAGTTCTTCTTGCATGGCAACAACCCAACTTGAGTCTTGGAGTGCTTCATCAACTTTCTTGGGTTCAACTTGAGATATGAATGCGGTAAGAGCATCATAATTTGATCTTCTTGTTCGAACACCAGAATGTAGGTCACCAATGATATTTTGAATTGGGTGATCTCTGACCTCGTGCACTTCATGAGGTAGGTCTGGTTAAGTTGATGATCGTTGTAAGTCTTCTAGTGATACATCATTTGTGCCATCCCAATCATAGGTAAGTTGAGGGATAGGTTCTTCAACATTGATGGGTGTTTCAACTTCACCTCCATTTGAGGTAGCAGCAGATGTGGTAGCTTCTGGTGCTTCATGTGAGGGAGGAGGAGGAGCTGTTGAGGTAGATGGATTTCCTTGAGTTGACTGATTTTGTGGTTGACTTGTACCTGTCTCATTAAGCTCAACAAAATCATCAGCAACATTTGGAGCCATATGTGGCTCAAGGAGAGAATGTTCATCAAAAGTAACATGGACAGATTCAACTATCTTAAGAGTGGTTTTATTAAATACACGAAAAGCTTTTGAGTGTTTAGCATACCCAACAAATATACCTTCGTCGGCCTTAGGAGCAAATTTACCTCGATGTTCTTTACCGTTGTAGAGAATGAAACATTTGCAACCGAAAATCTTGAAGTAGGCAATGTTGGGGGTTCTTCCTCTCCAAAGTTCATAGGGTGTTTTGTTGTAAGTCTTGTTGATGAGGGATCGATTTTGAGTGAAGCAAGCTGTGTTGACGGCTTTAGCCCAAAAATATTGAGGTAGCTTTGATTCAGCAAGCATAGTTTTTCCTGCCTCTATCAACGTTCTGTTCTTTCTTTCCACAACACCATTTTGTTGTGGAACTCCAGCAGCTGAAAAATTGTGGTCAATGCCGTGGTCGTCACAGTATTGAGCGACGCCGTTGTTTTTGAATTCTGTTCCGTTGTCGGATCTAACACTGACTAGGTCGTCTTCTTTTTGAGTTTGGAGCTGTCAAAAGAGCGCGGTCAAAATGTCATAACAATCATCTTTGGAGATCATCATTTCAACCCACGTATATCTTGACTAATCGTCTACCACAACTAATGTATATCTGTTAGCTCCGATACTTGCGGTAGTGACAGGTCCAAATAAATCCATATGTAGTAGCTGCAAACATCTTGAAGTTGACGGAGTCGTCTTGCTGGAGAAAGACGATTTTGGTTGTTTGCCTAGTTGACATGCTGAGCACTTTTCATCGTGGTGATCAGCTACCTTGGGTAGACCACGAACTAGATTTTCTCTACCAATCTTGGAGAGATACTTGAAGTTTAAGTGACTTAGTCGTTTATGCCAAAGCCATCTATTTTCGCTAACATTCTTTGCTACAAAACAGAGATTAGAAGAAATACAAGTAGAATTAAAGTCAACAATGTAAACATTTTTCTTACGAATCCCTTTGAGCAAAGTGACGCCGGAGCTGCCATCCTTGATAAGACAATGAGTTGAAGTGAAGTGGCATTGCAATCCTTTGTCGCAAAATTGCGAGATTGAGAGAAGATTGTGTTTTAGACCGTTAACTAGAGAAACATCTTGGATTGTTATTTTTCCTTTTCTGATGACTCCATAACCAATGGTCTTTCCTTTGCTGTTGTCGCCAAAAGTAACTGCTGGACCTTTTTCATTACGGACACTTTCCAAAAGGTTGATATCTCCAGTCATATGCCTTGAGCATCCACTGTCGAGATACCATAAACTTGTAGTTTCATTGGAGTGGCCGGCCATTAGGCAGAGGACCTACAAAATAAACATTTAAGATCGAGGTCCCCTTTATTATTTTGGGTCCTAAAGATTAGCAGCTTTTGACAACCCACACTTGCCTCACAGAAGGTGGTTTAAACCTTCTAGGATTGGGTGTGAATCTTAAAAGACATTCAGCAGCCTTGTGACCATAATCATCACACACAGAACAATGGTGGAAGCCACCCAACTAAGGGTTAACAAACTTCGTTGAAGTTTTCAGCACAACATCATTTACTGGTATGGATGAGGTCGCCTTTACAAAATTCATCCACTTGAACTTTGCCGCCTTACCACTACCCGCGGTCGTTGGTTTCCTTGCGGTAGCCAACTTCCTAGATGCGGTCGACTGACCATGCGGTAAGTGAGTGCGGTAAGGAGATTCAGCGACCTTGCTGGTGGTTGCCGCAGCAGCAGGTTCATCCATGGCAATACCTTTCAACTTTGCCTTGCCAGTTTGCTTCTTAGGGTAGACATAATTGAACACTAGTTTATTCTTTGGTTCTTGTCCTACACCCTTTGAAACATGATGTTTAGCCTTCAACTCTTCCAAAGTTTGCTGGGTAAATTTCTCATCTCTTTCACAACAAGATGCACATTTAAAGTTGTCACTAGTTTGGAATCCCAAGCCTTCTTTATCACCACTAGACTTTTGGGATTCTAGTATTTGTTCCATAGTGACACGAGAATTGGTCCACTCATTGGTGATCCGTTTGAGGTCACTTATCTCAGTAACCAATTCATCGTTTTTAACTTTAAATATGA
This sequence comes from Campanula takesimana, assembly GCA_026119855.1. Taxonomy (NCBI): domain Eukaryota; kingdom Viridiplantae; phylum Streptophyta; class Magnoliopsida; order Asterales; family Campanulaceae; genus Campanula; species Campanula takesimana. The sequence goes on from JAOWBW010000044.1 coordinate 1,147,792, forward strand.
CATTTTGTTCTTCTAAGAAACGGTTTCGATCAGTAAGAGGAGTCATGCTCTTGATCTTCTCCTTAAGGAGTGTGAGTTCAGATCTTAGTTGAGTTTTCTCCGTCTTAAGCTGGGAAATCTCTTCAGTTGAAAGTGCTAAAGCTTCCTTCATGCCAGCAAACTTACTAATTACCTGTTCAGCTTTCATAAACATCTTTTCTTGTTCGTCGGGAGAAATGTCAAACTTGACTTGTGGAGTGGTAAGCAGAACTTCCTTCACCTTGGGATTGTATTGAGCCTTCTTTGTTGCACTTACATCACATCTAGAAAATAGAAGATCGCCATTCCTTTGAACTGGAGTTAGGAATCCCTTTTCAGCAAGTTCATCAGCTGTATAGCTTATCCGTTTAGGTTTTGCATTTGGTGAGCGACGATTTTTATTTTCATCCTCATCATCGGAATGAACGACCAAACAAATGTGACCTTCTTCAGAATCCTCGTCGCTTTCATCAGAGTCTGCTCTATCCAGGTAGCTAACTCTTTTGTGGCAGAGTCCTCTTCAGCGACCATTCCCTTTTGCTTTGAGTATCTAGGAGTGAAGTTGCTTTTCTTCTTCATGTACTCGAATTTGGGAATTGGACATTCTGATGCGAAATGACCGGGTTTCCTGCAATTAAAACAAACGAGATCCTCTTTCTTCTTAGAGAAGTTGGAGTACTCTTTCTTACTTGTTGAGCTGCTCCTTGAAAACCTTGCAGGAGCTTTGCTTGATGATCTGGGCCTTGCTGATTTTCTGAACTTTTGAAATATTTTCACGAACATAGCAAAGTCATCATCGTCCATATCTAGTAATTCAGATGTGGAGATTTTTGGATCTTCTTCTTCGACCATTTCTTCCTTTTTAGCGACCAACGACAAGTTCTTTGTTTTTCCTTCCATTTCTTCAATGTTGTGGAGCTTGATATCAAAAACCTTGAGGTTGGCATAGAGGCTTCTGAGTGACATATCATCTAGTAACTTGGTATCTTCAAGAGTGTTTCCTTTATAAAGATATTGAGAACCAAGAGCGGCAAGAAAATTAACATTGATTTGTTTCTTGGTAAGCTTCTTCCCAAGTGCGGTGTAAGTACTCACGATCTCACAATAACGATCATATGTGGCTCTGAGTGATTCACCGGGGATTTTAGTAAAGTTGTTGAATCTTCTTTGAATTGCAAACTTTTTGCTTTCTTTGCAAGCTTGATCTCCTTCGATGTAATCTTCAATTGCATCCCAAAGTTCTTTTGCGGTAGCACATTCCATGATTTGTCGACGCTGAGATGTACTCAAAGTACTTAGGAGTATGCTCTTTGCTTTCACATCCATTCCAACTACTCTTTTCTCTTCATCTGTCCATTTAGCTTTTGGTTTCTTGATCGACGGTGTGTCTGCATTGGTTTCTGGATTCGGATTTGCTTTCATTGGGAAGTATGGTCCAATGGTAAGACAATCGCCGAGCTGCTCGTCCATGGAGTAGAACTGAGTTAGAATGCTGTGCTTCCATACGTCAAAGTTATCTTCGTCGAACGCTGGAACGTGGGTGAAGTTAACCGTTGCCATAGTTTTCTGACTTGCCATTTTGAATCGGCACCCAAGCTGTTAAGCTTGAAAAACAGAGGTTTTATAAAGGTGTTAGCTCTGATACCACTTGTTGGTCCCAAAGACACAACAAGGGTATGAAAAGAGGCTAGAGGGGGGGTGAATAGCCTATTTAAAATTGTCAACCCTTTTTCAAAATTCAACCTTATGCTTACTTTAGAATTTATGGTCAAGTAAAAACCACTAGTTCAAAGTAAAATGCACAGCGGAAGTTTTCGATAAAACAAAGTAGAGTTGGTTTTGAAGTTAAAAACTGCTAGGTAAGCAAAAAGTGCGGTCAGCAATATTGCGGTCGGCAATATTGAGGTCGGCAAATATGGAGGTTTGAAAGGTTCAATTTGCGGTAAGTAATGCGGCAATCAAAGCGGCAAGGTAACCTTGCGGTCAGCTATGTGCGGTCGGCAAAGGTTACTGACGAGGTAGGTTGAAAATGAAGTTTTGTGTCAGTGAGTTTTGGCAAAAGATAAGTAGTCAGAAGTAGTAACTTAGGCAATAGGCAAGCAACAAACACAATTCACAATCGTTTGATTATCTGGAAAGATCAAAACACTAAACGACAAACAAAGTCAATATGAACAATAAGAACAATTGCAGAAAGTAAATTTGCAGAATGTAAATGACACAATGATTTGGAAAGGTTCGATCTGTTAAAAGATCTACGTCCTTTACCAAGATGGTCAGTCTTGGATTTTGAATGGAGGATATATTAATTCTCTTGAGTACAAATTACAAAGATGAAGATTTGAATTAATTCCTACTTTCTATGAAGAACAAATCCTAGACTTAGACCGGTGTATCCCTAATGATGCAATCTATGTGATTGATCAATCGGGGTGTGTGTGTGTAAAGAATCAAGAGCTCTATATAAAATAAATGATTGAGAGCCTAATGAATCTTTAAGTGTTGCTGGGCTTGAGATTTGATGTTCTTGAAGGCTTGCTGGGGATCTTTGAAGATTTGAAGGCGAAAGCTTGAAGATTCAAATGATTCTGGAAATCTTGAGTATGATCTTCAATCACCAAGTATTTCGACAGCAATTTCTCTCTTTGAATCTCAGCACTCTTCATTGAAGAGTTCAAGGTCTATTTATAGCCTTGGGTTGAGAAATAGTTGTTGGAAGATGATGAGCTGGAGCATTCTGATTGGAGCTCATATCTTTGTCTTGTAGTTGCAGAAGTTAGTGGTCCAGATGTACTATCTTGTACGACCAAATTCAAATTTGAATTTTCAACGTTCAAATCAATTTTGTCTTTACTTGGATTTGCGGTCACCAAGGTATGCGGTCACTTAGCGGTCACTAGTGCGGTCACTGGTGCGGTCGCCTATGTGCGGTCGCCTAGGTGAGGTTGGCAGACTTGGCCAATTTCGCAGAAGTCTTTCAGCAGCAGCATTTCTTCAAAATTTGAGGGGCTGATCTTCTAAGCCTAGCTATACTAAAATGGACTTAACTAATGAAGTTATAAAACTTCTTACAATTTAAACCTAAAGTCCACAAAAAGTAAAATAAGGTTATGGGATCAATCAAATCTAGGTACTAGGAGTGGTTTATAATTTTCATACCCAACATCGTGCTTTGTTCCTGGTACACTCGTACCAAACGGCACGATCATGCTCTATAACTGGCACGGTCGTGCCAGGCCAAAATTCTGTCTTTTTGCCTTTTTATCAATTCCTTATTTTGTGTGTGACCCCATATGATTATATCAAGTTGGTAATGAGTCCAAACACATTTGTTCTCATAAATCATGATCGGACCCTAGCAGGCCATCATGATTACCCTATTGATACAACTTAAAGAAGTTCATTTATCCTCATAGAACATATCACAATCCTTTTGCCACGCGATATCATATTGAACATAAGTCATAGTCTACGTCAACTTATATTGTTCAATGCTTTCTTGATCCCGAGTAGATTGATATGAGCAAATGACATTGAACACATCAATTCATTTGGGTATGGCCATACACTATCATCAATCTCACTCTCGAGTGGCCAAAGTAGATATCTCTCTTGAGGGGGTACAAATCCCATCTTGACTTATCATTCTTCCCTACAAGAATCCGATTATGCCAATCATAGCCTTTATGACTACCTGGTTAAGGGTAGCGGTTGACTATGTCAAACATAATGTTCATCATGTGGAAGACCATGATAATCTCAGGTCTAAGGATACCAAATGATATAATTATATGAGATTTAATTATGACATTTGACCATGACATAAATCTCATAGTGGGTCATGTCCAGTACTCGTTCACCAACAAGTACCCATAAGTTTAATTTGTATCACATACATATGATCATCAATTAAACTTATATTAGTTCTTCATAAGTACTAGGGATGGGGATTATTATAATAAACATGTAAAATATATAATAATCCAAAGTTGTTATCTCCATAATAAATGAGAACATGACATAACGCAAGGCCTTTCTCAAGGGCCTAGGGCATAATCTCCAACATCTGAACCGTCTAAAACTATTTCTGCATGCACCTCGCATCAAAATATACCGGATCTATGCAATTGAATCTTGATATTTTGCAGCCTCCGTTTCAAGCAAATCCGGCCCCCTTTGGATCTTCCAAACCAAAGCTCTTGATACCAGTTGTAGGGGGTTTGGGGGGAGGATCTCTGTTGGTGTATAAGCCCTAGGCACATTATTTAAACGCTATTATGTTATCATTTATTCATTATATAAAGAGATATTTTTATTATTATTATTTGTTGTTACATGTTTTGATATAATAATATCCGTCCCTAGTACTTATGAAGAACTAGTATAAGTTTATTTAGATAATCATGTGATGATTATGTGTATCTGATACAAAGTAAACTTATGGGTATGTGTTGGTGAACATATACTGAACTTGACCCACTTATGAGATTTATGTCATGATCAAATGTCATAATTAAATCTCATGATAACCATATCATTAGAATCCTTAACCTGAGATTATTGCGATCTTCCACATAACGAACTTTATGTTTGACATATTCAAATGTCACTCTTAACCAAGTAATCATAAAGGATATGATTGGCATGATCGGAGTTATGTAGGGAAGTGTAATAAGTCAAGATGAAATTTGTCCCTCTTCATAAGAGATGTCTAGCTTGGGCCCCTCGATGAATAGTATTGATGAAATGCATGGCCGTGCTAAAATGAATTGATACAATCAATGTCATTTTTATTACCAATATATTCGGGATCGAGAAAAGTATTAAACATTGTAAGTTGACCGTAGATCATGACTTACGTTCAATGAAATCGTGGACAAAGGGATTGTGATATGTTGTATAAAGGATAAACGAATTTCGACAAGTTATATTAATTGGGTAGTCTTGATGACCTGCTAGAGTCCGCTAATGATTTATGAGAATGACCTTGGTCGGGCTCATTACCAACTTACTATAATCCTATGGGGTCACACATAAAAGAACTAATTAATAAAAGGGTTTAAAATTGAATTTTGGAAAAAGTTGAAAAAGAGAGGGTTCGACCACCCTAAGGACTCGGTTGAGTCAAGGGGTAGGTTCGCCCGCACCAAGCATAAGACTCCGCCGAACCTTTTGGTTTCAGACCCAAGTCTATTGTTTCTGAATTTTGACGGGTTTTGACTTATTCTTCTAAATTGGTTAGGATTAATGAGTATAAATACCCCTCTCAAAACCCTATTCAGTACTAATTGATTTTGTATCAATATTGAGAGCTTCTAAAGAGTTTGGTAACACATTCTTATTCCAAGATCTCAAGATCAAAGAATAAGAACCATAAATTCATATAGCTTTTTAATAGAAAGAGTTTTTATTGGATCTAGCAATCCAGATCTAGAATCGTTCTAGATATTTGTTCCCGTGTGGATACACATAGAGGGTTGATCTCAACTCCTTCAAGTTTGTGTTCCTGCAATTGATGATGTGTTCCTGCGATCATGATTCAAGAACGCGAAGAACGAAGATTAAAGATCCGAAATTTTTAAAGCATCACCACCGTTAATATTCTAAATTCATACTCATATTAATTTAATCATCTTGAATGGATCTAGGATTTTGGGTTTAATTCCGCTGCGCATGATTGCTCAAAACCCAACAATCTCTGCATTCGCATAATCAATACATGAAATAATATGAAAAATTCCATCTTGAAAAAACATAACACCAAGATTTGATAACCTAATTCATCAACACGTGACTACATATAGGGGCACCAAGCTAGGATATCACTATAATAATATATGATGTTGTTACAACTTCGCACATATAATCACTGGTGGCATTAAGATTAGAAGGAAAGTGTTTATCTCTTTTGTTGTTGGCCCATATGAAGATGAGGTATTAAGTGATGTGGTTCCCATGAAAGCTTGTCATTTGTTGCTTGGGAGTCCATGTCAGTTTGACCGTGATGTGTCTCATCAAGGCAAGCGTAATATTTATTCTGTCCTAAAGGGTAAGGAAAATTACAATTTGAAGCCTCTAACCCCAAGAAAGGACACTCCAAAGCAAGGGAAGATATTCTTGAGTGACAAGGAATTTGCAGAAGAAGTTGAACCGGAAAATAAGTTGTATATCTTGTTTGTTCGTGATAGCTCCCCTACTCGGTAGTGATCTAGTGATGATTTACAGGTACATAGGTTGCTTGAGGAGTATGGTGATGTGTTCCAAGATGAGTTACCACTAGGATTACCTCCAAAGCGTTGAGCATCAATATTATCTTATTCCTGGTGCTACACTTCCCAACAAACTAGCCTATCGTTGCAATCCCGAAAGAAGTAAAGAGTTGCAGAGGCAAGTTCAAGAGTTGATTGATCGTGCTTATGCTCGAGAGAGCCCCAATCCATGTGCTTTGTCGGTTCTTTTGATGCAAAAGAAAGATGGAACATGTCGCATGTGTGTTGATAGCCGGGGCTGTCAACAATATTACAATTAAGTGTCGCTTTCCTATCGTGTTTTCTCAAAGATTAATTTGAGATCTGGTTATCACCAAATGAGGATTCATGATGGGGATGAATAGAAGACAGCTTTCAAAACAAAGCAAGGCCTTTATGAATGGCTTGTTATGCCATTTGGATTGTGTAATGCTCCTAGTTCATTTATGCGACTTAAAAATGAGGTATTCCGACCTTATCTTAATTTATTTGTTATTGTTTATTTGGATGACATTCTTGTATACAGCAAGAACACAGAGGAAAATCTTATGCATTTGAGAAAGGTGTTTGATAAGTTGAGAGAGCAAAAGTTATATGGGAAACTTGAAAAGTGCATGTTCTTGGTGCCTAGTGTGACCTTTCTTGGTTACATAGTTTCTGGAGATGGTGTTCGTGTGGATCCTTCCAAAGTTAAGGCTATTGAATCGTGGCCTATTCCAAAATCAACAACGGATGTAAGAAGTTTTCATAGATTAGCATCTTTCTATCGGCGTTTCATCAAGAATTTTAGCTCATTGTTGCCTTAATTACTGAGCTTACAAAGAAGGGAGAATTTGTGTGGACTTCAAGTGCTCAAAAGGCGTTTGATGAAATCAAAAGTAAGCTATATTCAGCTCCTGTTATGGCGCTGTCTGATTTCAAAAAAAAAAATTGAAGTGGAATACGATGCGAGTAGAGTTGGCATTCGAGCTGTTTTGGTGCAAGAGAATAAATCTATTGCCTACTTTAGTGAGAAGTTAAGTGGAGCAAGGCTGAATTACTCTGTTTATGACAAAGAATTTTATGCTATTGTCCGTGCATTGGATCATTGGGCTCATTATCTTCGTCCCAAGCCGTTTGTTCTTCATTCTGATCATGAGACTTTGAAGTTCATACATGGAAAGCAAAAGTTGAATGCAAGACATGCCAAATGGGTAGAATTTTTGCAATATTTTACTTTTTCTTCTAAGTACAAATCTGTTGTTTCTAATGTGGTTGCGGATGCATTGTCTAGAAGACAATGTTTACTTGTTACTCTTGATGCAAGGTTACTTGGCTTTGAGCAAATTAAAGAGTACTACAAATCTGATCCAAAATTTCTCAAGAGATAGAGGATCCTACTGGCTTGTTAGTTGTGCCAGATGGTTTTTTTTTCAAATGGAATCGACTTTGTATTCCTAATGCTCCATTAGGGAATTTCTTCTAAGAGAAGCACGTGGGGGAGGACTTGCTGGTCATTTTGGCATGCAAAAGACTTATGAGATTCTTGGTGAACATTTTTATTGGCCTAACATGCTTAAGAATGTGCAGGAGGTAGTGGCAAGGTGTGCTACTTGTCAAAAATCAAAGAGTTTCTTTCATAAAGGACTTTATACTCCTTTACCTATTCCAGATCAGCCATGGGATGATGTTAGCATGGATTTCATAATCGGGTTAGTTAGAACTCAAAGGGGAAAGGATGCTATTATGGTGGTGGTTGATCGTTTTTCAAAGATGAGTCATTTTGTTCCATGTCATAAGACGGATGATGCATCTATTATTGTTGATTTGTACTACAAGGAGATTGTTCGTTTGCATGGGATTCCAAAGTCTATTTATTCTGATCGGGACACTAAGTTCCTTATGGCGTTTGGTAGGTACTAAGTTGCTGTTTAGCCCTTCTCATCATCCACAAACTGATGGGAAAACTGAAGTGACAAATCGGACACTTGGAAGTTTATTGCGTGAGTTGGTAAGTAGAACTACCAAAAATTGGGATGTTAAGCTTGCTCATGCTGAGTTTGCGTACAATAGAACTCCTTCATCTACTACTGGTCGTTCTCCATTTGAGATTGTGTATGGTGTTAATCTTTATATGCCCATTTACTTAATTCCTATACCAACGAAGGAAATGGTGAGCTTTGAAGCAAAAGAAAGGCAAACTGCATTTATGAGAATTTTTGAGCAAGTTAAGGCTCAGATTGAGAAGGCAAATGCTAAATATAAAGAAAGATCAAACAAAGGGCGCACTCAACATGTTTTTAAAGTTGGTGTCTCGTGTGGATGCATTTTCGCATGGGGAGATTTCCTTCAAAGAGAAAGAACAAGCTTATGCCAAGAGCTGATGGTCCATTCTAAGTGTTGGAAAAATATGGTGAAAGTACGTATAAACTTGAGCTACCAAATGAGTTTGGTAATTTGAGTGCTACTTTCAATGTTGGTGATCTTTCCCCTTACTTGGATGACTAAAATTTGAGGGAAAATTCTTTCAAAGGAGAGGAGAATGATGCAGAAGCAAGAGTAGAAATGTCACGCCCCGAAAATCTCAAAAATCCATAGATAAAAACTTTACAAAATGTACATCTCCAAAATGTAATATACCAAACCGGGCGCGTGAATTCAACTATAAACCAATACCATCAAACAACACCTCAACGAGATTATAACTCGGAGACTAGAAACAAATGCGGAAGCAAGAACAACTATTAACAAAAATACCCAAAGTACAACAGTATATACAAAACACTGAACGACTACGAACCCATAGTAAAATACATAAAGGCTCCGAATAGCAACTATCCCAATTACGATCAACCTGCTTAGAAGATTCCCGCTACAATGGACCTCACAACGCTACCACTTGCTTTCCTGGGGGGGGGGTTAAGGAAAAACAATTTGAAACAAGAAACGGGGTGAGATAAAATCTCAGTAAGTTACTAAATGCATCTACATGGCATAATATCATGCAAATCAGCGATATAACTGAACAAGTAAATCACATAACAACAAATGAGAAAGCTCCCTATTGCCAACTGTCCCATACCAGTTGGAAATAACGACTAACTCATCATGCAGCACATAAGACTGAAATAAACACGTAACAAAGGATACTTAGCCAAGGTTTCACCAAACTGATAGAACAATCGCTGCGCAGCTTCAACCAATCAACCAATCAACAATAGCGGTATAACAACTGAAGAGAACCCCGGTCAGAACCGACCAATCAATCAATCAAGCCATCAAGCCATCTTCATAGTAGCATAAAAGATGAAGAGAAAACCCCCGGTATCGGAACAATAACCATAAGAGTGTCACAAAGGACAAGAGCCATGCCACAAAGTCATGCTCGGTAGCTAGATACATTCCCAAAGGAAGCTAACTTATCTTTTCCAAGGCCAATCTGGAAAAGGGGTAAAGAAGGGGGCAAAACAATGGTCAACATTATAATGGACTTGGCTTTGCCATTATAATCTCTCCCATCGCCCGATGCAACAAATATGCTAGCTGGGCTTCCAAATAAATGCTAAGTAATAAATACTAGCTTAATTAAACAACTCAGGATTCCGAAGTAGGGAACCATACCAAATAATCACCATAAAGATGCAACGGTTACTCATGAAGAGTTTAACAACAACGATAACAAGAGTTTCTCATGAAGAGCACAACAACGATAAACGGAATTGCTCATAAGGAGCTCAACAACAATGATTATTAGAATACGATAATTCCATAAAGAGGAACCATACCAGATACATTCCAAAGATGATACTCACTAGTTAATCATAAAGAGCACAACCCAAACGGTCGCTCACAAATGGCACCATGGCTATTACTAAAATGACCCTAAACATTTACTCATAAAGATATACTAGGACTATGAACTCAACCATCTCATCACACCTGGAATTCCAAAGTAGGAAATCAGAATGAAAACCTTAAGGTTAATCAAACCGTAAGTACCCAATTGCCAATTCACGCTTTACCTCCGTCCTTAACGAACCAATCCTAAACACCCCAAACGAATCAAAAAAGGTTACACTTATTAGAACATGATCACGACCGGACTAAACCCTACACTTTGGTGTTCAATAACAATCCTCCAGGTACTATAGGACATCACCTAAAACTTAGACCAAGTCTTACTCAAAAATCAATTCGATTGGAACAATCACGAACACATCATAAGATGCCCAAACATTCCCAAACAATACTTGATCAAATTACATAACACCATTGTTCACAAAGGAACCAATTTTAATTACTAAAGTGTTCCACGGTGCCCAACTAAGTCAACTAGAATAGTACTACGGAACCTAGACCGAGACTACACTTTGATCTTAAACCTCAAAAATAAGACAACCATTATGATCTGGAACCATGCGTCCAATAGAACCATTGCGTAGTACTCGAAAAAAGCTTTCCAACGATAGTTTACACGTCCAAAACGGAGTCCGGACGAAGAAGTTATGGCCTCCGTGAAGGTTGAACGTAAAACGGACAATTTTTTTATAAAGTGTTCGGCCGGACATGATGAAAAATCCCTGTTTTAGGTCCGAATTTCACTCCTTTCGCTCTAAATCTTAGGAGTACCTATATATACTTCTATCCTAACATTTAAAGACAAGAAAACTCAATTCATGCGTCTCTAAAACCCAACTAAAAATACAACATAGTCTTAAACAAACACAAATATGATTTCCAGAAAAACAGGGCGGGCGGGCGCCTGAATAGGGGCGGGCGGGCGCCCATTATAACAGAAGCTAAGGGTCAGAAAAGGGAGAAGTGGGCGGGCGCTTGGCAGGGGGCGGGCGGGCGCCCGGTCGGCGGGCTGGGCAGGAATCAGCTGGGTTTTAACACATTCTTACCAAAATCAAACCCAAAATCTTGCTAGTTCATAAACACCCAAAATCAACACTTCCAATACTCTTAACAATGTAATAAAACAACATATAAACCTCTAGGAGACCTAAATAACAACATTTAACCACACAAATCAAGATTTAATCTAAACATTCAAGTTATCACAACTTTTAACCAAAAATCCAAATAAATTCTAAATAATTTCTAAACTCAACCAAAATGACATAGATATCAACAAGAACATCAATAGTGTTAGAGATGAGCATTTTTAACATAAATGGGGGAAAAGTAACTTACTTGAATTTTCTCAAAGTTGCCGGAACTCGAATATTTTTGGCTTCCTACGATCCTATCGACGATCCAAACAAGATTCATGTTTTAAGAAATGAGAAATAATGAGAGGAAGATGATGAAAATGTAGAGAGAAGGTAGAGAGAAACTTACCCATTTCTATGGAAGGAGAGAGAGAGATGCAATGAGCTGGGAGTGGAAGAATGGTGAGGTGAAAGTGAGGGAGGTGAGGGGAAAAGAGGGAGTAAGTAGGAGATTTACACATAGACCCCCTCCCCTACACACTAACTCAATCATCTTATACTCCCCACTAACAACTAAGACCCAACACTTCTACACTAGCACAAATGGCCCAAATAAAATGCTAGACATAATTTATTATAACACATAAAATGCACACATAAATTATTAATTAAATAATAATTTAAATAAATAAATAAGCAAATAAATAAATAATAATTATTTATTACTAATAAAATAGAGCCTAGTTTTCGGGTCGTGACAAGAAAATAATGGAAAGGAGATGATGTTGTGCTCTAAGGGTGTGGACCAAACTTTGGGGTTCAATCTAAGCCCAATCTTTGTAAATGTGATTAGTTTGGCTGGGCCAAATGTTTGAGCAGTTTCTGGAATTATTTTGTTCGGGTTATATCTACGTATTGGTAGCCCAAATTGTAATTATGTCCACGTTGGGGTGAAGATAAAGACGTGATCTTTCATATGACTACTTATGGCGTGTTTGAGGACAAGTTCTTGAAGAGTTATGTCTATTCGAATCTGACTGTTCAGATTAGCCGAATTCACATTGTTTTCATCATTTAGTTCTTATCTTTATTTTTGTTATCCTTTAGTAATTAAATTCTAGTTTATCCTAACTTGGAAGGATGTTCCAAGATTATTATAAATACCCTACAACATGTAGTTGTTGTATATGAGTAATTGAATAAAAAAATTCTTTGTGAGTTTACAAACTTACTTCAATTCTTACGAGAATTGTTCTTAAACCTTGGGAGGTCTAAACCCCTTCTGCCCTTGCGAGGACATGCCTAATCTTGCGAGATTAGTTTATCTAGTTTTAGCTCTTGTTCCTTGCGAGGTGCTTGAGTTAATCCATATCCATTCCAAAATACAATATTTTACGTATCAATCAATAAGAACTAAACATGGATATTATCCTAGAACAACCCATCACATATATTGTCTCAACCCCCCCCCCCCAAAGAATACAAATAACATAGTCATAGCCGGGTTATAAGATCGCCCCACATGGCTCTCCTAGGTACCCGTCACCCTCGTTGACACTATTTATGGCTCTTTTTTGTGCATCCTAGCATTTTCCATCAAGCACATAATATTATGGCCGAAACTATGTTTGTATAGATCTACAAGGAATCCCTAAATCTAATCTTTGAAGTTATCTCATCAAAATAGGAAACTAAAACTGAATAGGACTGTCTGCCGACAAAGCACGGCTATGCTTTGCATTTTGGCACGCCCATGCTTTGGAAATTGTCCCAGAACAGCTTCAAATCATACCTCTTCCATGGCCACGCCACCTTTGCCTGCACGCATGGTTTCCTACTCTTAATTGATTACTCATTGATCTCTTCTCAAATCCCTAACGATTTAGACTCCCTTCCCTCCTTGTCTCTAGACCCAAAAGACTTGTCCAGAATTCTTTCGTGAAAACCACCTCGACCAGATCCAGTAAAACGCGGCATGTTCGAATTTTGATCAACTTTAGCCGTAACTTATATAGGTGAATCTATGGAGGGCCACCAGCTGAGAATGTTGTTTCTGTTTCAAGACTTCACTTTAATAGGCTAGCCTCACAGCGCACACGTGCGGTTCTTTTCGTTTGGATCCTGTCGCTCGCTGCCTGAATCCTAGCCGCGTGCAGCCGCAACTTTCTTTCATTTGCTGGCCGTTGTCCCTGTCGGTGGACCACAAAATAGGGGGCTAGGGAGAAAGCATTTTAGGACTCCACTCCCAACAGAGACGTCTTTGGGGAGTGGACCACCAGATAGCACAGGACGTTTATGAGCAATTTATAGAGAGGCGTATACCAGTTTCTGATCTGTAATAGACTCTCATAGAGATTCTGTAATAGATTAGGGATCTATGTAACAGACTAGGCAATTGATCAATATGATGAAAAAACTTTGTCTGATACCAAACTTCTAAAAAAGCTAGTGTTTAATTTTTTATTTTATTATACCTTTATTTATTTATCAACAAGATTTATTTTTCACCAAAAGAAGATATTGATGATTCTTACAAAAATTTAAATATTTATATTGATAGATTATTTAGAACACTATTAATAAGAATTTTTACAATTTTAAAAAGATCATAGTGAGAGAGTATAAAATACTCTTAATACCTTTTTGATTTTTGTAATTTTGATTTGTATTTTATTTTAATTTAGTTTGTAATATTATCCTTATTTAAGTTGTTTATAATTTAGGTTATTTGTATTTATATTAAGTTATTTATTTATCTTTGGTAGTTTTATTTTAGGATTTATATTTTTTGTATTTATCTTTTACTAACAATACTAATCCTTTCCTTGTACAAAGTGAATCTCTTATTTGTGTAGGACTCTAGGGTTGAAGGCTATATAAATAAAGAGAGATCAGCCATTGATGATTTGAACAGAGCATTAAAAGATAAAAATCAAGTTTTTATAAGAGTCTTTCTTGTCCTTGAAGTTGGTGTATGATTATGATCTAAAGTCTTTAAGGTTCCTTTGCAATTGTTCTTGTATTAAGAACACATATTGCTGCCATCTTTGACCTTGAAGCTTTGGTGATCTAAGTCTTTTATTCTTCAAGGGTTTTTTTTTTTTGTGTTTGATTAGTTCTAGGAGTCTAGAACTCATTTAGTCTTTTTATTATTTTTATTTCTTTCATTGTAATCGTTTTCTACAACTTGTATTCTGCAAGTTTTTTATTAATGAAAGTTTTCCAGCAAGCATAGTCTTGCAAAAGTGTTTAATTCGTGTTTTAATTTATTCCGCTGCGTTTTTACGTTTTCTGAGATTCTGTACGTGGACAATTGTCGTGCCAGTTGTTAAGTCACTTGTGATAGTATTCTCATATCACAACTGGTCGTTTCCAGAAAACAATCTTAGCTACAAATCTTTCAATTGGTATCAGAGCCTTCTCTCGACATTACTGAGAGTCGATCCTTGTAGTAGCCATAATGGACTGTTAACAAACCAAGTTTAGGGTTTTAATGATTGTGTTTGAAAATATGAGAATGGAAAAAAATGAAACCATCAATGATTTTTCTTCTAAATTGATAAAAATTGCAAATGAGTTATATGTGTTAGGGGGATCCATCTCTAATGCTAGACTCGTAAGCAAAATGTCAAGATCCCTCCCAAGTAGATTCAACGTGAAAATATCTGTGTTAAAGGAATTCTATGATGTCGAGACTCTAATTCTTGTAGAACTTACTGGGATCTTAACCATTTATGAAGTAAATCGTGGTGTGCAAGAAAATAACACAGAACAATCCATTGATTTTTCGAAAAAGACACCATTTCCATCTCATTCGGTTGAAATTTTTGAAAAGGGAATGAGCTATACAGCGACCCTTAGTGATAGTGATGATGATGAAACAGCTCATTTGTCAATTATGCAATCATCTCACTTCACTTTATCTGATAGTGAGTCTGACAGTGAAGATGTGCAGTCAATTGACTGCACAACTGGCAACTCAACTGGCTGCAGTGAATATACTTGCTTGAACTCTACCATTGCAGGTGACTCTGAAGAACTCACAGCCTTGCATCAGGTAAATGATAAACTTCTTATTCAGAATGAGAGTTTAAAATCTGAGGTTGAGAGATTGTCCAAAGAGATGGAACAAAATAAGGAGTTGAAACAAGTAGATGAGAAGTTTTCCTCTGATGTCATTACCTTTAAAGCTGAAAATGTGACTTTAAAAATTGAAAAACCTGAAAAGAAAGGTTTAAGCTATGGTGCACCTATTTTTTCCAAAGAGGGGGAGTGTCCTTCTAAAGTTGAACATAAATCTCTTCACAAAAACAAAAGAAAAAGAAAGAGGAGATATGTGTGTCACCATTGTTTTGCTCCCGGTAAAATTCGACCATTTTGTTATAAGTTGAAACAAGAACTTGGCTTGGAGAAGAACAGTGGCCACCTGACAAGACAGTTGTGGGCACAGTTGGAGACACAACTGCCCAAACAACAACAGTCTGCTCCAAAAGCTATATGGGTAAGAAAGGATACTCTAAAGTGTCAAGTGGTGTTTACATCCTTCAAGAGCAGTGTGGAAGGAGCCTGGTACTTTGACAGTAGTTGCTCCCGCCACATGACTGGCTCTCTCGAGCATTTCAAAGACTATAAAGCCTTTAAAGGTGGAAAAGTCAATTTTGGTGGAGGTGCCCAAGGTAAGGTAATTGGCAAAGGTATGCTGAATGTTGATGGTTTGCCCAACTTGCATAGTGTCTTGCATGTTGATGGGTTAAAGGCAAACCTAATTAGTATAAGTCAATTGTGTGATGATAATCTACATGTCATATTTGATAAGAAGACTTGTGAGGTCTTTGATGATTCAAACAGATGTGTCTTAAAAAGGATTAAGATCCTCTGATCATTATTCCAAGTTGATTGACAATTGTTCATGTCTTAAACCGATTTTTGATAATGCTCCTGATCTTATTGTCAAATCTGTTGAGAATGATGTTACAGGTTATACAGAAGAACCTGAAGTGGTTGATGATGAATCTGAACCAAAGAACTTAAAGAAATCTGCAGAATTAGCACCTGTGCAGACAGTTGACACACCAACTGTGCCGACAACTGACACCACAAATGGTTAGACAATGGCAAAATCAGGTTCAAATTTTGAAACCACAGAAGGATTTGAGCTGAATGAAGGAGCTGGTGCGATCAGGTCTGAAGATATTCTTTCCGGATTCCAAGGGAATCACCCCACTTTCCAGATTATTGGGGAAGTGCATAAAAAAAGAAGGAAGAAAGAGAAGTGGGTGAATTACAAAAACTTAAGATATTTGGTATACATGAACTCTGTATACCGTCAGGTAAGTTCATTCTGTTCAGTTCCAAATGATGAATCTAATTTAGAGGTATTTTTTATGACATTTGAGGGGGAGTTATTCATTGTTCCAAAAAGCACCAAAGTTAAGTATTTTGGAAAGAAGTTGGGTTCTTGGGAACAAACTTTTGTCTCGCTATCAGCTGCTGAATCACAATGTGTAGCAGTTGGTAGTAGGTTTACTAAACCTATTTTGATGGACAAATTGATCAAAGACCGTGAAATTAAAGACAAACTCTTATTTGTGTTTTGTGATGCTAAGGGTACCATATAGATTCTTAAAGGCTCAATTCAATGTTCTACCCCTAAGCATCTTGATTTTAGGCTTCACTATGCTAGAAATACTGTTGAACAAAAAATCATTAGTCGTCAATTTGGTGGAAATAACAAACGACTAAATGATATTTTCATAAGGCCTTTGTTTCTTGAGAGATGTTTTTCCCTCGGTGTGTGTGAGTTCAGTTGATCGCACAAGTGTGCGGACAACTGTCTGCATCTCTGTATAATTGTATATTACAGGAAAAAAAAAAAAACCTGCATTCATGCTTTGCACGATTATCTCTTGTGATCACTTGGTTGACCTTTTCCGTGGCTCTGTGTTTGACCCTTGAATGTGAGACCCTTCTTAACCTGATAATAAAAATTATCTTGTTAATTCCTTCGTGTTGTTTATCATGGAGTGGGCACTTAATCTAAGGTTACGGGGAAAACAAGTTGCCTCCTATCTTTGAAGTCACTACTCATTTAGGCAAAATGCCGATGTTGTACAAAAATACATCACTTGAGGAAAAAAGTATGGTGACACTGTATTGTGAGAGTGAAAAGCTCCTCCATATGACTGATTCAATGCCTAAAAATGAAGTGTTCTAGAGGCTACATGATTGAAGGATATCTCATTGAATTCTTGTGTGTTACAACCGGACCATTAGATATGTTGACCATACCATGTCACACTTAATTGAGATTAATCTCCACTATACGTGCTTGTTAGGCATAACTCAAAATTAGGATTTCTTTGGCCTCGTGAAAATTTCATTTTGTTGATTATTATTTTCATCAAATTGTGAGATGATCATTTCTTGGTTAACAATATGTTTAAATGAGTGTTTGCCCAGGTTTAGGTGCAAAGGAATTCGGAACAATCTTTGGGGGTTCATGTGGATATGATCATCTATGGTATTGCAATGAGCCACAAAATCCGAATAAAATTTTGGTTTTTGAATACATGTTCTTTGGCCAATTTGATCCTCCAAAAGGTTTGGTCACCTTCACTGTGTTGTTTCCTAGACCAAGTGAACTTCTCATCATTCATAATCAATAACAATTCCATCCCTAGGATTTCATTCTTTTTGTGAGAGTGTCATCCATGCAGTTGTCTATGCTGTTGTTATGGAAGTTGTGTGCACATCTATGCACTCAACTGGTTGCACAACTGTGCAGTTTGTCTCTTCTTCTCCGAAAAATTCTGTAAGTATTGTCTTCTTCCACTTTTTCCCCTGCCACTGATCCTATGAAGCTGAAGCTCTGATCATAATATATAAAGGGGTTTCTTAAGATATTTTCATAATGTGTGCACATTTTGTTTTGAAAATATCTAAAGAAAAGGGGGAGAATAGGGAAATAGTCAATCAATGGAGGAGATGATCATCAATGTAGATGCAGAAGATGATCATCAAGAGAGATATAATCCATTTATGGGGAGTTTCTAATGCAGGGGGAGAGATTGTGGTGTCCAATTAAGGGGGAGCAAGCTCGAGTTCCTAATACCGTGAATGAAGATGAACTGGAGTCAATGGGTGAAGATTGAGGTTTGAGTTTCTTGTGCTAACATTGTTTTGCAGGTTATAAATCAGAACCACAAAAATAGGAGGAGATTGAAAGAGTATAAAATACTCTTAATATCTTTTTGATTTTTGTAATTCTGATTTGTATTTTATTTTAATTTAGTTTGTAATATTATCCTTATTTAAGTTGTTTATAATTTAGGTTATTTGTATGGGATTTTTACAAATAAGTCCCTCATAGAAGGTGGAATTTACCAATAAAAACAGACATTTTCATATTCTACCTTAGGGTCCCTGAGTTGAAATTGATTTTACCAATAAATACCTCACATATTTTAAATGGCAAAACTACCCTCCCTTATATTCCAATCTTTTGCCCCTTTCTCCCCCAAATCATAAACCCTAGCCCCCGCTCTCTCTCGATCGACTCTGCACTCGCTAACCTTCCTCTTCTCCGGTGACTCCCTCCACATCCTCCATCTCAGTCCATCGATCTCCTGCGACAAGACCATCCCCTCACCGTATCCGGCCTCATTCCGACGATTCAGGGAGACGAAATTAAGAACTACTCAAACCTGATTTCAAAGCTACCGTGGTCAACATCTTCGCAGGTTGGGCTGGAAATTGTAAATGATTGAGGGAACATGTTGCTCGCCATTGTTGCAATCTTATGCCCTGTTGAATTTGTTGCAGAAACAATTCTGCTCTCTCCTTCTCTCTAACTTTCTCTCACTAAAATGGGTGGCGTGAAATACAGATTTGGCAAAGTGAGCGGAGAATTTGGAGTTCAGATCTGTGTTTTTTGCAATTTATGTGGAGTATATAAACTATAAAAGTAATTTTCACTCTCCAAGAAGATGAGCCAAACAGAGCTTATATCTCAGTTCTATTTTTGAATCAAAATAGAAGAAAGATAGAGGAGTGTTGTGGCATTGGTGACGGAGGGAGTGGGGAAAGGATTGTGTGAGAGAGAATGAGAGTGACTGAGCAGTTTATGAACATGAAGAATGGGCCTCCTTTTTTAAGGTCAACTTGGGTGGTTCACAGTAACTTGAAATAGGGTGAGGTGGATTTGTGGGAGTAATTCAATTAGTGATTCACCCTATACACTCCTTAATATAGAAAATATAAAAAGAATGTTTTTTTTTTTTTTTTTTGAGAAATTGAGTATCAATTGATAATTTGATTTCTCAACTATTTAAAGATGGCACAACTGTGAAATCAATTTGTCTATGTTAATTTAAGGTTACGTGACAAAAAAAAGCACATCGTTATAATTAAACAACTGAGAAATTGAGTCATTAATTGTGAAAAAATGAGAGATGATTTTATCAGTTTTTATAATCAATTATGAACAAATGAGAAATGCATATTTTAATTTGTAAAAGGTATATAGCATTAGACAATTGTGAAATCACACAACTGTAAAATCACACAACTATGAAATCACATAAATGTGTACATACAACTGTGGAGTCAATTGATAAATTATTTTACAAGTGAAAAATGAAAAAGGTCACAACTGTGAAATCAGAAAACTGCGAAATCACATAACTGTGAAATCAATGTCTCAGTTATTAAACTCAAAATCATGTGTGAACAACTGTGAAATGAATGTCTCATTTATTATATTAAAATTCATTTGTAAACAACTGTGAAATACATGTCTCAGTTATTATAATAATTGTGAAAATTTGAGATATGAATTTATCAATTTTTACAAGTGAAAAATGAAAAAATGACACAACTGAGAAATCAGTTGACAAATGAATTTATAAGTGAAAAATGAAAATTTTATTTTCTAAAATTGTGAAATTAATTGATAAATGAAAAATGATTTTCTCAAAATTTTACTAGTGAAAAATGAAATTTATATTTCTAAAATTTGAATCATATGTTGAATGTATTTGTTTGTTTCGTTTTGACGACACGATTGAAACGATAGTCTCGGATTATTATTTCAACTTCTAGATTTTGAGATATTAGATTTTAAAATTTTGAGAGAAAAAAAAAAAAGAGGAAGAGAGAGAAAAAGTAGGGAGGAAGAGATAGATAAGAGAGAAAGCGCATAAAGGGAGTGCACATAACGTGCAGTTTTTCTTTTCCCTGCTTGTGCACACGCGTGAGGGTATGGAGGGGTATTTTTGTCCAGCGAAAATCCAAGGACTTTTTGGCGAGTTTCCATAATATCTGTCCTTATTGGTCGTTTTCATTTGCCCGAGGGACTTATTGGTCAAAGCCTCTATTTGTATTTATATTAAGTTATTTATTTATCTTCGGTAGTTTTATTTTAGGATTTATATTTTTGGTATTTAACTTTTACTAACAATACTAATCCTTTCCTTGTACAAAGTGAATCTCTTATTTGTGTAGGACTCTAGGGTTGAAGGCTATATAAACAAAGAGAGATCAGCCATTGATGATTTGAGCAGAGCATTTAAAGAGAAAAATCAAGTTTTCATAAGAGTCTTTCTTGTCCTTGAAGTTGGTGTATGATTATGATCTCAAGTCTTCAAGGTTCCTTTGCAATTGTTCTTGTATTAAGAACACATATTGCTGCCATCTTTGGCCTTGAAGCTTTGGTGATCTAAGTCTTTTATTCTTCAAGGTTGTTTTTGTGTTTGATTAGTTCTAGGAGTCTAGAACTCATTTAGTCTTTTTATTATTTTTATTTCTTTCATTATAATCGTTTTCTACAACTTGTATTCTGCAAGTTTTTTATTAATGAAAGTTTTCCAGCAAGCATAGTCTTGCTGAAGTGTTTAATTCGTGTTTTAATTTATTCCGCTGCGTTTTTACGTTTTTCTGAGATTCTGTCCGTAGACAGTTGTCGTGCCAGTTGTTAAGTCACTTGTGATAGTATTCTCAGATCACAACTGGTCGTTTCCAGAAAACAGTCCTAGCTACAAATCTTTCACATAGAACTTTCAAAAAAAATTGATCAGTATTCATTTGGCCTATTAGGTTATTACATTATGACAATTATTTTGAAACGGGTAAACTCTTTTTATTATTATCATACTCGTTATTATCTTACTCGAAACTATGTATAACTTTATTTGGAACTAGGAACCTCACCAAATACTAGTTGAAACACTTGGGAGAACTGGTTTTCAGAATGGAAGGAAGGTCTGTTATTGATAGTGCAGACTAAAAGAGATCCGTCTAAGCCGCTTAAGCGCTACGCATTCATGAAACGTCTGAGTCCCGCCTAGGATATTATAACTATTTCTGAATTCTCGGCCCCGCCTAAGTTCCGTCTGGGCCCCGCCTAGGCGATCTGCTGCGGCGCCTGGCGACCGCCTAGCGCTTTGTAGAACCTTGATTGATACTACTCCCTCCATCTCAAAACGATCTTTCATACTTTTTTTTATTGTGAAGGAACTTTGAGTAATAATTTTAAGTTGATATAATTGTGGTGATGAAAATCTAGAAGTTGGTATTGATAGTATTGTTGATGGTATATCAATAACAAGTCTCAAATTTATATTATGACAATTAAATCAACCTACAACTATTGCTCAAAGTTTCTTTACAATAACAGCAAAAAAATAAAAATAAAAATAAAAAAATATATATATATATAAAGATCATTTTTGGACGGAGGGAGTATATTTTGATCAAAACGGCCGACTATTACGTTTATGTGACATGAAAGAGAATTAGAAATACCTTTCAATGACGGTGTTAAATGTACTAACGGAATGATGACGTGGTATAATTTGGTTAATCTAGTCAAAACAATTTATAAGGGGTAAACATTGTGAAGTTACATTACGTAAATTAAGTTTTGTTTCCTCCATCAAACCTAACAACCACTCCACCACCCTTCTTCCCAATCTACAACCGCAACCACCATCTCTGAAACCGACAACCATTCATCCACCACAGACCACCACTTTCGCTATAGTTTAAAACCAGTTTTCAAAACAAAATTTTCATAAGACTGACACTTATAGAATCCCATTTTTCTCATCTCTTAGTGTAAAACAAGTTATTTATATCTTAGTGTAAAACAAGTTATTTATATAATACAGAGTACCGACTCTTTAAACTTACCATTTTCCAACAACATGAAGAACAAAATTAAGATTTGGATTTTGGAGAACAAAATTAAGTTTTGAAGGACAAAATTCAGATTTCAAGAACAAAATCCAGATTTGATGATAAACAAACCATAAACTAATTCATCTCTTAGTGCCATATTTTCTTCAATCCCAGGCAAGATACATATCGCTTTGAATCACCAGTATCAATGTTTTCTTAGGCATTTTTTTTTTTTAATTACCATCTCTATATTAAAATTAAAAAAAAAAGAAATTAAAAAATAATTCAAGCCCCATTATCCACATGAATTCTTTTCCTCCACTCCTCCCTCTTCAACACCAAATTTTCTTCAATTCCAAGTAGCCTCCAATATCCTTTATCCATGTTTTCTTATTAGATGTCAAGGACGATCAAGAAAAATTAGGCACGATTCTGTGAAGCCAGATTATGAAGGTAAACGGCATAAACTATATAGTTAGTTATGATTGTTTAAACAGAGAACCGATGACCGAATATTACTCTAAAATATTGAGAATAAACATAAATTTGAGACGAAAAATAAACAAATTACCAGTAATGAGCGTGCCTGAATATTGTAGATATTCCACTACTAGATGACACTTGAGTCCCCATATTGAAGTTGTGCCAAACCAAATTCTCAAACTCTCTCAGTTGAAATCTTTCAATCGTTTTTTCAACACGTCCATGGACTTCTTGCGAGTGCTCTGGTTCCCACCTCGACCAGAAAGACTGCTAAACAGCCCGTCAGGGGCATCTTTGTACTTATCACAAATGGTAGCCACCTTTTTGTGATCAAGTACAGAGTAGTTCTTCTGCCTAATAACAGGATTCATAAAGTTTTCGGGCTGACTGCTCAACAAAAGGTTAATCAGCTGCCTTGCTTCAATCAAGCAGTCTCTAAAACCACCTTCCTTGTACAACTCATTCAATCCACTACTATGAAACCTCTCATCGGCAAACAATTCCAAAGTCTTTAAAGCGTTGTTGATGTTCATAACTGCGTTCGCATTGAACCTCTTCACACTATCACTAAGAAAAGCTTCCACAATCGAGTTTGAAATATGCTTGAGGGCCCCACTCCCGACTTTATACAAACCATCCAGAGGTAAAATCTGCTGAGCAGTCAAGAAAAGGGTATCGAGGTAAATAACCACCTCGTTAACGTAATCATTTTCGGGCTGTGTCGCTTCCTCAGAAGTCCAGTTCACATTCTCTACAAGTGACATAAACTCGTCCAACTTGGAATTCACCAGATTCAGCAGAGCAAGATAAGCAGCCTCCTTTGACGCTTTAAAAACAGCGTTTTGAGGCTTTTCAACAGATCGAGTTGGGACCCCACATTGTTGGGCTGCATGTTGAAGGAAGAAATCATAAGCCCTTTCAAGAACATCTATGTTTGCAGCAATCTGCATTGCCTGAGATACAGTCGCTTTACCACGGTGTATTATATCGAGGATAACTTCATTTAGTACGTCAATTAATAGTTTATCAAGATATTTCTTCACAAAATCGAAGAAATTCATTTGCCCACCGTAGGATAAGTAATTAACTGAGTCCTTGATGAATGATCTAACAATGCGACAGCAATCAGGTACCATAGCAGAAAATTGAGCAATATATGGGAAAGCAGGCACTATTTCCGAGGTTTGCAGATGGAGTATAAGGACGTTTGTTTGGTAGTCTGACTCTTTCTTCATTACCATCTGCTCGTATGTATCATTTGCAAGAACGTTTTCAAACTGTTGCCTACATTCCACCAATAGAAGCTCATGGTATTTATCTCGGCTGTTGCTGAGTGTCTCGAGAATCGGGCCCACATCATAACCGTATTGTCTGAGAGTTGTCCCGAGGAGAGCCACGTAATCTTTGACCATGAGAAGATGGCAAGCCGTATCCATATGAGAAAACTGTTCCTTCAACACCGAAGTAAGTTTTGTGACAGCGGTTTCCCACATTATCTCAACCTGGCTAGCTGACAGTAGGCCACCAGCAGTCCTTAAAACTCGGTCCTCCACAATAAAATAACCAGCAATTTGGGCCAAGAAAGCTTGGTGTGATTCAAGAAACGGTTGAGCAGAAGATATTTGCAAATCTGAAGTCAACTGTAACGAACGGTTTTTATAGTAGTATTCACGAAACTGATCTTGTATCCCAAGGCACGTATGAATGTGATAAGCCCGATAAAGGGGTGCAAGATCGAATTTCAAAATAGAGTCTTCATTAATTTCTTGAACATCTAGCTTGTAAGTAAAATCTCCCAACCCCAGAAGACTCTGTTCTTCAGCTTTTCTCTGACGCGCTAGCATATCTTCGTCCCTCTGACGAGCGGAAGCAGCATAACCTATTGCCGTTTGACCAATATCTTTTGCGGTTTTTCTTATATGAACAAGCCATTCATTGACTTCACTGCATACCTTCTTCTCGATGTGTGTTCGAATAACGGGTATTCTTTCCTCTATCAGCATTTTCAGTGCCTTGACCGGGACATGCTGTATATAAGTTTTCTCAATCAGATCAACGGCTTTCAAAGCAGGGTAAAACCGTCCTTCAGAAATGTGATTATTACACTTTGCACAAAGATCCAAGACTTCAACACAGTACCTCGATATTTTAACCGCTTCAGTAACATTCTTCTTTATTGAAATGCAGTTAAGGAGGTCCTCAAGTTTTGAAAGAAGTGCACTTCCGACCTCCTGTAATCTAAAATTATCATTGGCAAGATCACTTTTTAATTCTTCAGCATCTACGAGGACCCCACGAAGCTCATCCACTGCGAGAATAAATTCCTCATAATGAATCTTGCACAGCTCCTCAATTTCAACTTCTTTCTTTTTTGCTACATTTTTGAGCTGGTGCATGAGGATCTCAGGTCTTCCCATCTGGAAAGAATGCCTCACGATAGAACCCAAATCCTCCCCACTGTTTATAAGAGTAACAAGTACTGAATCCTCACCTGTATCCCCATTCTCTGTCAGTGTTCTCCTCTTTGCTTTTGCATTCATGGTCTCTAACTGGAGAACATAAGAAAGTATATTCTGAATCATGCACAAGTATAAACAACAAGTACTCCCTCCGTCCCATAATAAGCTTTATACATTCCTTTTTGGTTCGTCCCTAAATAAATTTCCCGTTTCTTAGTTCGGAGATAGTCTTGGTGCAATTTTATCATTGTACAAGCAATGCACAAGCAAGTGAAGCACATTTCTTAAAAAAGTCACAAGTCAAATGCGAAACTTATTATGGGACGGGGGGAGTATGATGTTAAAGGTTTTCCAATCAGCTTACTACAAAGAAGAAAATAATGAGAACCACTGCAAAAGAAGATTAATAATATGTGTATAGCCAAACATTTAATGATGAACAATCTTGATAGGTTGAAAAACATAAAATGATAAAAATTGTATGTCCATGCTACATAGCAGTTCAAATTAACCCCTTAAATGTTTAGAATCATGGTCAACTGAAAAAGAAAAAGTCACATAAAGCGGCTCAGAAAAAGTAAATAAAAGATTTTTTTGCTGCTGACTGCTGCGAGTCCGATGATATATGCTTTACAAGTGTTGCTTCCACACTCACATATGCGAAAACATGTCTCATTTTAATTGAGAGTTCAACTACGAAATATGATTGTGAATGGCTTAACTATATAATTCCAAATTTCCAATTTACAAGAACTAGAAAATAGTAAGAGAAAACATCAAGTAGGTTAAAGAGCATACGTATGAAATAAGATTCTCTCAAGTAACTATGATAATCTCCTTCAAGCTGATTAGGAAAGTGAATTTTGAGGCACTGGATATCTGAACTGACATTTTTTCTCAATGTCAAACACGTTTTTTGAGTTTATTTCAATAGAACCTTTAATGTTGACTAATACATTGTTGACTAATAAGGTATACCCGGCTCCATAAGAAACTATAGACCTCGTCAAGCTTCATATTACAATTGCCGGTAGAAAATAACTCTGACTCAGTTAAGGAATTACCCAAGAAGATTATGATGATTGGATTAGTGCAGATGGCTATTAGTGAAAATTAAGATTGGAACTAAAGTATGAAAGAAAATCAGATGGGCATACAAAGAAAAAAGAAAATGCCAAGTCAAATACAATTAATAGGTGTATATTGTATACCCAATGACTGAAGAGAGAATGTTAGGATCCCATGAATCTTATCTCTTATAGTCACCCCATAACCAACTATGCTATCGAATTCTCAATAAATATATGAATTTGGACATTGTATAGATTGATAATGTATTTCAATTCTATCATACCCTTTATGCAATATTTCACGTGTTTGCACATATGATATTGAGCAGGCAAACTACAAAAGTCAGCTTGAAGAATCAATGTCTTTGAGTAATCCTACTTGGTCCCCGCTGAGTTTACCAAAAAGAAAGAACAAAAAGGATACGCCAAACAGAAAAATAAATGCAGACTAGAGGGCCATAATTAGTCCACCAGGTACTGATTAATTACTATCAATATTAAACACGCATCAAAAATTTGTAAATAATTTTTTTTCTTTACATGACCAATGTAGTAGAACTCCAGTTTACTATCTGTTGGATATATGTATCCCGCAATTATAACGCACACGTGCCTCGCCCATGTCACCCCTTTTCCCCCCGAATGCTCTTTTCCTGCATTTGCCCTTTCTAGCGAATGTCCTTCTACCGCGTATGCATCTCCGATCCGCAGTTGAATATCTGCCTCGTGGATACATCATTCTCTCTCTAGATGTTGCGGGTTGTTATCCTCCAAGTACTTCCCATAATTAGACAAGGTCGGGGGAAGTCTTCTTTCTAAAAATCGAGACCGCCAAGGAGCAGTGAGTGGTTTGGAGGCTAGAATAGCAAAGTTCTCCATGTGACCCGATCTTAGGGTGACTGTGACACGTGGCCTAGTTGGGTTAAAAAGGGGAGAATTACGGAATATGGTCCATCACTATGTAGTGCATGTGCCTTGCACACAGCCTTACTCCACACTGCCTATAAATATCTCATAGAAGGGATTCAATTGCAGCAATTGGAATCATCTCATACAACATCATAATTTCTCTCTCTAGAGACCAAGTCCCGCAACAAATGTCTCAAAACCCCTCTAGATCCTATTCTTGCTCCTCCTCTTCATCGCTCTTCGATGGTTGTGTAACACCTCCTCTACACGGAAAAACTAACACAACCCCGTAGGACTACCCTCCTACACTATCAAAATTAGATTGAGTGATCAAACACCTTGTGTTTGTTTAAAGCGCAGACTCTGCTAATCTAACCTCAACTACCTCCCTACCAATGGCATCACGACCAATCTCAAGACAATTACTCCCTCCGTCTCATTTGTATTAACCAACTTTTCTTTTCCAGCCATTTCGGCCTCCTTCGAATCCAAAATATTAATCACTTAGTTTCTCACTATGCCCCTAAATAAGTTGAGATTTTACTTTGACACGTTGCTTCTTAATACCTTTAATATATTTAAAGGTATTAAGAATCAACGTTACCCACTAGTTAAATAATGCCTCAATAACCATGATCTAATTTTGTAATTTTCACTTGTGCCCTTTGTTTAAAGGGTTTAAACAAAGGGCACAAACGGAAATCACAATGTCAGATCATGGGTTATTGAGGCATTATTTTAATTCTATAAATATGAGCTTCTATCACACAGGTAAGTAGAATGAGCGGCATGAGTGCTACATTTGGTATGTTAGATCTATGCATGCAGGCTAACTTTTGACATGAATTAGATCTCACTAGAAGGTATGAATAATATGAGCATGAATGTTACTAGTATTGTAGATCACAAGAGAAGGGAAATCAAGTTTTAGAAAGTTTGTGTAAAGCTCAAATTCACTTCAAGTAGCTCACATTTTAAAGTGCAATTAGGCTTTCCCTAAATATAAGGAAAACTGAACTGTATCAAGAAAAGATATCCAAAGAGACATATAAATGGTTTAGATTTGAAATGATAGTTAACAAGAAAAGGTGAAATGTAAATTAGATTTTAATAGCATAAAGAATTTGTAGATAATTAGTCAAGCCATATAATTTTTACTGGACTAATACAACTACTGTCGCATCCAATGGTTGGCATATCCATATTGACTAACAGATCACCAAACTATTAAATCACTTCTGTTTGTATCCCAAAAAAAAAAAAAAAGTATTTTTTTTGAATTGTTTCTCAAAAGATTACTTCAGTTCAAACCTTATATAAGATGGGCCATCATTTCAAATATCCCATTCACATTCTTTTGGGTTATAAATTTGTCAACCAGCTTTTGTTATACCCAAAAATAGAAAGAAAAAGGAAATCTCTTTGAAATGTCTTTCAAATTGATTGCTTCATACCCATTATAAGGTGCAAAATTATTTGGAACAACCTGCTTCCGCCTGATCTTAAAATGTGAGTATGAATTTCCAAAACTAAGTAATATTAAACGCCCAAAAATCACAGAAATTCGTTCACAAAATTCCAGAGTGCCAGATGCTGATCTGCTAAACAGTTGACGAATTCAGCCACTAAATAATGGAACACACTAATCAATAATTGACATCCAGAATTTCGCAAGTACAAGTTTGTAACTTTCTTGTGGTACTCTTTCAACACACTTAACCAAACATGTTTCTCTTTTAAACAAAAATTGAGAATCAAATCGATAAATCAGAAAGCTCAATTGCATATTCGGTTAGCAGGAGAAAGCAAAATCTGATAGGACTTTCTACCTAAACAGAAAAAAAATGAATTAAATTCTGAAAAAAAATCGAAAACAACAAATGCATTAGTCTGAACAATAAATCGAAACACTAGAGTAAGCTTCTTGAGGTGGATTGATTCTAACCTTGGTTTGAATTTATGACTGAGCTTGAGCTTGAGCTTGAGCTTGAGCTTGATTAGTAAACCCTAAAGAAAAAGAAACAGCTGCCCAGATAGTGAAATTTGTTGGTGGAGACCGTGGCTGAGAGTGAGAGGCGTCGGAGGAATTTAAGCGGATGAAGAGGGTGCTGACGGTGTTTTCCAAATAGAATAATTGCCGGCCGGCGGTGAGCATTACGATGATTATGGGAAGGGTAGAACGGATGCAAATTTTACTCCTTTTTCATTTTTTATAGCAGGGGCGGACTAATGCTAAACGGATTATTCAGCACTTACCAGCTTAAAATTAAAATTAAGACAAAAACTTTAGGAGAACATCCTTACCCGTCTCGTAGCAGAGGCGGGTCATTTTTTACCCATGATCCGGACTCACGACTCAAACTCATGATCCGTGGGCAAAATATATATATATATATATATATATATATATTGGTGTTTTTCAGTTTGCCAAAAGTAATGGTTATTATAACTAAATGTAACAAACGGGTTACTTATAGTTATATGTAATAGTTTGTATACATAAAGTAATAGTACATATAATCATATATACAGAAAAATAACATTGTTTTTTTTATGTTTTCTTCATTTAACCATTTACACTTTAAAACTAAAAACACTTGTGTTGGTAACATTGTAAAAATAAGAAAGTAACAATTTTTATAAATGAATGTTACATTTTACTTGTATAATAACATTGTAAAACAGTTATGTTTACTTGTATAATAGTATATCCATATGTTTTCAAATAATACATTATAATGGGTTCAATTTATCATGATACATGTAAAAGTATTACATTATCTATAGACATCTGTTACAATTTCATCTACTAAAGTGTTAAATTTACTTGTACAAATAATTACATTCATGTATATAAGTTGTTATTTTTAAAATGTTACTTTCTTTCAAAAATATAAAATCAAAATACTCAACAAAAAAATGTGAAAAAATACTATTACATTTCAGTATAATGATAATTACATTTAGTTATTGTTAGTGTTACACGTATTTATAGTTAGTATTACACTTGAAAGATGAGTAAAATGAGCTTTTTTTTTTTTTTTTTTTTGTAAAACTGGTGTTACGTTTACTTATAAACAATGTTACTTTATAAGTAACACAGTTGTTACATTTAGTTATAATAAGTATTACTTTTGGCAAACGAAAAAAACTGCCAAAAAATAATATAAAAACTAAAAAAAACTAAAAAAGGAAATTTTTCTGGAAAAAAAATGAAGAAAAAAAATGGGTCATGTGTCTGCCACGTGGCAGATTTTGAGTGGAGCATGGGTTGAGATCTTATGCTTCGCGGAGAATGTTGTACACGGGTCATGGGTTGACCCGTCTCTTCTATGAGACGGATATAGGTGTTCTCACAAGTGACCACTTCTAAAATTAATAAGCATATATTTTAAGATAATCTTAACAAAAGTGATTTAATTTTTACTTATCAAACAAGCTTAATTTTTTAATCTCTTAAAGTGTTTCAAATTAAGAGCTTAATTGGGTTACCAAATAAGCCCTTAGGTGATCCTAGTCCAGTCCAGTCCATTTTTTGACAAAATTACAGAATCAGAATTGGAACTAATACTCGGAACCAATACTCCGGTTTTATAAAAATTTAGAACCAAAACAAAAAAATACTTATGAGAACCAATACACTGGTTCTGGTTCGTCTGGTCTGGTTCTAATCATTTGAAGTTTATTTATTTTCAAATAAACCAATACTTGGGAGTGAGAGGTGCGGCGCAATTGATGAGTCGAAAACTAAGGTTTCACTCTTTAGGTAAACTTAAAAGTAGATATGAATTATGAATAATAAAAGTTGAAAAGTGAAAACAAATAAATAAGGATTAGGAGTCCAGGACTTGGTTTTGACGATTTGGGACCTAGGGCCTTGGGTTGGGTACAAGTTACAAATAATTAAATGAGTTTTTTTTTTTATTAAGCAATTTAAATGAATCTTTTGAATAATTATAATACAAAAGTAAGTATATAATTTTATTAAATATATAATAATACATATAAAATAAATATAATATGAGCTTTAGAGGCATTAAATTATGCCACTTAATGTCAATTTAGTGACATTTTTTTAGCCAGTGGCATTAGCCTAATGCCATTGCTATCGATGCCACTAAAGGAATTAGTGGCATTTAATGATTATATAATGGCAATTCAAAATGCCACTAGAATTAGTAAATGCCACTAAATCTAGATTCTCCAATGCCACTATTTTCTAACCGCCAGTAAATATAAATATTGTGGTATTTTTAGGTTAATGCCACCTGTATCGATGCCAGTAAAAGCAATTTTACTTGTAGTACAAGACCGAACCAATATAACGGTTCTACAATATTTTGGAACCGAAATCAAACCATATGTACTGGTATGGTCCGGATTTAGCTGGTCTGGTCTGGTTCCTTTGATTCGGTCCGGTTTCAGAAAACATTTGCTCACCCCTAGGGATGGCCAAACCGGACCGGAACCGGACCGGAACCGTCGAACCGGCCCGGAACCGGAACCGAAAAAACCGTAACCGCCATGAACCGCCACGAAAACCGGAACCGTGGGAACCGGAACCGTTTTGGATAAGGGCCGGTTAAGGTTCAACCCCCCAAAAAATCGTGAACCGGCGATTCCGAACCGCCCAACCAAACCGCGAACCGGAACCGTCTGAACCGTCAGTAAAACCGTTAAAAAACAATCAAAATCATTAAATTTCTAACAGTTTCATTAGAATTAACCGTTACTAATGGAAAGTTGACAAGAAAAGTTGTGTTTTGACTGATTTTTTGCCAAAATCAGTGAATGAAAATAATAAAAATGTGTTTTTGACCGATTTCTAACAGTTTCATCAGAATTAACTGTTAAAAAACCATCAAAAAATGAACCGTGGAACCGAACCGGAACCGGACCGGAATCAAATCGGAACCGTATTGTGACAACCGGAACCGGAACCGGTGTAACCAAGGGCCGGTTAAGGTTCACATAAAAGCCGAACCGGAACCGTAACCGGAACCGTGTTTGGTCATCCCTACTCACCCCTACTCACTAGTTGTCGCTACTCGACTAAATTCACCTTAACATATTTTTGAATAATACTTCTTATGTTTCTTTTATTTTGAAAAGTTTGTCTCATATTAATTTTTTATAGGCAACGTAAATGAATTTTGATCAAACTATAATTTCTGTTTAATCATTTTAGTAAAATTCTAAAAATTATAACAGACAAATCATTAAGTGGTTTATCAATACATTTTTTAAAATTTCATTGTAATTATTAGATTAGTATCAATTCTTGGTCAAATATCATTTATGTTGATTATAAAAAGTCAAAATTAGATTAACTTTGTGGAATAGAAAGAGTATTATTTAAACTTTTTTAAACAATAAATATCATCAAAAAAAATCGAAAAATCCTTTTTCCCAGTAATAGGAAAAACCTTTCTTAATTACAAAATCTTAGGAAACCCAGTTTATCTAACAATTAAAGAAACAAATTTTTAAAATGCGAGGTAACATTTATGTGATACAACATGACTACTCTTTGGCCATTTTCTACTTGAGGTATAGACATAATTGCGAAAGTACATCTGATGGGTACCTGTCGCGACCCCGACCCCGCGGGCCCGGAGTACGCGAGCTGGACGTCGACTTAAACAATAAACTCTACAATAATGAAGATAAAAATTTCCTTTTATACCAAAAGAGGATAACACAAGGTTTTGGAAAACGATTTAACAACAACAATGTGCTAGTGTAAGCCCCATAAGCTCACACTACAAAATAATAAAATATACAAATCTTAGTGACGTCAAAGTGTGGTACAACTATCCCCAAAAGAGTTACACATTTATATAATGTAAACCCACCAATATACACTTGCCCCAAAAGCTCAACCCTCGCGACGTCCTCGGGATCAGCGAGTCTAATTCCTTGGTCCTTGGGGGGGGGGGGGTTTAAGGAAAAACAAAGATAAAAAGAAAGGGGGTGAGATAAATCTCAATAAGTCACTAATGCAACTACATGACCTGCTATGATGCAATAAGCAATAACAATAATAATTCACATAGCACATAGCAATTATCATTTAACAGATAGCAGCGGAAATAAACAATTAACAAAGGATATTAGCCAAGGTTTCCCAACTGATATAACCAAATAAAGGTCGCTGCGCAGCTTCAACAATCAACAATCAACATCTTCATAGTAGCATGAAAGCTTGAAGAGAAAACCCCCGGTACCGGAACCAATAACCAAGTAACGTGCCACAAAGGGCGGGAGCCATGCCACAAAGTCATGCTCCAAAACGCCTAGCTAGAATACTCACAAAAGGAGCTAGCTCATCCCATCCAAGGCCAATCTGGATGAGGAAAGAAGGACCAATGGGCGATGCTATACTGGACTTGGCTTGTGCCATTATAGCATTATCCATTGCCTGACTCGATACACAAATAACCAGCTGGACTCTCAAATAAAAGCTAAGTAATAAAATACTAGCACGATACACAACTATTGATTCCAAAGTAGGGAACCATTCCAATTAAATTACCACAAAGGTAAACCAATCCAAATAGCACATCCAGGATGATCCACATTCCCAAAACGGTACTTAAATAAATTTCATAACATATTTACTCACAAAGGAACCAATTCCAATTACTAACGTGTTCCACGATGTTAATTTAAGTTAATTTGAGTAGATAAATTAAAACTAGGGAAGCAATCAAGTTTAAAAAAGCAAAAAGCAACATTCCAGACCAGGCGGGCGGGCGGGTGCGCGGGCAAGGGCAGGCGGGCGCTTATTTGACCAGAAGGTCAGGCCGTAGAAAAAGGGGAGGCGGGCGGGCGCCTGGTCCAACCCGGGCGGGCGCTCGGTAGTCGGGTTGGGAGGGATTTCAGCTGGGTTTACCATGGTTTCTCCCCATTTCTCCAATCAACCAACAATCAACACTTCCCACAAGATCAACAAGGTACCCAACAACATTTAAACTTTAAAATGGACCAAAACAACATCATCTAACAACCCAAGCCAAGATTAATTCCCTCAAAGCAAATATGAACTCTTAATCAAATATCACAAAATGAGTAATCAATCAAACACTTCAAAACTCAACCAAAGATCAATGTATCTCATCTAAATCATCATATGAACATAGAATGAGCATTTTAACATAAAATGGGGGGAAGTAAACTTACTTGAATTTTCTCAAAGTTGCCGGAACTCGAATATTTTTAGCCCTCTACGATCCTAACGACGATCTAAACAAGTTTCATGATTTAAAAAATGAGAGATAACAAGAGGAAGATGGATAGATTGAAGAGAGAAGGTAGAGAAGAAATACTCACCAAAGCCAAAGAGAGAGAGATGGTGTTTGCTGGGAATGATGAGGGAGAGGGTGAGGGAGAAGGAAGAGTAGGGAGGGAGTAGGAAAATGATTTAAAAACTTACACATAGACCCCCTCCTCTAAAACTACCCAACTCAATTAACACAATATCAACCAAATAATGCTAGACACAATTAATATTATGAGATATAAAATGCGCACATAAATAATTAAATAAATAATAATTTAAATAAATAAATAAGCAAATAAATAAATAATAATTATTTATTACTAATAAAATAGAGCCTAGTTTTCGGGTCGTGACATTCACTCCCCCTTAAAGAAAATTTGACCCGAATTTTAACGAGACTTACCCGAATTAAAAAGCCACGGATATTTCCTCTCGATCTCATCTCGGAGCTCCCACGTCGACTCCTCGATATTATGATTCCTCCAAAGAACTCTAACCAATGCAATGCTTTTGTTTCTCAATTCTTGGACTTTGGAGTCAAGGATCCTAACCGGTCGTTCCTCATAAGTCATATCGGGCTCAATATCCTCTGGTATCCTCGGTAACACGTGAGAAGGATCATGAACGTACTTCCGAAGCATAGAAACGTGAAAAACATTATGTAACCGGTCCAAAGATGGCGGTAACGCAAGTCGATACGCAAGAAGTCCCACCTTTCCCAGAATCTCAAACGGACCTATAAACCTCGGAGCCAATTTGCCTTTCTTCCCAAACCTTCGAATACCCACCTTCGGAGATACTTTCAAGAACACAAAATCACCGGTCTGAAAACTAAGATCTCGCCTTCGGTTATCTGCATAGCTCTTATGTCGACTCTGGGCTGTTTTCAATCGATCCCGGATAACTCTAACTTTCTCAACTGAATCCTGAAGCAAATCAATACCCACGATCTTCGCTTCACCGACCTCATCCCAACAGATTGGCGATCTACATTTTCTCCCATATAAGGCCTCATAAGGTGCCATCTCGATACTAGCCTGATAACTGTTGTTGTAAGAGAATTCCACTAACGGTAAATGTCTATCCCAAGAATCGGAAAAGTCAACTGTGCAAGCCCGTAACATATCCTCGAGAATCTGAATGGTCCTCTCGGATTGACCGTCGGTCTGAGGGTGAAAAGCTGTGCTGAATCGCAAATCTGTACCCAAAGCTTCCTGAAATGCCTTCCAGAATCTAGAAGTAAACCTCGGGTCTCGATCCGACACAATGCTAACGGGAACCCCATGCAATCTCACAATCTCATCAATGTAAAGGGTCGCAAGCTTTTCCATCGAGTACCTAATGTCAATAGGCAAGAAATGTGCACTCTTGGTCAGTCTATCCACGATTACCTAAACACTGTCATACTTCCTACGGGTACGAGGTAGTCCCGTGACGAAATCCATAGTCACATGCTCCCATTTCCACTCCGGAATCTCTAACGGCTGAAGTAGTCCTGCGGGTCTCTGATGCTCGGCTTTGACCTGCTGACAAGTTAGACACTTCGAAACATACTCCGCTATTTCCCTTTTCATATTATTCCACCAAAAATGTTGCTTCAGATTCTGGTACATCTTCGTACTACCTGGATAAATAGTATATCTCGATTTGTCACCCTCATCTAAAACTTGCCTCTTTATCCCACCAACATCGGGTACACACAAACGATCACGGAAAGTCAAAACTCCACTCGAACTCAAAGAAAAATCCTCGAAGTTCTTTTCCTTCAATTTACCCATTATCTTCACCAACTCAGGATCTTCTTTCTGAGTTTCCTTTATCCTTTGAATTAGGGTCGGAGATACCCTAATATTCGCAAAAATAGCCCCATGTCTCGATTCACAAGGAGACCTGTCGCGGCCCCGAACCCCGCGGGCCCGAGATCGCGAGCTGGACGTCGACTTAAAACCAAACTGTGAAATACCGAAGTTAAAAATTTCATTTGACACCAAAAGGTGGTGATCCAAAGTTTTACAAATCCAAGTTTGATAATAACCAAATACAACTATCATAAACTTCTACAAGTTCATGCCCAACAAAAATATAAATGTACAATTCTTAATGACGTCATTTTTTGGTACAACTATCCCAAAAGGTTACACATTTATATAATGTAAACCAACGGAAGCATGAAACTTTCTCAACCAATCCATACCCAAAATGACATCAAAGTCTTGGATAGGAAGTGTTGGGTATGCTTATTATAAACCACTCCTATTACCTAGATTTGATTGATCCCATAACCTAATTTTATCTTTTATGGACTTTAGGATATATTGTAAGAAGTGTTAAACTTCATTTTTAGTATAGTCCACTTTGATAGTATAGGCTTTAGATTGATAGGCTGAAAATTTTCTAAGTCTGGAATTTTAGTGGTCAAGACCTTGACCGTGAATTCACTTGACCGTGGTAGATCACCTGACCGTGGAAGACCACTTGACTATGAATCACTTGACCGGAAGTCAGTGACCGTGAACTTTGTGGCTTATCTTGACTGCAGATGCCCTTAGGCATATTGACCGCAAGAGTTTCGACCGCAAGTCTTGACCGCAGATGAGCAGAAGTTCAAGAACCCAAGTATGTTCAAACTTAACCATGGTCACTTGTATCAAACTATGGTTAGTTTAGAACGTTGCAAAACTTAGACCCCAAGTAATTCAAGTTTGAATTCACTAGTGGGACCACCTCTACTCTGCAACAAAAGGACAACTTAGATTGAGCTCCAATCAGAATTCAACAGCTCATTGTCCTTCAACTTGGAGCCCAAGTAAATCCAACAGCTATTTTCTCATTCAAGGCTATAAATAGCCCTTTAAGTTCTTCATTGAACCAAAGCTGAGATTCTAAGAGAGAAATTGCTGTTAAAATACTTGGTGATTGAAGATCATACTCAAGATTTCCAGAATCCTTTGAATCTTCAAGATCTCACCTTCAAACCTTCAAAGATATCCAGCAACATTCACGTCATCTCAAGCCTTGTAACACATAAGATTCTTTAGGCTCTAAATCATATAGATTTCAAAGAGCTTCAGATTCTTACACACACACTCACCCCAATTGATCAATCACTTAGATTGAATCAAAAGGGATACACTGGTCTAAGTCTAGGATTTGTTCTTCATAGAAAGTAGGTGTTGATTCAATACTTCATCTCTGTAATCTGTACACTCAAGAATCAATATATACCTCCATTCAAAATCCAAGACTGACCATCTTGGTAAAGGACGTAGATCTTTTAACAAATCGAACCTTTCCAAATACTTGTGTCATTTTACTTTCTGCAAATTTACCTTCAAGTATTGTTCATCTTGTTCTTCACTTGTTCATATTAATTTTGTTTGTCGTTTAGTGTTTGATGTTACAGATATTCAAACGTATTGTGAATTGTGTTTGTTTGTTCTCCACAT
Organism: Campanula takesimana; assembly: GCA_026119855.1. Classification (NCBI taxonomy): domain Eukaryota; kingdom Viridiplantae; phylum Streptophyta; class Magnoliopsida; order Asterales; family Campanulaceae; genus Campanula; species Campanula takesimana. The sequence goes on from JAOWBW010000044.1 coordinate 1,185,795, forward strand.
TGCCTAAGTTAAAAATCTGACTAACTTATATTTTGCCAAAACTTCTAACACAACAACTTTCAATCTCTCAACCATCTGACCACAAATCTCTTGACCAAATTTCTATTGACCGCACTTACCTTGACCGACTCACTTGACCGCAACTTGGTTGACCGTGAGTGCTGGTGTTCCTTAGAGATTGTCAAAAACAACTCTACCTTATTTCCATCGAAAACTTCCGCTGTGCATATTACACCTTGACCGCGCGGTTTATTACTTGACCGCAAAACTCAAGATTGTAAGCACTTGGTTGAATTTTGAAAAAGGGTTGAAATTTTAAGTAGGCTATTCACCCCCCCTCTAGCCTCCTTTCATACCCTTGTTGTGTCTTTGGGACCAACAGGAAGAACTACCAAATCCGCACAAAGGACACGACCACAAATAACCACATCACAAGCACGAAAGACTCGATCAGAAATCAAGCATTCTCCTATAGGGGTCGACACCTCTAGCACGTACGGTAAAGACTCGAATGCAGCATTTAACATGGAAGCAAATTGCACAGAAATGTATGAATGAGATGATCCTGGATCTACTAACGCTCGTGCGCTCACATTAGACACAGAAACAATACCTCTAATAACCGAAGGATCATCGGTCGCCTGTTGTTGATTCATGGCATATATCTTTCCTTGAACTTTGGGCTTCCCGGTAGCATCCCTTTTCTGACCTTGATTATTACCAACTCCTGACCCGGATGCTTGTCCTCTACCTCTCGGGCAATCTCTTACAAAGTGACCCATTTGACCACAATTGGTGCACCTTCCTTGCTTCTTCCAACACCGGTCCTCAGAATGACCTTCCTTTTGACAATACGAGCAAAGCCTCCTAATTTGGTTCCCTGGATTCCCGGAAGTGGTACCCGGGTTCCTTGGGATCGGTTGCCCTCGGAACTGAGATTGTCCCCCAAAGTTACCTCGGTTATCGGAACGGTGTTGTGGTTGAGACTTAGCATGGCTTCCCGGTTTACCCGTACCCACAACTTCGGTTTTCCTTTTGTGCTCCCCAATATCTTGCTCTATCAAGTAGGCTCGGTCTACCGCATCTTGGAAGGTCACAATCCGTTGGGCAATAAGTTGAGTACGGATGGAGGTCTTCAATCCCCGAATGAATCTCATAGCTTTTTGTTCCTCGGTCCTCACCAAATAGTCACAATACCGGGCTAATTCTGTGAACTTAGCCGAGTATTGTGCTATAGACAACAATCCTTGCTCCAAGTTGAGTAGCTCGATCTCCTTTCGGTTTTGATCAACAACCGGAATGAAATGTTCCTTGAATTTGCGCACAAACAACTCCCACGCATACACCGTGTGAGTATCATCCCAACTAGCTTTAACTCCTTTCCACCAATGCTCGGCGGCACCCACAAGTTTATAAGCCGCGAACCGGACCTTGTCCTCATCCGTGCATCCAAACACATCATAGATTTTCTCCATAGACTCGATCCACATCTCAGCCTTCTTTACATCGGGTTCCCCATTGAATTCAACTGGTTTCAACTTCAGAAATAGTTCCAATCCGTAGCGGGGTGGTGCTTGTTCTACCCTCGGACCTTGATCATGTATGGCCTTCATGGCCGCCTCGAACATGCCTTGAAACATAGCACGTGCATCTTCCCTTGTGTCATTCTGATTCTGTGCCCCACTAGTACCTTCACCCGTTCTTCTTCTAGCCATTGAGAACAATTACCTGCATAAACCATCAACCGTTAATCACTCCGCACACTACTACCCTCCTAGGTCAAACTAATCCACCTATACTTATACCTAGAGCTAATGCCATAGCTCTGATACCAACTGTCGCGGCCCCGGACCCCGCGGACCCGAGATCGCGAGCTGGACGTCGACTTAAAACCAAACTGTGAAATACCGAAGTTAAAAATTTCATTTGACACCAAAAGGTGGTGATCCAAAGTTTTACAAATCCAAGTTTGATAATAACCAAATACAACTATCATAAACTTCTACAAGTTCATGCCCAACAAAAATATAAATGTACAATTTTTAATGACGTCATTGTTTGGTACAACTATCCCAAAAGGTTACACATTTATATAATGTAAACCAACCTATAAAAACTTCCCCAAAAGAATGTATCCACACTCGACGTCCTCTTTCTCGTGATCAGCGAGACTAATCCTTAGCACCTTGGGGGGGGGGTTAAGGAAAAACAAAGATAAAAGAAAGGGGGTGAGATAAATCTCAATAAGTTACTAATGCAACTACATGGCATGCTAAGATGCAATATACAATAATAAATCATAGATAGCACGTAGCAGTTATCACATAACAGATAGCAGCGGAAATAAACACATAACAAAGGATATTAGCCAAGGTTTCCAAACCGATACATCCAAATAAAGGATCACTGCGCAGCTTCAATAATCAACCAATCACTTCTTCATAATAGCATGAAAGCCGAAGAAAAAACCCCGGTACCGGAACCAATGACCAAATGAAGTGTCACAAGGGACGGGAGACATGCCACAAAATCATGCTCCAAGTAAGCTAAAATGCACACAAAGGAGCTAGCTCTTCTCACATCCAAGGCCAATCTGGAGGAGGGTAATAATGGGGCAAAACAATGGTCAACATCATAATGGACTTGGCCGTGCCATTATAATACTTCGCATCGCCCGAAACAACAAATATGACAGCTGGGCTTCCAAATAAATGCTAAGTAATAAATACTAGCTTAAATAAACAACTTAAGGTTTCAAAGTAGGGAACCAATCCAAATAAATTACCACAAAGGTAAACCAATCCAAACAACACATCAAGGATGAACCACATTCCCAAAATAATACTTAATCAAATTCCATAACATATTTATTCACAAAAGAATCAATTCCACTTAATAAAATGTCCCACGGTGTTATCTTAAGTTAATAAGAAGAAGGAACCCTAAACTAGGTAAGCCATTTAGTTTAAACAAGCAAAAAGGGCAAAATTCCAAGCAGGCGGGCGGGCGGGCGCTCGGGCAGGGGCAGGCGCGCGCTTGTTTGACCAGAAAGTCTGGCCGCTGGAAAAAGGGGTGCGGGCGGGCGCCTGGTCTGGTTTCAAGGCCGGGAAAACAGAGCTGGGTTCTTACAATTTCTTACCCATTTCACCCAAAACTCAAAATCAACACAACCAACAAGTTTCAAAATGTACCAAAATAATTTATAACTAGGATGGGGATCCAAATAACACCATTTGTCAACCAAAACCAAGAATCAAACCCAACATTCATCAAGTTACCAATTTTTGCCAAAAACTCAAATAACTTCCAAATCAATTCTAAACTCAACCAAACTTCCAATATAACACATCAAGCATTATATAAACATGTTATGAGCATTTTAGCATAAAAATGGGGGAAAAGCAACTTACTTGAAAATTCTCAAAGATGACGGAATTCAATTCTTTTTGGTTCTACGCGATCCTATCGACGATCTAAACACATTTCGCGTTTTAAGAAATGAGAAATAACAAGAAGAAGATGAAGAAAATGAAGAGAGAAGGAAAGAGAATGAGAAAACTTACCAAATGGAGGAGAGAGAGAGGGAGTTGCTGGGAGGGAGAAGTGAGTGAAGGGAAAGAGTGAGGGAGAAGAGAAGGAGTAGGGAGGGAGTAGGGAAATGATTTAAAGAATTTACATTTAGGCCCCCTCCTATACACTACACACCAATACTTACACTCCCTACAACAATTAAGACCCAACAAAACAATACAACACTAACCCAAATAAAATGCTAGGCATAATTATTATAACACATAAATTGCACACATAATATTTAAATAAATAATAATTTAAATAAATAAATAAGCAAATAGATAAATAATAATTATTTATTACTAATAAAATAGAGCCTAGATTTCGGGTCGTGACATTCACTCCCCCTTAAAGAAAATTCGACCCGAATTTTAACAAGACTTACCCGAGTTAAAAAGCCACGGAAATTTCCTCTCGATCTCATCTCGGAGCTCCCACGTCGACTCCTCGATATTATGATTCCTCCAAAGAACTCGAACCAACGCAATGCTTTTGTTCCTCAACTCTTGAACCTTAGAATCTAGGATCCGAACCGGTCGTTCCTCATAAGTCATATCGGGCTCAATATCCTCCGGTACCCTTGGTAATACGTGAGATGGATCATGAACATACTTCCGAAGCATAGAAACATGAAAAACATTATGTAACCGGCCCAAAGATGGCGGTAACGCAAGTCGAAACGCCAGAAGTCCAACCTTTCCCAAAATCTCAAACGGGCCAATAAACCTCGGAGCCAATTTGCCTTTCTTCCCAGACCTACGAATACCCACCTTCGGAGACACCTTCAAGAACACAAAATCACCGGTCTGAAAACTAAGATCTCGCCTTTGGTTATCTGCATAGCTCTTATGTCGACTCTGGGCTGTTTCCAATCGATCCCGGATAACTCTAACTTTCTCAACTGAATCCTGAAGAAAATCAATACCCACGATCTTCGCTTCACCGACCTCATCCCAACAGATAGGCGATCTACACTTTCTTCCATACAAAGCCTCATACGGTGCCATCTTGATACTAGCCTGATAACTGTTGTTGTAAGAGAATTCCACTAACGGTAAATGCGAATCCCAAGAATTAGAGAAGTCTATCGCACAAGCTCGCAACATATCCTCAAGAATCTGAATAGTCCTCTCGGATTGACCGTCGGTCTGAGGATGAAAAGCCGTACTGAATCGCAAATCTGTACCCAAAGCTTTTTGAAACGCCTTCCAGAATCTAGAAGTAAACCTCAGGTCTCGATCTGACACAATGCTAACCGGAACCCCATACAATCTAACGATCTCATCGATATAAAGGGTCGCAAGCTTCTCCATCGAATATCTGATGTCAATAGGCAAGAAATGGGCACTTTTGGTCAATCTATCCACTATTACCCAAACACTGTCATACTTCCTACGGGTACGAGGTAGTCCCGTAACGAAATCCATAGTCACATGCTCCCATTTCCACTCGGGAATCTCTAACGGCTGAAGTAATCCCGCGGGTCTCTGATGCTCGGCTTTGACCTGCTGACACGTTGGACACTTCGAAACATACTCCGCTATCTCCCTTTTCATATTAATCCACCAAAATTGTTGCTTCAAATCCTGATACATCTTCGTACTACCCGGATGAATAGTATACCTCGATTTGTGACCCTCATCAAGAACTCTCCGATTAATTCCATCAACATCCGGAACACACAATCTTCCACGGAAAGTCAACGCTCCACTCGAACTCAATGAAAAATCCTCGAAGTTCTTTTCCTTCAATTTACCCATTACCTTCACTAACTCGGGATCTTCTTTCTGAGCTTCCTTTATCCTCTGAATTAGGGTCGGAGATACCCTAATATTCGTAAAAATAGCCCCATGTCTCGATTCACGAGGAGACCAATCTCGCACATCCTTAAGCATTTTCCACTCCCGGACCATCATCGAGGCCACATAAGACTTTCTACTAATCGCATCGGCTACCACATTCGCCTTCCCCGAATGATAAGAAATTGTGCAATCACAGTCCTTCAATAATTCCATCCACCTACGCTGCCGGTTGTTCAGTTCCTTTTGAGAGAAGAGGTACTTCAAACTCTTGTGATCCGTGAAAATCTCGAACTTCGCCCCATAAAGGTAGTGCTTCCATTTGTGCAACGCAAATACTATCGCAGCCAACTCCATATCATGAGTGGGGTAATTCTGTTCACTAGGGGTCAACTTCCTCTAAGCATAAGCAATTACTTTCCCATTCTGCATTAACACACAACCCAAACCCTCTTTCGAAGCATCACTGTAAATCACTAAATCATCATTCCCATTAGGCAAGGTCAAGATCTGTGTGGTAGTCAACCTCTTCTTCAATTCCTCGAAACTCTTATCACATTTCTCGGTCCACACAAACGGGACATTCTTCCGGGTCAACTGAGTCATCGGAGTAGCAATCCTCGAAAACCCCTCAATAAATCTTCGGTAATACCCGGCTAAACCCAGAAAGCTACGAATCTCGGTCACTGACTCGGGTCTCTTCCAATACACTATAGCTTCAATCTTTGAAGGATCCACCGAAATCCCATCTTTCGAAATAACATGACCCAGAAATGACACCTTCTCGAGCCAAAATTCGCATTTACTAAACTTCGCAAACAATTTCTCCCTCGCAAGAACGGATAAAACTGTCCTCAAGTGTTGTTCATGCTCCTCTCGAGATTTAGAGTAGACGAGTATATCATCAATAAAGACCACCAAGAACGAGTCAAGATAAGGATGGAAAACCCGGTTCATCAAATCCATAAACACGGCCGGCGCGTTAGTCAACCCAAACGGCATAACCAAGAACTCGTAATGACCATACCGAGTGCGAAAGACAGTCTTCGGAATATCCTCCGATCGAACCTTCAACTGATGGTACCCACTCCTCAAATCAAGTTTAGAGAAAACCACGGACCCTTGAAGCTGATCAAATAAATCGTCAATATGGGGTAGAGGGTACTTATTCTTCACCGTAACCTGATTCAACTTTCTGTAATCGATGCACAGTCTCAAGGAACCGTCTTTCTTCCGCACAAACAAAACCGGTGCTCCCCACGGGGAAACACTAGGGCGTATAAACCCTCGATCAAGCAACTCTTGCAACTGAACCTTTAATTCCTTCAACTCTGCGGGAGCCAACCTATAAGGTGCTTTCGAAATTGGAGCCGTACCCGGCAAAAGGTCTATACAAAACTCAATCTCACGATCGGGAGGCATATCATACTCGGTAGAGAAAACATCGGGAAATTCCCGAACTACCCGAACACTATCAAAACTAGGGGATTCCTTCCTAGTATCAAGAACACTAGCCAAATACCCCTCACAACCATTATGCAAAAATTTTCTCGCTTTCATATAAGAAATTAAGCGAACCCTTCTACTCAAAGGACTAGCCTCAAACACCAATTTAGGCACATCAAGAATAGAAAAAGTAACAGTTTTCTTAGGGCAATCAACGGAAGCATGAAACTTTCTCAACCAATCCATACCCAAAATGACATCAAAGTCTTGGATAGGAAGTGTTGGGTATGCTTATTATAAACCACTCCTATTACCTAGATTTGATTGATCCCGTAACCTAATTTTATCTTTTATGGACTTTAGGATATATTGTAAGAAGTGTTAAACTTCATTTTTAGTATAGTCCACTTTGATAGTATAGGCTTTAGATTGATAGGCTGAAAATTTTCTAAGTCTGGAATTTTAGTGGTCAAGACCTTGACCGTAAATTCACTTGACCGTGGTAGATCACCTGACCGTGGAAGACCACTTGACTATGAATCACTTGACCGGAAGTCAGTGACCGTGAACTTTGTGGCTTATCTTGACCGCAGATGCCCTTAGGCATATTGACCACAAGAGTTTCGACCGCAAGTCTTGACCGCAGATGAGCAGAAGTTCAAGAACCCAAGTATGTTCAAACTTAACCATGGTCACCTGTATCAAACTATGGTTAGTTTAGAACGTTGCAGAACTTGGACCCCAAGTAATTCAAGTTTGAATTCACTAGTGGGACCACCTCTACTTGCAACAAAAGGACAACTTAGATTGAGCTCCAATCAGAATTCAACAGCTCATTGTCCTTCAACTTGGAGCCCAAGTAAATCCAACAGCTATTTTCTCATTCAAGGCTATAAATAGCCCTTTAAGTTCTTCATTGAACCAAAGCTGAGATTCTAAGAGAGAAATTGCTGTTAAAATACTTGGTGATTGAAGATCATACTCAAGATTTCCAGAATCCTTTGAATCTTCAAGATCTCACCTTCAAACCTTCAAAGATATCCAGCAACATTCACGTCATCTCAAGCCTTGTAACACATAAGATTCTTTAGGCTCTAAATCATATAGATTTCAAAGAGCTTCAGATTCTTACACACACACTCACCCCAATTGATCAATCACTTAGATTGAATCAAAAGGGATACACTGGTCTAAGTCTAGGATTTGTTCTTTATAGAAAGTAGGTGTTGATTCAATACTTCATCTCTGTAATCTGTACACTCAAGAATCAATATATACCTCCATTCAAAATCCAAGACTGACCATCTTGGTAAAGGACGTAGATCTTTTAACAGATCGAACCTTTCCAAATACTTGTGTCATTTTACTTTCTGCAAATTTACCTTCAAGTATTGTTCATCTTGTTCTTCACTTGTTCATATTAATTTTGTTTGTCGTTTAGTGTTTGATCTTACAGATATTCAAACGTATTGTGAATTGTGTTTGTTTGTTCTCCACATTGCCTAAGTTAAAAATCTGACTAACTTATATTTTGCCAAAACTTCTAAGACAACAACTTTCAATCTCTCAACCATCTGACCACAAATCTCTTGACCGCATTTCTATTGACCGCACTTACCTTGACCGGACTCACTTGACCGCAACTTGGTTGACCGTGAGTGCTGGTGTTCCTTAGAGATTGTCAAAAACAACTCTACCTTATTTCCATCGAAAACTTCCGCTGTGCATATTACACCTTGACCGCGCGGTTTATTACTTGACCGCAAAACTCAAGATTGTAAGCACTTGGTTGAATTTTGAAAAAGGGTTGAAATTTTAAGTAGGCTATTCACCCCCCCTCTAGCCTCCTTTCATACCCTTGTTGTGTCTTTGGGACCAACAAGTGGTATCAGAGCAAACACCTTTATAAAACTTCTGTTTTTCAAGCTTAACAGCTTGGGTGCCGATTCGAAATGGCAAGTCAGAAAACTATGGCAACGGTTAACTTCACTCACGTTCCAGCGTTCGACGAAGATAATTTTGACGTATGGAAGCACATCATTCTAACTCAGTTCTACTCCATGGACGAGCAACTTGGTGATTGTCTTACCATTGGACCATACTTCCCAATGAAAGCTAATCCGGATCTAGAAACCAATGGTGCAAATCCGACTATCAAGAAACCAAAGGCTGAATGGACTGATGAAGAGAAAAGACTGGTTGGAATGGATGTGAAAGCAAAAAGTATACTTCTAAGTACCTTGAGTACGTCACAGCGTCGACAGATCATGGAATGTTCTACTGCAAAGAACTTTGGGATGCAATTGAAGATTACATCGAAGGAGATCAAGCTTGCAAGGAAAGCAAAAAGTTTGCAATTCAAAGAAGATTCAACAACTTTGCTAAGATCCCCGGTGAATCACTAAGAGCCACTTATGATCGTTATTGTGAGATCGTGAGTACTTATACAGCACTCGGAAAGAAGCTTACCAAGAAAGAAATCAATGTTAATTTTCTTGCCGCTCTTGGTTCGCAATATCTACACAAAGGAAACACTTTTGAAGATACCAAGCTACTAGATGACATGTCTCTCAGAAGCCTCTATGCCAACCTCAAGGTCTTTGATATCAAGCTTAACAACATTGCTGAAATGGAAGGAAAAACAAAGAGCTTATCGTTGGTTGTTCAAAAGGAAGAAGTGATCGAGGAAGAAGATCCAAAAATCTCCACATCAGATTTACTTGATATGGATGATGATGATTTTGCTATGTTCGTGAAAAGATTCCAAAAGTTCAGAAAGACAGCAAGACCCGGATCAACAAGCAAAGCTCCAACAAGGTTTTCAAGGAGCAGCCCTTCAAAGAAGAAAGAGAACTTCAACTTCTCCAAGAAGAAAGAGGATCTCGTTTGTTTTAATTGCAGGAAACCCGGTCATTTCGCATCAGAATGCCCAATTCCCAAGTATGAGTATATGAAGAAGAAAAGCAACTTCAATCCAAGATACTCAAAGCAAAAGGGGATGGTTGCTGAAGAGGACTCTACCACAAAAGAGTTAGCTACCTGGATAGAGTCAGATTCTTATGAAAGCGATAAGGATTCTGAAGAAGGTCACATCTGTTTGGTCGTTCAGTCCGATGATGAGGATGATAATAAAAGTCGTCGCTCACCAAATGCAAAACCTAAACAGATAAGTTATACGGCCGATGAACTTGCAGAAAAAGGATTCCTAACTCCGGTTCAAAAGAATGGTGATCTTCTATTTTCAAGATGTGATGTGAGTGCAGCAAAGAAGGCTCTACAAAACCCCAAAGTGAAGGAAGTTTTGTCTACCACACCTCAAGTCAAATTTGACATTTCCCCCGATGAACAAGAAAAGATGTTTGCAAAAGCTGAACAGGTAATTAGTAAATTCTCTAGCATGAAGGAAGCTTTAGCACTTTCAACTGAAGAAATTTCCCAGCTTAAGACGGAGAAATCTCTACTAAGATCTGAACTCACCCTCCTTAAGGAGCAGATTAAGAGCATGACTCCTCTTACTGATCGAAACCGTTTCTTAGAAGAACAAAATGTCATATTTAAAGTTAAAAACGATGAATTGGTTGCTGAGATAAATGACCTTAAATGGATCACCAATGAGTGGACCAATTCTCGTGTCACTATGGAACAAATACTAGAATCCCAAAAGTCTAGTGGTGATAAGGAAGGCTTGGGATTCCAAACTAGTGACAACTTTAAATGTGCATCTTGTTATGAAAGAGATGAGAAATTTTCCCAACAAACTTTGGAAGAGTCAAAAGCTAAACATCATGGTTCAAAGGGTAAAGGACAAGAACCAAAGAAGAAACTAGAGTTCCATTATGTCTACCCTAAGAATCAAACTGGAAAGGCTTTAAAGTTGAAAGGAAAAGCCATGGAAAATCCTACCAAAGAGGAAGACTCTTGGAAGGTACCTGATCATGACCGTGCTTCTACCTCAAAGCCCGGTCGAGTAGCCTTCCGTGGCATGTCGACCGCAAACCAAGGCAAAGCGGTCAAGTTCAAGAAATTGAACTTTGTTCGGGAGAGATTTTCCATACCAGTTAACAATGTTGTGCTCAAGACTTCAACGAAGTTTGTTAACCCTCAGTTGGGTGGCTTCCACCATTGCTCTGTGTGTGATGGTTATGGTCATAAGGCTGCTGAATGTCTTTTGAGATTCACACCCAATCCCAGAAAGAGTAACCCTCCTTCTGTGAGGCAGTTGTGGGTTGTCAAAAGTTGCTAACCCTTTGGACCCAAAAGAATAAAAAGGGGACTTTGTTCTTAAATGTCTATTTTGTAGGTCCTCTGCTTAATGGCTGGACATTCCAAGGATAAATCAAGCTTATGGTATCTCGATAGTGGCTGTTCAAGACACATGACCGGAGATATCAACTTATTGGAAGATGTCCGTGAAGAAAAAGGGCCATCAGTAACCTTCGGAGATAATAACAAAGGAAAGACTGTAAGATATGGAGTCATCCGAAAAGGAAAAATCACCATCCAAGAAGTCTCTCTAGTTACTGTAAATACCCCGGGGAACCACGGCTTGGCTAGAGCGGTGAATTATCCTAGGATGTCTAACTTGTTTTAGATTTGTTTAGAGTCGCCACCTATGTTTTTAAAGGAACATAAGAAAAACCTAGAAATAGCCTAATTTATGTACAAAACCAGAGATTCGGGAGAGAAGGGTTCGGGGGTTAGGTGACGGAGTGGGAAGTAGTTAAACACCCACTTCGCCCGGCTTAAGCCGGTCTTGCTACTTTTGGTGTTCTAATATTTACATGTCCTTCAATTATTTAAATAGAAATGTGCTAACAATTATAGTGAAAAGAAAAGGGGAAAAGAATGATTTTATTGATTTAATGCTAAATATTACATGTAATAATTATGCTAGACAATTACATGAAGAGATGAAAATGGTGAATTAAAATGTAGTTTGGAATGTTGGGTTGTAACCTTGGTCAAACTTCAATAGTGAAGTGGCCTTTTGATTGTATCCATTTTTATGGAGATTGCATACTCACTTAGAAGAGATGAGAATATGAAGAAAGGAAATAAGACTTAGAATTTAGAAGAAGAGGATAAACCTTGTACCTTATGCTTGAACGGAGAAGAACCGAATCTTTGTGTTGACCACTTCTTGAAAAATAGACTTTTGTGTGTTTTGAAGTATTTTTGTGTTAAGAAATCATCCTCCCTTTCATGATGGAATGAAGAGGTTTATATAGGTGTTGGAGAAGTGTTTGTGGTCACAAAGATGGCCATTACCCGGATCAAGCCAAGGCATAATGGTCTTGGGGGTTACAAATCAGAAAAGGAGGGAAATTTGGCAAAATCTGAGATTCTGGAAGCGGGAAGCGCGCGCTTCCCACCCCCCCCTATGGGAGGAGCACGCCTACCACAAAGGAGGGTAAAGGCGTGCGCATCCCAGCTTCAGGAAATTCATATTTCAGCCCAAAAGTTAACCCCGTTATGCAGTTAAGCCCCAAAACTAACAGAATTAGTCCAAAAACTTAACGAACATCACGAAAGTCAACAAAAATAAATGAAACAAAGACTCAAGGTTGACTTTGCCACTTATTCAAATCCAAGACTAACGGAGTAAGTCAAGAACTTAACGGAAAGTAACGAAAGTTAACGAAAAGTAACAAAACTTAACAGAAAAGAGGAAGACAAAGAATGTGTATGCAATCGGGACATGAGAAGTCCAAGGCGGGGTGTCTACAGAGCCCCTCGGCGATGTGGATTGCGAAGCAAAACGCATCGACGAAAGAAAGACAACCGCCAAGGACATCGACAAGAGGAAACAAAGACTCGATAAAGCAGGAATTTGAAATTACAAAGGATAGAAATGTGCTCCCTGTGTGAGCGACTTTTGCTGGAGTGTTGAATTGGAGCTCATGGGAGCTTGTCTCGATATGGACCGAGTTGTTGAGTTGGGGCTCATGGGAGCTTGTCTCGATATGGACCGAGTTGCCGACTTGGAGCTCATGGGAGGTTGTCTCGATATGGACCGAGTTGCCGACTTGGAGCTCATGGGAGCTTGTCTCGATATGGACCGAGTTGCCGACTTGGAGCTCATGGGAGCTTGTCTCGATATGGACCGAGTTGCCGACTTGGAGCTCATGGGAGCTTGTCTCGATATGGACCGAGTTTCCAACTTGGCGCTCATGGGAGCTTGTCTCGATATGGACCGAGTTGCCAACTTGGGGCTCATGGGAGCTTGTCTCGATATGGACCGAGTTGCTGACTTGGCGCTCATGGGAGCTTGTCTCGATATGGACCGAGTTGCCGACTTGGAGCCGCCTCTGCTTATGTTGTTGACCTTGTGGGGTGTGGGCACGGTTGACCACTTTCTGGTGGGGATGAAGTGCCTTGAGTAGCGGATGCTGTTGACTTCGTGGTGGTACCTGTTATGTGTGTGCTTGACAGGTATATGTGTTCTTGCAAGAAGATGCATGAAGTGTGAAATGAAGAGGGAGAAATTGTGCTCGTGGTGTGATGGGATTTTGGAACACCCTTGCAATGAGAGAGAAGTAAGAATGTAGAGAGTGATCTTGTGTGCGGTGTGATTTTGAGGAAAGCATTGGATGTATTCATACCTTCATTTACCATTGCCGCTTGAGTGGAGATGGATTCTTGATGTCCGCGGAGGATGCTTTGATGGAGAATGTCCATTCTTTAGATGTTGATGAGAGAATGCCCTTGATGTTGGGTTGGCGAGATGGTACTCTGGATGATGGGTTGGTCGTGCCAAAGGCTGCCTACGTATCCCTTGAAGGGAATCAGACCAGCGTAGTTCAAGGATGATAGAGAATGCTGGAGGAGAAGCTAGGAGCAAAGCAACGTAAAGCACATACTTTTGCACATAGAAGGAGAAAGAAAAAGAAAAATCTTTTTTTTTTTTTTTTAGATTAGAAAGGAAAGAATATGCACACATGTGAGGAAAAGATTTTTTTTTTTTTAGTTCGTGGGTGAACCATTTTAACCATTGTGTGCTTATGAAGCCAACCCAAGATCAAGTCATCTTCAGTCGAAGTCCGGATTGCCTCGCTTGAATTCTGTTGTTGCTGGTGTGCCCAACGAAGATTAATGTCTAGCCCCAAGAGATTTGTCGATTATGGGGCTTCAAAAGGCTTTTGACGCCGAGATGAGGGGTTGCTGATTGTAAAGCCCCTAGAATGCCTTTGATGCCAAATCTTGAGGGACTTGCATAGCTCCAAGATAAATAAGCTCTTGGCCCATTCGAGTAAATCGCCCTTTATTGTTGTAGTGAGCAAGCCCCAAGAGGAGATCGTTGATGCCAAGCTTCGAGAGATTGCAAAGCCCCAAGTGTCGTGGGCTTGTAGATGGTGAGATGTGAAAACCTTTCATTGTAAAGCCCCAAATTACCTTGCGATTGGCTCGGCATTGAGAGCGGGTGTACCGTTTGGTAGAATTCTTGATAGAGATCTCCTTCTTGCTCTTACTGGGGAGATGAATGGCCTCATTGTGGTCGATACCCAAATGGCTGAGGGCTTATGTCAAAAGGATGCAGTAATGTCTTGCGGTGCCGTCGAGGTCGCAGAGGATAAGGTCTTGGTGTGATAAAGTCCCAAATAAGTATGCTTGCTTGACTCTTCTTGAGTTGAACTAATGACGGATCTTCGGATGCAACTAGTGCTGTGGCCCAACTTTATCTGAGCTGCACCTTGTGCTTTTGATCTTGGAGAAGGGGGTGCTGAATTGCAGAAACATTGGGATTGACCGTGGCATTTCCCGCTATAACCCTGTTTTGATTAGAGTTTAGCATATTGAATCTTTTTCCTTTTCTCTATGACTTCCTTCAAAATCTCGCTTGAAAGTTCTAACAAAAATCATCAACTTCATTCATAACATCGGAGTCTTCATTTAAAACCAAGAGGCCTTTGACTTGAAGTGTTGAGAGACCCTTTGAAGCTTGATTGTTCTCATGGATCCATAAGACTACTCCACATTGCACTTGCTCGAGTATTGTTGCCCAAAAGACTGTCGGTCGCGAATCCCTAATACTGCCCTTTGCTTGAATTACTGTAATGCCGTAACCCAAAAGATTGTAGATTGCGAAGCCCGTTGAGACCTTCGGTGCCGAATTGAGGAAGCTTCCAATGTTGCACATGACTTGGCTGGGGATACTACTGGGGAGTTAATTGCTCTTTGCCGAGGGAGCCTTTAAGACTTGACCGTAGCCCCTAGAGTTCCATCATTGATTGCGAGAAAGGTCCATCCTTGATTGGGGGAACGAGCACGGGCACACGTGACAAGAGGGCTTTTTGACATCCCTTTTGAGAGACTTTGAGGATAGTCTCACACATATTTTTCGAACATAGCCCCTAGGGCGTATTGATTGCCAAATGAAGCAAAAGAATCCTTTGTTCTTGAGTCACATAGCCCCTAGGGCGTCACCATTTGTTGTGCAAAGCAAGAGTGACTCATCCTCGTGTGAGGGAATAAACATGAGAGGATATGGCAAGAGCTACTCCATTTCTCGGGAGCCTTTCGGCGTACTTTAGAAGCACATACTTGAAGAAGCCTTGAAAACTGAGACACATGTTGTTGCCATTTGCTGCCCAAGCCAATTGACTAGCTAGGGATTATTTGTGCAACCTCGTGCCCTTTTATGATGGGCTTGTTCTCGGATGGATCTTGGTAACCACGGGCCTTCTTTTCATGAACCCAAAAATGCACATTGCTGGAGAATGATGCCGATAACCCAAGACAACCTTTGATGGTGCTATATCTTGTCGAGCCTTTTGCAATCCCAAAGTTGACTCGGTGGGGAATCGACTTGCTGAGGAGATTCAATGTAGAACTTGTCTTCTTTAGAGGCCGGGGATCTCCATTTCTCTTTCCCTTCTCTCTCTCACTCTCTCATTTTTTTTATGACGCACCCTGTTTTTTGCCTAGACCGCCCTTTCGGGTTTTCAATCTAGCGGGCATTTCTTTTGCGTCTTCATTTTTGACTCGATTAATGAGGAAGTGTGCATTGACTCTAGCTGAGGAGATAAGACATGTGATTTTGCGGTGGAGACCTCTTGTCACTAAAGGTGAGTGACATTGACTTGACTAGGGAAGTGTCCCTAGTATTGACATGTATTTTTTATTGAATTGAATGACTCGCGAAGGCAAGTAAGTCATTAAGAGAGAAGAGAAGGAAAGCCCCAATTTGATTGCAAGAAATTGGGAGTATGCAGAAAGAATAGAAGTCCCTAGACTCGACAAGGATCGCGAAATGATTCCAAATCTAAGAAAGTTGTTCAATCTTTTTGGTGATTAATTCATTGGCAAATGAATCGTACAAAGATGTCTTGACAAGTTAGAGATGAAGGCCAATCACCATAACGCGCTAGGGCTAAATATATCTTCTTTCTTGCATGAGACCGGACCCGCAGGTTGCCTACGTTCCTCCAGTGTAGAGGCTCAGGTCACCGTAGTTCTTGTGAATTCTCCATTCTTCGGGATGGAATTGTTGCTTCGTCCTTCGTCGGTGGAATGATGTTGATCTTGTACTTCTTTGATTGAGGGGGATTTTTTTTTTTTGTGCTCTAACTTTTGCCTAGGTTGTTTTGATGATTTCAACCTAGCGAGTTTTTTTTTTTTTTTTTTTTTTAATCGCCTTTCGAAAACTTTGCTTCATGATCGTTGCTCCACCTTTCTTTGTCTTGATTTCATCGTTGTTGATGTCTTCGTTGTTGATGCCGTCGTCGATGTTTAGCCCCTAGGCGTTCAAGCGATGGCCTTCATTCCAAAACTTGTTTAGACATTTTTCATCATTTTGCCAAGAATTAATTGAACAACTTGGAAGAGTGTATGAGGACAAGAACGACTTTTATTTAATGATTGACTCAAAATTTATCATTGGACGAGAGAAAACATTAATGCACACTTTAGAGGACTTTTGACTCTTTTTTTTTTTATCCTATTTCTAGGTAGAGAAAGAGAATCGGAGATTGTTGTCGTCATCCCCCATGTCGTTGTAGTCCTCATTGTCGTTGTAGTCTTCCATGTAACTACATTCTTCCATGTCATTGCTTGGGAACCCTTTGTCGTTGAAGCTTGTGTCATAGGAGGACTCGGCCACTTCTCGGAGCAAATTGTCAATTCTAACCCCCGCATCATACATGCTTGAGAAATCGGAGTGAAAAGCCCCACTAAGACGAGTGCGGTAGTCCATTTTCAAACATTTCAAGAAGATGTCCATTTGTTCCTTCTTGGAAGGCCTATCAACCATCTCGGCTAACTTGTCATTCCAACGGCGATAGAAGTCCCCAAATGATTCATTACCCATTTGCACGGTGCTCTCCAATTCCTTCTTGGTGGGGCGGAATATGGAGTTGCCTTGATATTGTGACTTGAAGGCAAGCATAGCGACATCCCAATTGAGGCGGGTGGAAAATGGAAGACCCATATACCAATCTTTTCCGACCCCCTCGAGAGTAAGCGGGAAGCATTGCGCCATTATTTGAGGAGACACTTTCTTTGGTAGCATGGCCCAAATGTAGGAGTCGACATGAGCGTCGGGACAAGAGGTGCCTTTGAACTTGCCAATATCGGGCATCTTGAAATTTTTGGGAAGAGCCTCCATTGTGTTTAGGAGGAGAGAAGCTTGATGAAGATCGGTGCTTGGGCTCTTGTGCAAATTTAGCCCACTAAGCTTTTGGTCAATGTAGGACATGAGAGTGTTGACCAAACCGGTATTGATGCCTTGGATCTTTCTTTCATTCGTGAGCCCCTTTCAATTGGTCCTCGAGTTTGGATACTTCTCTTTTATGGGCCATTTCTATATGCTCGTAACGGGCTCGCCATAAATCATCATTGCGTTCGACATTCTCGGCTAGTGTATCAACTTGCTCTTTCAATGCTTCCACCATGCGGAATAACCCTTCGTTGGACACGGGAATGCCGTTGTCGTTGCCGTTTGAAGCCATTGGACCTATTGAGAGAACAAGGTCGATCTTAGGATGTCCCCACAAACACCTTTTGAGTAAAATGATTTCACCCACAAATAAGAAAAGACTCAACCACATAAAGAAAAATGACTCTTTTTTTTTTTTTTTATTTATTTACAAAGTCGGAAGGACGAAGTCCTTTTTGGGGTTTCTAGAAAAAATAGTGGAATCGTCACACTAGTATATAGACCTTCTCACGGTCCCATATACTCATCGGATTCCACCACGCTTGTGATACCTACATGTGACGGGATTAAACTAAATTAATGTAGTAAATCATACATGCGGGGACGGATTTTTATTTTCGTCCAAAATAACCACTTTTGGGGACGGGGTTTTTACTTCGTCCATTGCAACAAATTGGCATGTATGATTTGAAGACATTAGTTTAGGGAAATCTCGGTACATGAAAACCGACTTGAGTCACGGAGTGTTAGACCTTAAACTAGAATTGTGTGGTTTGTGCTCGGCTTGAATATGAGGCTCAAAGGTCACCCCCGGCATGTAGTCATGAACTACGCCACGGGCTGAGGTTTACCGCTTCGAAAGAGCCAAGGTCGAGTGGAGCTTGAAACTTTCTAGGACGGGCCTCGACAGGTTTGGGGTTGGACTTGTGCGACTCGATAGTGAGCAGTTGATAAGAATATGTACATGTAGTGTGAGGTCTAACATGTGACAAAACATTTTTTTTTTTCGAAAGAAATAAATAAAAAAAAAAACAAATAAGCACATAATTACAACTTTCGAATCACCCGTGTGACCGATAAAAATAAACAGAAAGTAAAAGAAATTGTATGCAGGCTCGGTGCCCACACACTGTCATTCTGTTCTGTTTCTGTGCACTGTTCTGTTCTGGGAATGCGCCCAGAAGCGCGCGCATTGGGTTGCCAATGCGGAAGGCGCGCGCGTGAGAGGAAGCAGGGCAGAGGCGCCCGCTTTTGGGTGAGAACCTGCAAATCAGTGGGTTCAAGGGATTGCCTTGACCCTTAATTAAGAAAAATTTCCCCTGCAGGATTTGTTAGCACAGAAACATGGAATTGAAGGACAAGAAAGGAGGCGGGCGATTCTGGTAATAAGGGTCGGACGCGCGCGCTTTAGGCCAAGAAGGCCGGAGGCGCGCGCTTCCTACCCTTTTTACCAAAATGCCCAGAAAACAGAATAAAAGAACACCAAAAATGAAAACGCAAGTTTAACCCTCTAAATATTCCCCAGCGGAGTCGCCACTGTAGATACCCCGGGGAACCACGGCTTGGCTAGAGCGGTGAATTATCCTAGGATGTCTAACTTGTTTTAGATTTGTTTAGAGTCGCCAACTATGTTTTTAAAGGAACATAAGAAAAACCTAGAAATAGCCTAATTTATGTACAAAACCAGAGATTCGGGAGAGAAGGGTTCGGGGGTTAGGTGACGGAGTGGGAAGTAGTTAAACACCCACTTCGCCCGGCTTAAGCCGGTCTTGCTACTTTTGGTGTTCTAATATTTACATGTCCTTCAATTATTTAAATAGAAATGTGCTAACAATTATAGTGAAAAGAAAAGGGGAAAAGAATTATTTTATTGATTTAATGCTAAATATTACATGTAATAATTATGCTAGACAATTACATGAAGAGATGAAAATGGTGAATTAAAATGTAGTTTGGAATGTTGGGATGTAACCTTGGTCAAACTTCAATAGTGAAGTGGCCTTTTGATTGTATCCCTTTTTATGGAGATTGCATACTCACTTAGAAGAGATGAGAATATGAAGAAAGGAAATAAGACTTAGAATTTAGAAGAAGAGAATAAACCTTGTACCTTATGCTTGAACGGAGAAGAACCGAATCTTTGTGTTGACCACTTCTTGAAAAATAGACTTTTGTGTGTTTTGAAGTATTTTTGTGTTAAGAAATCATCCTCCCTTTCATGATGGAATGAAGAGGTTTATATAGGTGTTGGAGAAGTGTTTGTGGTCACAAAGATGGCCATTCCCCGGATCAAGCCAAGGCATAATGGTCTTGGGGGTTACAAATCAGAAAAGGAGGGAAATTTGGCAAAATCTGAGATTCTGGAAGCGGGAAGCGCGCGCTTCCCACCCCCCTATGGGAGGAGCACGCCTCCCACAAAGGAGGGTAAAGGCGTGCGCATCCCAGCTTCAGGAAATTCATATTTCAGCCCAAAAGTTAACCCCGTTATGCAGTTAAGCCCCAAAACTAACGGAATTAGTCCAAAAACTTAACGAACATCACGAAAGGCAACAAAAATAAATGAAACAAAGACTCAAGGTTGACTTTGCCACTTAGTCAAATCCAAGACTAACGGAGTAAGTCAGGAACTTAACGGAAAGTAACGAAAGTTAACGAAAAGTAACAAAACTTAACAGAAAAGAGGAAGACAAAGAATGTGTATGCAATCGGGACATGAGAGGTCCAAGGCGGGGTGTCTACAGTTACTGGTCTACAACACAATCTACTCTCAATATCTCAGTTCTGCGACAAAGGATTGCAATGCCACTTCACTTCAAATTTCTGTCTCATCAAAGATGGCATATCCGGCGTCACCTTGCTTAAAGGGATTCGTAAGAAAAATGTTTATATTGTTGATTTTAATTCATCATGCATTTCTTCTAATCTCTGTTTTGTAGCAAAGAATGTTAGTGAAAATAGTTGGCTATGGCACAAGAGACTAAGTCACTTGAACTTCAAATATCTCTCCAAGATTGGAAGAGACAATCTAGTTCGTGGTCTACCAAAAGTAGCTGATCACCACGATGAGAAGTGAACAGCATGTCAACTAGGCAAACAACCAAAATCGTCTTTCTCCAGCAAGACGACCCCTTCAACTTCAAGATGTTTGCAATTACTTTACATGGATCTGTTTGGACCTGTTACTACCGCAAGTATTGGTGGAAATAGATATACATTAGTTGTGGTAGATGATTATTCAAGATATACGTGGGTTGAAATGATGATCTCAAAGGATGATTGCTATGACATTTTGACCGCGCTCTTCAGACAGCTCCAAACACAAAAGGAAGATGACATCGTTAGTGTTCGATCCGACAACGGTACAGAATTCAAGAACAACGGTGTTGCTCAATACTGTGACGATCATGGTATTGACCACAACTTCTCTGCTGCTGGAGTTCCACAACAAAACGGTGTAGTGGAAAGAAAAAATAGAACGTTGATAGAGGCTGGGACAATGATTGCTGAAGCAAAGCTACCTCAATATTTTTGGGCTGAAGCCGTCAACACAGCATGCTTCACTCAAAATAGATCCCTCGTCAACAAGATCTACAACAAAACTCCCTATGAACTTTGGAGAGGAAGAACCCCCAACATAGCATACTTCAAGATATTTGGATGCAAATGCTTCATACTTTACAACGGTAAAGAACATCGAGGTAAATTTGCTCCTAAGGCCGATGAAGGTATATTTGTTGGGTATGCTAAACACTCAAAAGCTTTTCGCGTATTTAATAAAACCACTCTTAAGATAGTTGAATCTGTCCATGTTACATTTGATGAACATTCTCTCCTTGAGCCACATATGGCTCCAAATGTTGCTGATGATTTTGTTGAGATTAATGAGACAGGTATAAGTCGACCACAAAATCAATCAACTCAAGGAAACCCATCTACCTCAACTGCACCTCTATCTACCTCATATGAAGCACCAGAAACTACCACATCTCCTGCTACCTCAAATGGAGTTGAAGTTGAAACACCCATCAATGTGGAAGAACCTATCCCTCAAATTACTTATGATTGGGATGGCACAAATGATGTACCACTAGAAGATTTACAACCACCATCAACTCAACCAGATATACCTCAAGAAGTTCGTGAGGTTAGAGATCACCCAATTCAGAATATCATTGGTGATTTGCATTCTGGTGTTCGAACAAGAAGATCAAACTATGATGCACTTACATCATTTATATCTCAAGTTGAACCCAAGAAAGTTGATGAAGCACTCCAAGACTCAAGTTGGGTTGTTGCTATGCAAGAAGAGCTCAACCAATTTGAAAGATGCAAAGTTTGGACCTTAGTTCCAAGGCCACAAGATCAAGGAGTGATTGATACAAAATGGGTGTTCCGAAACAAGATGGATGAGAATGGAAGCATCACAAGGAACAAAGCTAGGTTGGTTGCACAAGGATATAGACAAGAAGAAGGCATTGATTATGATGAAACATTTGCCCCCGTTGCAAAACTCGAAGATATAAGGATATTCTTAGCTTATGCCTCTTACAATAGATTCAAGCTATATCAAATGGATGTGAAGAGTGCATTCCTCAACGGTGAACTTCAAGAAACAGTCTTTGTTGCTCAACCACCAGGATTTGAAGACCCCAAATTTCCAAATCATGTTTACAAACTTCGTAAAGCTTTGTATGGACTCAAACAAGCTCCACGTGCATGGTATGATACTCTATCTAAATTTCTCCTAGAGAAAGGCTTCAAGCGTGGTAAGATCAACACAACTTTATTCATTGCAAAATATCATGATCATACTTTACTCGTTCAAATATATGTAGATGATATTATTTTTGGTTCTACTAATGAATTGTTGTGTAAGCGATTTGAGAAACTAATGAAAAGCAAATTTGAGATGAGCATGATGGGAGAATTGACATTCTTCCTTGGGCTACAAATCAAACAATGTGCTGAAGGCATCTTCCTCAATCAAGCAAAGTACACAAAGGACCTTATCAAGAAATTTGGACTTGAAAATGCAAAGGCATACGACACTCCTATGGCTACTGGTAACAAGCTAGACAAAGACTTGAAAGGTAAGAAGGTTGATCAAACCTTGTATCGAGGTATGATTGGCTCTCTCCTATACTTAACTGCTAGTAGACCAGATATCATGTTTAGTGTTTGCGTTTGTGCACGTTATCAAGCTGATCCTAGAGAAGCACATCTTATTGCTGTTAAACGTATTATTCGATATCTATCTGGGACTATTAACCTTGGACTTTGGTACTCCAAAGATTCAAATTTTGATCTTATAGGTTACTCAGATGCAGATTATGCAGCATCTACCATCGACAGGAAAAGCACAAGTGGAACTTGTCATTTTCTTGGAAATCGACTAGTTTCATGGGCAAGCAAGAAACAAGACTCAGTCTCTGTATCTACCACTGAAGCTAAATATATAGCTGCTGGAAGCTGCTGCTGCCAAGTGCTATGGATGAAGCAACAATTGGTCGACTACGGAATCAAAGAAGAAAATTGTCCGATTTATTGTGACAACACATCTACCATTGCTGTCTCCAACAACCCTGTCATGCATTCAAAGACCAAACACATTGATATCAAATACCACTTTCTCAAGGATCATGTGGAAAAAGGTAATATCCATCTAGAGTATGTGAGTACTGATAATCAAATTGCAGATATTCTCACCAAGGCTCTTGATTCGAAGAGATTTAGGTATCTTAGAGGAGAAATGGGCATGCTAGAACTTTAATTACTTGTCCATATAGTTTGATTGTGCTAATGTCTTATGTTTTATCCAAGTTCAACACCAAGTAGGTCACGGTCAACACCCTTACCGGTAAAGCAATCACGGTCGATGCATTAAAATCCATCAGGTATACCGACCGCATCCTTGTTGACCGTAAAATACTCCGACCGCATGAAAGAATGAAATTTGTTCAAAGGCTTTGGAGAAGCCTACCGCATGGGAAAATGATGCCATTGGTTCACTGCTTTAGAGAAGCATTCATAGGACAAGGTAATATCATGACCGCATGAAGTCACGGTCAAGAACCTGATCGCAAAAACGAGGTGACCAGGTAAGTGTCTCTAACTTAGCAAACATTAGGATCCTCCTAGTCATCCAAAGGGGTAATTTTGTAATTTCCTCTCTTCCCTCGTTTTTCATTTAATTCAAATCATTTGCAATTAATTTTATTCCCTTATTTATGTCTGCCGTCACTATCCATGCATTTATGGCAAAAGGACATCTTTGGTCAAATCTCTGAGTTTTTGCAGAGTTAACCTCCCACTTCTTTCTGCATAAAACCGTTCCACTACCCCTCACCTCTACCTCTCTGCATTTTTATCAGAAACCCCCCCTTCCTCACTTTCTCTCTCTACTCACTGTCTCTCTCTACTCTCTCTCTACAAACCCAGTTCACCCTCTCTCCATTCCTTCATCATTTCACTCTCACTTTCTCTATAAATGGCACCAAAATCAACTCAACCAACGAAATCATCTAATAAATCACAAGAACAACTCTCTGAAGACACAATGGTATGATTTCTTGACCCAAAACTCTCCTATTTTCAGCTTTTCGTTTTTGTTTTTGGCGGGTTTCAACAACCCTTCATATTCTAATGTCTTGATTCAATTTCTGGGTTGTTATATGCTTTGATAATGCTCATTCTAGTTATTTTCATGATTTCGAGTTCCATATAGTGCTTAGATTCATATTCTAGTTGATAAATCTCTCTATGCCATGATTTCTTTTAAAGCCTTTTGGTTAAACTTTGCCCTTTCATATTCTGTATATTTATGTTGTTTTGATAATGAAATTGATGTTATTTATGCGTGTAATCGGTTTTTATGCTCACATTGATATATTTTTTATTGATTTTCGTGCATAGAATCATTTTCTGGGTTTTCGTCATGAACAGTGTTCTTCATGTTCTTGAGGTGTTCTTCGTGTTCCTGAGAAATCACTTTTTGATTCGTATCATCTTATTACACATAGTGATATGGTGTTTATGCATATTTTGGAAACTTCGTTAAAATATTTCTAAGTGTTTTTGCGTCGACCGTTCTCTCTGTCTACCGTGTGCCTGTCGACCGCATCATCATTAATCCTTCGACCGCACATTGGTCGACCGCATCAGTGTTGCTAACTTTCTCAATTTTGTAGGAAGAACAATCATTCATTCCTGGGTGCGTTATTGACTATGAAGACCTCCAAAAGGATGCTATTGGGAGGCATTTGATCAAAAGGATGAAGAAATCTGGCATACTTCATTACTTCACCATGAATCAACCTGATCACTACCTTGCCGCAGTTGGAGAATTCTACTCCACAGCTAAAGAAACCAAAGGGAGAGATGATCATAACAGACCGCTCAATTGGATTGAAGCTGAGGTTTACGGTCACAAAGTTGAGATTGATTACACCGACATTGCTGCCACACTTGGCCTTGACATCGACACTGAGGCCCCTATCTCCCTAACTGATGAGGAGTATGATGGTCTAGCAATGAGATTGATTGGATCCACTGATGTCTGCAAGCCCTACCGTAAGACATTTCCTGAAGTGATGTACTATATTGGTCATCTGGTTGGCCATGGTCTTCTTTGCAAAAGTGGCAATCATGGAAACTTCAACTCTACCCAATGGAAGCTATCAACCGCAATCTATCTCGGTCGAACACTGAACTGGTCCAAGATCCTGTATGGACTATTGTTGGACCACATTTATGATTACAAGAAGCAACTATCTGATCAGGCCATCACCAAGTACAAGAAAAACACCAGGTTCCTTTCCCTCCTATTCAAATTCACCCCTGAAGTTCGAAGGGAAATCAACAGGGACAAAGATGCTAGTGTAACTATCTCATTATCCAAGGTCTTTGACATCAAGACTATGAGATCCACCTACCGCAACAGGTTTGGTGATGTTCAGTATCAAGAGTACAGAAACCGTGAACCTGAGCATAAAAGAGAAAAATACATCCCTCCTAACTTCACTAAGGCTGCTAGATTAGCATTAGGACTTGATGCTCCTAGAAAGTCCTCATCTGTTCATGATGATGAAGAGGATGATGAAGAAGCTGAGGAACAAGTGTCTAGAAGGGTCAAAGGCAAATGAATTGCTAGTGCCTCGACCGCTCCTTCCAAACCCAGACCGCTGACTGGAGTTATCATCAAGGACCCCTCAACAGTCAAGCCCTCTTCCAGAATTCCATCTACCGTTCCTCTCAAAGTAAAGTCAACCGTACCTCCCTCCAAATCAACCATCTCCAAGCCTACCGTGCCCTCTCCGACCGCACCATCCAAATCCTTCAAAACAAAGTCTTCTGCACTCCCCATTCCATCTCAGGGGGAGAAATCCAAGAAAAGGGATCTCTCTCTAAGTCCCATCCAAACCTCAAAGAAAACCAAGGTATCTCAACCGCCTCCGTCGACCGCATCTCCTGTCTTCACTCCATCCGGTTCACCTATGCAAGGCGACCGTGATGAGGATATTGATGTCCCTCCTACTCAACCGCACCGTCAAAGAGCAAAGCACACTCTTAACTTAGTTGATGAACCAGATGATGTGGAGTTGGTAGAATCAAGTGGTGAATCTGGTAATCAAGATATTGAAGGTGGTGATGTTGAACATGTTGAGAAAATTGTGAATATAGACAGCCCTGATTTTAGTGATAATGATCAAGTCCATCCTGTTGAGGCGACCACGGATCAAGACAAGTCCACTGATGTTGAACTTCAGGGTCACGGTCAAGATGGCGACCGTGTACCCAGTGACCATAATGATGTATTAACCAAGTCTCCTGCTCCCTCGCCCCCTCAGTCTACTCAAGCTCCTCCGACCACTTCTGGTACGGTCGATCAAATGGCTCACATTTTAACTGCTATAGAGTTCTTGACTCAGATCACCCTTGATACTCAAGGTGAGGTTGCAAAGCTTACTGCAAACCAAGTTAAGCTGCAGAATGAGGTTGATCAGCTCAAGACTTCTGTTGTTGAGACCATTAAGGGGGAGAGTCAGAACATATCAAAGGCTATTCTTGAAAGTCTAGCTACCGTGAATCCCAACATTTCCTTGACCGCATCCACTTCTACCGCTTCTCTCACCCGTGCTGATCTTAAAGAGGAACTCAAGGCACAATCCAATTCCATTGACCTTTCACTGGTCAAAACAATTGATGAAGCTGGCAAAGAAATGTCAAAGGTGATGACAGGCAACAAAAATTTTCTCTTTGAAAAGATGGATAAGGTCAAGACCTCTCTCAAAGCGGAAATCAACGCAAGTGTTTCTGTTGGTTTGTTATCGGTCACAGAAAAGTTCACGCCCAAGATAGAAGCTATGAGGCAAGCTATGCAAGTCCACACCCAACGGCTTGAAGGTCAAACTTCCAAGATTGATAGAGTTTATGAAATTGCTAACTCAAATGTGCAGGAAGTCATTAACAAAATTTCAACTCTTCAATTGACCGTGGATAGCATTGCTGGATCTCAAGGCTCCTCATCTCAAAATCAAGTGACCGGACATGGGAACAGACTTGCCGCTGATGAAGATGAAGGTGAAGACAGCTTTGAATTTCCAACCGTGAACATGGACTTCCTCGAAATCAATGATCTCAAGGACCCCATCATCATTCTTGGAGTTGGCCTCTCAACTAATCTTTGCTACTTTAAAGATCCATATCTGGGTTGACCGCATCATTTGAATATGACCGTGTGTGGTCATGTGAAACTTTGTTATTGATTTGTGATGTCCCAAAACAATTTTTATGTTTGTCCCAAAACAATTTATTTTTATGTCTATTTTTATTTGGATCTGTAAAAACTTAATCCCTCTTTTGGTTCTGCACTCCCTATACGTGAATGGATATTTATGAGTGCCTTTTGAATGTTTGTTTAATGCATTTGCATACTTATTGTTATTTTCTCTAAAAATGCATTCAAACCTTATATGTCTATCTTGCTAGGATTAGTATTTTTTTTTTTTTTTATCTTTTTAGGCTGATAGAAATCTATGACACTGGCTTAGAGTGTGCATTGACTTGGGGCATGAAATTAATAAAATATTATTTTCTTGAAAACATGTTATTACCAAGTACAATGAATTAGCCTTTGTTATAGTAGGTAATAGTCTCAATCAAATAGGGGGAGATTGTTGGGTATGCGTATTATAAACCACTCCTATTACCTAGATTTGATTGATCCCATAACCTAATTTTATCTTTTATGGACTTTAGGATATATTGTAAGAAGTGTTAAACTTCATTTTTAGTATAGTCCACTTTGATAGTATAGGCTTTAGATTGATAGGCTGAAAATTTTCTAAGTCTGGAATTTTAGTGGTCAAGACCTTGACCGTGAATTCACTTGACCGTGGTAGATCACCTGACCGTGGAAGACCACTTGACTATGAATCACTTGACCGGAAGTCAGTGACCGTGAACTTTGTGGCTTATCTTGACTGCAGATGCCCTTAGGCATATTGACCGCAAGAGTTTCGACCGCAAGTCTTGACCGCAGATGAGCAGAAGTTCAAGAACCCAAGTATGTTCAAACTTAACCATGGTCACTTGTATCAAACTATGGTTAGTTTAGAACGTTGCAGAACTTAGACCCCAAGTAATTCAAGTTTGAATTCACTAGTGGGACCACCTCTACTCTGCAACAAAAGGACAACTTAGATTGAGCTCCAATCAGAATTCAACAGCTCATTGTCCTTCAACTTGGAGCCCAAGTAAATCCAACAGCTATTTTCTCATTCAAGGCTATAAATAGCCCTTTAAGTTCTTCATTGAACCAAAGTTGAGATTCTAAGAGAGAAATTGCTGTTAAAATACTTGGTGATTGAAGATCATACTCAAGATTTCCAGAATCCTTTTAATCTTCAAGATCTCACCTTCAAACCTTCAAAGATATCCAGCAACATTCACGTCATCTCAAGCCTTGTAACACATAAGATTCTTTAGGCTCTAAATCATATAGATTTCAAAGAGCTTCAGATTCTTACACACACACTCACCCCAATTGATCAATCACTTAGATTGAATCAAAAGGGATACACTGGTCTAAGTCTAGGATTTGTTCTTCATAGAAAGTAGGTGTTGATTCAATACTTCATCTCTGTAATCTGTACACTCAAGAATCAATATATACCTCCATTCAAAATCCAAGACTGACCATCTTGGTAAAGGACATAGATCTTTTAACAGATCGAACCTTTCCAAATACTTGTGTCATTTTACTTTCTGTAAATTTACCTTCAAGTATTGTTCATCTTGTTCTTCACTTGTTCATATTAATTTTGTTTGTCGTTTAGTGTTTGATGTTACAGATATTCAAACGTATTGTGAATTGTGTTTGTTTGTTCTCCACATTGCCTAAGTTAAAAATCTGACTAACTTATATTTTGCCAAAACTTCTAACACAACAACTTTCAATCTCTCAACCATCTGACCACAAATCTCTTGACCGCATTTCTATTGACCGCACTTACCTTGACCGACTCACTTGACCGCAACTTGGTTGACCGTGAGTGCTGGTGTTCCTTAGAGATTGTCAAAAACAACTCTACCTTATTTCCATCGAAAACTTCCGCTGTGCATATTACACCTTGACCGCGCGGTTTATTACTTGACCGCAAAACTCAAGATTGTAAGCACTTGGTTGAATTTTGAAAAAGGGTTGAAATTTTAAGTAGGCTATTCACCCCCCCCTCTAGCCTCCTTTCATACCCTTGTTGTGTCTTTGGGACCAACAGGAAGAACTACCAAATCCGCACAAAGGACACGACCACAAATAACCACATCACAAGCACGAAAGACTCGATCAGAAATCAAGCATTCTCCTATAGGGGTCGACACCTCTAGCACGTACGGTAAAGACTCGAATGCAGCATTTAACATGGAAGCAAATTGCACAGAAATGTATGAATGAGATGATCCTGGATCTACTAACGCTCGTGCGCTCACATTAGACACAGAAACAATACCTCTAATAACCGAAGGATCATCGGTCGCCTGTTGTTGATTCATGGCATATATCTTTCCTTGAACTTTGGGCTTCCCGGTAGCATCCCTTTTCTGACCTTGATTATTACCGACTCCTGACCCGGATGCTTGTCCTCTACCTCTCGGGCAATCTCTTACAAAGTGACCCATTTGACCACAATTGGTGCACCTTCCTTGCTTCTTCCAACACCGGTCCTCAGAATGACCTTCCTTTTGACAATACGAGCAAAGCCTCCTAATTTGGTTCCTTGGATTCCCGGAAGTGGTACCCGGGTTCCTTGGGATCGGTTGCCCTCGGAACTGAGATTGTCCCCCAAAGTTACCTCGGTTATCGGAACGGTGTTGTGGTTGAGACTTAGCATGGCTTCCCGGTTTACCTGTACCCACAACTTCGGTTTTCCTTTTGTGCTCCCCAATATCTTGCTCTATCAAGTAGGCTCGGTCTACCGCATCTTGGAAGGTCACAATCCGTTGGGCAATAAGTTGAGTACGGATGGAGGTCTTCAATCCCCGAATGAATCTCATAGCTTTTTGTTCCTCGGTCCTCACCAAATAGTCACAATACCAGGCTAATTCTGTGAACTTAGCCGAGTATTGTGCTATAGACAACAATCCTTGCTCCAAGTTGAGTAGCTCGATCTCCTTTCGGTTTTGATCAACAACCGGAATGAAATGTTCCTTGAATTTGCGCACAAACAACTCCCACGCATACACCGTGTGAGTATCATCCCAACTAGCTTTAACTCCTTTCCACCAATGCTCGGCGGCACCCACAAGTTTATAAGCCGCGAACCGGACCTTGTCCTCATCCGTGCATCCAAACACATCATAGATTTTCTCCATAGACTCGATCCACATCTCAGCCTTCTTTACATCGGGTTCCCCATTGAATTCAATCGGTTTCAACTTCAGAAATAGTTCCAATCCGTAGCGGGGTGGTGCTTGTTCTACCCTCGGACCTTGATCATGTATGGCCTTCATGGCCGCCTCGAACATGCCTTGAAACATAGCACGTGCTTCTTCCCTTGTGTCATTCTGATTCTGTGCCCCACTAGTACCTTCACCCGTTCTTCTTCTAGCCATTGAGAACAATTACCTGCATAAAACATCAACCGTTAATCACTCCGCAGACTACTACCCTCCTAGGTCAAACTAATCCACCTATACTTATACCTAGAGCTAATGCCATAGCTCTGATACCAACTGTCGCGGCCCCGAACCCCGCGGACCCGAGATCGCGAGCTGGACGTCGACTTAAAACCAAACTGTGAAATACCGAAGTTAAAAATTTCATTTGACACCAAAAGGTGGTGATCCAAAGTTTGACAAATCCAAGTTTGATAATAACCAAATACAACTATCATAAACTTCTACAAGTTCATGCCCAACAAAAATATAAATGTACAATTCTTAATGACGTCATTGTTTGGTACAACTATCCCAAAAGGTTACACATTTATATAATGTAAACCAACCTATAAAAACTTCCCCAAAAGAATGTATCCACACTCGACGTCCTCTTTCTCGTGATCAGCGAGACTAATCCTTAGCACTTGGGGGGGGTGTTAAGGAAAAACAAAGATAAAAGAAAGGGGGTGAGATAAATCTCAATAAGTTACTAATGCAACTACATGACATGCTAAGATGCAATATACAATAATAAATCATAGATAGCACGTAGCAGTTATCACATAACAGATAGCAGCGGAAATAAACACATAACAAAGGATATTAGCCAAGGTTTCCAAACCGATACATCCAAATAAAGGATCGCTGCGCAGCTTCAATAATCAACCAATCACTTCTTCATAATAGCATGAAAGCCGAAGAAAAAACCCCGGTACCGGAACCAATGACCAAATGAAGTGTCACAAGGGACGGGAGACATGCCACAAAGTCATGCTCCAAGTAAGCTAAAATGCACACAAAGGAGCTAGCTCTTCTCACATCCAAGGCCAATCCGGAGGAGGGTAATAATGGGGCAAAACAATGGTCAACATCATAATGGACTTGGCCGTGCCATTATAATACTTCGCATCGTCCGAAACAAAAAATATGCCAGCTGGGCTTCCAAATAAATGCTAAGTAATAAATACTAGCTTAAATAAACAACTTAAGGTTCCAAAGTAGGGAACCAATCCAAATAAATTACCACAAAGGTAAACCAATCCAAAGAACACATCAAGGATGAACCACATTCCCAAAATAATACTTAATCAAATTCCATAACATATTTATTCACAAAAGAATCAATTCCACTTAATAAAATGTCCCACGGTGTTATCTTAAGTTAATAAGAAGAAGGAACCCTAAACTAGGTAAGCCATTTAGTTTAAACAAGCAAAAAGGGCAAAATTCCAAGCAGGCGGGCGGGCGGGCGCTCGGGCAGGGGCAGGCGCGCGCTTGTTTGACCAGAAAGTCTGGCCGCTGGAAAAAGGGGTGCGGGCGGGCGCCTGGTCTGGTTTCAAGGCCGGGAAAACAGAGCTGGGTTCTTACAATTTCTTACCCATTTCACCCAAAACTCAAAATCAACACAACCAACAAGTTTCAAAATGTACCAAAATAATTTATAACTAGGATGGGGATCCAAATAACACCATTTGTCAACCAAAACCAAGAATCAAACCCAACATTCATCAAGTTACCAATTTTTGCCAAAAACTCAAATAACTTCCAAATCAATTCTAAACTCAACCAAACTTCCAATATAACACATCAAGCATTATATAAACATGTTATGAGCATTTTAGCATAAAAATGGGGGAAAAGCAACTTACTTGAAAATTCTCAAAGATGACGGAATTCAATTCTTTTTGGTTCTACGCGATCCTATCGACGATCTAAACACATTTCGTTTTTTAAGAAATGAGAAATAACAAGAAGAAGATGAAGAAAATGAAGAGAGAAGGAAAGAGAATGAGAAAACTTACCAAATGGAGGAGAGAGAGAGGGAGTTGCTGGGAGGGAGAAGTGAGTGAAGGGAAAGAGTGAGGGAGAAGAGAAGGAGTAGGGAGGGAGTAGGGAAATGATTTAAAGAATTTACACTTAGGCCCCCTCCTCTACACTACACACCAATACTTGCACTCCCTACAACAATTAAGACCCAACAAAACAATACAACACTAACCCAAATAAAATGCTAGGCATAATTATTATAACACATAAATTGCACACATAATATTTAAATAAATAATAATTTAAATAAATAAATAAGCAAATAGATAAATAATAATTATTTATTACTAATAAAATAGAGCCTAGATTTCGGGTCGTGACATTCACTCCCTCTTAAAGAAAATTCGACCCGAATTTTAACAAGACTTACCCGAGTTAAAAAGCCACGGAAATTTCCTCTCGATCTCATCTCGGAGCTCCCACGTCGACTCCTCGATATTATGATTCCTCCAAAGAACTCGAACCAACGCAATGCTTTTGTTCCTCAACTCTTGAACCTTAGAAACATGAAAAACATTATGTAACCGGCCCAAAGATGGCGGTAACGCAAGTCGATACGCCAGAAGTCCAACCTTTCCCAAAATTTCAAACGGGCCAATAAACCTCGGAGCCAATTTGCCTTTCTTCCCAAACCTACGAATACCCACCTTCGGAGACACCTTCAAGAACACAAAATCACCGGTCTGAAAACTAAGATCTCGCCTTTGGTTATCTGCATAGCTCTTATGTCGACTCTGGGCTGTTTCCAATCGATCCCGGATAACTCTAACTTTCTCAACTGAATCCTGAAGCAAATCAATACCCACGATCTTCGCTTCACCGACCTCATCCCAACAGATAGGCGATCTACACTTTCTTCCATACAAAGCCTCATACGGTGCCATCTCGATACTAGCCTGATAACTATTGTTGTAAGAGAATTCCACTAACGGTAAATGCGAATCCCAAGAATCAGAGAAGTCTATCGCACAAGCTCGCAACATATCCTCAAGAATCTGAATAGTCCTCTCGGATTGACCGTCGGTCTGAGGATGAAAATCCGTACTGAATCGCAAATCTGTACCCAAAGCTTCTTGAAACGCCTTCCAGAATCTAGAAGTAAACCTCATGTCTCGATCTGACACAATGCTAACCGGAACCCCATGCAGTCTAACGATCTCATCGATATAAAGGGTCGCAAGCTTCTCCATCAAATATCTGATGTCAATAGGCAAGAAATGGGCACTCTTGGTCAATCTATCCACTATTACCCAAACACTGTCATACTTCCTACGGGTACGAGGTAGTCCCGTAACGAAATCCATAGTCACATGCTCCCATTTCCACTCGGGAATCTCTAACGGCTGAAGTAATCCCGCGGGTCTCTGATGCTCGGCTTTGACCTGCTGACACGTTAAACACTTCAAAACATACTCCGCTATCTCCCTTTTCATATTAATCCACCAAAATTGTTGCTTCAAATCCTGATACATCTTCGTACTACCCGGATGAATAGTATACCTCGATTTGTGACCCTCATCAAGAACTCTCCGATTAATTCCATCAACATCCGGAACACACAATCTTCCACGGAAAGTCAACGCTCCACTCGAACTCAATGAAAAATCCTCGAAGTTCTTTTCTTTCAATTTACCCATTACCTTCACTAACTCGGGATCTTCTTTCTGAGCTTCCTTTATCCTCTGAATTAGGGTCGGAGATACCCTAATATTCACAAAAATAGCCCCATGTCTCGATTCACGAGGAGACCAATCTCGCACATCCTCAAGCATTTTCCACTCCCGGACCATCATCGAGGCCACATAAGACTTTCTACTAATCGCATCGGCTACCACATTCGCCTTCCCCGAATGATAAGAAATTGTGCAATCATAGTCCTTCAATAATTCCATCCACCTACGCTGCCGGTTGTTCAGTTCCTTTTGAGAGAAGAGGTACTTCAAACTCTTGTGATCCGTGAAAATCTCGAACTTCGCCCCATAAAGGTAGTGCTTCCATTTGTGCAACGCAAATACTATCGCAGCCAACTCCATATCATGAGTGGGGTAATTCTGTTCACTAGGGGTCAACTTCCTCGAAGCATAAGCAATTACTTTCCCATTCTGCATCAACACACAACCCAAACCCTCTTTCGAAGCATCACTATAAATCACTAAATCATCATTCCCATTAGACAAGGTCAAGATCTGTGCGGTAGTCAACCTTTTCTTCAATTCCTCGAAACTCTTATCACATTTCTCGGTCCACACAAACGGGACATTCTTCCGGGTCAACTGAGTCATCGGAGTAGCAATCCTCGAAAACCCCTCAATAAATCTTCGGTAATACCCGGCTAAACCCAGAAAGCTACAAATCTCGGTCACTGACTCGGGTCTCTTCCAATCCACTATAGCTTCAATCTTTGAAGGATCCACCGAAATCCCATCTTTCGAAATAACATGACCCAGAAATGACACCTTCTCGAGCCAAAATTCGCATTTACTAAACTTCGCAAACAATTTCTCCCTCGCAAGAACGGATAAAACTGTCCTCAAGTGTTGTTCATGCTCCTCTCGAGATTTAGAGTAGACGAGTATATCATCAATAAAGACCACCAATAACGAGTCAAGATAAGGATGGAAAACCCGGTTCATCAAATCCATAAACACGGTCGGCGCGTTAGTCAACCCAAACGGCATAACCAAGAACTCGTAATGACCATACCGAGTGCGAAAGACAGTCTTCGGAATATCCTCCGATCGAACCTTCAACTGATGGTACCCACTCCTCAAATCAAGTTTAGAGAAAACCATGGACCCTTGAAGCTGATCAAATAAATCGTCAATATGGGGTAGAGGGTACTTATTCTTCACCGTAACCTGATTCAACTTTCTGTAATCGATGCACAGTCTCAAGGAACCGTCTTTCTTCCGCACAAACAAAACCGGTGCTCCCCACGGGGAAACACTAGGGCGTATAAACCCTCGATCAAGCAACTCTTGAAACTGAACCTTTAATTCCTTCAACTCTGCGGGAGCCAACCTATAAGGTGCTTTCGAAATTGGAGCCGTACCCGGCAAAAGGTCTATACAAAACTCAATCTCACGATCGGGAGGCATATCATACTCGGTAGAGAAAACATCGGGAAATTCTCGAACTACCCGAACACTATCAAAACTAGGGGATTCCTTCCTAGTATCAAGAACACTAGCCAAATACCCCTCACAACCATTATGCAAAAATTTTCTCGCTTTCATATAATAAATTAAGCGAACCCTTCTACTCAGAGGACTAGCCTCAAACACCAATTTAGGCACATCGGGAATAGAAAAAGTAACAGTTTTCTTAGGGCAATCAACGGAAGCATGAAACTTTCTCAACCAATCCATACCCAAAATGACATCAAAGTCTTGGATAGGAAGTGTTGGGTATGCTTATTATAAACCACTCCTATTACCTAGATTTGATTGATCCCATAACCTAATTTTATCTTTTATGGACTTTAGGATATATTGTAAGAAGTGTTAAACTTCATTTTTAGTATAGTCCACTTTGATAGTATAGGCTTTAGATTGATAGGCTGAAAATTTTCTAAGTCTGGAATTTTAGTGGTCAAGACCTTGACCGTGAATTCACTTGACCGTGGTAGATCACCTGACCGTGGAAGACCACTTGACTATGAATCACTTGACCGGAAGTCAGTGACCGTAAACTTTGTGGCTTATCTTGACCGCAGATGCCCTTAGGCATATTGACCGCAAGAGTTTCGACCGCAAGTCTTGACCGCAGATGAGCAGAAGTTCAAGAACCCAAGTATGTTCAAACTTAACCATGGTCACTTGTATCAAACTATGGTTAGTTTAGAACGTTGCAGAACTTGGACCCCAAGTAATTCAAGTTTGAATTCACTAGTGGGACCACCTCTACTCTGCAACAAAAGGACAACTTAGATTGAGCTCCAATCAGAATTCAACAGCTCATTGTCCTTCAACTTGGAGCCCAAGTAAATCCAACAGCTATTTTCTCATTCAAGGCTATAAATAGCCCTTTAAGTTCTTCATTGAACCAAAGCTGAGATTCTAAGAGAGAAATTGCTGTTAAAATACTTGGTGATTGAAGATCATACTCAAGATTTCCAGAATCCTTTGAATCTTCAAGATCTCACCTTCAAACCTTCAAAGATATCCAGCAACATTCACGTCATCTCAAGCCTTGTAACACATAAGATTCTTTAGGCTCTAAATCATATAGATTTCAAAGAGCTTCAGATTCTTACACACACACTCACCCCAATTGATCAATCACTTAGATTGAATCAAAAGGGATACACTGGTCTAAGTCTAGGATTTGTTCTTCATAGAAAGTAGGTGTTGATTCAATACTTCATCTCTGTAATGTGTACACTCAAGAATCAATATATACCTCCATTCAAAATCCAAGACTGACCATCTTGGTAAAGGACATAGATCTTTAAACAGATCGAACCTTTCCAAATACTTGTGTCATTTTACTTTCTGCAAATTTACCTTCAAGTATTGTTCATCTTGTTCTTCACTTGTTCATATTAATTTTGTTTGTCGTTTAGTGTTTGATGTTACAGATATTCAAACGTATTGTGAATTGTGTTTGTTTGTTCTCCACATTGCCTAAGTTAAAAATCTGACTAACTTATATTTTGCTAAAACTTCTAACACAACAACTTTCAATCTCTCAACCATCTGACCACAAATCTCTTGACCGCATTTCTATTGACCGCACTTACCTTGACCGACTCACTTGACCGCAACTTGGTTGACCGTGAGTGCTGGTGTTCCTTAGAGATTGTCAAAAACAACTCTACCTTATTTCCATCGAAAACTTCCGCTGTGCATATTACACCTTGACCGCACGGTTTATTACTTGACCGCAAAACTCAAGATTGCAAGCACTTGGTTGAATTTTGAAAAAGGGTTGAAATTTTAAGTAGGCTATTCACCCCCCCCCTCTAGCCTCCTTTCATACCCTTGTTGTGTCTTTGGGACCAACAGGAAGAACTACCAAGCACGAAAGACTCGATCAGAAATCAAGCATTCTCCTATAGGGGTCGACACCTCTAGCACGTACGGTAAAGACTCGAATGCAGCATTTAACATGGAAGCAAATTGCACAGAAATGTATGAATGAGATGATCCTGGATCTACAAACGCTCGTGCGCTCACATTAGACACAGAAACAATACCTCTAATAACCGAAGGATCATCGGTCGCCTGTTGTTGATTCATGGAATATATCTTTCCTTGAACTTTCGGCTTCCCGGTAGCATCCCTTTTCTGACCTTGATTATTACCAACTCCTGACCCGGATGCTTGTCCTCTACCTCTCGGGCAATCTCTTACAAAGTGACCCATTTGACCACAATTGGTGCACCTTCCTTGCTTCTTCCAACACCGGTCCTCAGAATGACCTTCCTTTTGACAATACGAGCAAAGCCTCCTAATTTGGTTCCCTGGATTCCCGGAAGTGGTACCCGGGTTCCTTGGGATCGGTTGCCCTCGGAACTGAGATTGTCCCCCAAAGTTACCTCGGTTATCGGAACGGTGTTGTGGTTGAGACTTAGCATGGCTTCCCGGTTTACCCGTACCCACAACTTCGGTTTTCCTTTTGTGCTCCCCAATATCTTGCTCTATCAAGTAGGCTCGGTCTACCGCATCTTGGAAGGTCACAATCCGTTGGGCAATAAGTTGAGTACGGATGGAGGTCTTCAATCCCCGAATGAATCTCATAGCTTTTTGTTCCTCGGTCCTCATCAAATAGTCACAATACCGGGCTAATTCTGTGAACTTAGCCGAGTATTGTGCTATAGACAACAATCCTTGCTCCAAGTTGAGTAGCTCGATCTCCTTTCGGTTTTGATCAACAACCGGAATGAAATGTTCCTTGAATTTGCGCACAAACAACTCCCACGCATACACCGTGTGAGTATCATCCCAACTAGCTTTAACTCCTTTCCACCAATGCTCGGCGGCACCCACAAGTTTATAAGCCGCGAACCGGACCTTGTCCTCATCCGTGCATCCAAACACATCATAGATTTTCTCCATAGACTCGATCCACATCTCAGCCTTCTTTACATCGGGTTCCCCATTGAATTCAACCGGTTTCAACTTCAGAAATAGTTCCAATCCGTAGTGGGGTGGTGCTTGTTCTACCCTCGGACCTTGATCATGTATGGCCTTCATGGCCGCCTCGAACATGCCTTGAAACATAGCACGTGCTTCTTCCCTTGTGTCATTCTGATTCTGTGCCCCACTAGTACCTTCACCCATTTATCTTCTAGCCATTGAGAACAATTACCTGCATAAAACATCAACCGTTAATCACTCCGCAGACTACTACCCTCCTAGGTCAAACTAATCCACCTATACTTATACCTAGAGCTAATGCCATAGCTCTGATACCAACTGTCGCGGCCCCGAACCCCGCGGACCCGAGATCGCGAGCTGGACGTCGACTTAAAACCAAACTGTGAAATACCGAAGTTAAAAATTTCATTTGACACCAAAAGGTGGTGATCCAAAGTTTTACAAATCCAAGTTTGATAATAACCAAATACAACTATCATAAACTTCTACAAGTTCATGCCCAACAAAAATATAAATGTACAATTCTTAATGACGTCATTGTTTGGTACAACTATCCCAAAAGGTTACACATTTATATAATGTAAACCAACCTATAAAAACTTCCCCAAAAGAATGTATCCACACCCGACGTCCTCTTTCTCGTGATCAGCGAGACTAATCCTTAGCACCTGGGGGGGGGGGTTAAGGAAAAACAAAGATAAAAGAAAGGGGGTGAGATAAATCTCAATAAGTTACTAATGCAACTACATGACATGCTAAGATGCAATATACAATAATAAATCATAGATAGCACGTAGCAGTTATCACATAACAGATAGCAGCGGAAATAAACACATAACAAAGGATATTAGCCAAGGTTTCCAAACCGATACATCCAAATAAAGGATCGCTGCGCAGCTTCAATAATCAACCAATCACTTCTTCATAATAGCATGAAAGCCGAAGAAAAAACCCCGGTACCGGAACCAATGACCAAATGAAGTGTCACAAGGGACGGGAGACATGCCACAAAGTCATGCTCCAAGTAAGCTAAAATGCACACAAAGGAGCTAGCTCTTCTCACATCCAAGGCCAATCTGGAGGAGGGTAATAATGGGGAAAAACAATGGTCAACATCATAATGGACTTGGCCGTGCCATTATAATACTTCGCATCGCCCGAAACAACAAATATGCCAGCTGGGCTTCCAAATAAATGCTAAGTAATAAATACTAGCTTAAATAAACAACTTAAGGTTCCAAAGTAGGGAACCAATCCAAATAAATTACCACAAAGGTAAACCAATCCAAACAACACATCAAGGATGAACCACATTACCAAAATAATACTTAATC
Source organism: Campanula takesimana (assembly GCA_026119855.1). Classification (NCBI taxonomy): domain Eukaryota; kingdom Viridiplantae; phylum Streptophyta; class Magnoliopsida; order Asterales; family Campanulaceae; genus Campanula; species Campanula takesimana. The sequence goes on from JAOWBW010000044.1 coordinate 1,225,684, forward strand.
AAATTCCATAACATATTTATTCACAAAAGAATCAATTCCACTTAATAAAATGTCCCACGGTGTTATCTTAAGTTAATAAGAAGAAGGAACCCTAAACTAGGTAAGCCATTTAGTTTAACCAGAAAGTCAAAATCAACACAACCAATAAGTTTCAAAATGTACCAAAATAATTTATAACTAGGATGGGGATCCAAATAACACCATTTGTCAACCAAAACCAAGAATCAAACCCAACATTCATCAAGTTACCAATTTTTCCAAAAACTCAAATAACTTCCAAATCAATTCTAAACTCAACCAAACTTCCAATATAACACATCAAGCATTATATAAACATGTTATGAGCATTTTAGCATAAAAATGGGGGAAAAGCAACTTACTTGAAAATTCTCAAAGATGATGGAATTCAATTCTTTTTGGTTCTACGCGATCCTATCGACGATCTAAACACATTTCACGTTTTAAGAAATGAGAAATAACAAGAAGAAGATGAAGAAAATGAAGAGACAAGGAAAGAGAATGAGAAAACTTACCAAATGGAGGAGAGAGAGAGGGAGTTGCTGGGAGGGAGAAGTGAGTGAAGGGAAAGAGTGAGGGAGAAGAGAAGGAGTAGGGAGGGAGTAGGGAAATGATTTAAAGAATTTACACTTAGGCCCCCTCCTCTACACTACACACCAATACTTGCACTCCCTACAACAATTAAGACCCAACAAAACAATACAACACTAACCCAAATAAAATGCTAGGCATAATTATTATAACACATAAATTGCACACATAATATTTAAATAAATAATAATTTAAATAAATAAATAAGCAAATAGATAAATAATAATTATTTATTACTAATAAAATAGAGCCTAGATTTCGGGTCGTGACAAGACCAATCTCAAACATCCTCAAGCATTTTCCACTCACGGACCATCATCGAAGCCACATAAGACTTCCTACTAATCGCATCGGCGACCACATTCGCCTTTCCCGGGTGATAGGAAATCGTACAATCATAATCCTTCAACAATTCCATCCATCGGCGTTGCCTATTATTTAACTCTTTCTGGGAGAAAAGGTATTTCAAACTCTTGTGATCGGTAAAAATTTCAAACTTCGCTCCATAAAGGTAGTGTTTCCATTTGTGCAACGCAAAGACTATCGCCGCCAACTCCATATCATGAGTCGGGTAATTCTGTTCACTAAGGGTCAACTTCCTCGAAGCATAGGCAATCACCTTCCTGTTTTGCATCAAAACACAACCCAAACCCTCTTTTGAAGCGTCACTATAAATTACTAAATCATCATTCCCATTAGGCAAGGTTAGGTAGTCAACCTTTTCTTCAATTCCTCGAAAATCTTGTCGCATTTCTCGGTCCACTCAAACGGGACATTCTTCCGGGTCAACTGAGTCATCGGAGTAGCAATCCTCGAAAACCCCTCAATAAATCTTCGGTAATACCCGGCTAAACCCAGAAAACTTCTGATCTCGGTCACTGACTCGGGTCTCTTCCAATCCACTATGGCTTCTATCTTTGAAGGATCTATAGAAATCCCGTCTTTAGAAATAACATGACCCAGAAATGAAACCTTCTCGAGCCAAAATTCGCATTTACTAAACTTCGCAAACAATTGTTCCCTCGCAAGAACGGATAACACTGATCTCAAATGTTGCTCGTGCTCCTCTCTAGATTTAGAGTAGACAAGAATGTCGTCGATGAAAACCACCAAAAACGAATCAAGATAAGGATGGAAAACCCAGTTCATCAAATCCATAAACACGGTAGGCGCGTTAGTCAACCCAAATGGCATAACCAAGAACTCGTAATGACCATAGCGAGTGCGAAAAGCAGTCTTCGGAATATCCTCCGATCGAATCTTCAACTGATGGTACCCACTCCTCAAATCAAGTTTAGAAAACACCATGGACCCTTGAAGTTGGTCAAACAAATCATCAATGTGAGGTAGAGGATACTTGTTCTTCACTGTAACCTGATTCAACTTCCGGTAATCGATACACAATCTCAAAGAACCATCTTTCTTCCGCACAAACAAAACCGGTGCTCCCTCCCCACGGGGAAACACTAGGACGGATAAACCCTCGACCAAGCAACTCTTGCAACTGAACCTTTAGTTCCTCCAACTCTGCGGGAGCTAACCTATACGGTGCTTTCGAAATCGGAGCCGTACCCGGCAAAAGGTCTATACAAAACTCTATTTCACGATCGGGAGGCATATTATATTCGGAAGAGAAAACATCGGGAAATTCCCTAACTACCCGAACACTCTCCAAACTAGGGGATTCTTTCCTAGTATCAAGAACACTAGTCAAATACCCCTCACAACCACGGTGCAACAATTTTCTCGCTTTCACATAAGAAATTAAACGAACCTTTCTACTCAAAGGGCTAGCCTCAAAAACAAATTTAGGCACATCGGGAATAGAAAAAGTAACAACTTTCTTACGACAGTCAACAGAAGCATGAAACTTACACAACCAATCCATACCCAAAATAACATCAAAGTCCTGAATAGGAAGGACTACCAAGTCCGCACATAAGACACGACCACATATAACCACATCACAAGCACGAAAGACTCTATCAGTCACCAAACACTCTCCCATAGGAGTAGACACCTCTAACACATAAGGCAAAGAGTCAAATGCAGCATTTAGCATAGAAGCAAATTGCACAGATATGTAAGAATGAGATGATCCTGGATCTACTAACGCTCGGACGCTCATATTAAACACAGAAACAATACCTCCAATAACAGAAGGATCATCGGTAGCTTGTTGTTGATTCATGGCAAATACCCTTCCTTGGACCTTGGGCTTCCCCGCAGCATCTCTTTTCTGACCCTGTGGAGCACCAGCTCCTACTCCAGTCAGTTGACCTCTGAATCTCGGGCAATCCTTCACAAAATGCCCCAACTGCCCACAATTAATACATTTCCCTTGTTTCTTCCAACACCGGTCCTCTAATGACCCTCCTTTTGGCAATAGGAACAAAGTCTCCTATTTTGGTTTCCTTGGTTCCCGGAAGTAGTACCCGGGTTCCTTGGGATTGGTTGCCCTCGGGACTGAGATTGTCCCCCAAAATTACCTCGGTTATCTGAACGTGATTGTGGCTTGCTCTGCCCTCCTTGCTTGCTAGTGTTAGTCACCTCGACCTTCTTCTTATGCTCCTCTATGTCTTGCTCGATCAAGTATGCACGGTCTACCGCATCCTGGAATGTCACAATCCTCTGGGCTATAAGCTGAGTACGGATAGGAGTCTTCAAACCCCAAATAAATCTCATAGCTTTCTGCTCTTCGGTCCTCACAAGATAGTCACAATACCGGGCAAATTCTGTGAACTTAGCCAAGTATTGAGCTATAGACATCATAAATTTGCTCCAACCCATAACGTGGAGGTGGCACATGCTCCTCTCTAGGCCCTTGGTCATGAATAGCCTTCATGGCCGCCTCAAACATGCCTTGGAACATGGCACGGTTCTCTTCCCGAAGATCATTCTGATTTTGTGTCCCACTAGAACCTTCACCTGTTCTTCTTCTAGCCATTGGAAACAATTACCTGCATAAAACATCAACCGTTACTCACTCCGAACACGACTACCCTCCTAGGTCATACTAGTCCACCTAGACTTATACTTAGAGCTAAACCATGGCTCTGATACCAACTGTCGCGACCCCGACCCCGCGGGCCCGAAGTACGCGAGCTGGACGTCGACTTAAACAATAAACTCTACAATAATGAAGATAAAAATTTCCTTTTATACCAAAAGAGGATAACACAAGGTTTTGGAAAACGATTTAACAACAACAATGTACTAGTGTAAGCCCCATAAGCTCACACTACAAAATAATAAAATATACAAATCTTAGTGACGTCAAAGTGTGGTACAACTATCCCCAAAAGAGTTACACATTTATATAATGTAAACCCACCAATATACACTTGCCCCAAAAGCTCAACCCTCGCGACGTCCTCATGATCAGCGAGTCTAATTCCTTGGTCCTGGGGGGGGGTTAAGGAAAAACAAAGATAAAAAGAAAGGGGGTGAGATAAATCTCAATAAGTCACTAATGCAACTACATGACATGCTATGATGCAATAAGCAATAACAATAACAATTCACATAGCAATTATCATTTAACAGATAGCAGCGGAAATAAACAATTAACAAAGGATATTAGCCAAGGTTTCCCAACTGATATAACCAAATAAAGGTCGCTGCGCAGCTTCAACAATCAACAATCAACATCTTCATAGTAGCATGAAATCTTGAAGAGAAAACCCCCGGTACTGGAACTAATAACCAAGTAACGTGCCACAAAGGGCGGGAGCCATGCCACAAATTCATGCTCCAAAACGCCTAGCTAGAATACTCACAAAAGGAGCTAGCTCATCCCATCCAAGGCCAATCTGGATGAGGAAAGAAGGACCAATGGGAGATGCTATACTGGACTTGGCTTGTGCCATTATAGCATTATCCATTGCCTGACTCGATACACAAATAACCAGCTGGACTCTCAAATAAAAGCTAAGTAATAAAATACTAGCACGATACACAACTATTGATTCCAAAGTAGGGAACCATTCCAATTAAATTACCACAAAGGTAAACCAATCCAAATAGCACATCCAGGATGATCCACATTCCCAAAACGGTACTTAAATAAATTTCATAACATATTTACTCACAAAGGAACCAATTCCAATTACTAACGTGTTCCACGATGTTAATTTAAGTTAATTTGAGTAGATAAATTAAAACTAGGGAAGCAATCAAGTTTAAACAAGAAAAGGGCAACATTCTAGACCAGACGGGCGGGCGGGCGCGCGGGCAAGGGCAGGCGGGCGCTTATTTGCCCAGAAGGTCAGGCCGTAGAAAAAGGGGAGGCGGGCGGGCGCCTGGTCCAACCCGGGCGGGCGCTCGGTCGTCGGGTTGGGAGGGATTTCAGCTGGGTTTACCATGGTTTCTCCCCATTTCTCTAATCAACCAACAATCAACACTTCCCACAAGATCAACAAGGTACCCAACAACATTTAAACTTTAAAATGGACCAAAACAACATCATCTAGCAACCCAAGCCAAGATTAATTCCCTCAAAGCAAATATGAACTCTTAATCAAATATCACAAAATGAGTAATCAATCAAACACTTCAAAACTCAACCAAAGATCAATGTATCTCATCTAAATGATCATATGAACATAGAATGAGCATTTTAACATAAAATGGGGGGAAGTAAACTTACTTGAATTTTCTCAAAGTTGCCGGAACTCGAATATTTTTAGCCCTCTACGATCCTAACGACGATCTAAACAAGTTTCATGATTTAAGAAATGAGAGATAACAAGAGGAAGATGGATAGATTGAAGAGAGAAGGTAGAGAAGAAATACTCACCAAAGCCAAAGAGAGAGAGAGGGTGTTTGCTGGGAATGATGAGGGAGAGGGTGAGGGAGAAGGAAGAGTAGGGAGGGAGTAGGAAAATGATTTAAAAACTTACACATAGACCCCCTCCTCTAAAACTACCCAACTCAATTAACACAATATCAATCAAATAATGCTAGACACAATTAATATTATGAGATATAAAATGCGCACATAAATAATTAAATAAATAATAATTTAAATAAATAAATAAGCAAATAAATAAATAATAATTATTTATTACTAATAAAATAGAGCCTAGTTTTCGGGTCGTGATAGTACCAATGGTCAATCTTTTTGTTGGTTGTCATTGATTACTTCACAAAATGGATTGAAGTCGCCGCTTACCGAAAGCTCAATGCAAAAAAACTAAAGTGGTCGAGTTTGTCAAGAACAACATCATGTGTCGATATGACGTTCCTTTTGAGAAAGAGATGGATGTTCTCATATAGGAAAGTAAGATCACAAAACACAAGTCATCCTCTTATCATCCTCAAACCAATGTTGCAGTTGAGGCAGCCTAATAAGACGATCGAGACCATCATCAAGAAAACAACTGTGAATGGAATGGATTTTCCCGAGAAAATACCCTTGGCATTGTGGGGATACATCACTTTAGTCCGATCAGCTACAAGTGAGACCCACATGCTCTATTTTATGGGATGGAGCTAGTACTTCTAGTCGAGCTTGAGATTCCTTCGCTCCGAGTTTTGTTGGAAAATCAAGTCAATGAAATTGAATGGCTAAAAGAAAATATGAACATATGGCATGTTTAGATGAGAATCAGCTGAAAGCATTCCAACGTACTTGAGTTTATCAATAACGGATAGCTAGGGCCTTTAACAAGAAATTAAATGAAGGGGCATCAAGGGTAGAGGCATGGTACTTCGACAACATTAGCCTAACGCTCTTAATCGCCTTAGAAAATGGGGACCTCGATTGGTTGGCCCGTATGTGGTAAAGAAGATTTTTAGCAGCAGTGCAGTAGCTAGTAGATTTAGATGGTGACTGACGCCGAAAGAACTCAATGTCGACAAATTGATGTGGTTCTATACTTTACGAATGGTGGACATAAAATAAAAAGTGAAAAAAGAGATGCCCGCCAGACTGAAACCCCGCAAGGGGTGGTCTACCTCCCTAGTAAAGTCAATGTACTTCTCTCTCATCATTAGAGTCATAGGGTTTCCCATCCCCCACAAAACCAATATATTTTTTTCTCCTTTAGAGTTAATGTAGACTTCTTTCTTAATTGAGTAAAAAAAAGAGGGGCAAAAGAGATACCCTCTAGATTGAAAACCAAAAAGAGCGGTCTAGGCAAAACAAAAGGTGTGTCATATAAAAAAGAGAGATATTGAGAAAAGGAGACCTCCGGTTTTCACAAAGAGAAAAAACCTCGTAGATCTACATTGAGTTTCCCACAGAGTCAACTTTAGCATTGCAAGGGGCTCGACAAGACCAAGCAGAATCAAAAGTATTATGGGGTATTGACATAAAGGGGCTTTTTCAGGTAAAGTGCAGTTTTGCATCAAGGAGACGGTCCGTGCTCACCGATAGGGGTATAGAGGCCAATCCGTCCAAGAGTAAAGCCATCATTGACATGCCTGTTGGCGTTGTATGCTCTAGGAACGTTATGAGAACGATTAATGTTATCTATTGATCATGTTTTTATAAAGATATTGAATGTTTGATTATTATATCCTTTGCATGTTTATTATAATAATCCCCGTCCTGATAATTATGAATAATTGTTAGTATAAGTTTAATAGATAATTATATGATGATTATGGTGTATGGGATGCAATTAAACTTATGGGTATTTGTTGGAGATAAAATACTGGACTGACCCGTATGAGATTTATGTCATGGTCACAATGTCATAATTAAGTCTCATATAGTTATATTATTGGAATCTCTAGACTTGAGGTTATTACAGTCTTCCACTTGATGAACATTATGTTTGACATATTCAAAGGTTACCCCTAACCTGGTAGTTATAAAGAATATGATTGGCATAATCGGAATCATGTAGGGAAGAGTAATAAGCCAAGAAAGGATTTGTTCCTCTTCAAGAGAGATGTCAAGCTTTGGCCACTCGATGAATGGTATTGATGAAATGCATGGCCGTGCTCAAATAAGATTTGTCTTAGCAATACATTCGGGATCGAGAAAGCATTGGACTATGTAAGTTGACCATTGACCATATCTTACGTTCAATAGACATCGTGAAACAAAGATATTATAATATGTTCTATAATGGATTAACGAACATTAACAAGTTATATCATTTGGGTAATTATGATGGCCTGCGAGGGTCCGCTCATGATTTATGAGACAAAGTTTGTTTGGGCTCATTGCCAACTTAATATAATCCTATGGGGTCACCCACAAGAGAACGAATTGTTAAAAGGAAAAAATTGGCTTGTGTTTTGGTCTGGCACGGCCGTGCTCTTTAGAAGACACGACCGTGCCATAAATCACCAAAGGCAAGTGGCTGGCGCACCATTTGGCACGACCGTGCCAAAATATCAAGCACGACCGTGCTAAGCTCGGCACGACCGTGCCAGATATAAAGCACGCCCGTGCCAATATTGGGCGGCTGGGAAGGTTGCCTCGAAGTCATTGGCACGACCGTGCCAGTTTCGGGGCACGACCGTGCCAATGATGTCGGCCAATAATTAATTGCAGCAGATTTTGTGATGGGATTTGGGTTTCCTAAGTCCTTAAGGGTTAAGGACTTATACCCATATAAATATCTCAGTCCCAGCCATTGTATATGATTGATTCACTTGTTTGGAGAAACATTATTATTGATAGAGATTGAGAATCAAAGATCAATAATAGAAAATCATATAGTCCCTTTTTGATCTAGCAGTCAAGATTAAGAAAGAGTTCTTAATATTCGTTCGCGTGTGGATATCCATAGAGGGTGATTCCGTTATCATCTTCGTGTTTGTGTTCATGCGTTCGTGATTCGAAAGCCGCAAAGAACCCAAGACTCAAAGATCAAGAAATCAAGAAACGCTTCAAGGGCTAGTATTCTTGTATTCATAGTAGATGTATTTGTCATAATCATATGAATGGATCTATAGGCTTTGGGTTTCATAAAATTTTAAATGCTTAATTCTGCTGCGTATGTTACTACGAAACCCAACAATGCCACCTCCCAAGACTCTAAAAAAGATAAAATGTTTCATAGGCTGACTTCAATAAATCAGCCCGTCTATGCCCCAGTTAACCATGTTATGTGAGTCAATCTTTAAAACTACTGAAAAAGAACGTGTCTCTAGAATGGACCAATGAATTCCAAAGAGCATTCAAAGAAGTGAAACAATACTTAACATGTCCAACTGTGTCAGTTCCGCCACACAAAGATAAGTCTCTCTTGATTTACTTGACAATCAATGATAATGCCCAAGGGGCTATGCTAGCTCAAGAACAAAAAGACTCCACGAAACAAAATACAATTTTATTTTGCCAATCGCAGATTCCAAAGCAGTCAACGGAACTATTCAGTCATTGAGAAATCACGTGCAACATTGGGTGAACCATGAATTGAATCATTACATGGAAGCTTTTTCAATGAAATTGGCACCAAATTCTTTCAAGAGATTTATAATCAACAATTTTTTGGGGTTCGGCATTACATCTCTTAGGCACCACAAAAACAATGAAATTCACTTGGAACTGTGATCGATCTTGGGGATTTACAAAACCAAGTAGAATCAAAGGTCTCTTGGGATTTGAAATCAAATGTTTTTTTAGCTTTACAATCAATGACCTTTTGAGAATAGGAGTAAAAAGACTTTTTGAAACTTGCCAATCGACAAATCTCTTGGGGCTTGGCATCATATTTTGTTGGGCACCACGAAACTTTAGTGGAACAATTTGGACTTTGATTGATCTTGGGACCGGTCTTTGGTTTGTTCCACAAACACATGATGGGTAAAATAGTTCGTACTGCAAGATCATTGAAAAAAAACTCTTTTCTCATAAGCATATATATATATATATATATATATATATATATAGGGTCGCGCTCCTGTGAGAACCATTTTAAATGAGAACTGTGAGAACCAATCATAACCGTTTGATTAAATACAAAATCAAGGGTCCAGATTATAGATACATTGGATACACTTGGATATACTAGCTAATTTTCAAAAATACAATTGGATACAATAGTTTTTAACCTACTGTATCCAAGTACAACACTTGGATACAGTACTTGTTTAGCTACTGTATCCAAGTGTAATATCAAAATTTATGTATTGTATCCAAGTGTATCCAATGTATCTATAATATGGACCCTTGATTTTGATTATAATCTAATGGTTATGCTTAGTTTTCACGGTTCTCACACAATTGTGGTTCTCATTTGAGCACATACCTATATATATATATATATATAGGGTCGTGCTTCTGTGAGAACCTAAATATCGTGAGAACTTGGATACATTAGGTAAAAAAAAAACTAATGTATCCAATGGTTTACATGGATACATCATTGAATACATTACTTGACTTGGATACATCATTGGATACATTACTTGGATACATTAGGTAAAAACTAATGTATCCAAGTGAACTATTGGATACATTAGGTAAAAACCTAATGTATCCAAGTTCTCACAGTTCTCACAGGAGAACGACCCTGTATATATATATATATATATATATATATATATATATATATATATTAGTATATTAACCTACTGTATCCAAGTACAACACTTGGGTACAGTACTTGTTTAGCTACTATATCCAAGTGCAATATCAAAATTTATGTATTGTATCCAAGTGTATCAAATGTATCTATAATCTGGACCCTTGATTTTGATTCTAATCTAATGGTTATGCTTGGTTCTCACGGTTCTCACGCAATTGTGGTTCTCATTTGAGCACACACACACACACACACACACACACACACACACACATATATATATATATATATATATATATATATATATATATATATATATATATTCTCCTAGTGATTTGCATCTAAATGAAAATTGCTTTTCGTTATTCTTAATGTGAAATTTGCATGATTGTTAAATGTTAGCCTCGATAACCACCCTTGGAACTATAAGAATAGCCTCCTTATCATCATCAAAAAATGATTGTCTCCCATCTAGCGAAAGCACATAACCTCAAGCACACACATCACTTGTGTAGACACCTGCTTTGGGCTTCTCACCCCAATTTCATTCTTAGTATTTGAATTTACTTATTTTCCGTTAGTTTCTCTTATGTTAAGTTCATGATTGACTTCATGAGTTCTATGGGCTAAACTGAATAACAATGCTAAATTTAGAGTCATTCTATCATTCTCAGATTAGGCGCCTTTTCCCTTTTGCCTAAAAGTTGTGCGCCTTCTACCCTCAAGGCGGGAGGTGCACGCTTCTCAGTGTCAGTTACAAATATCTTCCTAAATTTCCCTCCATTTTTATATGTAACTCCTTTACCATCAATAACTTTAGACACCCCGCCTTAGACCTCTCACCCCGATTGCATACATAGTCTTTTTATTTTACTTGTTTTTGTTGCTTTCTGTTACTTCCGTTAAGTTCCTAACTGATTCTGTTAGTTTTGGACTAAACTGAATAACGAAGTTAACTTTTAGAGTCACTTATCCCATTTTGTTGTTTTCAAAACCGCGCGCCTCCTGCACCACCACTAAGACGCGCGCGCGTCCCACCCAACAGTCGGGACCCGCGCACCTCCCATCCGTCTGTTACGATTTCTTATAAACTTCCCTCCATTTTCTGATTTATAACTCTTCTCTTTGTTTCATAAATCCCCTTTTTATTACAAACATTAACCCTTTTTATTTTGTAATTCACAATCCCCCATTTCTAACCATTCTCATTTATTAAATATTTCCTTTTTATTATTATTTTATTTTCTCTTTATTATTATTTGATCTTCTTATTTTCTTATTGGTCTAAATCGTTTCACAAGGATTTTTGACCAAATTTTCTCCCTCTTTTCCTATAAAAGGACCTATTGGGTTCATTTTTAAAGACAACCAATTTTCATACCAAAACCCTACACAAATTATGACACACTATTTTCTCTCTAAAAACGCACAATCATCTCATTAAGTTTGAAGTCTTCTCCGCCCTTCCCAACCAAGGTACAACTTTTTTTATTTCTTATTTCTTCTATATCTTTTTAATGTATGGAATCCCCATCAATCGGGATATAACCAAATAATCACTTTATTACAATGAAGTTGGTTAAAGTTTTTTATTTCCCATTTTCTTTTAGATATAATTGTTAGCATAATAATAAAAAATAAAAGAATGACATTTAGACTAGAACACCTAAATTAGCAAGACCAGCCTTAAGGCTGGGCGGGGCAGGTGTCTAACACCTTCCCGTTCCGTAATCTAACCCCCGAAACTTTCTCTCTCGAATCTTTGGTTTTCTCTAAAATAATAGACTTTTTAGGTTTTTTTTATGTTCCTTTAAGAACATAGGTGACAACTCTAAACAATTAAAATCAATTAGGCATCTTAGAAAGATCCGTCACTTTAGCTAGATGTGATTTTCCCGGGCGTCTACAATACCACCCGAGGAAGATCAGTTTTTGACACTATTATAGCACAAAAAGACCCCTCTTTCACATATAAAAGGGGCACTCTCCTTCCTTTGCAGGGGATCACAATCTCACCACACTCCAAGCATTTAAACTATAGGCAAAAGTTCACAAAATATCCCTCTCTTACTCTCTCAAAGGTAAAAGGTCCTTTTTTAAAAGTTTAGGTACTTCCTCTCTTCCTCTCTAAACTTATTTCCTTCTCATCTCTACCTCTTTCTCTTTTACTTGTTTTTATTGTTAAAAGTATGCCCCATAAACTTGGGAGATGACCTAAAAGACACTTATTATTGAAGTTGGTCAAGGGTTATTTCTCTACATTCTAACTCCCTTTAAACCCCCATCTCTTTAATAATGTTAGCATAGGAAGGACTAATTGGACTGAGACACATTTAATAGTAAGTCCGACCATAAGGCCGGGCAGGGCAGGTCCTTCTCGTTCCATAACCTAACCCTTAAGCCTCTCTCCAAATCTCTGGTTTCATCTTAATAGACGTAGGTTTTCTCTCATTCCTAAAAAACATGGGTGGCCACTCTAAATAAAATAAATTAGACGTCACGAGGAAAATCCAATGTTATTGTGCTAACAACTACTGTAAGGGGAAATTTCATTATTTATGGCCAGGGCAATCCCCTGAACCCATTAATTATGCAGGTTTTTATAAGGTGGGGGCCTCTGCCCTTCATCCTTCAAGGCGTGCACCTTTCATACCAAAGGCCACAAGCATATGCCTTTGTCACTGATGGATGTGTTTCTAAACATCCAAATGATAAACTTCTATGTGTTTTTTGATGGTTTTTTAAGTGTTTATGAGTATAGGGAAGGAGCGAAAGAATGTACAGATTCATGCGCGTTAAAGTGCGAAAAAGAAGGATAAAGAACGGACCAAAAAATAAATATAAAGAGATGTGACCACTGATAAATTAATACCATTGGATATTACTGGAAAAGAGCTTTCCAAAGATATTTTGCACATTCAAATCGGAGTTCATACTAATAAGTTATGGCCTCCGAATGTTTGCGCGCAAAAAGTACAAATCAGAGAGCAGTGGGAACTACATATGTGGGCGATCGCTGTTGGGTTTCGATCAAACATGCGCAGCGGAATTTAGCATTTAAAATTTTGAAACCCAAAGCCCATAGATACGTTCATATGATTAAATCAAATACAATAACATGAATATAGGATAAAACTAACCCTTGATGGCTAACATATTTTCTCTTGGTCTTTGGTGGAGATTTGAAGACTTGATCACGATCACAAAGCTTGAACACGAACTTTGAAGATGATGATTTTCACCCTCTAGCGGTATCCACACTTCGAACGAATATCAAAGGAGCTTCTTTGATCTTGGTTGCTAGACCAACAACTATGAAACACGCTTTCACAATTGATATGACTATATGGAATTTTTCTTTTGTGTATTATTTTGTTCTTCAACAAAAGATGTCTTAGAACAAAATAAAACCTCTCTCAAACTCTTTGGAGACTCTCAAAAAGCTATCTCTGAAGTTCTGGCCGAAATCCTCCTTTTATACACAAGCAAGACCTATTCCAAATAGGAAACTTGTGTCAAAAGACATTCCAAATCGAATTAGGAAAGTGCCAGCCGACAGTACTGTGCGGCCGCCCAGAATACACTGTGCGGTCGCACAACTATCTGAAACAATCTGGTACAAAAATGGGCTAAGTGTGCGGCCGCCCAGTCCACACTGTGCGGTCGCCCACTTCCCCAGAATGTCCAGAATTTCCAAAATTCCAATTTAGTCCTTTTAAAGATTCGTTCTATTGTGTGTGACCCTCTAAGATTATACTAAGTTGGCAATGGGTTCAAACATGAAACCACAAGATATGATTAGGTTCTAGCAAACCGTCATACCTAGCCAAATAGTATAACTAGATACAAGTTCGCATTCCTCTTAGAATATGTCATAATCCCTTTGTCCACGATGTCATTGAACACAAGTCATGGTCAAACAGTCAACTTGTTTTGTTCAATACTTTCTCGATTCCGAATATGTTGATAATCCAAATGACATTGATCCAATCAATTCATTTGAGTCCGGCCGAACATTTCATCAACATCATTCCTACGAGAGGCCCTAGCTTGACATCTCTCCGAAGAGGGACAAATCCATTTAGCTTATTATTCTTCCCTACGTGAATCCGATTATGCCAATCATACCCTTTATAACTACCCGGTTAAAGGTAGCGTTTGAATATGTTAAACATAATGTTCATCAAGTGAAAGACTATAATAACTTCATGTCTAAGGATTCAAATGACATAACTAATATGAGATATATGTACGACATAGACCATGACATAAATCTCATAGAGCGGGTCATGTCCAGTACCTTGTTCCAAACAAGTACCCATAAATCTAACATGATCATCCCATGATCATTTAGCCTTTATACTAGTGCTTAACAAGTACTAGGGACGGAGATTATTATAAGTAAACATGAACAACAATAATAATCAAAACATCTCTTTATTGATATGAAATAGATGATAACAATTACAACGTTTATTAAACGTGCCTAGGGCACCACTACCAACAATCTCCCACTTGCCCTAGGCCCAATCTCCCATGTATCTAATACCCATGGACCTAACATGACCATCATGTTTAGCTTGTGGAAGTCCCTTTGTTAGCGGGTCCGCAACATTGTCATCAGTAGGTACTCTGCATATATTTACGTCTCCCCTATCAACGATCTCTCGAATGATATGAAAACGCCTAAGTATGTGTTTGGATTTCTGATGTGCTCTTGGTTCCTTTGCTTGAGAAATAGCACCATTATTATCGCAATAAAGGTCTATTGGATTAGCAATACTAGGAACCACTTCAAGTTCAGTTATGAACTTCTTAATCCAAACAGCTTCCTTTGCAGCATCCGATGCAGCAATATACTCAGCTTCTGTTGTAGAATCAGCGGTTGTACTTTGCTTGGAACTCTTCCAGCTTACAGCTCCACCATTTAACATAAACACAAAACCCAATTGCGATCGGCTATTATCTTTGTCGGTTTGGAAGCTTGCATCTGTGTAAGCATTTACAACGAGATCATCTTAAATTCCTCCATAGACCAAAAATGAGTCTTTAGTTCTTCTCAAGTACTTAAGAATCGCTTTTACGGCTATCCAGTGATTTTCGCCAGGGTCGGATTGGTATCTACTTGTCATGTTCAAAGCATAAGACACATCCGGCCTAGTACAAATCATGGCATACATGATGGACCCAATTGCCGAAGCATATGGAACATCATTCATTTTCTCACGCTCATCTTTTGTCTTAGGACATTGAGTCTTGCTTAGAGAAATTCCATGTAACACGGGCAAGGTGCCTCTCGTAGAATTTTTCATACGGAATCTTCTAATGACCTTGTCAATGTATGTACTTTGGCTTAAACCAAGTAGCCTCCTTGATCTATCTCTATAGATCTTAATGCCAAGAATATATGCGGCTTCACCCATATCTTTCATTGCAAAACACTTTCCTAACCAAGTCTTCACAGACTGAAGTGTAGGAATGTCGTTTCCAATGAGCAATATGTGATCCACGTATAAAACAAGGAATAGCACTATGCTCCTACTAATCTTCTTGTATACACAAGGCTCATCTTCGTTCTTGATGAAACCAAACTCTTTGACCGATTCATCAAAACGGAGATTCCAACTCCTAGAAGCTTGCTTTAATCCATAGATGGATCTCTGCAATTTCCATACTTTAGAATTTTGTTCAAAACCTTCTGGTTGTGTCATATACACATCCTCTTGGAGTTTTCCATTTAGGAAATCAGTTTTGACGTCCATCTGCCATATTTCATAGTCATGATATGCGGCAATGGCAAGCAAAATTCTTATAGACTTGATCATTGCTACGGGTGAAAAGGTCTCATCATAGTCAATACCATGAACTTGCCTATAACCCTTCGCTACAAGCCTAGCTTTGTAAGTATGCACCTTCCCATCCATGTCAGTCTTCTTCTTGAAGACCCATTTGCATCATATGGTTTTTTACACCTTAGGGCGCATCAATCAAGTTCCAAACTTGATTGTCTTGCATGGATTGCAATTCGGATTCCATGGCTCCAAGCCACTTGTCCGAATCAGGAGAAGACATTTCCTCTTGGTAGGTTGACGGTTCATCATTCTCAATGATTTCCACGTCATTACTATCTGTTACGAGAAATCCATATCTCTCGGGCTCGGATCGTAACCTACTAGATCTGCGAGTTGCTTGTGTATTCTGAACAGGTTCCACAACTCCTTGTGGTTCTTGTTCTTGTTCCACTATTGGTTCAATGGTATTTTCTGGGTCTCGAATTTCTTCAAGATTTATTTTACTCCCACTGATTTCTTTAGAGAGAAACTCTTTCTCTAGAAAGACACCAGTTCGGGCAACAAACACTTTGTTGTCCTCTCGGTTGTAAAAGTAATATCCTTTAGTTTCCTTAGGATATCCCACGAAAATACATTTATCAGATTTGTGTGCAAGTTTGTCTGAGATAAGTCTTTTGACAAAAACTTCACAACCGCAAATCTTCATGAAAGATAGACAAGGCTTCTTTCCGCTCCACATCTCATATGGAGTCTTTTGAACCGATTTGGTTGGAACACGATTTAATGTGAAAGCAGCGGTTTCTAGGGCGTAACCCCAAAAGGATATTGGAAGATCAACTTGACTCATCATTGATCGAACCATGTCTAACAAAGTCCGATTCCTCCTCTCGGACACACCATTCCATTGTGGTGTTCCGGGTGGAGTCAATTGTGAAACTATTCCACAATTCTTTAGATGATCATCAAATTCTTGACTCAAATATTCACCACCTCGATCTGATCGAAGTGCCTTTATACTTTTGCCAAGTTGTTTTTCTACTTCATTTTGAAATATTCTAAATATCTCGAATGCTTCACTTTTATGTTTCATTAGGTAAACATACTCAAATATACTATAATCATCAGTGAAGGTTATGAAGTATTGAAATCCTCCCCTAGCATTGCTACTTAATGGTCCGCATACATCGGAATGTATCAACCCCAATAAGTCGCTTGCCCTTTCACCCAACTTGGTAAAAGGTGTCTTAGTCATTTTTCCAAGAAGACACGACTCACAAGTATCATATGACTCTAAGTCACATGAACCCAAAAGTCCGTCCCCATGGAGTTTTGAGATACGCTTCTCATTAATATGACCAAGACGGTAATGCCACAAATAAGTATGATTTACATCATTAGGTTTAGATTTCTTATTTACATGATAGACATTATTTTCATTCTTGACATCCAAGATATAAAGGCCATTAAATGAATTACCAATACCATAAAGCACATCATTTAAATAAATAGAAAATTTTTATTCTCAATAAGAAACTTAAAACCTTCATTATCCAAACAAGAAATTGAAATAATATTTCTGCTTAAATCCGGAACATAATAACAATTGTTCAAAACAAGAATTAATCCGGAAGGTAAAGTGACTTCATAAGTCCCTACGGCTAATGCAGCAACTCTTGCTCCATTCCCCACACGTAGATCTACTTCACATTCTTTAAGCAGTCTCCTATTCTTTAGTCCCTGCACATTTAGACAAATGTGAGAACCACATCCGGTATCCAATACCCAAGAATCAGTGGTAGAAAGGAGAATATCTATCATATAGATACCTGAAGTCGATGCAGCCTTGCTGCTCTTCTTCTTCTTTTGCTCTTCCAAGAAAGCCTTGCAATTACGTTTCCAATGACCAATTTCTTGACAATGGAAATAGATTGCATCCTTTTGTGAATCGGGTTTTGCCTCAGAAGCCTTGGCAACCTTTGCCTTGCTTATTTTGGGTTTGATAACTTTCTTACCCTTTCCTTTGGCATTAGCCTTCTTCCCATCATGAACCAAGAGCACGGGAGAACCTTTCTCCACAATTTTCATCTCTGCAGTTTTGAGCATCCCATGCAACTCAGAGAGATTCTTATCCATTCCATGCTTGTTATAATTCATCACGAATTGATTATAACTTTTAGGCAATGAATTAAGAATGAGATCCGTGGCTAGCTCCAATGGGATTGGATAGCCAAGTTTCTCAAGGTGCTCTACATAACCTTTCATTTTAAAAAAGTGAGGACTCACTTGTTGCCCTTCATTCATTTTACTAGTAGTGAATGCAACAATGGTCTTGTACCTTTCTTGCCTATCTTGCTCTTGAAACATGGTTCTCAACTCCACGCCTATCTCATAGGCTTCCAAATGTTCAAAACTTTGTTGGAGTTTTGAGCACATAGCAGCAAGCATGAGACAACTTACATCTCTAGAATCATTACGATGTTTCTTGTAATTGTCTCTTTCTACCCTAGGGGCAGTAGGCGGTGGTTCAGCAGGGAGAGGCCCATCGAGAATGTACAACTTATCTTCTTGCCTAAGAACGATTCTTATGCTACGGATCCAATCCATAAAGTTAGTACCATTCTCTTCGAGCTTATCCTTCTCAAGGATCGATCGCAACGACATTGATTGAGTGTTATTAGTCATTATCTACAAATATGCAAAATTTCCAAAATTTAATAAGTACCGATTTTTCATTAAAGAAATAATTAATGTATTTTAAAACAAAATACTCCCACTAAATTATACAACCTTCTTTATACATCCAATGTATAATATAATTTAAATGGGTTGAGATCCCGCTTTAATCTAATTTTGAGTACGCTTTGGCGCACCGCTCAAAATTAAATCAATTAGGTAGACAACTCTTGTCAATCATATCTCATATGACTCTCAGTTCTTTTCATGAGATTCTTTAAGAAATCCAATTTCAAAAAGCATGTTAAATCTCATCTTTGCCTTAAGCCCAAAACTGTTTTGACGCTTAATTAAGTCCAACCATTTTAAACGCATAGGAAACTCGTATTCACTCATCTTGCTCATACATGAATAAAATCAATGCACCTCGCTTTGGCGAGCCCACATAAAATTACTCATGTATAAACAAGTGTTTTAATCATGGCATGGCAAAAAGGACTTAAAACTTTCTTTGAATGTTCATCACATATAGCATATAACACATTTATGAGCACATAATATAAACATGTTACACATCAAGTTTAGCCACTAAATTAATCTCCATTAATTTAAGCATGATATTTATGTGTCATTAGTTTCTCTATAATTATGAGGATGAGACTATTTCAACTTCGGTTATTATTTCCAAATCAAGACAACAAGAAGTGCGGTCGAACTAAGCCATTAGGCAACCACAATCCCGCACTAATTCAAGAGACCAAGAAAGTAGTCCATGTGGCCGAAACTAAGCAATAGATGGTCTCGATGAACGTAGGCCAATTGCATTCACAATTCCACATGGATCTCCAAACTTTGAATCAAGAACTTTGTTTCTCAATTTTAGCAATTATGAACTCTTCATAATTCTAACTTCATTTTATCTTTGAAACTTTGATTGCGATCAATTTTGGGAAACACAATCTCGATGAACGCAGATTAGCCATCCAAAACTTGAACCAATCTAGGAATCACAAGACTAAAACAAATAGGAAAATCAAACCCCAAAATCCACACACAAACCAACTACCCAAAACTCATTCCAGATCAGCAAGTCTGGACTGGTTCTGTTACTAGTTTTGTTGAATTTTTCGAAAAATTCCAGATTCTGGTTTTCAACCAAAATCAGACTTTCTGATGCTGGTGTGCGGCCGCCCAAAAATATCTGTGCGGTCGCCCAAAAGTGTGCGGCCGCCCAGACTATTATGTGCGGTCGCCCATGGCCATCAGAAGGTGCAGAATTTTCAAGTTCGAAAATTTTGTCTCAAAATTGTTTTTCCCCGATTATTAAAACTTTGATCCAATCAAAAATTAATAACCAACAATTCTGAATCCACCATAATTTATTTATTGCGATTGAATCGTGCGATTAAAGTTGTAAAACAATAAACCACATAAAATCACATAACACATAAACATCACATATTCCAATATTCATATCATGCAAGGCACATAAACAATTTATATACTCATAACATGATCACGGTATTGAAATAATCAACATGAACGGGGCTCTGATACCACTGTTGGGTTTCGATCAAACATGCGCAGCGGAATTTAGCATTTAAAATTTTGAAACCCAAAACCCATAGATCCGTTCATATGATTAAATCAAATACAATAACATGAATATAGGATAAAACTAACCCTTGATGGCTATCATATTTTCTCTTGGTCTTTGGTGGAGATTTGAAGACTTGATCACGATCACAAAGCTTGAACACGAACTTTGAAGATGATGATTTTCACCCTCTAGCGGTATCCACACTTCGAACGAATATCAAAGGAGCTTCTTTGATCTTGGTTGCTAGACCAACAACTATGAAACACGCTTTCACAATTGATATGACTATATGGAATTTTTCTTTTGTATATTATTTTGTTCTTCAACAAAAGATGTCTTAGAACAAAATAAAACCTCTCTCAAACTCTTTGGAGACTCACAAAAAGCTATCTCTGAAGTTTTGGCCGAAATCCTCCTTTTATACACAAGCAAGACCTATTCCAAATAGGAAACTTGTGTCAAAAGACATTCCAAATCGAATTAGGAAAGTGCCAGCCGACAGTACTGTGCGGCCGCCCAGAATACACTGTGCGGTCGCACAACTATCTGAAACAATCTGGTACAAAAATGGGCTAAGTGTGCGGCCGCCCAGTCCACACTGTGCGGTCGCCCACTTCCCCAGAATGTCCAGAATTTCCAAAATTCCAATTTAGTCCTTTTAAAGATTCGTTCTATTGTGTGTGACCCTCTAGGATTATACTAAGTTGGCAATGGGTTCAAACATGAAACCACAAGATATGATTAGGTTCTAGCAAACCGTCATACCTACCCAAATAGTATAACTAGATACAAGTTCGCATTCCTCTTAGAATATGTCATAATCCATTTGTCCACGATGTCATTGAACACAAGTCATGGTCAAACAGTCAACTTGTTTTGTTCAATACTTTCTCGATTCCGAATATGTTGATAATCCAAATGACATTGATCCAATCAATTCATTTGAGTCCGGCCGAACATTTCATCAACATCATTCCTACGAGAGGCCCTAGCTTGACATCTCTCCGAAGAGGGACAAATCCATTTAGCTTATTATTCTTCCCTACGTGAATCCGATTATGCCAATCATACCCTTTATAACTACCCGGTTAAAGGTAGCGTTTGAATATGTTAAACATAATGTTCATCAAGTGAAAGACTATAATAACTTCATGTCTAAGGATTCAAATGACATAACTAATATGAGATATATGTACGACATAGACCATGACATAAATCTCATAGAGCGGGTCATGTCCAGTACCTTGTTCCAAACAAGTACCCATAAATCTAACATGATCATCCCATGATCATTTAGCCTTTATACTAGTGCTTAACAAGTACTAGGGACGGAGATTATTATAAGTAAACATGAGCAACAATAATAATCAAAACATCTCTTTATTGATATGAAATAGATGATAACAATTACAACGTTTATTAAACGTGCCTAGGGCACCACTACCAACAATCTCCCACTTGCCCTAGGCCCAATCTCCCATGTATCTAATACCCATGGACCTAACATGACCATCATGTTTAGCTTGTGGAAGTCCCTTTGTTAGCGGGTCTGCAACATTGTCATCAGTAGGTACTCTGCATATATTTACGTCTCCCCTATCAACGATCTCTCGAATGATATGAAAACGCCTAAGTATGTGTTTGGATTTCTGATGTGCTCTTGGTTCCTTTGCTTGAGAAATAGCACCATTATTATCGCAATAAAGGTCTATTGGATTAGCAATACTAGGAACCACTTCAAGTTCAGTTATGAACTTCTTAATCCAAACAGCTTCCTTTGCAGCGTCCGATGCAGCAATATACTCAGCTTCTGTTGTAGAATCAGCGGTTGTACTTTGCTTGGAACTCTTCCAGCTTACAGCTCCACCATTTAACATAAACACAAAACCCAATTGCGATCGGCTATTATCTTTGTCGGTTTGGAAGCTTGCATCCGTGTAAGCATTTACAACGAGATCATCTTCCATTCCTCCATAGACCAAAAATGAGTCTTTAGTTCTTCTCAAGTACTTAAGAATCGCTTTTACGGCTATCCAGTGATTTTCGCCAGGGTCGGATTGGTATCTACTTGTCATGCTCAAAGCATAAGACACATCCGGCCTAGTACAAATCATGGCATACATGATGGACCCAATTGCCGAAGCATATGGAACATCATTCATTTTCTCACGCTCATCTTTTGTCTTAGGACATTGAGTCTTGCTTAGAGAAATTCCATGTAACACGGGCAAGGTGCCTCTCTTAGAATTTTCCATACGGAATCTTCTAATGACCTTGTCAATGTATGTACTTTTGCTTAAACCAAGTAGCCTCCTTGATCTATCTCTATAGATCTTAATGCCAAGAATATATGCGGCTTCACCCATATCTTTCATTGCAAAACACTTTCCTAACCAAGTCTTCACAGACTGAAGTGTAGGAATGTCGTTTCGAATGAGCAATATGCGATCCACGTATAAAACAAGGAATAGCACTATGCTCCTACTAATCTTCTTGTATACACAAGGCTCATCTTCGTTCTTGATGAAACCAAACTCTTTGACCGATTCATCAAAACGGAGATTCCAACTCCTAGAAGCTTGCTTTAATCCATATATGGATCTCTGCAATTTGCATACTTTAGAATTTTGTTCAAAACCTTCTGGTTGTGTCATATACACATCCTCTTGGAGTTATCCATTTAGGAAATCAGTTTTGACGTCCATCTGCCATATTTCATAGTCATGATATGCGGCAATGGCAAGCAAAATTCTTATAGACTTGATCATTGCTACGGGTGAAAAGGTCTCATCATAGTCAATACCATGAACTTGCCTATAACCCTTCGCTACAAGCCTAGCTTTGTAAGTATGCACCTTCCCATCCATGTCAGTCTTCTTCTTGAAGACCCATTTGCATCATATGGTTTTTTACACCTTCGGGCGCATCAATCAAGTTCCAAACTTGATTGTCTTGCATGGATTGCAATTCGGATTCCATGGCTCCAAGCCACTTGTCCGAATCAGGAGAAGACATTTCCTCTTGGTAGGTTGACGGTTCATCATTCTCAATGATTTCCACGTCATTACTATCTGTTACGAGAAATCCATATCTCTCGGGCTCGGATCGTAACCTACTAGATCTGCGAGTTGCTTGTGTATTCTGAACAGGTTCCACAACTCCTTGTGGTTCTTGTTCTTGTTCCACTATTGGTTCAATGGTATTTTCTGGGTCTCGAATTTCTTCAAGATTTATTTTACTCCCACTGATTTCTTTAGAGAGAAACTCTTTCTCTAGAAAGACACCAGTTCGGGCAACAAACACTTTGTTGTCCTCTCGGTTGTAAAAGTAATATCCTTTAGTTTCCTTAGGATATCCCATGAAAATACATTTATCAGATTTGTGTGCAAGTTTGTCTGAGATAAGTCTTTTGACAAAAACTTCACAACCCCAAATCTTCATGAAAGATAAACAAGGCTTCTTTCCGCTCCACATCTCATATGGAGTCTTTTGAACCGATTTGGTTGGAACACGATTTAATGTGAAAGCAGCGGTTTCTAGGGCGTAACCCCAAAAGGATATTGGAAGATCAACTTGACTCATCATTGATCGAACCATGTCTAACAAAGTCCGATTCCTCCTCTCGGACACACCATTCCATTGTGGTGTTCCGGGTGGAGTCAATTGTGAAACTATTCCACAATTCTTTAGATGATCATCAAATTCTTGACTCAAATATTCACCACCTCGATCTGATCGAAGTGCCTTTATACTTTTGCCAAGTTGTTTTTCTACTTCATTTTGAAATATTCTAAATATCTCGAATGCTTCACTTTTATGTTTCATTAGGTAAACATACTCAAATCTACTATAATCATCAGTGAAGGTTATGAAGTATTGAAATCCTCCCCTAGCATTGCTACTTAATGGTCCGCATACATCGGAATGTATCAACCCCAATAAGTCGCTTGCCCTTTCACCCAACTTGGTAAAAGGTGTCTTAGTCATTTTTCCAAGAAGACACGACTCACAAGTATCATATGACTCTAAGTCACATGAACCCAAAAGTCCGTCCCCATGGAGTTTTGAGATACGCTTCTCATTAATATGACCAAGACGGTAATGCCACAAATAAGTATGATTTACATCATTAGGTTTAGATTTCTTATTTACATGATAGACATTATTTTCATTCTTGACATCCAAGATATAAAGGCCATTAAATGAATTACCAATACCATAAAGCACATCATTTAAATAAATAGAAAATTTTTTATTCTCAATAAGAAACTTAAAACCTTCATTATCCAAACAAGAAATTGAAATAATATTTCTGCTTAAATCCGGAACATAATAACAATTGTTCAAAACAAGAATTAATCCGGAAGGTAAAGTGACTTCATAAGTCCCTACGGCTAATGCAGCAACTCTTGCTCCATTCCCCACACGTAGATCTACTTCACATTCTTTAAGCAGTCTCCTATTCTTTAGTCCCTGCACATTTAGACAAATGTGAGAACCACATCCGGTATCCAATACCCAAGAATCAGTGGTAGAAAGGAGAATATCTATCATATAGATACCTGAAGTCGATGCAGCCTTGCTGCTCTTCTTCTTCTTTTGCTCTTCCAAGAAGCCTTGCAATTACGTTTCCAATGACCAATTTCTTGACAATGGAAATAGATTGCATCCTTTTGTGAATCGGGTTTTGCCTCAGAAGCCTTGGCAACCTTTGCCTTGCTTATTTTGGGTTTGATAACTTTCTTACCCTTTCCTTTGGCATTAGCCTTCTTCCCATCATGAACCAAGAGCACGGGAGAACCTTTCTCCACAATTTTCATCTCTGCAGTTTTGAGCATCCCATGCAACTCAGAGAGATTCTTATCCATTCCATGCTTGTTATAATTCATCACGAATTGATTATAACTTTTAGGCAATGAATTAAGAATGAGATCCGTGGCTAGCTCCAATGGGATTGGATAGCCAAGTTTCTCAAGGTGCTCTACATAACCTTTCATTTTAAAAAAGTGAGGACTCACTTGTTGCCCTTCATTCATTTTACTAGTAGTGAATGCAACAATGGTCTTGTACCTTTCTTGCCTATCTTGCTCTTGAAACATGGTTCTCAACTCCACGCCTATCTCATAGGCTTCCAAATGTTCAAAACTTTGTTGGAGTTTTGAGCACATAGCAGCAAGCATGAGACAACTTACATCTCTAGAATCATTACGATGTTTCTTGTAATTGTCTCTTTCTACCCTAGGGGCAGTAGGCGGTGGTTCAGCAGGGAGAGGCCCATCGAGAATGTACAACTTATCTTCTTGCCTAAGAACGATTCTTATGCTACGGATCCAATCCATAAAGTTAGTACCATTCTCTTCGAGCTTATCCTTCTCAAGGATCGATCGCAACGACATTGATTGAGTGTTATTAGTCATTATCTACAAATATGCAAAATTTCCAAAATTTAATAAGTACCGATTTTTCATTAAAGAAATAATTAATGTATTTTAAAACAAAATACTCCCACTAAATTATACAACCTTCTTTATACATCCAATGTATAATATAATTTAAATGGGTTGAGATCCCGCTTTAATCTAATTTTGAGTACGCTTTGGCGCACCGCTCAAAATTAAATCAATTAGGTAGACAACTCTTGTCAATCATATCTCATATGACTCTCAGTTCTTTCATGAGATTCTTTAAGAAATCCAATTTCAAAAAGCATGTTAAATCTCATCTTTGCCTTAAGCCCAAAACTGTTTTGACGCTTAATTAAGTCCAACCATTTTAAACGCATAGGAAACTCGTATTCACTCATCTTGCTCATACATGAATAAAATCAATGCACCTCGCTTTGGCGAGCCCACATAAAATTACTCATGTATAAACAAGTGTTTTAATCATGGCATGGCAAAAAGGACTTAAAACTTTCTTTGAATGTTCATCACATATAGCATATAACACATTTATGAGCACATAATATAAACATGTTACACATCAAGTTTAGCCACTAAATTAATCTCCATTAATTTAAGCATGATATTTATGTGTCATTAGTTTCTCTATAATTATGAGGATGAGACTATTTCAACTTCGGTTATTATTTCCAAATCAAGACAACAAGAAGTGCGGTCGAACTAAGCCATTAGGCAACCACAATCCCGCACTAATTCAAGAGACCAAGAAAGTAGTCCATGTGGCCGAAACTAAGCAATAGATGGTCTCGATGAACGTAGGCCAATTGCATTCACAATTCCACATGGATCTCCAAACTTTGAATCAAGAACTTTGTTTCTCAATTTTAGCAATTATGAACTCTTCATAATTCTAACTTCATTTTATCTTTGAAACTTTGATTGCGATCAATTTTGGGAAACACAATCTCGATGAACGCAGATTAGCCATCCAAAACTTGAACCAATCTAGGAATCACAAGACTAAAACAAATAGGAAAATCAAACCCCAAAATCCACACACAAACCAACTACCCAAAACTCATTCCAGATCAGCAAGTCTGGACTGGTTCTGTTACTAGTTTTGTTGAATTTTTCGAAAAATTCCAGATTCTGGTTTTCAACCAAAATCAGACTTTCTGATGCTGGTGTGCGGCCGCCCAAAAATATCTGTGCGGTCGCCCAAAAGTGTGCGGCCGCCCAGACTATTATGTGCGGTCGCCCATGGCCATCAGAAGGTGCAGAATTTTCAAGTTCGAAAATTTTGTCTCAAAATTGTTTTTCCCCGATTATTAAAACTTTGATCCAATCAAAAATTAATAACCAACAATTCTGAATCCACCATAATTTATTTATTGCGATTGAATCGTGCGATTAAAGTTGTAAAACAATAAACCACATAAAATCACATAACACATAAACATCACATATTCCAATATTCATATCATGCAAGGCACATAAACAATTTATATACTCATAACATGATCACGGTATTGAAATAATCAACATGAACGGGGCTCTGATACCACTGTTGGGTTTCGATCAAACATGCGCAGCGGAATTTAGCATTTAAAATTTTGAAACCCAAAACCCATAGATCCGTTCATATGATTAAATCAAATACAATAACATGAATATAGGATAAAACTAACCCTTGATGGCTATCATATTTTCTCTTGGTCTTTGGTGGAGATTTGAAGACTTGATCACGATCACAAAGCTTGAACACGAACTTTGAAGATGATGATTTTCACCCTCTAGCGGTATCCACACTTCGAACGAATATCAAAGGAGCTTCTTTGATCTTGGTTGCTAGACCAACAACTATGAAACACGCTTTCACAATTGATATGACTATATGGAATTTTTCTTTTGTATATTATTTTGTTCTTCAACAAAAGATGTCTTAGAACAAAATAAAACCTCTCTCAAACTCTTTGGAGACTCACAAAAAGCTATCTCTGAAGTTCTGGCCGAAATCCTCCTTTTATACACAAGCAAGACCTATTCCAAATAGGAAACTTGTGTCAAAAGACATTCCAAATCGAATTAGGAAAGTGCCAGCCGACAGTACTGTGCGGCCGCCCAGAATACACTGTGCGGTCGCACAACTATCTGAAACAATCTGGTACAAAAATGGGCTAAGTGTGCGGCCGCCCAGTCCACACTGTGCGGTCGCCCACTTCCCCAGAATGTCCAGAATTTCCAAAATTCCAATTTAGTCCTTTTAAAGATTCGTTCTATTGTGTGTGACCCTCTAGGATTATACTAAGTTGGCAATGGGTTCAAACATGAAACCACAAGATATGATTAGGTTCTAGCAAACCGTCATACCTACCCAAATAGTATAACTAGATACAAGTTCGCATTCCTCTTAGAATATGTCATAATCCCTTTGTCCACGATGTCATTGAACACAAGTCATGGTCAAACAGTCAACTTGTTTTGTTCAATACTTTCTCGATTCCGAATATGTTGATAATCCAAATGACATTGATCCAATCAATTCATTTGAGTCCGGCCGAACATTTCATCAACATCATTCCTACGAGAGGCCCTAGCTTGACATCTCTCCGAAGAGGGACAAATCCATTTAGCTTATTATTCTTCCCTACGTGAATCCGATTATGCCAATCATACCCTTTATAACTACCCGGTTAAAGGTAGCGTTTGAATATGTTAAACATAATGTTCATCAAGTGAAAGACTATAATAACTTCATGTCTAAGGATTCAAATGACATAACTAATATGAGATATATGTACGACATAGACCATGACATAAATCTCATAGAGCGGGTCATGTCCAGTACCTTGTTCTAAACAAGTACCCATAAATCTAACATGATCATCCCATGATCATTTAGCCTTTATACTAGTGCTTAACAAGTACTAGGGACGGAGATTATTATAAGTAAACATGAACAACAATAATAATCAAAACATCTCTTTATTGATATGAAATAGATGATAACAATTACAACGTTTATTAAACGTGCCTAGGGCACCACTACCAACAATCGCACCATAACACCATGGGCGGCCGCACACTTGATCAGAGCCTCCAAGCATGCGCTCCGGTCTAGAGGAATTTTGCCATGGACCTTAAAGGAATTTCTAAAATAAGTTGGGCTTTTCAATAATTTTTAAAATTCTAGGGACTTTTATGGAATTTCAGAGGAGCTTTGGGGAATTTTTTAAGGGCTTTTCTGGAAACTCAAAAATCTCAGGGGCTCCTGGGGAAATATTGGCTGTAACTTAATTTCTCATTTTTTAACAAGGAATCCTAGGTTTTTCCTAATTTTACACCTCCTTAGCCCTAATATAAATATAACACTTTATCTATTTTATTTATTCATACTTTTATTTAATATTCAAAGTTGTAAACAAAGATTCATCAATTTAATTCTGGTTTTGATGTTCTTTATTTTATTTCTTGTTCTTGAATTTATTACTATGAGTAGCTAATAGATTCATGGATTGATAGTAACAAATACTGGATCTCTATAGATTTAATTCTTCCATTCAATCTTAATTCTTGTTTATCAAAATATTATTCATAATTAATTCTTTAGTTTCAATTAAATGTTAAGATATAAATTGACTTTAGAATTATTGGGTATTAATTGTTGCGGTAACTCGGGCATTGATACGTTGACCACTATTATGATGATTAGATTCAATTGAGGACGTAACTGAAATCAAACGGATCTAGGTTCTAAAGTTCTTCATCATTTCTTGGCATATTATGCGGACGTAACTGAAAGTATAATATAAAGAGGATATTAGGATTGCAAATCGCACACCAAACCGTCTCAATCCTTACTATAGTGAACGGACCCAAGAATGAGATTGATCGTATTATTATGAGCATAGCATAGAGTGAAAGTATTTGTGAACCCAATTCGTGAATCTATTTGTTAATCTTTATTAATTCTTGCTTTTATTTATTTTCTTAGTTTTATTTTAATTATAGTTTTAGTAGTTATAATTAATCAAATCAAACACCCTTTATTTATTTTTCTAATTTTAATTTAATTCTTGTTAATCCTTCAAGTCTCTGTGGATTCGACCCTTACTTGTGCATACTACTACACCGGTAACTAGTACACTTGCTATGTAATTTAATTAAAGCAAGATTTTCTCCATCAAGTTTTTGGCGCCGTTGCCGGGGACTTGATTAGGTTAACAAGTTTGTGTAAGTAGTGTAAATAGTTTTCTTTTAGTTTTTTTTTTTTTTTTTTGTTTATCTAAAATTTATGTGTGAGCTGCTCAAAGGAATGTATGGAATAAACACCAATAAATTAGGGAAATAGGAATTGGACCAACAATTAGCCAAATTATCTGAAAAATTAGACTTTTTGTCTGCAAAGATAAAGTTAATAAATTACAATGTTTAACAAGGATGTGCTAATTGTGGTGTTTATTATCATACTACTAATGATTGTCCGTCTTGGACCTATTTTCCTGAGTATGCTCCACAGGTTCAAGAAAGAAACCGCAATACGACTATTTTCCTAACTCTTTTAATCAAGGATGGAGAAATCATTCAGACATGGTATCGGGCAATGATGAGGTAGTTTATGATCCCACTTGTGAGCCATATTATGTTAATAATCCACCACCACTAGTAGAGCAGCCTTCAACCCTAATTTGGTATTTGAACGATGAAGGGGAAGAGTGTGTCTTTGACCCGACTCTAGAGCCACATTAATACATTAATCCACTAATACCACAATCTGAAAAGCAACCCGTGGAGGACGCAAAAGAGAATTTTGTCTATGAGATCTCTAATGTTGTCTCTAAGTGTGAGTCACTTGAAGAGAAATCTTTTGAGGATGCAAATGAGAATTTTGTCTATGAAATCTCCAATGCTGATGCTAAAAATGAACTACAACCTGAAAAGCAACCTTTGGAGGACATAACAGAGGATTTTGTCTATGAAACTTCCCATGATGACTCTAAGGATGGGCTACCTTGTGATAGTTCAAGTTGGTGTGTGGAGAAGGTAGAGAATATGGAGGAAACGTGGCATGATCAAGTCATTGATGAGTTTTTGTTTGCTCTAAAGGGTGGTGAAAAGAAGGAAAGGAAGGATGTTCCCAATGAGAATGAAGCTCTTCAACCCATCAACAATTATGTGGAGAAAACATGGCATGGGATAGCCATCTAAGATCTTGAATTTACCTTATATGGTGGTAAGAAGAGGGATAGTGAGGAGGTTCATGATGCGGAGGAGAAGTTTCAACCCCTTAGCAATCCCAATGAAAGCTTGGTCATCCTTATGGTACCCCCTCCTTCTTGTGATGGTGGAAAAGGTGGTCAGGGGCCACAAGTGGAAAAGCTCAAGAAGCGAAGATGCCAAAAATTCCCTGTGGTACTAAATGATAAAATAAAAAGGAGAATATATATGGGGGCTCGAGCTGAAGATAAAGACCCGCAAGAATGTAAAGTGTGCCAAAGGAAGAAAAGTAAAATCCAAACTGGGCAACAGTCGGGCTAACAACCTTAACCAAATGCGCTTGTTGGGAGGCAACCCAACTAGGTAACATTTATTTGCTTTCATTTTATTCTTTTGTTGTGTCATGTCATCCTTTGAACCCAAAGCATGTTTTAGTTCCTTATGCTATGAGGACATAGCATGTTTTGAGTTTAGGGGTAGGCATCTCTTCGAGTTTGTGGGTTTATAGGGGAGTGTATATAGTTGTCACCCTAAAAATACATTTTTAAAAAAATTGTTCGCTTTATATTTTGGGATGTTGGCCATGGTCGGTGATGATCCGAGTGTTTGTTTTTATTAGCCATTGCGGCTGCCATTGTTTAACTAGAGTTAGGACTACATTAACACTACTAAAGGCATGATTGCACCACCTCTCACTTACATTTATTTTCGTGATCATGTTACTGACTTAGGAATAATTTATGGGATCACTTGGTGTATGCTCGGAGACTTAGAAAATCGTTGCATGGTTGTCAATAATAAGTCAATATGTTATTCGGTATTTATGGCATTTCTTTCTAAACCCCTTTTGTTGGCCTTGTTTTGTCTATCTAATCACTAAATAAAATCATCGCTAGAATACCCTTTTGAGCTTAATAATGCATGTAAGAATGGCACATTGAAGACCGCCGTTCACCTTCTTTTGATACCCGATTTCATACCCTTTTGCACTAAGAATATGTTAGACCCACATTGACGAGGAAGTGGATTAGGAAATGATGGGGATTTATGGTTCATAATTGGGGGAACACTTGAGAAATTCTTGTATATGGTCAAATATGTGAAAGGGGTTATGTAATGAAAGAAAAGGGGCAAGCACAAAAATATGGTGATTATTGTGTAGTGTGCAAAGTCTGTAAATAGCACACTTTTATCTTATGTAAAGTTCTTGTTATTCAAAAAAAAAGAAAAAAAAAGAAAAAAAATACTAAAAGACAAAAAAAAGAAAAGAAAATTATAGTATGTATATATTTAGAAAATGCGTGTCCCTTTTATATGTTGAAGCGATAATTAGGAAAGGCCACATGAGTGAGGGAAAGAGTTCTCACCCCATGTAATTATATGAAAGTTCAAGTTTGGGGGTGAGACAATGTGGGAATTGGGTGAGAGGAGAGTATAAATTTTATTGTGAGGATATACTTATCTTTTAGAAGATTTCTTAGTCCACTTCCTTTTAACTTCATTTGTAACCGTGAGCCTAGCTCTGCACGTTTGTTGTGCTTAAACTCTATGCCATATTTTCTTTCAATATCGGTAAACGGGTTGACAACTGTGTATACATGATTATGAGTGTCCTTTATTGAGTTACGTGTATAGTCATCATATTTCGTGGATTAAGAGCATTAACTTAAGTGATCCTATAAACTAATCTTATGTTGGTCACATTGATCACCAACATCACTCATACTATCATGCTGTAGTGGAAAATCAAACAAGTTAGTAGTGTGTATGTGTTGCAATTTGGTTTTATGATGATACATATATTGATGGCACTTGTGCGAGACCTTGAGAATATTAGCTAACGACTCCAATATGTAATGAGAACATCCCAATTTTTTTTTATTGTTATTAGTTTAAATAATAGTTTTATATTTGTTTTGTTTTACTCGAGGACGAGCAAAAGATAAGTTTGGTGGTATTTGATGGATGTGTTTCTACCCATCCAAATAATATACTTCTACAACTTATTTGGTGCTCAATCTTGTGTTTTTTTTTTTTTTTTTTTATGGTTTTTGGAGTGCTTATGAGTATAGGTAAAGAGCGAAAGAATTCACGGTTCAAGTACGTTAAAGTGCGAAAAGGAAGAATAAAGAAAGGACCATAATATAAAGATAAAGAGATGTGACCACTGAGAAATCAATACCATTATATAATACTCGAAAAGTGCTTTCCCACGATAGTTCGCACGTCCAAATCGGAGTTCATATGAATAAGATATGGCCTACAGAAGTTTGCGCGTAAAAAGTACAAATTAGAGAGCAGCGGGTACTGCATAAGTGGGCGACCGCACCATAACACCATGGGTGGCCACACACTTGATCAGAGCCTCCAAGCATGCGCTCCAGCCAAGGACCTTAGGGGAATTTCGCTAGGGACCTTAGAGGAATTTCCAAAATATGTTGGGCTTTTTAGTAATTTCCGAAATTCCAGGAACTTTTCTGGAACTTTCGGAGGAACTTTGGGGAATTTTGGAATGGCTTTTCTGGAAACTCAGAAATCCTAGGGGCTCCTGAAGAAATTCCGGCCAGCAACTTAACTTCTCCTTTTTCAACAAGGAATCCTAGGTTTTTCCTAATTTTACACCTCCTAGGACTAATATAAATATAACACTCCATCCACTTTATTTATGTTGGAAAAATAGTGTATTTTTGTATTATGTGAAGGAAATATGATTTATTTCCGTGATATATATTTTGTCAAATGACAAAATTAATTGTGGGTTTGTGTTTAGCCTCATGAAAACATTGAGATAATGTATTTATTTATTCAATTTTGTGTTTGGATGAATAAGACTTTAAGGCTTGAAGTTGGGAAAATAGTTCATCTCATTTGAGCTAGAATGTCAAGTGACTAGTTCATCTCATTTGAACTAGAATGTCAAGTGACTAGCCTTATCTCCAAAATTAATAAAGGACATATGGATTGAGTTTATCCTTTGATTAATTTGGGAGATTGAATGGTTCTTAGTTGGACTATAAAAGGAGCAACAACCATTTGTGATCACACAAAAGAAGTAACACAAAAAGAAACACTGTTTTCAGCAATCTCTCCACAGCATCTCTTTCGTTGCATTTTGTTCATTCCTCCTTTGGCCTCCTGCATTGCATACTCGTGGTGATACTGTCCAGGCACTGAATTCAATTCGCCGGAGTCTCTTAGTGCAGGGAAGTATCCGGTTCGTGCGAGTTATCCTGGGAGACTAGCGTCCGACGACAACCTCAAGCACTCACGGTGAGGGGGCGAATAAGTCTTAAGGACAGTGTGTTCAACACACGGATCGGCACAAAAAATTCAGTCTAGTTTCTGTTTATCTATTCTCCAGTTTATTAATTTATTTATTTATTATTTATTCTGTAATTCGAGTTTTTTTTTTTGTAGAATTTTTCTAACAATCTTAAGACTTATTCCTTCTGCAAGAGGGAACGGATTACAGAACAACATACTAATTTAATTTGCGAGAAAGGATTACAGATTACAATATTCTTGTGGCGTGGTGGCTATTGGAGAAAATATTGGAAAGGGACGGAAAAACTGTTGAAAATACGCAAATTTCAAGCACTGTTTTTTTCATGACCAGCTGTGGTAAAATGAAATTTCCCGCTTCATTAACCGTTAGATCAGTCTGAAATTGTTTGTTCATGTTCAAGACTCATAGAAGAAAAATCTGAATGGTGACGATTGGATTCTGATATCCAGAGAAGGAGATCAAAAATTCGCAGAATAGCAGATTTTTGTAACAGTTTACTTTAATTTAATGTTCATGACATCAACTATGAAACAATGGTGGCTATGCCTCATGAAGTGGTTATACATCATGTGAGACATCTCTTATGGTTCGTATGAATCATATTGAAGAGATTAGAATGTTCGTTGGAACTAAGAACATTGAAAGATTAAGTCTTTAACGTTACATAGACAAAGATAATAAGGGCTTCTTGAAAGAAGATGTAAAACCTATTATGGTAGTGAAAAAGGTTACAAAAGATTAACATAATAAGGCTTCTTGAAAGAAGTTCTTAAAGCTTATTATTGTTAATAGTAACAAAAAGTCATAAAGATAGAAACAATAGAACATCTTGAAAGAAGTTAAATCCTATTGTTATTGATGATGGGTAATGACACAAAATTTAGATGAAGGGCTTCTAAAGAATTTGTGCATTTTGTGAATGAGAAATTAATTTTCTCTAAAACTGAGGTACTCCAAGATGAGACCTTTAAAGTTTCGAATAGTTGACCTTTAATTAAAATTTTAGTAAGAAATTAAGAGGTTTATAATTATAGTTGTTACAATAAATAAATTGTGTGAATTCTCTTATTGAATTAACAATTTATTTTGTAGTAAATTCTCTACTTGAGGTGAGAGTTTTAGTTTTAATAACAAAGTAATAATTTGGTGTTTAATTGTTTTAAAGTAAAGCCAAAGTATTGGGAATGACTCCTTGTGTGGAGATGAATCTCCAAAGGAATATGATGTATTCCATGTATTCTGGCTCACTAGTGAGAAGTCAAGGAATGTTGTTGGCATCGACCTTATGTGTTGGCAACAAAAGATGTTCTATTTGACCACTTTGAATTTAGTGAGGTTCTTAATGAAGATCCTATAAATTTTGGTGGAAATAAGATGGATGTTTTAAGCCATGAATGCGGTTGAAGCATGTGAATTTCTTTTGCCTTTATCATGGAAGCATGGGGAATTCATTTGCAAGAACTATGTTCTTAATGAGCTATCTGATTCTCTTTATAGTGTTTAGAGAGAAAAGGAATGGGAAACTAATTGTGGGAGTCTTTCGACTATAACAATAAAATTGAGAATGCGGGTGCAATGATTAATTGTAGGCCGTTTCCCTGTTTTAAATATTAGACTCCATAGACCGTAAAAAGTCAAATGGAAGAGTTGAAATTGTCTTTCATGAAATCCATGCCGAATGTATGGTGTTAAGTGAAATTTTCAAGTGACAAAGTGAGAAATTACTTTTCACTTGGAAAGATTCAAGAAGCACCTCAAAAGTAAATGAATTGAAATGAATTTTGAGATGCTTGCTATTCATCTTTGTGTTGGAAAGAGAATAGAGTTTCAGAGAAGAAGTTGTTAACACTTATTATAGCAAAAGCAAATGTGGTAGAGCATACCAAAATGCTTATGGCAAAGACAAAGTAGGTCAAATTTACTTGAAAAGTCAAAATTTGTCTGAAAAGTCGAATTTGTGAGAAAGTCAAACTTGTTTGAAAAGTCAAGCTTGTTTGAAAAGCCAAAATTAAGTCATGCATATATCTTTCTTGACAACAGTGGGTGTCATTAAGGATAATATTCATGATTTGAATAAATGAAATAAAAATTGTATCAACCGATAGGTTGATTTAGTGATCAATAATGAGAATAAGTCTCTTTAGTTGGATCACATTCCCTCATTCAAAAAGGGATTCAACAAGATGTGAAATATGTGTTGAACTATATCATCACAAGTTAAGTATAGTGATAGATTGTTCAAAC
Source organism: Campanula takesimana (assembly GCA_026119855.1). NCBI lineage: Eukaryota > Viridiplantae > Streptophyta > Magnoliopsida > Asterales > Campanulaceae > Campanula > Campanula takesimana. The sequence goes on from JAOWBW010000044.1 coordinate 1,261,995, forward strand.
ACATGGTAATGATAACAATGTTATTGTTATATGTAATAAGCATTGTCTCATTGAATGGAGAAGTTGGAAACCAACTTTAAAATGAGATAATGAGGATGAAACACTAATGCTTATAGTGTGTGTATATAACATGTGTTTGTACACAATATCCACATTGTAAACTAATATCAAATGGTGTTTATGAAAGAACTAATAGCACTATTGTTTTATTTAGGACTAACCCAAAATGTGGGGAGTGAGTCTACTTTGGAAATTAAATACCTATTGAATAGGTTACCCCGAGAAAACAATGTAAATTCCATATGAAGTATGGAAACGTAGGCCTACGTACACTTGTGAATGTGGGGGTGGTTCGCAAAGTAGAAAGTCTATCATCAACAAAATGGATTTTTGCGTACAAGATGGTGGAGTATGTAAGTAATGAGTTTTCAGTGGGTTGTCATATTTTATTCATTGACATTGAATATATATAAAACCAAGATTGAAATAAATGGAAATCATGTACTGATGTCAAATTCATGAAAAATGAACAAATGATACTTTGAGTGAAATAGATCAAAGTAACACTTTGAGTGAAATGGATTAAAGTGATACTTTGAATAAAATAGATCAAAGTAAAGTGTGCAAGTTAGTATCACTAGATGACTTGAAACAAGCACAAAATAATGACATCAAAGCTTGATTTTACCATGAAAGAAAGTGGATTAATAAAAAATGACATGAATGGAAATGTCATAGTGTAGATTAAATCTATCGAAGATATGTTGAACTTGAAAGAAGTTTGCTAATTTGACCGTTGGATTTAAAACTTCAAGAAGAACTCATGAATTTGCATTAAGCAAGTTATGATATAGTTCTTAAAAGTTTTGAAATGGTCAAGAGATATGGGTTTAGCGAATGTTATCCTTGAAGTGAAAAATTCTAAGAAATCTAATGGATAATTCTTGAGAAATTAGCAAGGATAATTTTGCAATGGCTCGAACCTAATATTCATGGGTCAACATCTATTGAAAAATAAAGCTGATGTTGTTTTTCAAGTTGAACACTCGAGAATTATTGGAAGTCTAGTGAATTGGTACACTAGTAATCCTAAATGTATAGTGAGAGTACTAAGGTGCTTGAGATACAATCGAGATCAATGATTACTCTACACTAGACATCTATCGATATCTGAAGGATATAGTAATGCTACATGGATATCAGATATCCAAGACTCAAGGTCTACAAGTGGATTTATATTCACATTAGCAGGTGCAACTATATCATGGAAATCTTCTAAACAGATGGTTATAGCCAGATCCATGATGGAATCTGAGTTTATAGCTTTGGACAAATGTGGGGAAGAAGCGGAATGGCTACGCCATTTCCTAGAAGATATTCCAAGATGGACAAAGCTAGTGCCACCAATCTGTATACATTGTGATAGTCAATCTGTAATTGGTAGGGCACAAAGAAACATGTACAATGGTAAGTCGAGACATATAGGTCGAAGACATAATACCATAAGACAACTACTCTCAACTGGTACCATCTCCATTTACTATGTGAAGTCAAAAGATAACCTAGCGGATCCGTTAACCAAAGGGTTAAATAGAGAGGTAGTTGCAAGATCGACAAGAGGAATGGGTTAAAGCCTCTTGAGAAGTTAACCACGGCGGAAAACCCAACCTAGCTGACTGGAGATCCCAAGGTCTAGGTTCAAAAGGGACCACCTAACCGTTAAAAGACTTGTATAATCACTGTAGGGATTAACCCCATACGCATTCCTAAAAGTGATATCCCGAGATGAATAAGGTTAAGCCTATGGATTTTAATGATTCTTATGGAGTAAACCGGGTTACTTAGAAGAATCACCTATGTGAGAGAGAAGTGGGGCCGCTTCGAGGAGAATTGTGTGAGGCTCAATTCTTAGACCCTCTCACAGAACCAAGCATTCTGTTCCATGGCCACAAATGGACACAACTATGAGAATTGAATTGTGTTAGGGAGATACCTGTGTAACGTATATGACTGGCTACACAAAAAGCTGACAGTTCAAAGACATCGTGTCTACTGATTAGCGAGTAGAATAAGTATACGTCTACAAGGGAAGGTTCAAAGGGAAATCCCATACCTATCCTATGCAGGTTTTCAATTGTTGGACTTTATCACCAAATTCCTCATAATTTCCTTCATGTGGGGAATTGTTAGAAAAATAGTGTATTTTTGTATTATGTGAAGGAAATATGATTTATTTCCGTGATATATATTTTGTCAAATGACAAAATTAATTGTGGGTTTGTGTTTAGCTTCATGAAAACATTGAGATAATGTATTTATTTATCCAATTTTATGTTTGGATGAATAAGACTTTAAGGCTTGAAGTTGGGAAAATAGTTCATCTCATTTGAGCTAGAATGTCAAGTGACTAGTTCATCTCATTTGAACTAGAATGTCAAGTGACAAGCCTTATTTCCAAAATTAATAAAGGAAATATGGATTAAGTTTATCCTTTGATTAATTTGGGAGATTGAATGGTTCTTGGTTGGACTATAAAAGGAGCAACAACCATTTGTGATCACACAATAGAAGTAACACAAAAAGAAACACTGTTTTCAGCAATCTCTCTATAGCATCTCTTTCGTTGCATTTTGTTCATTCCTCCTTTGGCCTCCTGCATTGCATACTCGTGGTGATACTGCCCAGGCACTGAATTCAATTCGCCGGAGTCTCTTAGTGCAGGGAAGTATCCGGTTCGTGCGAGTTATCCTGGGAGACTAGCGTCTGACGACAACCTCAAGCACTCACGGTGAGGGGGCGAATAAGTCTTAAGGACAATGTGTTCAACACACGGCTCGGCACAAAACATTCAGTCTAGTTTCTGTTTATCTATTCTCATGTTTATTAATTAATTTATTTATTATTTATTCTGTAATTCGAGTTATTTTTTGTAGAATTTTCCTAACAATTTATTCATACTTTTATTCAATATTAAAGGTTGTAAACAAAGATTCATCAATTTAATTTAGGTTTTGATGTTCTTTAATTTATTTCTTGTTCTTGATTTTAGTAGTATGAGTAGCTAAATTCTAAATTCATGGATTGGTAGTAACAAATACTAGATCTCTATGCTATAGATTTAATTCTTCAATTCAATCTTAATTCTTGTTTATCAAAATATTCCTCATAAATAATTCTTTAGTTTCAATTATATGTTAAGATATAAATTGACTTTAAAATTATTGGGTATTAATTATTGCGGTAACTCGGGCATTGATACGTTGACCACTATTTTGATAATTAGGTTCAATTGAGGACGTAACTGAAATCAAATGGATCTAGGTTCTTGTGTTCTTAAGTTCTTCATGATTTCTTGGCATACTATGCGGACGTAACTGAAAGTATAATATAAAGAGTATATTAGGATTGCAAATCGCACACCAAACCATCTCAATCCTTACTATTGTGAACGAACCCAAGAATGAGATTGATATTATTATAATAAGCATAGCATAGAGTAAAAGTATTTGTGAACCCAATTCGTGAATCTATTCGTTAATCTTTATTAATTCTTGCTTTTATTTATTTTCTTAGTTTAATTTTAGTTATAATTTTAGTAGTTATAAATAATCAAATTAAACCCCCTTTATTTATTTTTCTAGTTTTAATTTACATTCTTGTTTATCTTTCAAGTCTCTGTAGATTCGACTCTTGCTTGTGCATACTTCTACACCGGTAACTAGTACACTTGCTAGGCAATTTAATTAGAGGGAGATTTTCTCCACAAGTCACATAAGAGAGCTAACCGTGGGTCAGCCTTATAGGGGGTGATGATTGATGGTGTGTGGGCCTCTTTGTTATCAATTGATACATTTGTTTCTGATCTTTATGTTTGGTTTTTATCGGTATTGGTCCCAAAGGGCAACAAGGGTATGAAAAATAGCTACATGAACGGGGCTCTGATACCACTGTTGGGTTTTGAGGGTCCTTGCGCAGCGGAGACGGCGATATGAAAATCAACAAAACCCTAGAGCCCATGGATCCATTCATGATGATGAAATTAATAGGAAGATGAATTTATAATACTAACCGTTGTTGTGCGTTTAAAATTTTTGGATCTTCAAATCTTCAAGTCTTCAAGCTTTGTGATTTGATCTCCTCGTTCTTCGCGTTCTTTGAATCACGATCGCAAGAACACGAACTTGAGATGATAATGCAAACACCCTCTATGTTTATCCACACGCGAACGAATATCTAGAACAATTCTAGATTTAGACTGCTAGATCCCATAGAAACTCTTTCTATCAAAAGGCTATATGATTTTTTTTGGTGTTCTTGAGCTTTTAATTCTCAATCTAAACTCAAGAATGTGTTTCTCAAACACATGGAGGCTGCCAATTATTACACATATCAATTAGGTCAATACCTTGTAAAGAGAGGGGTATTTATACTTTTTAAACCTAAACACTTTAGGAGAAATAGGCCAAAAACACGTCAAAAACGAATCAGGAAAAACCAGACCCGAAACCACAAAGGTCCGGCGGGGTATACAAGATGGTCCGACCGTACCCTCCCTTAGTCCGACCGGGTCTTAAGGGAGGTCCGGTCGGATCATTCAAAACCCAAATTTTATGTTTTTCCTTAAATCCGATTTTTACGCTCTTTTACGTAATTCCAATTTTAGCCCTTTTGCAAATTCGTTCTTTTGTGTGTGACCCCATAAGATTATATTAAGTTGGCAATGAGTCAAACCAAGGTCAAACTCATAAATCATGAGCAGACTCTAGCAAGCCATCATGACTACCCAATTAATATAACTTAATGAAGTTCGTTTATCCTCATAGAACATATCACAATCCTTTTGTCACACGATATCATATTGAGCATAAGCCACAGTCTAAGTCAACTTAAGTGCCCAATGCTTTCTCGATTCCGAGTAGATTGATATGAGCAAATGACATTGAAAACATCAATTCATTTGGGCATGGCCATGCAATATCATCAATCTTACTCAAAAATGGCCAAGAAGATATATATCTTGAGATGAGAGGGACAACATCCCATCTTGACTTATCATTCTTCCCTACAAGAATCCGATTGTGCCAATCGTATCCTTTATAACTACCTGGTTAAGGGTAGCGTTTGAATACGTCAAACACAACGTTCATCATGTGGAAGACGATGATAATCTCAGGTCTAAGGATTCCAATGATATAACTAAATGAGATTTAATTATGACATTTGACCATGACATAAATCTCATAGTGGGTTATGTCCAGTACTTATTCACCAACAAGTAGCCATAAGTTTAATTTGAATCACATACACATGATCATCACATGATCATCAATTAAACTGATACTAGTTCTTCATGTTGGGTTTTGCATGATCAAACGCAGCGGAATAAACCCAAAAGCCTAGATCCATTCAAGATGATTAAATTAATACAAGGTTGAATTTAGAATACTAACCGTGATGGAGCTTTAAAATTTTCTGATCTTCAATCTCTGTTCTTCGCGCTTCTTTGAATCACGAATGCAGGAACATGAATAAGAAGATGATTAAGAAATCACCCTCTATGGATATCCACATGCGAACGAATATCAAGAACTCTTTATTGATCTTGACTGCTAGATTAAAAGGGGATATATGAATTTATGAATTATTGATCTTTGATTCTCAATCTTGATCAATGAAATTGTTTCTCCAAACAACTAGGTTTCATATGCTTAATGGCTGGTGAAAATATGTTTATATAGGTCCTAGTCCTTAACCCTTGAGGACTTGGGAAACCTAAATCCCATCACCACAATTAAGCCGCAAGTTTCCTGGCCAGATAGTACGGGCACGGTCGTGCCCTAAAACCGGCACGGTCGTGCCAATTCATGTCGCCAGTCACTTGCCTTTGGCCGATTATTGGCACGGTCGTGCTTTATAATCGGCACGGCCATGCCGATTGGCACGGTCGTGCTTCTTATCTGGCACGGTCGTGCCAGACCAAAATTCTGCCATTTCGCCCTTTTAACAATTCGTTCTATTGTGTGTGACCCCATAAGACTATATCAAGTTGGCAATGAGTCCAAACACATTTTGTCCTCATGAATCATAAGCGGACCCTAGAAGGCCATCATGACTACCCAAATGATACAACTTTATCACAGTTCGTTAATCCTTCATAGACATATTCACAAACCTTTTATCCACGATGTCATTGAGCGTAAGCCATGGTCAATGGTCAACTTACAATACCCAATACTTTCTCGATCCTGAATAGTTTGATAACACAAATGATATCGATCACTTCAATTCATTTGAGCATGGCCATGCATTTCATCAACACTATTCACCGAGAGGCCCAAGCCTGACATCTCTCATAAAGAGGGACAAATCCCATCTTGACTTATTACACTACCCTACATAGCTTCGATCATGCCAATCATATCCTTTATAATCACTTGGTTAAGAGTGACGTTTGAATATGTCAAACATGATCTACATTATGTGGAAGATCGTAATAAACTTAGGTACGAGGATTCTAATGATATAACTATTAAAGGTTAAATTATGACATTTTGACCATGACATAAACCTCATCTTTGAGTCATGTCCAGTATGTGTTCCCCAACACATACCCATAAGTTTAACTTGTAACCTATACACATGATCATCATATGATCATCAAATTAAACTTATGCTAGTTCTTCATAAGTACTAGGGACAGAGATTATTATAACAAAACATGAAACAATAAATAATAATCCAAAACTTCTCTTTATATTAATTGAAAATTGGTAACAAACATTGTCAAACAACGTGCCAAATAACATGCCTAGGGTATATACACCAACAGTTTCCCACTTACACTAGGCCCAATCACTAATGTATCTAATACCCATGGACCTAACATGACCATCATGTTTAGCTTGAGGAAGTCCCTTTGTTAGCGGATTAGCTATGTTATCATCCGTTGGTACTCTGCATATCTTCACGTCCTCCCTCTTTATGATTTCTCGAATGAGATGAAAATGCCTAAGTATGTGTTTGGATCTTTGATGTTCTCTTGGTTCATTTGCTTGAGCAATAGCACCATTATTGTCGCAATAAAGGTCTATTGGATTAGCAATGCTAGGAACCACTTCTAATTCAGTTATGAATTTTTTGATCCAAACAGTCTCTTTAGCAGCATCCGATGCAGCTACATACTCAGCTTCCGTTGTAAAATTAGCTACTTGTGAATACCCCTTTCCGATGAAGCGACGCATGGGAAGTATCTTGTGATTATTATTATTTACAAAGGGAATATTCTTAACGACATTAAAATTATGAGAGTCGCCACGCCGTTTTAATTAAAGCCAAAACATTGAAAAAAGCATTTTAGTAGGTTCGGGGGTCAAATTACAACAAGAGAAGAATATTGAACGTTATCACTCCTATTGCCCGGATTGATCGGTCTTTCTATCATGATGCGGTGTATGTAGTATGTTAGTGATTGAGACCGGATCCGAAGATTGCCTACGTTCCTCTCAATGTGAGAAGCTCAGGTTAGCGTAGTTCGAGAAGAATTTAGAATAGGCAGAAGAATCGGGATCATGCATAATGAGGGGGGAATTACCTAAAGATCAGGGTTTAGAAGTAGTTCCTAGATCATCCTCGGGTCGATGAACCCTAGATCATCATTGGCTATGAAATAACATGTTAACATGAAGATCGTAACCCTAAATATAGCATAAATAAGGTTTTAACCTAAGAATATGATGAACATGCGAAGAACATATTATGAACATATGAATGTCATGAAGAAAATATGAATAAAGATGTTAGGAACATGAATATTATGAAGAACACGTGAATAAACATATTAAGAATATGAATATTATGAAGAACACATGAATAAACATATTAAGAGTATGAATATTATGAAGAACACATGAATAAACATATTAAGAATATGAATATTAAAGATCTACATTATAAATAATGCAAGAACATGAATAAAAGTTAGAAAACTTACCTTTGTTGGCAAGAAATAACCTTGGATCTTCTTGGGATTCTTTAGAGTGTTTTTGGAGGCTTGAATGACTTGATTTGGGAGCAAAATCGTCACTTGAAAGATCTAAAATTTGGATCCTTTAATTATGAGGCAAGGGAGGTCTTTAAATAGGAAACTTGTGGAGAGATCTGACGGTCCAGATCACCTGAGGCAAAGATGGCCGCGTGGCCAAGATTGCATTTGGCAAACATGGCCGCGTGGCCAAGATTGCATTTGGAAAACATGGCCGCCTAGCCATGATGGAATGTGTCCGCGTCGCCAAGTTCATTTTCTTCTTGTTCTTCTTTCTCTCGCGTTCGATTTGATATGCAGTGCGTTTCGTAATTCATCCGGAGTCAAAAGTTATGACTGTTTTCGTGCCGACTGTAATTTAAGTCATTCTAGATATTCCTAAAATAATGAGCTATATTTTGGGAATCCGGGACAAGTCTTTTGCAAGGTTTCTAATCCCTATAAAGTCCTTGTATATTTGGGAAAGCCCTAATAAACTCATTTTAAGATTGGGTACTAACAGTAGCCCCTCGGCGACGCTTCTTGCAAGGCAAGGTGGGGTCGACGATAAAAATAGGAACCGTTCTGAAAATGAGTTTCAAAACAGATGAAAGGTAAGCGAACGGCTGAACCTTGACAGGCGACCTACGTATCCACAGGGGAATCAAGCCAAACGTAGTTCAGATCTGATGGGAAATTGGGAATGATTGTCCACTGGTGAGGAGCAACGTCTTCTGCTGGGGAAAATGTACCTACTGGGGATGAGAGATGACCGCGTCGGTCAGGTGGCTGAACCTCTTCAGGTTTCCTACGTATCCTCAGAGGAATCAAGACAAACGTAGTTCGGAGCGATTAGGGAAAAACGAGCCATCGGACTTCTGCTAGGGATAATAAACCTACGGGCACTATCCTGTATGAAGAACGAACATTCATTAGGAAATGAAGTCATTTGAAGCAAGAGGGATAATGGGACAATAAAGACTACGTCGTCTAAATAATCCCGAGGTGGAGTAATAAACGCTGAGGTAAATGCAAACAGAAACGCCCGGGTTTCTGCCGATCGCGCTAAAATAATGGATGTTGGATCTTTCGCAAACAGAAACGCCGAGGCTTCTGCCAATCACGATCGATCTAGGATGCATATGTCATAGAGGCGCCGAAGTCTCTACAACCATACAAATCCTAAGCAAAAATTCGGAAATGCTAAAATAAGATGCTGGATCTCTCGCAAACAGAAATGCCGAGGCTTCTGCCAATCGCGATCGATCTAGGAAGCGTATGTCATAGAGGCGCCGAAGTCTCTACAACCATACGAATCCTAAGCAAATATTCGGTGAAGAATGGAAATTTTAAGAGGCTTCCCGTACCCAAAAATAACGAACATCAGTCAAAATAGCGTTAAGGGCACCTACAATGGATGAAACAGGTTAGGGGTAAAAATGGGATTTTACATGCAGAGGCAAGGATGATGGATCGTTATTAAGTCGCAAACGGGATGAACTCTCAAGGAGTCATAAAGGTTATAAACTCTCAGGGAATCGCAGAAGTGATGGACTCTTGGGGAGTCGCAAAGGTGATGGACTCTCGGGGAGTCGCCAAGGTAAAGGACTCTTTGGTGATCAAAGGACGACCACGGAAAGCGTAACGTTTAGGATCCGCTTACCCTAAATTAGGAGGAATACATAATATGAGGCTACGAACCATTAAGATGAAGGTATTAGGTAAGGGACATTTTGCTTGGTTGCTTAGGGCAGGACCTAAGGCTTCTAAGGAAAGGGGATGGGTAGCCTCTTAGCCTTGAGATAAGGATGCAAAAGATGTTATGGTTGTTTAGACTTAAGATTGTGTCTTGGATAGAATGTGGGTTTCCTAGGATTACGGGCTAGGGTTTGGAGAGAATGTGACTACCTAGGCTCGAGGCTAGGGTTCGGAGAGAATATGGAAAGGCTATTGTATCCTAGGCATAAGACTAGCGGGGGATTGAGATTATAAATTTCCTAGGTTTCGAGACTAGGGTTTCGGGAATTTGGAAAGGATGTTGCACACAGGGCTTTGGAAATTCCCTAGAACTTGGGCTAGGGTTAAAGAGGATGGTGCTTCCTAGGCTTGAGACTAGGGTTTGGAGAGAATGCAGATTCTTAGGTTTGGGGCTAGGGTTTGGAGAGGTTGAGGTTTAGGAACTTCCTAGATGTTAGGGTTTCGAACAAGGGTTTGGAAACTGGTGTTTAAGGACCATGACTCTCCTAGGTTTGGGACTAGGGTTTAGAATTATCCTAGGCTTCGAGGCTAGGGCTTGGAGTTGTGGTAGGTTCAGAGGTTGCAAAGGCGTTGGCTTTAGACCTAAGGCTGGGAGTTGAAAGGGTTGTGACTTCCTAGGCTTGAGACCATGGACCGTTGGGAAGAGGGATTGCTTTTGTGGAAGGTCCACTAAGCTTGATGTTAGGGTTCACCATTTTCCGGGATTGGTGACTATGGCTTGGAAAGGTTCATGGTAACCTAGGCTTTAGGCTAGGTTTTAAGGCTAAGGACTGTAAACTTCCTACGTTTTGAGACTAAGGTGAAGGAGTTTCCTAGGTCTAGGACTGGGGTTTGAAGGGAATGTTGAATCCTAGGCTTGATGATAGAGTTTAAAGAGGATAATTTCTACCTAGGCTTGAGGCTAGGGCTTTAGAAAGAGTGCGACTACCTAGGCTTGAGGCTAGGGTTTAGAGCGAATGCGACTACCTAGGCTCGAGGCTAGGGTTTAGAGCGAATGCGACTACCTAGGCTCGAGGCTAGGGTTTAGAGCGAATGCGACTACCTACGCTTGAGGCTAGGGTTTGGAGCGAATGCGACTACCTAGGCTCGAGGCTAGGGTTTAGAGAAAATGCGACTATCTAGGCTCGAGGCTAGGGTTTAGAGCGAATGCGACTACCTAGGCTCGAGGCTAGGGTTTAGAAAGAGTGCGACTACCTAAGCTCGAGGCTAGGGTTTGGAACGAATGCGACTACCTAGGCTCGAGGCTAGGGTTTAGAGCGAATGCGGCTTCCTAGGCTTGAGGCTAGGGTTGATTGAGTTTTGGATAGGGCATTATATCCTAGGTTTTGGACTAGGGTTCAATAAAACGGAGAATTGAGATTGTAAATTTCCTAGGTTTCGAGACTAGGGTTTCGGGAATTTGGAAATGATGTTGCATACGGGGCTTTGGAAATTCCCTAGAATTTGGGTTAGGGTTAAAGGGGATGTTGTGGTTTCCTAGGCTTAAGGCTAGGGTTTAGATAGGATATGTGACTACCTAGGATCAAGGCTAGGGTTTAAGAAGGATGTAACTTCCTAGGCTTTAGGCTAGGGTTTGAAAGGATGTAATTACCTAGGCTTGAGGCTAGGGTTCAGAGAGAATGATATGACTACCTAGGCTTGAGGCTAGGGTTTAGATAATGTGTTTACCTAGGTTTAAGGCTAGGGTTTGGAGACCGAAAGCATTTGAAGGTTTGTCTTGGTTTAGACCGAGCAAGTTTGAGGTCTAAGAGTGTTGCGGTTTGGGGCAAATGAGCTTGATACCTCGTGGCTGGATAGGCTCGATAGATTAGACCTAGGCTAAAGTTCTAGGGTTTAGCTAGGGTAAGACTCAGACATGTGTTAAGTAGACCGGGGCCTAATGGAATGGTAGGCGTGAGATCTAGGAGATCGAAGGCTAGGCAGGGTAGCATTGGGACATAAGGCTTTCAATAAAAGTCTTTTGTCCTAGAGAAACCGCGTTATGGATTAGGACCAAGCAGGCTTGAGGTCGGCCAAGGAGCAATGGATTGGGATTGGATGATCCTAGTACCTAATACGCATGTCGGGTTTGGGCTCTAAGGTGTGCTAGGTGTGAGCCATGTGCGAGAAATGGGTCTGGACATGTGACCATGTTGGCGCTTTAGGTAAAGGGATTGAGTGTCCAAGACTTTGCTCGAGTATAATAGGTGCCTAAGTTGGATTGGGTATGATTAGGACCTAAGTTTGTCTTAGAGGTCATTGCGCGTGACCAAGCTCGTTCGACGATTGTGAAGGTAGGCTTGGTATGGGACCAAAGGTGTTAAGCGCACGATTTTTGACTGGACGGGTTTTGATATCTTTATGGCATAACACGGTACGCGGGAGGTCCTATGCGTTCGAGCACGTTTGAGGTTTGGAATCGTGGGGAAGAAAGGTTTGAGATCCATGGAGTTCAAGGGTGGACCTTGTAGGTGGCGAGGTTTGGACTCGGCTCGGATTAAGTAGGTTAGAGACCTAAGGGGTTGAAGGTCAGACTAGGAAGTCTTTTGAAGGTAAGGAGTGACACTAGGTTTAAGAGTGGCAGGGCTATGGTTTGGGTATGACGGTAGGCGTTGATGGCATTGTTTTGGTTGGACCGAGCAGGCTTGGGAACTAAAGAGTTCTAAGGGTCGATATCTAAGGTTATAGACCTAGAGGGTAGACATCTTTGCGATCTAAAGGGTTTAGGAGTTGAGACCTAAAGTGTGGATCGGATATGCTAGAGACCTATAAGGTAGGTGTTTGGCGGCCTTGCATGGACTTGGGATCTAAGGGATCGTTCAACAGGTTAGACTGGGTAGATCTAAGAGGCTGGACCTAGGAGGATAAGAGAGCTATGGCCTAGATAGGGTAAGGACGAGTATGTGTTGGTAGGTTTGAGATCTAGGAGATCGGGTAGGCTTGGGACCGGTAGGTTCGAGACCTAATGGTTCATCCTAAGGACTTGACTTTGGCTAACCGGTTTAAGGTTTGAAGGTCTGGGTAGAACCGGTTTAAGGCCTAAGAGGTCATGATACAAACTTGCGGAAGGTCGAACCAAGGGGTTATGATGTAATCTAGGTAAGACTCACCGGGTAGGTTCGGGACCTAAGGAGTTATGGTGTAACCTAGGTAAGACTGACCGGGTAGGCTTGGGACCTAGAGAGTTGAGGGTTTAGTCCTAAAGGTTCCCTAAAGTGTAGGAGATAGGGTAAAGGACCGAGTCAACTCTGGGAATCACATAGATGGGTCCCGGACGGACCGAAGATGTTTTTACAATTTTATGGAGACCGAGAGTGCGGGTTTATAAACAAAGTGTCGGGGAGGAGAAAACTTTATGAAAGTGTTATGATCTTATACAGATGCCTTATAATTAATTATGATTCTAATCAATCCAAATAGGTCGTCGCGTGCCGAGTTTGACGATGAGGGGTGCCCTTCTTCTAAGTGTATCCTTGTTGACGCCTCGGTATTCTCTGGGAAACCACATAGTCGACCCATTCTGTTGGGGAAGCCCCAGTTCGATAAGGGTGTAGAGCGGGGTATCCTACCTCCTTTAAGACGCACCCTTTTTTCTGCCTAGACCGCCCTTTCGGGTTTTCAATCTAGCGGGCATCTCTTTTGCGTCATCTTTTTTTTTTTTTTTTTTTTTTTGAAAATCATTCAGTCGACTCAAAAAAGGAAAAATAATTGTTTAAACATGCGGGGGCATTTTGGTGATAGTGAGAGGGAGAGAGAGATAGTACTCGCATTTTGACTCTTTGGACAATTGAGTGTATATAAAAGGAAGGAAGCCCCTGCTTGACAGAAAGTAAGTGTTTATCTCTTTCCTAGATTGTAGAACAGAAGACTTGTCGAGACATTTGAAAATTGTTTTATTCAAGATTCTCATTTGATTGCTCGAGAATGTACCTCGTTGATTAGTTAATGGGTTATGGTTAATTGGTAAACAAGTAGCCTCAAATTAATAAATGTTTTGATCAATTGTGAGTGAAGAAGTCAGGAGTAGAAATATGGGGGAATAGAGAAGAGAAAGAAAATTGGCTCGAGGTGGGTTGTGTATATTTTGGACCGAACCGGGAGGTTGCCTACGTTCTCGTCAAGGTGAGGAGCTCAGGTCCGCGTAGTTCGGGGATGACCTACTTGACGATGGTGTCGGGTTTCAGTGGGTATGTGTGGTAGGAAAGAAAAGACAGAAAGTTGGCCCAAGGTAGGTTATGTTTGGCTTTGAGTGGTTGCCCGGTTGACGATGAAGTTGGGTTTTGAGTTTAGGGGTGTGAGGTTCGTTTGAGGTGAGTTGTTCTTTGTAGCTCATTGCGGTGGATTACTCCTTTGTAGTTGTTGCAGTGGATTGCTCCATCGTAGTTGTCATGGGTTGTTGCCGTTTATCTACTTTGTAAGGAAAGAAAGGAAAATAGAACATTTGAGGTGAAATGGAAATGGGACTTTTACTTTTCCATAGTGATAGCCCCTTCTATTTTTCTTTTTCTTTTTTATTTTATCTCTTTGTGCACACCCTTTTTTTTGCCTAGGCCGCCCTTTCGGGTTTTCAACCTAGCGGGATTCTTTTTGTGCAATGCTCTAACTTTTGCCTAGGTCACCCTTTTGGGTTTCAACCTAGCGAGCCATATTTTTTTTTTATATTTGTACATGAAACATTGGGCAAGACAAGCCCCTAGTTTGCTTTCGCCTCTCTCAATTGCGAGGTAGCTTCCTTATAGTTCAAGCGGCCTTTTGCTGGCGGCGGGCATCCTAGCCCCTTGATTTTCACTGGTAGAGATCCATTGGATTATCACGTGCACCAATTAATGGCATGAATGACTTCGTGCACTTGTCTTACATTTGCGATGGAATACGGACAGCCCCAGTGTAACGGCATGCAGTACTCATGAAGGGAACAAACCAACCCTTTAAATTGTGGCAGCATGGATGTCTATTTGATGATGAGCAACCGCAATCCATTTCTTTGTCACGACCTTATAAAAAGGGGTCTAATGGTGGGATGAGAGGCGTATGAGGATAGTGTATGGGAGAAGGTGTATATAGAGAGTGTACATGAAGTGTGTACAAGGGGTGAGTGTATAGAGAGAGTGTATGGGGTAGAATGTAGAGAGAAGAGAAAGTGATTCGTTCATCCTAATTGGTCAAAGCATTTGTTATCTTGAAAAATTGTTTACTTAGTTGTGCGAATGGTTTGTCGGTCCATTTACCTTTTAATGAGTCGTCATTAATGATTAAGATTAAGATTAATTCATCATATAAAGATATAGCAATCAAGTTAAAATGGTGAATAAGACAATTTTCATGGAATTGATTTATGCAAGATTATGTCTCAAGTCTAGAGAGAAAAGAAATAAAGACTCTTTTATTGGAACTAAAAGATTTAAACTGACTAGTCCGGGGTGGACTTTTACTAAAGAAACAAAAATCGTCCAAGGTGGACTTTTGACTAAGGACACTCTAGAACCTACGAAGACTGAATGATCCTTTTTTTTTTTTTTTTAAAGGAGGTAGCCCCAATTTTCTCATTCTGATATCCAACCACATTCCTTAGGCGCGTGGCGGCATTGGGTTGAGTTGTCAGGACGTGGCCTCTTTGCATTGCTTCCTTTGTTGACACTGTGGGAGTCCTCCTCAATTACGGCTATATCGTCTTTGGTGCGTTGAGGTGATCTAAAGTGAATTGATGAGAGATTTCTGCTAGCATGATCGGAGATCTCTTGTCGTTGATCCCAAATTCCACCTTGGATTATCGTGTCTAGTCTGAATGAAGAGTCTCTTGTTCCTCAAGTGCTTTGGCCAACTCCGTCCTATGGCGCTTCTCTTGGGCTTCTAACGCCAAGTGCAATTCTTTGGCATGACGTCTATTTCTCATGTCAATGATCATCTTCAAATCTTCTATGTGCCTCTTCTCTTGGACGTTGAGTCGTTCGGCCACGCAGGGGAGGGCCATCTCGAAGTACTTTGACGACATGCAGGCGACCTATGGCAGCGACAATATTGGCACATTAATCATTTTCAATGAGGTTAGGCTCATAATTAATGACAAGGCATCGTTATTTGGAAAAGAGTCGGTCTCCACATTTTTGAAATGCATTTTGGTAAAAAATTGAAAGTTTGACCGGGCCGAAGTTTCCTACGTTCCCCTTATCATGAGGGAGAGGTCCCACACAATAAGAGGCTCAGGTCGCCGTAGTTCGAATCAAGTTAGACTTTTAAAAAGAGGTGAGAGATGACCACAGGGGTCAAAAAAAGAGGGAGATGACTCGGTCCTTGGTCAAGCATGGGTGAGGAAGACCTATAGGAATCGGGTAAGGTTTGACTTAAGGTTTGACCTAAATTTGACCTAAGGTTTGACCTAAGGTTTGAGACAAAAAGTGGTTCAAGCTAGAGTGCGTCGATGATGGTGGGTTGACGTAGATGGGTAAAGGATAGGTCGACCAAAATGAGAAGGGTTGGATTGACCTATATGGTGAATGAATCAAGATAGCGGGTTGTAGCGGGTTGCCTATGGGATGATCTAAGCGGGATAGACATGGTTTGACCTAAGCGAGTCTAAGGTTGACCTATTCGGGTTGGTGGACCAAGGAAGTTTGGAGATTGACCTAGATGGATCCAAGATAGGTAAGTCGACCTAAGTGGGTCGCGGGTTGACCTAGATGGGTCAGGGATTGACCTAGTTGAAGGTCGGTAGATAGATTCAAGACGGGTAAGTTGACTTAAGCGGGCCAAGGATTGACTTAGATGGGTCAAAGGTGAAGGGGTAGTTTTAACCTAAGATGGACAAGTTGACCTAGATGGGTCGAGGATGGGATGTGGACCTAAACGGGTCGAGACGGGTTGACCTAGGTTGGTATGGAAAACGGTGGGTCAAATAATGACCTAGGTGGGTCAGGATGACGGTTTGACCTAAGAGGGTTAAGGTCAAAGGTAATTTGGTTCACCTATGGGACCAAAGATTGACCTAAGAGGTCAATAGCAGATAAGGTTGACCTAGGGGTCAAAGGTTGACTTAAGAAGTCAAAAGGTGATTGGGTTGACTTAGGGAGTCAGAGGTTGACCTCAGAGGTCAAAGGCTAATAAGGTTGACCTAAGTGGTCAAAGGTTGACCTAAGAGATCGAGGGGTGATAAAGTTGACCTAAGGGGTCCAAGGTTTGACCTATGGGGTCAAAGGCAGATGAGAATGACCTATGGGGTCAAAGGTTGACCTACGAGGTCAAAGGCGGATGAGGTTGACCTAAGGGGTCAAAGGTTGTCCTAAGAGGTTGAGGGGTGACCTAAGAGGTCGAAGGTGATAAGGTTGACCTAGGAGGTCAAGGGTTGACCTAAGAGGTCGGAGGTTGATAAAGTTGACCTAGGGGGTCAAGGGTAGACCTAAGTGATCAAAGGTTGGTAAGGTTGACCTAGGGGGTCAAAGGTTGACTTAAACGGATAAGATTGACCTAGGGGGTCAAAGGTTGACTTAAACAGATAAGATTGACCTAGGGGGTCAAAGGTTGGCCTAAGAGGTCAAAGGGTGGTAAGGTTGACCTAGGAGGTCAAAGGTAGATAAGGTTGACCTAGGGGGTCAAAGGTTGACCTAGGAGGTCAAAGGCGAATAAGGTTGACCTAGGAGGTCAAAGGTTGACCTAGGGGGTCAAAGGTTGGCTTAAGAGGTCAAATGTAGATAAGGTTGACCTTGGAGGTCAAAGGTTGGGAAGGTTGACCTAGGTGGTCAAAGGTTGACCTAGGAGGTCAAAGGTAGATAAGGTTGACCCAGGGGGGGTCAAAGGTTGACCTAGGAGGTCAAAGGTAGATAAGATTGTCCTAAGAGGCCAAAGGATGGTGGGATTTTGACCAAAGCGGGTCGAGATGAAGGGTAGACCCAAATGGATCGCAATGATGGGTAGGTAACCTAGATAGGCCAAGATGAGGAATTTTGATAGATGGCCCAAGGGGTGAGCGATGGACCTTAGAGGTCGTCTAGATGCAATGCACATTTTATTTTGCGAAAAGTTTTGCATTTATTTACATCCTAAATGGTTGGTCTAAGGAGTGTCCTAATCTCTATGTGTGGGTTGACACGGGTAAGGTAAAAGGTTCCCACCGCTCGCGGAACGTACACGGTGAATGGAGTAGACGAGTGACTCGAAAAGAGGGCGGCAGTAGCGCACAAATTCCTGCACATCGAATACTCCGGGTAATGGGGACCTGTGTAGTGCTGACACGGACTAGTGGTAGTGTGTGGTAAAAAACTAATTCTTTTTTAGGGAGAAAAGAGAGAAGTTTTTAATGTTAGGATGATGCAATGCAATGCATGAGAGAGAGAGAGAGAGAGAGAGAGAGAGAGAGAGAATAATGTACAAGGGAGCATAGCAGAGTTTTGTTTGACCCTAATACTAAAGCGAATATAACAAGGGTACATGGTACAAGGTACAAGTATTAACATGGCGGAGTGCGCGGGTGCATGTGTAAACATGGCTTAACTGTAGGGGGCACGTGAAAACATGGCAAGTGTGCATGTATAAATATGGCAGGTGTGTGCATGTGTAAACATGGCAGGTGTGTGCATGTGTAAACATGGCAGGTGTGTGCATGCATAAACATGGCAGATGTGTGCATGTGTAAACATGGCAGGTGTGTGCATATATAAACATGGCAGGTGTGTGCATGTGTAAACATGGCAAATGTGTGCATGTGTAAACATGGCAGGTGTGTGCATGTATAAACATGGCAGGTGTGTGCATGTGTAAACATGGCAGGTGTGTGCATGTATAAACATGGCAAGTGTGTGCATGTGTAAACATGGACATCATCTTTAGCTTGAGGAAGTCCCTTTGTTAGCGGATCAACTATGTTATCATCCGTTGGTACTCTGCATATCTTCACGTCCTCCCTCTCTATGATTTCTCGAATGAGATGAAAACGCCTAAGTATGTGTTTGGATCTTTGATATACTCTTGGTTCCTTTGCTTGAGCAATAGCACCATTATTGTTGCAATAAAGGTCTATTAGATTAGCAATGCTAGGAACCACTTCTAATTCAGTTATGAATTTCTTGATCCAAACAGCCTCTTTAGCAGCATCCGATGCAGCTAAATACTCAGCTTCCGTTGTAGAATCAGCTATTGTACTTTTCTTAGAACTTTTCCAACTTACCGCACCACCGTTTAGCATAAACACGAAACCAGATTGTGATCTATAGTCATCCTTGTCAGTATGGTAGCTTGCATCTGTGTAACCTCTACAACAAGATCATCTTCCAAACCTTCATAAATCAACAACGAGTCTTTAGTCCTTCTTAAGTACTTAAGAATCGTTTTGACTGCTATCCAGTGACTTTCACGGGGTCCTGACTGGTATATACTCATCATGCTCAAAGCATACGAGACATCCGGTCTAGTACATATCATGGCATACATAATGGATCCTATTTTCGAAGCATATGGGATGCCATTCATGCATTCTCGCTCATCAGTTGTCTGAGGACAGTGAGTCTTGCTTAACCTTTTACCATGTAACACTGGCAGGTTACCTCTCTTAGAGTTCTCTATACAGAATCTTTTAAGAACCTTGTCAATGTATGTACTTTAACATAAACCAATCATTCTTTTAGATCTATCACGATAGATCTTAATTCCAAGGATGTACGCGGCTTTACCCATATCTTTCATTGAAAAGCATTTTCCTAACCAAGTCTTTACAAACTGAAGTGCAGGAATATCGTTTCCAATGATTAATATGTCATCGACATATAGCACTAGAAATAGTACTACGCTCCCACTAATTTTCTTGTATACACAAGGTTCATCTCCGTTCTTGATGAAGCCAAACTCTTTGATCGATTCATCAAATCGAAGATTTCAACTCCTTGAGGCCTGCTTCAACCCATAGATGGATTTTTGCAACTTGCATTCCTTATTAGAATTTTCTGGATTTGTAAAACCTTCAGGTTGTGTCATATACACATCCTCAAGCAGGTTCCCATTAAGGAATGCTGTTTTTACATCCATTTTCCATACCTCATAGTCATAATATGCGGCTATGACAATCAAAATTCTTATAGACTTGATCATTGCTACGGGTGAAAAGGTTTCATCATAGTCAATACTATGAATCTGCCTATAACCTTTCGCTACAAGCCTAGATTTATAAGTATGTACCTTTCAATCCATGTCAGTTTTCTTTTTGAAAACCCATTTGCATCCTATGGTTTTTACACCTTCGATTGCATCTATCAAGTTACAAACTTGATTATCATACATGGATTGGATTTCGGATTCCATAGCTCCAAGCCATTTATCCGAGTCAGGAGAGGATATCGCTTCTTATTAGGAAGTAGGTTCATCATTATCAATGATTTCTACTTCATTACTATCCGTCACGAGAAATCCATATCTCTCAGGTTCGGATCGTAACCCGCTAGATCTGCGATTAGTTTGTGTATCTTGAACAGGTTCCACAACTCCTTGTGAAACTTGTTCAGATTTCACCATCGGTTCAATGTTACTTTTGGGTTCTCGAACCTCTTCGAGATTAATTTTACTCCTAATGGTTCCTTTGGAGAGAAACTCTTTTTCTAGAACGGCACCATGTCGAGCAACAAACACTTTGTTGTTCGTGTGGTTGTAAAAGTAATATCCTTTAGTTTCCTTAGGATAACCAATGGAAAAACATTTATCAGATTTTGGTGCAAGTTTGTCAGAGACAAGTTTCTTAACATAAGCCTCACAACCCCAAATTCTCATGAAAGATAAAATAGGTTTTCTTCCATTCCACATCTCATATGGAGTCTTTGGAACCGATTTAGTCGGAACATTATTTAATGTGAATGCAACAGTTTCTAATCCATAACCCTAAAAGGATAATGGTAGATCAACTTGACTCATCATAGATCGGACCATATCCAATAAAGTCCGATTTCTCTTCTAGGACACCCCATTCCATTGTGGTGTTCCTGGTGGAGTTAATTGTGAAACAATTCCACAATCTTTAAGATGATCGTCAAATTCTTGGCTTAAATATTCACCACCACAATCGGATCGAAGCGCTTTAATAGTTTTTCCAAGTTGATTTTGTACTTCATTTTGAAATATTCTAAATATCTCAAACGCTCCACTTTTATGTTTTATTAAGTAGACATAGCCATATCTACTAAAATCATTAGTGAACATTATAAAGTACTAAAATCCTCCCCTAGCACTGCTACTTAAAGGTCCGCATACATCAGAATGTATTAAGCCCAATAAGTCACTTGCCCTTTTACTACTCTTAGTAAAAGGTGTGTTAGTCATTTTTCCAAGTAAACATGACTCTGTGAATACCCCTTTCCGAATGCGGGCGACGCACGGGGAGTCTTTCTTTATTATTTATCTTTATTTTATCGTTTCTATAGGATTAGGATATTCAAATTGGCATTTAACTTATTAAGAGTCGCCACGTTGTTTTTTTTCGAGCTAAAACATTGAGAAAAGCTAACAGAGAGGGTTCGGGGGTCAAGTTACGATAAGAGAAGAATATCAAGTTATCACTCCTATCGCCCGATATATCGGACTTTCTATCATTATGAATGTGTTAGTAGTGTGTTAGTGATTGAGTCCGGATCCGAAGATTGCCTACGTTCCCTCGTATGAAAAGCTCAGGTCGACGTAGTTCGCACATAATCGAAATAGAGAGAAGAATAGGGATCATGCATAATGAAGGTGGAGGAGAAAGAATCATGCAAGATGATCACATCCTAGAATAATGATTATACCATTGATAAGATCAATGTGTAGTCATCACCTTCATCATAGGAGGGTTACTGATCATGGGAATAATTACCTAAAGTTAAGGGTTTAGAAGTAGTTCCTAGATCTCGTGGATCATCATCGGCTATGCATATGAATAGGGATTAAAACATTAGATCTAGCCTGTCACGCATGGTAAGCCTGTAGATCTAGCATAATAATAAGAACATCATGAACATATATGAAGTAAACACATAAGCATGAAGATCTCTACCCTAGTCATAGAGCATAATATGAATTATAGTAAGAACATGAAGAATACATTATGAATCATATAAATATAGGTGTATAAACATAATGAAACTAGCATAAATCAGATCTAAACTAAGAAAACATATAGAATTCTTACCAATCTTGACAAGAATGAAGCTGAATCTTTTCCACAGATTCGCCGTATCTTCGTGATTGCTAGAAAGGCTTGGAGAGAGAGTTCTGCCGTCAGTATTGGCTGTGGAACTCGGGGAGAGAGTTGTTGTCTTTAATTATGAACTGAGGTCACCTATTTATAGGGATTTCTGACCCGGAAGGAAGGGCCGCTCGGCCCATCCCAGACTGGTTGCCCGGTCAAACCAAGAGATTGACATGGTTTCCAAGGCTCTGATTAATCTGGACTCTGGAGATTGCTTAGATAACGTCTATCTTTGATTCCTCATCTGATCAGTCGAGAATATCTTCTTATCTGGGCTTTTCGAGAAATTCAGGATAAGTCCTGCACAGCTTGTAAATACCTACGAGGTCCCTGTGAGTTCTATAATGCCTAATAACTCAGGTTGGGTACTAACAGTAGCCCCTCGGCGACGCTTCTTGCAAGGCATGGAGGGTCATCGATTAAGAAAGGAACTGATCTGAAACATGAGTTCTAAATCGAGGGATAGAAGTGAGAAAAGGGTGACCAGGTTGGTCGGGCAGCTGAACCTATGTCAGGCTACTTATGTATCCAAAGGGAATTAAGCCAATCGTAGTTTGAGAACTGGGGGAGAAAGAAACGAGACATCATCTTTCGCTGGGGATAGACAAACATTCTTCAGATAATAAAGTCGCATGGACCCTACTGGGAAAAAAGGAAAAAAGAAACGAGACATCAGCCTACTGCTCGGGATAACGATCCTACGGACACTATCCTATATGAAGACCAAACATTCGTAAGCAATAAAGTCGTTGCAAATGGACTCTATTGGGGAAAGGAGGTGAGGCCATACGCCCTGTACGGCAATAAGTTTTAAGAATTGAGAACAAAAATAGGGATGGATTCTAACTTCCTATAGAGCGCGCGTAATCGAAAAATTTCTTGACAAACTACGGTACTTTAAGAGGTATAGTCCTCAATATCGCAGAATTCGGTAACTGGTAACGCCAATTGTCTAGAGCTCGCAGGGGTTATGCCAAATAACTTTCTCAAATAGGAAGGGTTTAAGGACGTTCCCAGCCTTCTACTATATTCTTTAGGGTTTATGGACGTTTCCGACCTCCAATTATAGGTTGATTTAGTTATTAAAGGATTTTACGATGGTTTCCTTAATCCGCCTCTGGGTTTATGGATGTTCCCAACCTCAAATCATAATCTTAGGGATTATGGACATTCTCGACCTCTAATTATAGATTAATTTGGTGATTTATTGAGGTCTTCAGGAACAAGGATTAATTTTGGAAATTATTGAGGTCTTTCGGACCAAATTTGATTATTTTTGGAATTTATTGAGGTCTTTCGGACCAGATTTGATTAATTTTGGAATTTGTTAAGGTCTTCCGGACCAAATTTGATTAAGGGTGCTAATTTTTGGATAAAAAACAAGCTGAAGGGGCAAAATTATAATTTTTTTGCACCTGGGGAATAAGTGGTCGCGTGGCAAGTCCTTCTGATTGGCTGGAATTCGCATACGAGGATCGCTTGTGGGCGCGCGAGATGGATGGCTGAGATCGTGCCACGTCGCTCAGACAGACTGGCCGCGCGGCTAGTCCTTTCGTTGGACAGACCCTACAAACAGCCGCCGGCTGTTGCTTTCTTCACTTTTCTTCTTTTTCTTTGTCGATTTCTTAGAGAAAAATAGAGACTTTTGAGATATTATTGCTATTGTCACGATGGATTTTTAATATCTTTTTGGCGCGGAGCAACCTTATGAGCAAGGTAAAGGTGCGGGGCAACAATTCGAACAAGGTGGAGGTGCGGGGCCACCTCAATAAGAGGAGCAGAATCAACAGAGGGTGAGGATGGCTTCTAGAAATTTCCATCCCGATGAGTGGTATTTTACGATGGGACAGTACTTTAATTTGTATGTGGGCCCTGACAAACATTGGTCTGGCGGGAGGTTGATGGAGACGAAGGAGGTAACGATCTCACTTTCTATTGCTTTTTTTTTTTTTGGTATTTGATGTCTTTTATTTCATACTTATCATATTATTTTAAGACTCCGTTAAATTTATTAATCGTTTGTGATTATTTAATTTTCTGAGATTGTATATTATTTTGGGGACAGCCAATATACGCGCAAGTAGACAAAATAAAGCATGTATGTATACTTTGAGCATATAATTTTTACTGCCAGTTGGATAACATACCGTTGCTGTGTTTACCTGTAGAGGAAGAAATCTCATGGTTCCACGAAGGCAGTGGCAGAGATATGGCAGAGATTGCCGCTGGCTGGTGCGGTGAAGGAAAGGATCAGGGCCCTTGGTTTCGGTCCATTTTTTGACGTGGTGCATGCCGTGGAGGGGACCCAGAAGGTGATGGGTTTAGTTGAGACTATGAGGGAGTACTGGTGGGACACTACCCACACATTCCATTTCAGCTGGGGTGAGGTGACCATTACTCCTACTGACTTTGCTGCTATCACTGGGATCATGTTAACGGATGTGGAGCTACCTTTTGATGAGTCTTTGTCTGCGGACCCACACCGTCAGGTTGAGTTGATAGGGATGCCGCTTGGCAAGAGTGTGAAGGGGAATGGCTTTGAGGTAGGTCGCTTGAGGACCCTAGTGGATGAGGCTATCCGAGATTTTGTTGAGGGCATCAGCGATACTGCTTGTCTTGTGTGGGCCATCTTATGGTATAGCTTGTCATAGACCTTGTTCCCGAGTGCAGGGACATTCTGTCAGTTTTCTCTGTTGGGTGCTCTGGCTGATCTGGAGAAGGCGAGTCGAGTTTCCTGGGGCGAAGCTGGGCTAGCAGAGATGTTTTGGGCCCTAGACGTCTGCTCGAGGTCCAGTACCTCGTCTTTTGACTATTTTCAGTTTGCTTTTGAGGTATGTCTCTAACTCTCTTATCGTTCCATATCTGTCTTCTGTTAGAACTATTTGGACTGAAATACTGTTTTTCCACAGGTGTGGGTCTATGAGCTGTTCCATATTGCTCCCTTCTGTGTCCAAGGAGTTAAAGAGGTATCGATCATGAGGTTCTGGGCGAAGAGGAACAGGTTGGAGGGCCATGGCAAGGCCAGGAAGACTCTTGATTTGGGGATTTTTACTTCGAGGTTGAGTGGTCCGATGCATGAGGATTTTCAGTTCTTTCCTTGGTCGAATCTGGTGTTGTCAGGGGTTGGTCTTGCCCAGGAGTTTACTGCCTCCCGCTGCTTTCTGGTAGGGTTGACTAGGGATGCCATGTACCTTGGTGAGAGAGTCTGCAGGCAGCATAGCAGACATCCTGTAGTGTGGGCCCCGCTTGAGCCACCGAGGAACATGTTGTATCCGGCTAGGCTGGGGACGAGTGGTGACTACCGAGTGAGGACTCCGGCTTATTTGTACCAGAGTGGGGCTGACTAAGAGTGGTTTGTAAAGCATTTGCTGGTGAGCCCGCAGGTATTGGCGAGGAGGCAGGCTGGTGCCTATCCGGCTAGCTCGAGTAGAGGGGCTAGATATGGTATGGATATGCCGCGATTCCCTAGTAGCATCCGGATGCAGCGGGGCGGTACTGAGGTGAACTTTGATCTGACTCCCACTGAGGCTGACGAGGTTACTGGGGCCCAACTTCCTCCGCTTGGAGCCATGGTATGATACCTTTTGACTTTGATTTTTGTCTTGCATACACACATTTTAGCCTTTGTATCTTAACTGTGCTTATCTGTCCCAGGTACTCGGGAGGCTTATATCTGCTCTGTCCGTAGGGGCAATATCTTTGAGCGGTTGTTTCAGAGCTTGGCCGCCGCTTGTACTTGCCGTCAGGAGGATTTGGTGGTGCCGCCGCGCAGAGAGAGAACACCTATAGAGGCTGCTTCCTCGTCCCGTGTCCGCCGGAGGTCTGTCAGAGGTAGAGGCTCAGGAGCCGGTGGATCCCACTATGTGCAGCAGAGGGGCCATGATGGCGATGATAATGATGATGACGAGGAGGAGGAAGTTGATATTAAGGATTCTGATTCGGACTAGATGTAGTCCTTATTCCTGCACTTGTTAGCGAGAGAGAGAGAGGGAACAAACAGATATATTTATGTACAATATTTTTATTTGCTTTTGTATATATGTAATTAATTAGTATTTTATTTACATGTCTTTACATTTAGTACAATGCATGAGCCCTAGGGGTAATATGGGGATTATACACACTATCAGGCAGTTCCACCCTCTTTATCAGACCTCTTTTGTGACTTGTGACCTTCAAAGCGTTTGAGATGGGTCCATTCCGGCGTTTGACGGGGACGGGCTTGCAAATCTGTCCGGACTGGCTTATGTGGCCGCGTGGCCAACCATGGGGAAGGACTGACAGCGCGGCTAATCCCTGGTCTGACATGATTTTCGTCAGATTTCTCCTTGTACGATCATGACTTGATCTCCCTATCTTATGTAACAGCAGCCTGCGTGAACAGACGAGGCAGACATCAGTTTTTTTCTTTTGCTCTTGATTTCGATTCTTCCATGCTTTTCTAATGGATAGACACCCTATTATTTCTGCAGAGAAGCAGCGCTACTTGTGAAGAGCTTGAAGATCTGGGTTAGGAAGCTTTCCAAGGCTATTCGCGCGTCCTTTGACAACAGATTCAGGATCAAGTGCCTTTGGTCCCTGTTTAGAGTTAAGTCTGATGAGAATATGATTCATGCTGCTGCCAAGTTCTGGGACACTGAGAATCATGTCTTCAACTTCTCCTATAATGAAATCACCCCAACGTATGAAGACTTTACGGCTCTTTGTGGTGCGAGGGTGACGGATAGGGTAGCCATGCCACAGTACCAAGTGCCTTCAGAACATCGGGTATCCCAATTGCTAAGAATTTCTGTTGAAGAGGCTAGGGACTTGTTCTTGGACGATGATGTTGATATTTGTGGGCTTCCCATTAGATTCATCAATAGCACGGTGGAATCTGACACGGCTCTGGACTATCTGGCCCTTTGTCTATTTGCCTCGATATTATTTCCATCTTATGTAGGAGTGGCTACGATGGGTTGTCTTGAGATGGTGGACCAGGCTTAAGCCAATCGCAGTATTATCCCTTGTCTGCTTGGGGAGACTTTGCATGGTATTGGGGAGTTGGCATCGGGATCTCACATGACCAGAGGGAGTACTCGACTACTAACCCTGTGGCTGCAGCAGAGATTGCGATTTTAGAGGAACCTGTCGGGCCAGTATTACCTTGGGTTTGTCAGAGTAGGTGAGTAAGGCAATCATTTGCAAGAGTGGCTGGGTCTGCATGGGTGACCTATCTGGCGCAGATGGGTACAGCTCATATCAAGTGGATAGTATCTCATTGGGGAATTATCAGAGCACGGTGGACTCAGAGCGATCTTTGCATGATTTAGGTTCCTGCCTTTAATGAGACCACTTATTACTATGCAGTGCGGGTGTGCCGTCAGTACGGGATGCCTCAGATTATACCTTCTTCATGGATGAGACTTGCAACATGGTTAATGCCAGGATCCTTACTATAAACACCGGGGTTGCAGTGCTTTTTGAACGGTGTTGGTCTTATGCTCTTATGCCCAGCACTCTCTGTATACAGCGACCTCGCCACACACTTCTGTCTTAGGAATACTTGGACTAGTACCAGACGACTTTGAGGGATATGAGACAAAAACTCTGAGACGACTGAGATGCAGGGTGGTGATCCTTTACATCTCGAGTAGACGCTTGAGGGAGGAGGAGACTCTACAACGTGAGGTGCAGGCCGAGTTGGTTCAGCTAGTACCTACTGAGAGGAAAAGAAGGAGAGAAGGCCCAAGGGGGGTGACTCAGTTGAGGAAGGCTTTATTTGAGGATCCTACTAGACAGGCTAGACGCGGATGAAGAGACAAGAAACCGAAGAAGGAAGAATAGGAGGAAAAGGAAAAGTGACTCCGAATATCCAACCACAGCCATTGCAGAAACATAGTTTAGATTTTAGTTTGTTTTAGTTTATTTAAATTTCACAGCAGGTTATTTATTAGTAGGTTCTTTCGAGCTTAGTGTTGGGTTTTGATGCATCATGCGCAGCAGAATAAAGAGATAAAATCAAACACCCAAGAGCCCGGATCCGTGCATGTTGATTAAATTAAATACAAGATGAAAGAAACTAACCCTTGAAGATCGCTTCCATGAACACAGACTTTTAGGTGCTAAAGGAAACACCCTCCATCGGTATCCACACATCGAACGGATATCAAGAACACCTTCTTGATCTGGATTTCTAGACCCAAGGATTGATGAAGAAACTATTTCTTCGTAGGAATTATCTTGCTTCATTGATTATTGTATTTTGACGATCATGAATCTCAAAGTAAATAATCATACCTCTCTATAATTTATTGTTTCTAAAACAATGGTTTGTGATTTCCAAAATCACCATTAGAGGCTGTCAAACCCGGCTGTATATCATATATTAGAGTTTCACCTAATTCCGTTTGGGATCGGGATTCCTTTTCTGTCCAGAAAACTGAACAAACTGGACTTTTACGGGGAGGGCATCCGTACAGCTCCACCAGAGCCGTACGCCATGCTTTGAGCCGTACGGTGGCTATGGTTTCAGTTCCCATATTTTTCGCCTTTTCAATCCGCTCTATTGTGTCTGACTCAATAGGATTATACTATATTGGCAATGAGTCCGGATGAGTCAGAACCCGTAAGTCATAAGCGGACTCTAGCAAGCCATTATGACTACCCAATTAGTATAACTTTGAAAGTCCAAAGGAACCTTATAGAACATATCACAATCCCTTTGTCACGCGATATCATATTGGACATAGGTCATGGTCCACGTCAACTTATGTTGTCCAATGCTTTCTCGATCTTGAGAGAGGGACAAATCCCATCTTGACTTATCATTCTTCCCTACAAGAATCGGATTATGCCAATCGTAGCCTTTTTAACCACCCGGTTAGGGGTAGCGTTTGAGTACGTCAAACATAATGTTCATCATGTGGAAGACCATAATAATCTCAGGTCTAAGGATAAATGATATAACTATTATGAGATCTAATTATGACATTTGACCATGACATAAATCTCATAACGGCTTTATCCAGTACTTGTTATCCAACATGCACCCACAAGTTTAATCCGCATCCTATGCGCTATAATCATCATATGATTATCCATTAAACTCATGCTAGCCCTTCATAAGTGCTAGGGACAATGATCATTATAATAAACATGTAAAAGATATAATAATCGGGTTTGTTATCTCTATAACAACGAAGCTATGATATAACGCATAGGCCTTTCTCAAGAGCCTAGGGCATAATATCCAACAATCTCCCACTTACACTAGGCCCAATCAAACGTGTATCCAATACCCATTGAGCTTAGTTATGATCTCCATTATAATTGCAAACGAGCTTATGTAGGATGATTATCCTTGTTATTATCATAAGGTATTTTTCATATTTTGACATCTCCCATCTTAGACGATTTCTCGAGTAAGATAGAAATGTCTGAGTATATGTTTGGATAAGATATTAGTCGCTTGACTTGTGTAATAACGATTATTGACACAATGGAGGTACATTAAATTAGTGACATTAGAAACGATTTCTAGTTTACTAATTAGAATCTTAATCTTAATATTTTCTAGTTGCATCTCATGCCACTAGACACTCAACCTTTTGTAGAATAGTAATGGTCCATTTAGAACTCCTCTAACACCGTTATTAGATGTAAACATATATTTATACTGCAATATTTATCTTTGTTGGTTTGTAAGAATGCATCTATGTAAATATTACAAGATCATCTTTCATTCCATCAAAGATCAAGAACGCACCCTTTAGTTCCTTTTAGAGAACATAAGAGTGTTTCTTAACTAGTGAACTCTTCACTATCTTGTCTTTATTAGTACTTTGACTTTAACCAAACAATGTTTTAGATTTATCTCCATAAATCTAAATTCCAAGGATATAGATGGCTTTATCCAAGTCTTTCATTTAGAAACTCTTTCAGAATGAATTATATGTCAACCACATATATATGACTAGGAATAATATTATGCTCCGACTAAATTTATTGTAATCACAAGTCTCATCTTTGATGAATTCAAACTCTTTGAATATTACATCAAAATGAAATTTCACTCCAAGTAGTTTGCTTCAATCCATCTCATGAATTTCTGCAACTTGCATATTTTATTAGAATTTTATGGATCAATCAAAACTTTTAGGTTGTATCAAACACATCCTAATGTAAGTTCCTGTTAAGGAATATAGTTTTGACATCCATCTGTCATATTACATATTCGAAATATGAAGTCATGACAATTAGAATTCTAATAACATTAAGCATGACTTCGGATGATAAAGTTTCATCATAATCAACATTATGAATTAACTTTACTCAATTTAGTCATGCTTTATCAGTATGCACCTTGCGATCCATGTCCGTTTTCTCCAAGAAAACTCATTTTCTATCCTTTGGTTTTTATGCTTTAGGGTAGAACAATCAAGTTCGAAACTTTGTTTATGATACATGGATTGCACTTTTAGACTTTATGACTCCAAGTCATTGATCTAAATCCGAAGCGGATTTTGCATCTTGATAGGTAATAGGTTAATCATTCGCAATGATATCTTCCCAATTACTTTCGATTACGAGAAATCAAAATTTCTTGTTATAGATAGTATCCTATCAGTTATGCAAATTTCTTGTGTATACTTGAACGAATTTCCAAAACTCCTTGTGAAACTTTATTCAACTTCCATCTTAAGTTCCATGTCATTTTCTGGGTTTCAAACTCTTCGAGATACATTTTACTCCCACTAGTTCTTTAGAGATAAACGATTTATCTAGAAAGTGCTACTTAGAGTAACAAATGATTTGTACTCTTTAAAGGGTGTAAAATCAATATTATTAAGATATCCCATGAAATTACATTTATAAGATTTAGCTGTGATTTTATCCCAGACAACACTTTTCTCAAAAGCATCACATCACAATTTTTTATGAAAGACAAACCAAGTTTACTTTCATTCCATATCTCATATGGCATCAG
The DNA here is from genome assembly GCA_026119855.1 of Campanula takesimana. NCBI lineage: Eukaryota > Viridiplantae > Streptophyta > Magnoliopsida > Asterales > Campanulaceae > Campanula > Campanula takesimana. The sequence continues at coordinate 1,292,916 of JAOWBW010000044.1, forward strand.
TCGAACCTCCTTAGATGAAACTCAATTTAGTGTGAGCGTAGCTGTTTCCAGCACTTAATCCAGAGGGTTAATTAAAGATCATCTTTGACTTATCATGAGGCGAAAAACAGCAGTTTGCAGACAATCTGCAGGTTTCTGTAAACAAGGCCCGTACGGCTCAGTACTAGGCGTGCGCCTAAATTGTAGCCGTATGGTGGTTGTTCCCAGATTCTGTTTTCTTATTCTGCAGGCTTTCTGCAGAATTCTCATAAAGTCCAAGGCTCAAATATTCATCACTTTGATCAGATCATAGTACAATAATAATTTTGCCATGAGATTTTGAAATCCTTTTTCCAAGCATTGTTACTTTAATGAACTACATACATCAATATGTATTAGTCCAAAAGAGTACTTCCTTTTACTACTATTAGTAAGAGGTGTCTTAATCAATTTACAAGATTCACATAAATCACATGATTCGAAATCATGCGAATTTAAAACTCCATCCTATGGAATTTTAGATATGCGTTTCTTTTCATTTGATATAGACATTAATGCTTTTAAGAGTGCAACTCTTACATCTTTAGATTCAGATTTCCATTATTTACGTTACACTCATTATTTTGTTCTTCCAAGATAAGGATATAAAGTCTTATTTATATAATTAGCAATATAATAAAGCAAATCATATTTAATGGAACACTTTCTTATCCGAAATAAGAAATATCCATAATCTTCTAATGAAGAAACCAAAATAATATTTCTACTTAAAGCGGGAACATCACAACATTTGTTCAAAACAAATATGAACCCATTAGGTGAATACACTTCGCAAGTTCCTATGAATAATGCCGCAACCTTTGCATCATTATCAACACATAGGTTAATATTTACCTTTTTAGTAGTCTTTCTATTTCTTAAATCTTACACATTTATTCAAATGTGGGATCCATATCCGGTATCCAATACCCAAGAATTTAGATGTAGAAAGATAAAAATAAATACTTGAAGTGGTATCCCTACTACACTTCCTTTTGATCTTTTAATTTAATTTGTAGTTCTTCCGAATCCCAATGGTCAATCATATTGCCATGGTAGCAATTACATCCTTTGAATTTTAGGTTTTAGCCACAAATATTTCCTTGGGCTTGACAACTCTTGTCTTGCCCCTTTTATTAAATCCTTTTCATATTAACCTTTACAGTTTGAGAATGTTTCCATTTGATATTAAGACATAGCATTTTAAACATCAAATGTCGCTTATGTATTAATGTCAAATCCGTTTGTTAGTTCCAAACTAACTTGATAACCAATCCAACTAAGGTAATTAATATGTCTCTCCATGTTCAAAACATGAGAACTTATTAACATACCTTTCATTCATCACATGAATGTTAGGCTCTTATCAATCTCAAACTTTATTTGCCTCTCTTGCTTGTAGGAACGTTTCCCACATAATTGCTTATCAAATAAGCATTCATATGTTTTAGATACTTCTAAAGTTCCAAACACATGATAGAATGTCTTAGGACGATTGACATATATATAATCATCCGCATGTTTCTAATCAATGTCTTTGTCAACCCTTAAGGTATTAGATTTCTTAGGAATAGGATTTATTAAGAATTCATAACTTCCGTTCTTGCTTTAGAACAATTCTTAAGCTCATGACTAGGTCATGGAATTTAATCTTATTCTCTTTAAGTGGGGTCAATCGTAGTAATTATACATGATTAAAGTTTAAAACATTCTACGAAATATGCAAATAAATATACACATATATTTCATACCATTATCATTTAGAGACATTTAATGTATTTCATATATACTCCAACTAAATTATACACGTTCAAATACAACCATTGTATAATATAATTTATGTGGGCTAAGATCCAACTTTAATTTAATTTCAAGTCCGCTTTGGCGATACTGCTCAAAATTAAATTAATTAGGTAGATAACTTTTATCAATCACATCATATGTTACTCTTAGATCCTTTATGAGATTGTTAGACATCTTATGTCAAACATGTTTTAATCTCATCTTGTGCCTTAGGCCCAAAACTTTGTCTTTTGATAGCCTAATTAAGTCAAACCACGTTAAACGTATAGGAATCACTCTTTCCTCATCTCGCTCATACACTGATAGAATTAATGCACCTCGCTTTGGCAGAGCCCACAAAAAAATACCCGGTGTACTCACAAGTGTTTTAATAATGGATTGACACATGACTTAAATTTTTAAGAAAGTTCATTTGCTTAGAGACATGCATCATATATTTAATTATGTCAAACATAATATGATATAATCTTTACATAATTTATGTTAACTAATCAAATTAATTAACTGAAGCAAAATCTTGTGGTTCAATTATGAAGCAACTTTATGGGGACGGAATCTAAATTATTTGTAAACAATTTACAGATTGGATCTTTCATTCGCATTCCCAGAAACAAGGCGTAAGCCTGCCATTGGTCCATGCAATGAATTAATCCAAATTTAGTTTCCTTCTCTTGCAAACAATTTGCACTTTGCTCATAGGGTTAAACTATAAAACTTTTGTTTCCGCAGAACATCTATATATTGAGAGCACAAAACGTACGGTTGAAACTAAGCTAAAAGGCATTCACAATCCCGTACTAAGATCAAGAAACCAAGTAACTTCTCTATACGGTCGAAACTAAGCCAAAAGGCATCCACATTCCCGTATAGATCTATGACTTGTTCCAAGACCTTTTTCATTGTCTCTTAATCTCATAGACTACAGCAATCCTAAACACTTTAGAATTCTAATTTCTGCAACTTTCCGGATTAAATCTGTTTCAGGAAACACGGTTTCGAAAACCAGCCATCTGAAACCAGATTTGATTTCTGATTCGAATTCTGTAAACGATTTACAGAACAATCAGAAAAACCAGAAAACAAACAAAACTGACAGGAAAATCTTAACCAGCCGTACGGCTCCTATGGTGGCGTACGCCTAGGCGGTCTCTGTACGGTTCTAATGATCAGATTCCCAGATTTCCAGAATTTCTTAAATTTGATCAATCCCAATATCGTGTTTATACATTATCAGATTACAGAAACATGAAAATACAGATTACAAATTTTAACCAATCTAATTCATATAATCAATAACCAATTTATTCCACATACAAATTAGATCAAGATCATCAACAAATATAATCCAATTATAACATGATAATCTAAGTATGCGATTATACATATGAATCCAATTAATATTACAATCACATTATCCCCATACTCATGCTCATAAATTTCACATCGCATATAAAATTCAAATCACGCATTCATCTTTATTATCATGCAAAATTCATATAATCGAATTAAATAATTTAAACATGATGTATTAAAATAATAAACAACGAATGGGGCTCTGATACCACTGTTGGGTTTTGATGCATCATGCGCAGCGGAATAAACAGATAAAATCAAACACCCAAGAGCCCGGATCCGTGCATGTTGATTAAATTAAATACAAGATGAATGAAACTAACCCTTGAAGATCGCATCCATGAACACAAACTTTAAGGTGCTAAAGGAAACAGCCTCCATCGGTGTCCATATGTCGAACGGATATCAAGAACACCTTCTTGATCTGGATTGCTAGACCCAAGGCTTGATGAAGAAATGATTTCTTCGTATGAATTATCTTGCTTCATTGATTATTGTATTTTGACGATCATGAATCTCAAAGTAAATAATCATACCTCTTTATAATTTATTGTTTCTAAAACAATGGTTTGTGATTTCCAAAATCACCATTAGAGGCTGTCAAACCCGGCTGTATATCATATATAAGCGTTTGACCTAATTCCGTTTAGGATCAGGATTCCTTTTCTGTCCAGAAAACTGAACAAACTGGACTTTTACGGGGAGGGCATCCGTACGGCTCCACCAGAGCCATACGCCATGCTTTGAGCCGTACGGTGGCCATGGTTTCAGTTCCCAGATTTTTCGCCTTTTCGATCCGCTCTATTGTGTGTGACCCAATAGGATTATACTATGTTGGCAACGAGTCCGAACGAGTCAGAACCCGTAAGTCATAAGCAGACTCTAGCAAGCCATTATGACTACCCAATTAGTATAACTTTGAAAGTCCAAAGTAACCTTATAGAACATATCACAATCCCTTTGTCACCCGATATCATATTGGACATAAGTCATGGTCCACGTCAACTTATGTTGTCCAATGCTTTCTCGATCTTGAGTAGATTGATATGAGCAAATGACATCGAACACATCAATTCATTTGGGTATGGCCATACACTATTATCAATCTCACTCATCGAGTGGCCAAGCAGATATCTCTCTTGAGAGAGGGACAAATCCCATCTTGACTTATCATTCTTCCCTACAAGAATCCGATTATGTCAATCGTAGCCTTTATAACCACCCGGTTAGGGGTAGCGTTTAAGTACGTCAAACATAATGTTCATCATATGGAAGACCATAATAATCTCAGGTCTAAGGATAAATGATATAACTATTATGAGATCTAATTATGACATATAACCATGACATAAATCTCATAACGGGTTTATCCAGTACTTGTTGTCCAACATGTACACATAAGTTTAATCCGCATCCTATGCGCTATAATCATCATATGATTATCCATTAAACTCATGCTAGCCCTTCATAAGTGCTAGGGACAATGATCATTATAATAAACATGTAAAAGATATAATAATCGGGTTTGTTATCTCTATAACAATGAAGCTATGATATAACGCATAGGCCTTTCTCAAGGGCCTAGGGCATAATATTCAACACTTAGACTCATCAAATAAATGTTAACGTGTAGTGACTTGTGGAAATAGAGATTTTGCTTTAATTATAAACAGATTGTTTGCTTTATTGAATCTTGCTCAAACAAGATTTGGATTTTATTTATTTTTGAGATCGCCTCTTTCAAGACTGCCTACATTACCCTTTTACAAGTAGGGATAAGGGGCTCGGGTCATCGTAGTTTATTTCTGATTGTAGAAAGGGAAGATAGAAGGGGGGAAGTAAAGAGAGTAATAATAGTTTTTTTTACAAGGGGACGGCCGTTGTATAAGGCCGTTGATGGAGAGTACCACTGATGAAGAGTATCGCTTGGTGGAGAAGGACTGAAGTGGTCAGTTGTAGTAGCGGTGGAGATTGTAAACCTTGACTGGGAGGAGGCCATCGTTGTCCGTGTATACCCAATCTTCATTTTGCTTGGTTAAGCGACCCATCTTGATGAGTAGTCGGACATCTTCTTTCAACTCTTGACAGTCATCTGTACTATGCCCTTCATTCTGGTGGTAAGAACACATTCTGTTTGGTTCAGAAATTTGTAGTGTCGGAGTAAGACCAAATTCTTGCATCGGCTGTAGTTTACCGATTCTCTTCAGTGCTTTGAACATGTGGCCCAACGGTAGATCCAAGCTTGTGCAATGTCGAAAAATGATGGGGGCTCCATTCTGTGACTCGAACCTCCCGTGCGTCAGTCGTAGGGACGGGGTATTCACTAAGTGGCTCTTTAGTTTAGTTAGAGCCAATTCACATTTCTGATTCCAGACTTCGTCTGAGCAATTCTGTAACTCTTTGAGGACCGGGTGATTGCCAACGTGAGGCGACTGATGTAATGCAGTAGACCTATGAGCTTGATCTTTCATTCTCTTGGCGAGGGGATGAAATTGTTATTAACTCCCTGACTTTATTAGGGTCGGCCTCGAATTTCTGTCCCAATCTGTATCCTAGAGCTTTTGTCTGAATAGTACCAAATCTGCACCTAATAGGGTCGAGGGGAACTTTCTGCCTTCTCAAAAATGTTGAAGAGCTTCCTCAAATCCTCAATGTGTCAGCCATAGTGCCTCTTGGAGTGTATTACCAGGTCATCTAGGTAGATGTTTGTATCTGATGGTGTGGCTGTTGGCACGTTGGTAAGAGATACCAATGCCTTTCCATTCTAGGAATCTGTTGGCGTGACAATAAGTACCCCATGGAGTGTGAAAGAGTAACTTCTTGTGTGTCTGTACTGCGGTGGGTATTCGATTTTTACTGAGGACACCTTCGAGGAACGATCGAACATCTGTGTCTTCGGTGGATTCTAACAGTGCGTTTAAGTCAAACGGCGGGAATCTATGTTTGGGGCTCAATTTGTTGAGACTCATGATGTCTATGTGAACCGTCACCTTCCTTTTATACTTCTTTGCGGAGATGATGTTGAGTAACCACTTTGGCCAATATGCAGACTTCATGAAGTCTCTCTGTAGGAGTTTTTCTATTTCCATCACCATGCGAGGAGACCATTCGGGCTTTGCTGGCGGCAGTGCTTCCTTTAATGACCCAATAATCCAATGTCTGATGTCGTCGTTCTTTCCCATTCTCTGTCTGGAGAGTTATAAGGCCATAAAAAGATTATCTTCGTATTCCCTGAGTAGTTTGATCAGCGCTTCTCGCTCTTCGCCTTAAAAGAAGCTCCCAATCTGAGTCCACTTCGGCTTGTCTTGTCTTCCCAGATTCACACATGTTAACACCTCATCGGCAGCTTGGGCTCAGTTTTCCCTTTGATTAATAACCTGCTCTGAGATTTCTCGGATATATTTGTCATTTAGGTCATTTGTGTCTGCATCTTTTAATGAATCGTTATTAACTATTTGTATATCATTAAGTTGATTAGTTAATTTATCATTTATAAGAGAGGCTATAGCGGGATACTCGAAAATATTGAGACTTTCATTTAATGCACGGGGAAAGATAGTGTTTGCGATTACATTATAGTCTTTTGACTTGAGGTCACTAGACTTAGACGGAGACACGAACTCATAAGTAAAAGAGGGGAACCTAACTGACCTAGGGGGACTTGACTCTCTAGGGGGTGAACTGACCAGCCCCAGATTCTCGATAGTAGTAGTCACAGGCCCACATTCAATAACAGCCACGATGTCATCTTCTAGGCTTAAGTACTGGAACAAATCTTGGCCGTCCCATGCTTCTGCTTCCTTGGTTTCACCAACTAAAGGTTCATCGAGAGACACAAACTCTGTATCATAGGTCAAGTCTTTATTCACCTTGATGCAATATTCGTTCTGGATGGTAGTAATTCTGCCAGTAGTCTTTCGAGGTTCCATGTACCTTAGCCCTAAATTGGCCCGGTCAAACTCGATATCTTTGAAGATTTCAAAGCCCTTTTGTATTTTTCTATTGTGGTCGAACCATGGCTCTACGAACTCGAAGTTTGAATATTCTTCACCTTCTTTGACATAGTAACTGTTGAGGGAAAGGTGGTAGGGTTTCATGTCTGACTTCTTGTAAGGGAGTTGCTTCTTCTTGGGTACTTCTATCTGTTTCTGTTCTGACTTGTCCGCGGGAGTAAGTACGTACCCTAGCCCGAACAGGCCTCTATGGTCTACTTCTTCAGTCAAGTGCGTGGGACCTTATAAGTTCTTACCTAGATCCAGTCCCGGTATGAAGCCCATGTTTCGAAGTATCTTGTAGACGGGTAGCACTTTATCAGAAGTTCTGGTGAGATCGTCATCACATATCTGAGCTTGTGCCACTATTTCGAACCCATTGAAGAGTCAGCGATCTTTCTCATGCTTAATCTGTAGCACCGGTATGTCAATCACTTGGAAATCCAGTCACCTTATTCCCTGATTGGAACTTAACACACTGATGTAAGGAGGATGGAACGACATTGGACTTATGGAGCCAAGGGAGCTCTACCAAGATGGTGAAAGAAGATGGTATGTCAATCACTTGGAAATCTGTGGACAGAGTTTGAGTTCCCACGGAGATGGGCAGAGTAACAATTCTCAACACTGATCTGCATGTGGAGTCATAAGCTTTGATTGTCTGTTTGGAGGGCCTTAGAGTAGTTGAATCTATACCCACTACATCCATCATCCGTGGCGGCAGTACATTGATGGTGGATCCGTTGTCAACAAAGGCTCGAGGGATTTTCTTCCCGCTGATTTCGACTGTAATGTGCTGAGGTTCATTATGATCAATGCCAAATGGAGGTTTATCGAGCTCTGAAAAGGTGATGTTATTCCCGAAGTGAATGTTGCCGATCATTTGTGTGACATTCTCGGGAGTTGTGTCTAATGGGACCATAGTAGCGGCCAAGTTCTTCTCAAGCATTTGACGGTGGGCTAGAGATGAGGTGAGTAAAAACCAGAGAGAGATGTGAGCTTGGGTTTGTTTAAGCTGTGTGAGGATGGGATCCTCTTTCTAGGGTCTGATGGTTCTGACTCCTTATTGAAGACCTTCTTTGTACCCTTGGGGTCTAATTGGTAGATCTGTCCGGACCTTGTGAGTAGGTTGATTTCTGCTCGCATGTCGTATGGAGACTGTGGTATTTTTGCGGATTCTGCGAAGAGTTCGGCTATAGATAGTGGTGGAGATTTAAGTGGACCGGAGTCGCAATCTCCTAAAAGAGCAGCTTCTAAAGATAGTTCATCTAATAACAGCATATAACAAGAAGAATTACTATCATTAATGAATTTTGAAGTACAACCTATCTCATCATCACTGCAAAACTCGAAGTCTGCCAGAATAGGTTCGGCTAGATCACCAATGTTTGTTGCTATTTCTAAGTTGGCTAGAGTATCTATGGGGTTCTCGATGGAGCCATTACGGATCAACCTTTGAATTGACTTCTTCAAAGAAGTGCATTCTTCAGTAGTATGACCGGTGATCTCATAATAGTCGTAGTAATTTCTGGGATTGTTCTCAGAGAGTGGTATGCAGTAGGTTTCAGGCTTCTTGAGTAGGTCCTTTGATACTAGCAACTCGAGCATGTTGATCATAGTAATCCCTAACCTTCTGAAGGCGCCAGTCACCCCCGAGACATCAGTCAGACTCTCCTCATACTTTTGAGCCACAATTTGCCTTGGATCGGTTATCACTTGGTCAATAATCAATCTTTGTATCACACGCTTTAACTGTGAGCATTCATTGTTGGTATGTCCAGTGATATTCTGGAAGTTGCAGAACCTCGTCGGATCACTGTTTGGGTGAGACTCGTAGCCTTTTAATGGTTTAAGTAGCCCCATTCTTGATAAACCACGGAACAAGGAGTTCATATCTAACTGCAGTTGCTTGAAGGCTTCGACCATCTCTAAGATACTGGTATCGTCTCCGGCTATCTCCACCATATTGACATCTATGGCAATGATCTTCCTTGGGTCAGCGATGACATTGTCTTTGATGAGCTTCTGTACGATTTGCTTGATGGTGAAGCACTCGTTGTTGGTGTGTCCGGACACTATATGGTAATTGAAAAACTTGGACATGTCGCAACCATGCTTGGGCCATTTGAATCCACGTTCCAAGGGAGTTATCACCCTAATCTTGACTAGTCCTCTGAATAGAGCATTCATGTCTAGCCCCAGTTCGGCAAAGGCATCTACCATCTCGAGGATACCAATGTTGCCCCTGATGAGTTCAACCATGTTGACACCACCATTGCTTGGGAGCGGGTTGGCTATAGTGTTTGGATCTTTAGGCTTCTCAATCTTTCCAACGGCTATGAGATTTTGGATGACACGCTTGAGTTGCATGTAGTCGTTGGTGGTGTGGCCAATGTACTTGTGGTACTTGCAGAACTTGGTTGCGTCAAGATTAACCTTTTTGTTCAACGGTTCAAAGTTCTCGAGTGGCTTGATCAAACCATTATTTATCAAAACTTCGAACACTCGGCTAGTAGACATGCCGAAATCATCAAACTACTCTTTCTCGCGGGGAAAGTTGCTTGTAACTACTTGGACATCAAAGACGGAGCTATTTTGGACCATGCTCACTTGACCGGCGACCTCTTTAGATTTAGGAGTAGTACTTGTCGGAGCTTTGTAGCGGAAAGAGGTGTTTCCTGTTTTGGCAGCTTCTTTAACAACGCCAGTAATGCCGGCTTTGTGTTTGATCCCAACGTCAACCATTTCTCGCAGATCGGGAAAGTAGCCGTTACCGATCGCCACCCTAAACTGGGGCAACAAGCACTTGTAGAAGATTTTATTTTGTTCCTTTACCTTAGTGTGAGATACCCGTGGGAAAAACGAACGGTTCCCTCGAGAATCAAACACGGGATCTTATCAACGTTCAACGGAGTCCCCACGTTAGTTTAATTTTAAACCCAAACTTAACGAAAAATGGTTAGAGACAAAGGATTCAGAGGTCAGGTTACGCTTTGGGAAGGACACAACCGGTAATTCACCCAAAGTGCCTCGAAAGAAACCGAGTCTCCCTAAAATTTGTTAAAATTGTGCAAGTGTGTGTGTGTATGTTCATGAAAGTGGGAGGAACTAACTTTAACGGAAAACAATTAAATATTTGACAGAAAGGGTTATTTTGTAAACATTCTGGATTCCCCCTGGACAAAGTAGCCGTACGGATATGAAGGGTCTTCCTGGGAATTTTAACAGATTCCCAGGAATCAGTCCAGTTCCAGGCAGAAACAGAGCATTCTGCTAGAAACTGGACTGTTTGATCATTCCCAGTTATTTTCTTTAAAAAAACATTAATGAAATCATCCATATGCCATTGATCACTAAATTAAACACCAAAATAAGGATTTTGGGTGTGATCAAGACAATCATTGGGGAATAATTGAGAAAAGGTGATGGTCATGGCTTTTTGAGCCACAATCACCATTTGGGTGATTAAAGATGGAAACTTTAACACCCAAATGGATGATTCTTCCAAGGAAAGGCATTGAGACATCCAAAATCAACCCTTGATGGATAAAGATTGAATCTTTATTATCAAAGGGACATTTTTGAGGTTGACTCATGGTTTGGATGATAAAGATTGCAACTTTATCACCCAAACTTGATCATTCCCTCATTTATTCAACATAAATGCAAAGACTTTAAAGTAAATGACACAAATTTAAAGACATAATGTAAAGGTGCATAAATGTAAAGACAATATATTAAAGATCCATAAATCATAACAAGCCTTAGGCTATCCTATGGTTTGTAACCCATCATCATGCATAGAACATGAAGGGCACCATGGATTTCAAGGCTTAGTTCCAAGTGTATATTATTTAACAAGAGGCAAAAGATGTAATATGGAGATGAAGAGAAGAAGGGGGGAAGGAGCCCTCACCAATTTTGTTTTGGACCTATCTTCTTTCTCTCTTTTCACTCAAATGTGGTGATCACTCTATTCTGATATGATTTTTGCAGAGCTTTGGCTCTCTCAAACAATTTTCTCCCCCCTCAAATGATCAGCAAGGGTCTCAATTTATAAGGACTGAGGGTACCCATAGTAGCCGTACGGCTAGGGCTCTCCCATGTCCAAACCATCCGTACGGCTCAGCCTGGCGAGCTTCTGGATTTTTCTAAGTTTAATTCCAGAGCAGTCCTGGAAATTTAGGTTTATCTTAGTGAGGTCCCAGCCTATCAGTTTATCCCTGAATGGTGCTAAGAGTTCCTCTAAGTTAGTCAATTTCAGATTGGGGTACTTACACTTAGGGGGGTATTGTACCTCTGCTAGCTTGTGGTTCCACCTCTTGTAGAAGTCATAAATAGGCTCGCCGGGCCTCTGCATGGTGTTTTCTAGATCAGTACGGTTGATATGCCAGTCGAGGTTTGACTGGTAATTCTCGCAGAAAGTTTTGGTGATTTGATCCCACGTCTCTCGTTCGGAGGGATCCAAACTCAAGAACCAACGGAGAGCAATTCCGTCCAAAGTGGTGTGGAAGACTCGGGCATTTTCTCGTTGGTGCAGTCACGGGCTCTCATGGCTAGCACATAACTGTCGAGATGAGTCTTGGGACAAGTAATACCATGTAATGTAGAGACCTTCGGCATCTTGAAGTCTCTAGGTAGAGCACCCACATTGCTTGGGTCAATGGTTTTGACTATCGGAGCGGATTGCTTGGAGACCGTGTCGGAGAGCTTGTGAATTTGTTCTTGCATAGCAACCACTAGAGGGTGATTGGAGAAATCAGAGCTACCGTAGACCTGAGTAGCGGGAGGAGCAGTGGAGACTGTAGGTACGGTAGCACTGATGTTTAGTGGTAGTGAAGGCGGTGGCAACTTGGTAGAGGACAAGTAACTACCCATCAATTCTGGTGACGGCTAATACGGACCCTTGCTGGAGGTTACTTTAGTACCGAAATCAGGAGGAGGGACCCTTTGGTAGTTGGGCACCTTGAGAGGGATAGCATCATCATTGGCGGGGTAGGTCATAGGCACTGTTTCGTCTTCGACCAAAATAGCCTCTCTAGTGTGGAAACTAGCTGCCACACCTTTCTTCTTCATTTCAGTATGAAGATGATCTTTGAGCTCTTGGTTGACCCTTTCTAGAGATTTGCTTCGATCCTCAAGTTTAGAGATCTATAGCATGAGGTTGGTGAAGAAAGCATGGAGAGGTGGCGGAATGTCCGAGGGCTTAATGCTGGCGGCGATATCTGGATCGGCAGAGGCGGAGACTGGCGGAGTAGACACATTAGGAGTAGTAGTCTCTGATGATGATGGAGACATCGTTGGTGCAGAGACTGAAGACTAAGCTTGCGAAAGGCTTGAACATTGAAGACGACCGCTGGAACGGACCCAAACGTGCTTCTCTGTAGAGGTAGCGAACGGGAGGTTTAGGACGGGACAAAGCTCATGCAATGTATTTTGTTATTTACAAAACAATATATTATTAGTCCTAATGGTTGGAAGGGGTACCCTTTTTGGGTTACTATCTACAAAACTGGATCAGTGGAGGTCATCACTACGTCTACAAACTCCTCGTTTTTCACCTGCATTGCACATCCCAAACGGACAATTTGGGCGAGGGTCCTATAGGGCAAGCGACTTCCACCGACCTAACGGATCCTAGCGACTAACCCTTGTTTAAAGGCATTTAACGTAACATTTATGTTACTTCCGTTAAGTTTAACGAGTTGAGATCCTTGTACAAAGTATCACTCGGCTTACCATATGCACACCCTTGTAGGGAATTTCATTTTTTGTGCTTTTTTTTCTCTCGAAGGATATCAACTCATTAAAGACTTAACGGATGACGGCATGAACGACATGTTAATTGTCTATAAAGAAAAGCTAGTCAAACAAACCGGTCAACTTTGGAGTGTCCTAGACTCTGTGAGTGCATGGTTTAGAAATGAACAAGGGTTAACCTCAACCGCTTCACAAGTGAAAACGGTGAGTTAGATAGCCCGGGTCCACGAAGATAGAGGCGACAGGATCACCAAAATCTGTGCACTCAGCGGAGTATCCAGTAGTGTGTGCAGTGTGACACGGACCTAGTCGTAGTGTGCGGACAACAACTAGTTATTTTTGAAGGAGAAAACAGAGAGTTTTTTGTATTTACATGTATGCAATGCAAGACAGTGAAGAGGAGAACAGTTAAGATGTTAACGCACTAAAGTACAAGGGAAGCGGATATGTATAACAGATAATGTACAAGGGGAAGAAAGCAAGTAAGAATAAAATCATAATATTGATGAAATTTTGACCCTCTATGTTTGAATATGTTCAAAGCTAGTCCCCAGCAGAGTCGCCACTGTGAATACCCCTTTCCGAATACGGGCGACACACGGGAAGTCTTTCTTTATTATTTATCTTTATTTTATCTTTTCTATGGGATTAGGATATTCAAACTGGTATTTAACTTATTAAGAGTTGCCACGTTGTTTTTATCGAGCTAAAACATTGAGAAAAGCTAACAGAGAGGGTTCGGGGGTCAAGTTACGATAAGAGAAGAATATCAAGTTATCACTCCTATCGCCCGATAGATTGGACTTTCTATCTTGATGAATGTGTTAGTAGTGTGTTAGTGATTGGGACCGGATCCGTAGATTGCCTACGTTCCTCTCGTATGAGAAGCTCAGGTTGACGTAGTTCGCACGTAATCGGAATAGAGAGAAGAATAGGGATCATGCATAATGAAGGGGGAGGAGAAAGAATCATGCAAGATGATCACATCCTAGAATAATGATTATACCGTTGATAAGATCAATGTGTAGTCATCACCTTCATCATAGGAGGGTTACTGATCATGGGAATAATTACCTAAAGTTAAGGGTTTAGAAGTAGTTCCTAGATCTCGTGGATCATCATCGGCTATACATATGAATAGGGATTAAAACATTAGATCTATCCTGTCACATGTGGTAAGCCTGTAGATCTAGCATAATAATAAGAACATCATAAACATATATGAAGTAAACACATGAGCATGAAGATCGCTACCCTAGTCATAGAGCATAATATGAATTCTAGTAAGAACATGAAGAACACGTTATGAATCATATGAATATAGGTGTATAAACATAATGAAACTAGCATAAATAAGATCTAAACTAAGAAAACATATAGAATCCTTACCAATCTTGACAAGAACGAAGCCGAATCTTTTCCACAGATTTGCCGGATCTTCATGATTGCTAGAAAGGCTTGGAGATAGAGTTCTGCCGTCAGTATTGGCTGTGGAACTCGGGGAGAGAGTTGTTGTCTTTAATTATGAACTGAGGTCCCCTATTTATAGGGATTTATGACCCAGAAGGACTGGCTGCCCGGCCCATCCCAGACTGGCCGCCCGGCCAAACCAAGAGATTGACACGGTTTCCAAGGCTCTGATTAATCTGGACTCTGGAGATTGCTTAGATAACGTCTATCTTCGATCCCTCATCCGATCAGTCGAGAATATCTTCTTATCTGGGCTTTTTGGGAAATTCCGGATAAGTCCTGCGCAGCTTGTAAATACATGGGAGGTCCCTGTGAGTTCTAGAATGCCTAATAACTCATTTTCAGGTTGGGTACTAACAGACTTACAAATCTCATATGATTCAGAATCATTTGAGTCTAAAAGTCCGTCCTCATGGAGTTTTGAGATACGCTTCTCATTAATATGACCAAGACGGCAATGCCACAAATAAGTATGATTTACACCATTAGGTTTAGATTTCTTATTTATGTTATAGACATCTTCATTATTTCCATTCTCAACATCAAGGACATAAAGGCCATTAAATGAACATGTAGTACAATAAAGCATATCATTTAAATAAATAGAAAACTTCTTATTCTTAATAAGAAAACTATAACCTTCATTATCCAAACAAGAAATTGAAATAATATTTCTACTCAAATCCGAAACGTAATAACAATTGTTCAAAACAAGAATTAATCTGCTTGGTAAAATGACTTCATAGGTTCCTACGGCTAATGCAGTAACTCTTGCTCCATTCCCCACGCATAGGTCTACTTCTCCATCTTGGAGTAGCCTCCTATTCTTTAGTGCCTGCACATTTAAACAAATGTCAGATCCACATCCGGTATCTAATATCCAGGAACTAGAAGTAGAAAGGAGTATATCTATAACATAGATACCTGAAGTAGAAGCAGTCCCACTGCCCTTCTTCTTATTCTTACTTTCTTCCATGTAAGCTTTGCAATTTCTCTTCCAATGACCGGTCTCACCGCAATGGAAACAAATTGCATCCTTTTGAGTGTCTACTTTAGCCACTTCAGCAGCTGGGGCAACTTTTGCCTTGCTTGCTTTAGGTTTGGCAACAATTGCCTTACCTTTACCTTTGTTTTTTAATCCCTTTCCTTTATTAACCATGAGCACAGGAGATGCTTCTTTTATAATTTTCTTTTCAGCTGTCTTTAGCATTCCATGCAACTCATACAGTGTCTTATCCATACCATGCATATTAAAGTTCATAACGAACTGATTATAGCTCTTAGGTAATGAATTAAGAATAAAATAAGTGGCCAATTCAACAGAGATGGGATGGCCAAGCCTCTCAAGATGCTCAAAGTGAGCCTTCATCTTCAGAACATGAGGACCCACGGGCTGTCCATCACTCATCTTGCATGAGGTCAGAGCAGCTATGGTATCGAACCTTTCTTGCCTTGTTTTCTCTTGGAACATGTATTTCAACTCAATGTTCAAGTCATAGGCTTCTAAGTGTTCCAGAGTCTCCTGAAGTTCTGAACACATGGTAGCAAGCATGAGATAACCAACCTCACGAGAATCATTTTCATGTTTCTTTTAGGCGTCTCTCTCTGCCCTAGGGGCAGTGGCAACAGGTTCCTCTTCTGGAACGGGCTTATCGAGAATGTACTGCTTATCTCCATGATTTAGTTTGGATCCAATCCGTGAAGTTAGCACCATTCTCTTGAAGCTTTTCCTTCTCAAGGATAGATCGCAGTGATAGGTTGTTTGTGTTTTGAGCCATTATCTACATTTAATGCAAACATATATAAATATGTATTAGTACCAATTTCATAAAGATATTTATAATTGTATTTAAAAAATACTCCCACTAAATTATATAACCTTCATATACATCTAATGTATAATATAATTTAAATGGGCTAAGATCCATATTTCACTTAACTTTGAGTCGGCTAGGGCACGACTGCTCAAAATAAGTTATTTAGGTAGGTAACTTTTACCAATCATATCATATATGACTCCTAGATCCTTTTATGAGACTCCTTAGACATCCTATGTCAAAAGCATGGTTTAGTCTCATCTTGTGCCTTAGGTCCAAAACTGTTTTGATAACACAATTAAATCAAACCATTTTAAACGTATAGGAATCACTGTTTCCTCATCTTGCTTTTATAAAATATAATTAATGGACCTCGCTAGGGCGTAGCCTACATAAAAGACTATTATTGCAATCACAAGTGTTTTAATCATGGGTTGGCACATGACTTCAATTTTATCAAGAAGGTTCAACACATATAGCATGGTAACATGTTTATACGCACATAATATAAATACATAAAGCATCGGTTAACAATTTAACTAATCCCATTAATTAAATTATGATTTCATGTGATTGATTTATGAGCATAAATTCTTTAACATGTAATTGAGAGAAAGATTGTACAGTCGAAACTAAGCCAAAACGCATCCACAATCCTGTACCAAATTTAGAAACAAGGAGAAACAACTATGTAAGGTCGAAACTAAACCAAAAAGGCATCCACAATCCCTTACATAAAGTAACTCGATTCTAAATTCTTTTGTCTCACCAATTTATGACTTTGACCTTGAGATTTGTTTTCAGGAAACACGGTTTCTAAAACCAGCTGTCTGACAAACAAATTCAATCCAAAGTAATTTTGAAATTGACATTTAATTTTAGGAAACACGGTTTCCAAAACCAACCATCTGACAATTAAATTCAATCCAAAATATTTACCTTTGTGTTTCAATTTTAAAACCCTAAAATTGCTTTCCTTGATTCAACTAGGGTTTGATGTTCATGATGATCAAATCACCATGTTAATCAAAACCTTGAATAAACAATTTATTATTGAATCTAGGATCATCAACAAATTAATCCAATTAACTTTTGATGATCACAAGGAACATAATAATCAAATTATTATTGCAATCTTAGATCCCACATAACGTAATTTAAAACAGTGCGATTTTATGTTCTCCATATATCACATATACATACATAAAATACAAATCACATAAACATCAGGAATCTAAATTCAAATAGCATGCTAACACATATAATCCAATTATACTATTAACATGTTATTATTAAAATAATCATGATGAACGGGGCTCTGATACCATTGTTGGGTTTTGCATGATCAAACGCAGCGGAATAAACCCAAAAGCCTAGATCCATTCAAGATGATTAAATTAATACAAGGTTGAATTTAGAATACTAACCATGATGGAGCTTTAAAATTTTCTGATCTTCAATCTATGTTTTTCGGGCTTCTTTAAATCACGAACGCAGGAACACGAACAAGAAGATGATTAAGCAATCACCCTCTATGGATATCCACACGCGAACGAATATCAAAAACTCTTTCTTGATCTTGACTGCTAGATCAAAAGGGGCTATATGAATTTATGAATTATTGATCTTTGATTCTCAATCTTGATCAATGAAATTGTTTCTCCAAACAACTAGGTTTCATATGCTTAATGGCTGGTGAAAAGATGTTTATATAGGTCCTAGTCCTTAACCCTTGAGTACTTAGGAAATCTAAATCCCGTCACCACAATTAAGCCGCAAGTTTCCTGGCCAGACAGCACGGGCACGGTCATGCCCTAAAACTGGCACGGTCGTGCCATTCATGTCGCCAGTCACTTGCCTTTGGCCGATTATTGGCACGGTCGTGCTTTATAATCGGCACGGCCATGCCGATTAGCACGGTCGTGCCAGACCAAAATTCTGCCATTTCTCCCTTTTAACAATTCGTTCTATTTTGTGTGACCCCATAGGATTATATCAAGTTAGCAATGAGTCCAAACACATTTTGTCCTCATGAATCATGAGAGGACCCTAGCAAGCCATCATGAGTACCCAAATGATACAACTTTATCACAGTTCGTTAATCCTCCATAGAACATAGTCACAATCTTTTTGTTCATGATGTCATTGAGCGTAAGCCATGGTCAATGGTCAACTTACAATGCCCAATACTTTCTCGATCCCGAATAGTTTGATACCACAAATGATATCGATCACATCAATTCATTTGAGCACAGCCATGCATTTCATCAACACTATTCATCGAGAGGCCCAAGCCTGACATCTCTCATAAAGAGGAACAAATCCCATCTTGACTTATTACACTTCCCTACATAGTTTCGATCTTGCCAATCATATCCTTTATAATCACTTGATTAAGAGTGACGTTCGAATACGTCAAACATGATCCTCATTATGTGGAAGATCACAATAATCTCAGGTATGAGGATTCTAATGATATAACTATTAGAAGTTTAATTATAACATTTTGACCATGATATAAACCTCATCTTTGGGTCATGTCAAGTATGTGTTCCCCAACACAAACGCATAAGTTTAACTTGTATCCTATACACATGATCATCATATGATCATCGAATTAAACTTATGCTAGTTCTTCATAAGTACTAGGGACAGAGATTATTACAACAAAACATGAAACAATAAATAATAATCCAAAACATCTCTTTATATTAATTGAAAAGTGATAACAAACATTGTCAAACAGCGTGCTAAATAACATGCCTAGGGCATATACACCAATACTTCATAAGTACTAGGGATAGGGATTATTACAAGAAACATGCAAAACATATAATAATCCAAGTTGTTATCTCTATAACAAATGAGAACATGATATAACGTAAGGACTTTCTCAAGGGCCTAGAGCATAATCCCGAACATCCAGAACTCATAGGGACCTTACAGGTATTTAGAAACTGCGCATGACTTATCTGGAATTTCCTGAAATGCCCGGACAATGAGATAAACGCATCTGATCAGATTATTCTCGAAGATTAACATAATCTAGGGTTTCCCAGAGTCCTAATCTATCTCTTGTCTTGGGAACCATGCCAAACAGCACGACCGGTCGGGCGGCCAGTCATGGTCCAGCTGGGCGGCCACATGTTCCAGGCTCGATTCTGTATAAATAGAGGCCCTCAACTTCATAATTTTGACACAATTATCTCCTCAGAGTTCTAGAGTCAAGACTAACGAAAGAACTCTAAGTTTAAGCTTTTTCTAGCAATCCTGAAGGTCCAACGAATCTACAAGAAGATTTGGCTTCGTTCTTGCCAAGATTGGTGAGAATTCTTACTTTTCTTATTATGTTCTTGCCATGTTCTTAGGATTAGATCTATTTTATGCCTATGCTTATCGTGTTATTCATACATTCATAATGTGGTTCATAATATGCATACTAGATCTAGGGTTTATTAATTCATAAATGCTAGATTTAGGGTATTAATATTCCTTTATACATGTTTGTTCATATGTTCTTCATACATTCATGATGATCTTAGATTAAACTCATGTTATATTGCTATAATTAGGGTTTTAATCTTTATATATTCTTGTTATACATAGCCTATGAAGATCTAGGGTTTTATCAAACTCTGATAAGATCTAGGAACTACTCCTAAACCCTAATCTTTAGGTAAATATTCCCATGCCCATTAACTCTCCTATGATGAGTGGTGATGATCACACATCGATCATATCAACGGTGTAATCATCACTCTAGGATGTGATCATCTTGCATGTTTCTTTCTCTTCCCCCTACTATATGCATAATCCCGCTTCATCTCCCTATTCTATTAATTGCACGAACTATGCTGACCTGAGCTTCTCACATGAGAGGAATGTAGGAAATCCTCGGATCCAGTCAAAATCACTAACACACAACTAACACTCTCTTTAATCATGATCGAAAGTCCGATTTCTTGGGCGATAGGAGTGATCACTTTAATATTCTTCTTTTATCGTAGTTTGACCCCTGAACCCTCATACTTGTGCAATTACCTTTTTTTAATGTTTTAGCTCAATAAAACGGCATGGCGAATCTAGTAAGTTAAATGCTAACTTGAATATCCTGTCTCGTAGATAAATAAAAATAAGATAATTAATAAGAAACTTCCCATGCGTCGCTGCATCAGAACGGGGTATTCACAGAGATACACGTTCCGGGGTATTCACAGAGATACATGTTCTAGGGTATCTCTGGTATGCAATTCCCATTAATGGGACATGACCAAAAAATAGCTTCATTATATTGAAGTTTGCCAGTGTTATATCCCAACATCCCAATCTCCCCTAAAATTCCCCTTTAGCCATCATTTTAATATAAGAAGTACTTAATCTTAGATCAGAACACTTAAAGTAGCAAGACCATCCATAAGGCTAGGAGGGACGGGTACCTAACACCTTCTCATTTCGTAATCTAACCCCCGAATCCATATTTTGAATTTATGGTTTAAAATTAAATTGAAATAGGTTATTCTTATGTTCTTTAGAAGACATAGGTGGCAACTCTAAAACTCAAATAGTCATCCTAAGGGATCTCGTCTTACACTTAACGAGGTTATTCTAGGGCATCTACAGTGTGTTTAGTGTTGACGAGAATAGATAAATAAATCGGGGTCATTTATAAGGAAGAGGGGAGAAAAAGACTATCTTATTAATCATCCTAGAAACGATGATTTACCATTGACTGAATAATCAAGGTGATGATCACGCGTTCATTGTTGGAGATCTACATGATCAAGGGACATGAAAATTAAAGCATAACCATAATTAAACAAGATGTTGTTGGGTTTCGGTGTAACATGCGCAGCGAAAAATAGCATTTAAAATTTTATAAAACCCAAAGCCCATAGATCCATTCATATGATTAAATCAAATACTTGCAATATGAATACTAGAAGAACTAACCCTTGATGACTTTGAATTTGGTCTTTGATCTTGGTGGAGAAATTGAAGCTTTAATCACGAACAAGTAAGAACACGAACTTTGAAGATGATGAGCTTCACCCTCTAGCGGTATCCACACCTTGAACGAATATCAAGAACACTTGATCTTGGTTGCTAGACCAAATTTGTGAAACACGTTTTCACAATTAATATGAGCTATATGGAATATTATTTGTGTATTATTTTTTTCTTCAATCTAGGATGTCTTAGAACAAAATAAAACTCTCTCAAACTCTTTGGAGACTTGCATAAAAGCTATGGTATTGTTCTGGCCTGAATTTGGCTGTTTATATACAAGTTAGACCCATTCCAAATAGGAAACTTGTGTCAAAACCCGTCCAAAATCCTTTTCCTAATTAAATCAGGAAGTCTGTCCCGACACACTGTGCGGCCGCCCAAAATCAGGTATGCGGTCGCCCAAAACATGTGCGGCCGCCCAACCTGGTTTGTGCGGTCGCACACCAGGATCAGAGAGCCTTAATTTTCCAATATAGTCCTTTTAGGATTCGTTCTATTGTGTGTGACCCTCTAGGATTATACTAAGTTGGCAATGGGTTCAAATCCATAAGATATGATTAGGTTCTAGCAAACCGTCATACCTACCCAAATAGTATAACTAGATACAAGTTCGCATTCCTTTAGAATATGTCACAATCCCTTTGTCCACGATCTCATTGAACACAAGTCATGGTCAAACGGTCAACTTGTCTTTGTTCAATACTTTCTCGATTCCGAATATATTGATAATTCAAATGACATTGATCTAATCAATTCATTTGAGTCCGGCCGAACATTTTCATCAACATCATTCCTACGAGAGGCCTAAGCTTGAGATCTCTCCGAAGAGGGACAAATCCATTTAGCTTATTATTCTTCCCTACGTGAATCCGATTATGCCAATCATATACTTTATAACTACCCGGTTAAGGTAGCGTTTGAATATGTCAAACATAATGTTCATCAAGTGGAAGACTATAATAACTTTATGTCTAAGGATTCGAATGACATAACTAATATGAGATATATGTACGACATAGACCATGACATAAATCTCATACAGCGGGTCATGTCCAGTACCTTGTTCCAAACAAGTACCCATAAATCTAACATGATCATCCCATGATCATTTAGCCTTTATACTAGTACTTAACAAGTACTAGGGACGGAGATTATTATAAGTAAACATGAACAACAATAATAATCAAAACATCTCTTTATTGATATGAAATAAATGATAACAATTACAACATTTATTAAACGTGCTTAGGGCACCACTACCAACAATCTCCCATTTGCCCTAGGCCCAATCTCCCATGTATCTAATACCCATGGACCTAACATGACCTTCATGTTTAGCTTGTGGAAGTCCCTATGTTAGCGTGTCCGCGACATTGGCATCAGTAGGAGCTTTACATATATTCACGTCACCTCTGTCAATGATTTCTCGAATGACATGGTAAAGCCTAAGTATGTGTTTGGATTTTTGATGTGCCTTGGTTCCTTCGCTTGAGAAATAGCACCATTATTATCACAATAAAGGTCTATTGGATTATCAATACTATGAACCACTTCAAGTTCAGTGATGAACTTCTTAAGCTAAACAGCTTCCTTTGCAGCATCCGATGCAGCAATATACTCAGCTTCCGTTGTAGAATCAGCGGTTGTACTCTGCTTGGAACTCTTCCAGCTTACAGCTCCACCATTTAACATAAACACAAAACCCGATTGTGATCGACTGTCATCTCTGTCGGTTTGGAAGCTTGCATCCGTGTAAGCATTTACAACGAGATCATCTTCCATTCCTCCATAGACCAAAAACGAGTCTTTAGTCCTTCTCAAGTACTTAAGAATCCCTTTTACAGCCACCCAGTGATTCTCTCCGGGGTCGGATTGGTATCTACTTGTCATGCTCAAAGCATAAGATACATCCGGCCTAGTACAAATCATGGCATACATGATGGACCCAATTGCCGAAGCATATGGAACATCATTCATTTTATCACGCTCATCTTTTGTCTTAGGACATTGAGTCTTGCTTAGAGAAACTCCATGTAACACCGGCAAGGTACCTCTTTTAGAATTTTCCATACAGAATCTTCTAATGACCTTGTCAATGTATGTACTTTGGCTTAAACCAAGTAGCTTCCTTGATCTATCTCTATAGATCTTAATGCCAAGTATATATGCGGCTTCACCCATATCTTTCATTGCGAAACACTTTCCCAACCAAGTCTTTACGGACTGAAGTGTAGGAATGTCGTTTCCAATGAGTAATATGTCATCCACATATAAAATCAGGAATAGCACTATGCTGTCACGACCCGAAAACTAGGCTCTATTTTATTAGTAATAAATAATTATTATTTATTTATTTGCTTATTTAATTATTTAAATTATTATTTAATTAAATATTTATGTGTGCACTTTATGTGTCATAATAAATTGTGCCTAGCATTTTATTTGGGTCATTTGTGCTAGTGTAGAAGTGTTGGGTCTTAATTATTAGTAGGGAGTGCAAGTATTTGTGTGTAGTGTGGAAGAAGGGGCCTAAGTGTAAGTTTATGAAAAAGTTTTAACTACTCCCTCTACTCATCTTCTCCCTCACTCTCTCCCATTCCCAATCACTTCTCTCTCTCTCTTCCATAGGTGAAAAGGTAAATTTTCTTCTCTCCTTCTCTCTTCATTATCTTCCTCTTCCTCTTGTTATTTCTCATTTCTTAAAACATGAATCATGTTTAGATCGTCGATAGGATCGTTGGAAGCCAAAAATATTTGAAATCCATCAACTTTGAGAAATCCGGGTAAGTTGCTTTTCCCCCATTAATATGCTAAATTGTTCATATAATGCTTTAGTTGTTATATTTGAAGTTTGATTGAGTTTTGAATTTGTTTGGAATTTATTTGAATTTTTGGTTAAAATGGTGAATATGTGAATGTGGGTTTAAATCTTGTTTTAAGTTGTTAGGTAGTGTTGTTTAGGTTCCCTTGATGTTTAGATGTGGTTTTAGTACCATGGAATCTAGTTTGAAAGCTTTGATTTTGAGCATTTGGTGAAGGTTGTGTTTTTGGTCCGAAATTGGTGAACCCAGGAAGAAATCTGGGCATTGTTCTTCTGGCACGGTCGTGCCCCTTTATTTGGCACGGTCGTGCCAATATTCATTTTTCTCTCGCCATGTTTGGCACGGTCGTGCCCCTTTATTTGGCACGGTCGTGCCAATATTCACTTGCCCCTCGGCATGTTTGGCACGGTCGTGCCAAGCTAGAATTCTGGTTTATTCTTCCCTTTTCTTCTAAAATTGTTTCCTCCATAACTTTCTCATCCGAACTCCGTTTTAGGCGTGTAAACTATCGTTTCGAAGCTCTCTCCGAGTACTACAAGATGGTATAGGTTGTTCATTTAAGTTATAAGTTTTATACTTCGGGATTTTATTGGGTGTTTGAGGTTAAGAGGAGTTGTATCGATCCATTGTGAACAAGTTTTGTAAATCCAATTGAGTGACTTTATTGAGTTGTTATGATCATTTTGGGATATAAGTGAGGACTTCATACTTTGAGACCATTTAATTGAAAGTTATTTTACTGATCGGATTGATTTTAGAATGAGACTTGGTCTAGGTTTTAGGTGACATCCTATAGTACCTAGAGGGTTGTTTTGGAACACTAAAGTGCAGGGTTTAGTCCAGTCGTGATCATGTTCTAATAAGGGTAACCTTTTGGATTCGTTTGGGTACTTACGTTTTGATTAACCTTAAGATGCATTCATTCGGATTTCTTATTTGGAATTTCAGGTGTGATGAGTTGGTTGAGTTCATAGTCCTAGTACATCTTTATGAGCAAACGTTTAGGATAATTTTGGGTTGTAGTCATTGTACTATTTGTGAGCGACCGTTTGGGTTGTGTTCCTTATGAGTAACTTATGGGTATCATCTTTGAAATGTATCTGGTATAGTTCCTCTTTATGGAATTATCGTATTCTAATAATCATTGTTGTTGCGCTCCTTATGAGCAATACCGTTTATTGTTGTTGTGCTCTTTATAAGAAATTCCGTTTATTGTTGTTGTGCTCTTTTATGAGAAACTTCTTGTGTTCGTTGTTGTTGAACTCTTCATGAGTAATCGTTTGCATCTTTATGGTGATTAATTGGTGTGGTTCCCTACTTTGGAACCTTAAGTTGTTCTTTCATGCTAAATTATTATTACTTAGCATTTATTTGGAAGCCCAGCTGGCATATTTGTTGCATCAGGCGATGGGAAGGATTATAATGGCAAAGCCAAGTCCATTATAATGTTGACCATTGTTTTGCCCTTACTATACCCCTTCTCCAGATTGGCCTTGGAAGGGATAAGTCAGCGTTCCTTTGTGAATGTATCTGGCTAACGGGCATGACTTTGTGTCATGGTCCTTGTCCCTTGTGACACTTTTATGATTTGGTTCCGGTACCGGGGTTTTCTCTTCGGCTTTCATGCTATTATGAAGATGATGATTTGTTGATTATTGAAGCTGCGCAGCGATCCTTTATTTGGATGTACCAGTTTGGAAAACCTTGGCTATATCCTTTGTTATGTGTTTATTTCCGCTGCTATCTGTTATGTGATAAATGCTATGTGCTATGTGATATTTATTATTGCTTATTGCTTCTTGCATCATAGCATGTCATGTAGTTGCATTAGTAACTTACTGAGATTTATTCTCACCCCGTTTCTTGTTTCAAATTGTTTTCCTTAACCCCCCCCCCAGGAGGAAAAAGGATTAGGATTCGCGGATCGAGGAGGACGTCGAGAGGATTGAGATTTTGGGCAGGTTGTTTGATCGGTTTGCATTATTTAAATGTATAACCTTTTGGGGATAGTTTTACCATCAATGACGTCATTAAGATTTGTAATCTTTTGTATTTTTGGGGTGAGCTTGCGAAGCTTATTCTAGTAGTTTGTTGTTGTTGTTAAGCTGGGATTTCTAAAACTTTGTTTTAAACATTTTGGGTATAAAAATGGAATTTTTATCTTCTTTATTTTGGTGTATTGTTGTAAGTCGACGTCCAGCTCGCGGTCTTGGGCCCGCGGGGTTCGGGGTCGCGACAGTTGGTATCAGAGCTATGGTTTAGCTCTATGTATAAGTATAGGTGGACTAGAATGACCTAGGAGGGTAGACGGGTTCGAAGTGAGTAACGATGAGTATTTTATGCAGGTATTTGTTTGTGATGGCTAGAAGAAGATCGGGTGAAAGTTCTAGTGGGACTCAGAATCAGAATGGTCTATGGGAAGAAAACCGTGCAATGTTTCAGGACAAGTTTGAAGCGGCCGTGAAAGCAATTCATGACCAAGGGCCGAGAGAGGAACATGTAGCACCTCCGCGATTTGGGTTGGAGCAGTTCTTGAAGTTGAAACCAAGTGAGTACGACGGTGAGCCGGATGTGAAGAAGGACAAGCTATGGTTGGAATCGATGGAGAAAATCTACGAGGTCTTTGGTTGCACTGATGAGGATAGGGTTCTGTTTTCAGCTTATAAGCTCGTGGGGGCTGCGGGACATTTGTGGAAGGCACTGAAGACCAGTTGGGATGTGACTCTTGTACCATATCCTTGGGAGTGGTTCGTGAGGAAATTCAAGGATCATTTTATCTCTCTAGTGGATCAAAACCGGAAAGAGATCGAGTTCCTCAGCTTGGAGCAAGGCATGATGTTAGTAGCATAGTATTCAGTTAAGTTCACAGAATCAGCCAGGTGTTGTGACTACCTTGTGCGGACCGAGGAGCAGAAAGCGATGAGATTGATCAGGGGTTTGAAGACATCCATCCGGACTCAGCTTATAGCACAGCGGATTCAACCTTATCAAGATGCGGTGGATCGAGCCTACTTGATTGAACAGGATATTGGGGAACACAAAAGGAAGACTGAGATGGTTAACCCGGGTAAGCAAGGAGGGCAGAGTAAGTCACAACAACAACATTCGGATAACAGAGGTAATTCTGGAGTGCAAACTCGATTCAGAAGGCAACTTCAAGGGCAACCAACAGTAGGAAATCAAAGTTCTAATAAGGGGACACGAAATGGGAAAGTCTGCAGCTTCTGTCAGAGGAAAGGACACTCAGAAGACAAGTGTTGGAAGAAGCAAGGAAAATGTATCAATTGTGGTCAACTGGGTCACTTCATAAAAGACTGTCCGAGGTTTAAGGTTCAATCATCAGGATCAGGAACCAGTACTTCACAGGGTCAGAAGAGGGATGCTTCGGGGAAGCCCAAGATTTCGGGTAGAGTATTTGCAATCAATCAGCGCTCAGCAGGTGACTCATCAGTTCAGGAGGTATTATTTTGCGTCGAGAGAGCGAGCGCGTGCATTTTAGGATCATCGCATTCATATGTTTCTGTGCATTTAGTTGCATTTATTTCTTTTGAGTCTTTGACTTATGTGTTGTCAGTGTCTACTCCTAGGGAGGAGTGTAGGATGTCTGATGGAGTCTTATGTGCTCATGTTGTGCTTAAATGTAGATATAACTTACCTGCTAAATTGGTCATATTGCTATGATAAGATTTTTGATGTCATTTTGAGAAGGGAAATGTCATGCTTTAGTCGATGGTTGTAGGGAAATTGTTACATCCTCTCTTCCCTTTTGCCTAAATTTGTTTTGAGACCGTTCCTTTGTGTAGAGTTAAGCAAACCTTTTCTTGTTTGGAATCTGACTATTTTGCTTCGATGGGTGACAATGGATGTCTATACCAATTGTTGGGTGCATTTATCGTTTGTAAAAATTTCTATTTTTATTTCTGAGTAGTACCTAGTAATTGGGGAGAACTTTGGGTTAAATTGAGTTGTTATAGTACAAGGTTGTAGTGCTAATATTTAGATCAATGTCCTTATGGCATCGGTTGGGTTATAGAGTTGAGGATTCATTGAGGATCTCTTAAGGAAAATTTTGGTCACTTTTAGTACATCTCCGTGAATGCATCGGAATGGATTAGTATGAAAATGTGTACGATTTGTTATGGGTAATGAGTGTATGGTGGAATTTATAATCGATGATGGTGGTAAGCGTGTTAAGTTAGAAAAGACTAATAAGTACATTTTGGAAGAGTAACAATTTCTCGATCTATGTTAAAGGCATTTTGAATTTTGGTTAGAGAGTGGTTCTATGGTCCTAAATCACTCCTTGGTGGCGTTTCGCGATTTGGATCAAGGGTATGTGGAGGAAGTGGAGTATCAATACTTGGGCATAATTAAGGAATATCATGATTTGGCACTGGGTCAGCTGTTGGAGATTTAGGGATTGCTAAACTTCCTTGGGATATATAAGCGCGGATTATTAATTCAAGAAAAGGAATTAGAGGAAATCCCTTGACGAAAAAAAAAAATGAATTGGATTATTTTTCGGACTATTGAGTATTCGTAATTGTTTTAAGCTTTCAAAGATTGATGTAATGTAGTGATGGTACTATGTCATGGATTTAAGTGAACATTTTGTATTAAAATTTTGGGTTTATATTACACCCCTAGTTTAAGGTGCTACCTAGAGCGAGAGCACTATAATGGGAATCCTTAGAGATATAGCCTTTGGTGAATATTATGGGGATGGAAAATTTCTTTAGCTCTTCATATTTTAAAAAAGCTAATTTAGCTCGGGATGGTAATGTTTTGAATTTCTGGGGAATAATACTAAGTATGCGATTTACAAATGGAAGTACCTTTGCGGTGTAGTTAAGGTTATGAATAAGGCAAGCTTGAGGTACCTCGAGAATTATGTGTGGAATTAATTTGGATCCTTCGATGATTGAGTACGGATTTCGATTAGTAATGAAGATAATGATGGAATGATTCGGTTCGAGAGGTGGTGTTATCGTAAGCATTATTTAAGGATACCTTTTAGTGGATTAGATTGGATAATTGAGGAATACAAGGAATGGCGGAACTATCGTATCCGTAGCTATTTGGTCTTTCGGGTAAGTCTCATTAAAATTCGGGTCGAATTTTCTTTAAGGAGGAGTGAATGTCACGACCCGAAAACTAGGCTCTATTTTATTAGTAATAAATAATTATTATTTATTTATTTGCTTATTTAATTATTTAAATTATTATTTAATTAAATATTTATGTGTGCACTTTATGTGTCATAATAAATTGTGCCTAGCATTTTATTTGGGTCATTTGTGCTAGTGTAGAAGTGTTGGGTCTTAATTATTAGTAGGGAGTGCAAGTATTTGTGTGTAGTGTGGAAGAAGGGGCCTAAGTGTAAGTTTATGAAAAAAGTTTTAACTACTCCCTCTACTCATCTTCTCCCTCACTCTCTCCCATTCCCAATCACTTCTCTCTCTCTCTTCCATAGGTGAAAAGGTAAATTTTCTTCTCTCCTTCTCTCTTCATTATCTTCCTCTTCCTCTTGTTATTTCTCATTTCTTAAAACATGAATCATGTTTAGATCGTCGATAGGATCGTTGGAAGCCAAAAATATTTGAAATCCATCAACTTTGAGAAATCCGGGTAAGTTGCTTTTCCCCCATTAATATGCTAAATTGTTCATATAATGCTTTAGTTGTTATATTTGAAGTTTGATTGAGTTTTGAATTTGTTTGGAATTTATTTGAATTTTTGGTTAAAAATGGTGAATATGTGAATGTGGGTTTAAATCTTGTTTTAAGTTGTTAGATAGTGTTGTTTAGGTTCCCTTGATGTTTAGATGTGGTTTTAGTACCATGGAATCTAGTTTGAAAGCTTTGATTTTGAGCATTTGGTGAAGGTTGTGTTTTTGGTCCGAAATTGGTGAACCCAGGAAGAAATCTGGGCATTGTTCTTCTGGCACGGTCGTGCCCCTTTATTTGGCACGGTCGTGCCAATATTCATTTTTCTCTCGCCATGTTTGGCACGGTCGTGCCCCTTTATTTGGCACGGTCGTGCCAATATTCACTTGCCCCTCGGCATGTTTGGCACGGTCGTGCCACTTTCTTAAGCACGGTCGTGCCAAGCTAGAATTCTGGTTTATTCTTCCCTTTTCTTCTAAAATTGTTTCCTCCATAACTTTCTCATCCGAACTCCGTTTTAGGCGTGTAAACTATCGTTTCGAAGCTCTCTCCGAGTACTACAAGATGGTATAGGTTGTTCATTTAAGTTATAAGTTTTATACTTCGGGATTTTATTGGGTGTTTGAGGTTAAGAGGAGTTGTATCGATCCATTGTGAACAAGTTTTGTAAATCCAATTGAGTGACTTTATTGAGTTGTTATGATCATTTTGGGATATAAGTGAGGACTTCATACTTTGAGACCATTTAATTGAAAGTTATTTTACTGATCGGATTGATTTTAGAATGAGACTTGGTCTAGGTTTTAGGTGACATCCTATAGTACCTAGAGGGTTGTTTTGGAACACTAAAGTGCAGGGTTTAGTCCAGTCGTGATCATGTTCTAATAAGGGTAACCTTTTGGATTCGTTTGGGTACTTACGTTTTGATTAACCTTAAGATGCATTCATTCGGATTTCTTATTTGGAATTTCAGGTGTGATGAGTTGGTTGAGTTCATAGTCCTAGTACATCTTTATGAGCAAACGTTTAGGATAATTTTGGGTTGTAGTCGTTGTACTATTTGTGAGCGACCGTTTGGGTTGTGTTCCTTATGAGTAACTTATGGGTATCATCTTTGAAATGTATCTGGTATAGTTCCTCTTTATGGAATTATCGTATTCTAATAATCATTGTTGTTGCGCTCCTTATGAGCAATACCGTTTATTGTTGTTGTGCTCTTTATAAGAAATTCCGTTTATTGTTGTTGTGCTCTTTTATGAGAAACTTCTTGTGTTCGTTGTTG
This sequence comes from Campanula takesimana, assembly GCA_026119855.1. Lineage (NCBI taxonomy): Eukaryota > Viridiplantae > Streptophyta > Magnoliopsida > Asterales > Campanulaceae > Campanula > Campanula takesimana. The sequence goes on from JAOWBW010000044.1 coordinate 1,323,906, forward strand.
TTGAACTCTTCATGAGTAATCGTTTGCATCTTTATGGTGATTAATTGGTGTGGTTCCCTACTTTGGAACCTTAAGTTGTTCTTTCATGCTAAATTATTATTACTTAGCATTTATTTGGAAGCCCAGCTGGCATATTTGTTGCATCAGGCGATGGGAAGGATTATAATGGCAAAGCCAAGTCCATTATAATGTTGACCATTGTTTTGCCCTTACTATACCCCTTCTCCAGATTGGCCTTGGAAAGGATAAGTCAGCGTTCCTTTGTGAATGTATCTGGCTAACGGGCATGACTTTGTGTCATGGTCCTTGTCCCTTGTGACACTTTTATGATTTGGTTCCGGTACCGGGGTTTTCTCTTCGGCTTTCATGCTATTATGAAGATGATGATTTGTTGATTATTGAAGCTGCGCAGCGATCCTTTATTTGGATGTACCAGTTTGGAAAACCTTGGCTATATCCTTTGTTATGTGTTTATTTCCGCTGCTATCTATTATGTGATAAATGCTATGTGCTATGTGATATTTATTATTGCTTATTGCTTCTTGCATCATAGCATGTCATGTAGTTGCATTAGTAACTTACTGAGATTTATTCTCACCCCGTTTCTTGTTTCAAATTGTTTTCCTTAACCCCCCCCCCCAGGAGGAAAAAGGATTAGGATTCGCGGATCGAGGAGGACGTCGAGAGGATTGAGATTTTGGGTAGGTTGTTTGATCGGTTTGCATTATTTAAATGTATAACCTTTTGGGGATAGTTTTACCATCAATGACGTCATTAAGATTTGTAATCTTTTGTATTTTTGGGGTGAGCTTGCGAAGCTTATTCTAGTAGTTTGTTGTTGTTGTTAAGCTGGGATTTCTAAAACTTTGTTTTAAACATTTTGGGTATAAAAATGGAATTTTTATCTTCTTTATTTTGGTGTATTGTTGTAAGTCGACGTCCAGCTCGCGGTCTCGGGCCCGCGGGGTTCGGGGTCGCGACATATGCTCCCACTAATCTTCTTGTATACACAAGGCTCATCTTCGTTCTTGATGAAACCAAACTCTTTGACCGATTCATCAAAACGGAGATTCCAACTCCTAAAAGCTTGCTTCAATCCATAAATGGATTTCTGCAATTTGCATACCTTAGAATTCTGCTCAAAACCTTCTGGTTGTGTCATATACACATCCTCTTGTAGTTTTCCATTTAGGAAAGCGGTTTTGACATCCATTTGCCATATTTCATAGTCATGATATGCGGCAATGGCAAGCAAAATTCTTATAGACTTGATCATTGCTACGGGTGAAAAGGTTTCATCATAGTCAATACCATGAACTTGCCTATAACCTTTCCCTATAAGTCTAGCTTTGTAAGTATGCACCTTCCCATCCATATCAGTCTTCTTCTTGAAGACCCATTTGCATCCTATGGTTTTTACACCTTCGGGTGCATCAATCAAATTCCAAACTTGATTGTCTTGCATGGATTGTAATTCGGATTCCATGGCTCCAAGCCACTTGTCCGAATCAGGAGAAGACATCGCCTCTTGATAGGTTGTCGGTTCATCATTCTCAATGATTTCCACCTTATTACTAACTGTTACGAGAAATACATATCTCTCAGGCTCGGATCGTAACCTACTAGATCTGCGAGTTGCTTGTGTATTTTGAACAGGTTCCACAACTCCTTGTGGTTCTTGTTCTTGTTCCACTATTGGTTCAATGTTGTTTTCTGGGTCTCGAATTTCTTCAAGATTTATTTTACTCCCACTGATTTCTTTGGAGAGAAACTGTTTCTCTTGAAAGACATCAGTTCAGGCAACATACACTTTGTTGTCCTCTCGGTTGTAAAAGTAATATCCTTTAGTTTCCTTAGGATATCCCACAAAAATACATTTATCAGATTTGTGTGCTGGTTTGTTGGAGACAAGCCTTTTGACAAAAGCTTCGCAACCCCAAATCCTCATAAAAGACAAACTAGGTTTCTTTCCTCTCCACATCTCATATGGAGTCTTTGGAACCGATTTAGTTGGAACTTGATTTAGTGTGAAAGCAGCGGTTTCTAGAGCGTAACCCTAAAAGGATATTGGAAGATCAACTTGAATCATCATTGATCGAACCATGTCTAACAAAGTCCGATTTCTCCTCTTGGACACACCATTCCATTGTGGTGTTCCGGGTGGAGTCAATTGTGAAACTATTCCACAATTCTTTAGATGATCATCAAATTCATGACTCAAGTATTCTCCACCTCGATCCGATCGAAGTGCTTTAATACTTTTGCCAAGTTGTTTTTCTACTTCATTTTGAAATATTCTAAATATCTCAAATGCTTCACTTTTATGTTTCATTAGGTAAACATACCCAAATCTACTATAATCACCAGTGAAGGTTATGAAGTATTGAAATCCTCCCCTAGCATTGATACTTAATGGTCCGCATACATCGGAATGTATCAACCCCAATAAGTCGCTTTCCCTTTCACCTAGCTTGGTAAAAGGTGTCTTAGTCATTTTCCCATGAAGACATGACTCACAAGTATCATATGACCCAAGGTCACATGAACCCAAGAGACCGTCCCCATGGAGTTTTGAGATACGCTTCTCATTAATATGACCAAGACGGCAATGCCACAAATAAGAATGATTTACATCATTAGGTTTAGATTTCTTATTTATATGATAGATATTTTCATTATTTTCATTCTTGACATCCAAGACATAAAGGCCATTAAATGAATTAGCAATACCATAAAGCACATCATATAAATAAATAGAAAATTTCTTATTCTCAATAAGAAGCTTAAAACCTTCATTATCCAAGCAAGAAATTGAAATAATATTTCTACTTAAATCCGGTACATAATAGCAATTCTTCAAAACAAGTATTAAACCAGAAGGTAAAGTGACTTCATAAGTCCCTACGGCTAATGCAGCAACTCTTGCTCGATTCCCCACGCGTAGGTCTACTTCACCCTCTTTAAGTAGTCTCCTATTCTTTAGTCCCTGCACATTTAAACAAATGTGAGAACCACATCTGGTATCCAATACCCAAGAATCATTGGTAGAAAGGAGAATATCTATCATATAGATACCTGAAGTCGACACAGCCTTGCTGCCCTTCTTCTTCTTTTGCTCTTCCAAGAAAATCTTGCAATTACGTTTCCAATGACCAATTTGTTGACAATGGAAACATATTTCATCCTTTTGTGAATCGGGTTTTGCCTCAGAAGCCTTGGCAACCTTTGCCTTGCTTATCTTGGGTTTGACAACTTTTGCCTTACCCTTTCCTTTGGCACCATCCTTCTTCCCATCATGAACCAAGAGCACAGGAGAACCTTTCTCCACAATCTTCATCTCCGCAGTTTTAAGCATCCCATGCAAGTCAGAGAGATTCTTATCCATTCCATGCATGTTATAATTCATCACAAACTGATTATAACTTTTAGGCAATGAATTAAGAATGAGATCTGTGGCTAGCTCTAATGGGATTGGATAGCCAAGTTTCTCAAGATGCTCCACATAACCTTTCATTTTAAGCATGTGAGGACTCACTTGTTGCCCTTCACTCATTTTGCAAGAAGTGAATGCAACAATGGTCTTGTACCTCTCTTGCCTAGCTTGCTCTTGAAACATGGCTCTTAACTCCACGCCTATCTCATAGGCTTCCAAATGTTCCAAACTTTGTTGGAGTTTTGAGCACATAGTAGCAAGCATGAGACAACTTACATCTCTAGAATCATTACGATGTTTCTTGTAATTGTCTCTTTCTGCCCTAGGGGCAGTAGGTTCTGGTTCAGCAGGAAGTGGCCCATCGAGAATGTACAACTTATCTTCTTGCCTTAGAACAATTCTTAGGCTACGGATCCAATCCATAAAGTTAGTACAATTCTCTTGGAGCTTATCCTTCTCAAGGATCGATCGCAACGAAATTGATTGAGTGTTGTTAGTCATTATCTACAATTATGCAAAATTTCCAAAATTTAATAAGTACCAATTTTCATTAAAGAAATAAACAATGTATTTTTCAAAAATAATCCCACTAAATTATACAACCTTCTTTATACATCCAATGTATAGTATAATTTAAATGGGTTAAGATCCCGCTTTAATTTAATTTTAAGTCCGCTAAGGCGGATTACACAAAATTAAATTAATTAGGTAGACAACTCTTGTCAATCATATCTCATATGACTCTTAGTTCCTTTTATGAGATTCTTTAAGAAATCCTATTTCAAAAAGCATGTTAAATCTCATCTTTGCCTAGGCTGAAAACTGTTTTGACGCCCAATTAAGTCCAACCATTTTAAACGTATAGTTAATATGCCTCGCTAGGGCGTGCCCACATTATCTATCTTGCTCATACATAAATAAAGTCAATGCATCTCGCTAGGGCGAGTCTACATTAAATTCACCCATGTATTAACAACTATTTTAATCATGGCATGGCAATAAATGACTTAAAACTTTCTTTGAAGGTTCATCACATATAGCATACAACACATTTATGAGCACATAATATAAACATGTTACGCATCAAGTTTAGGCACTAAATTAATCTCCATTAATTTAAGCATAATATTTATGTGTCATTAGTTTCTCTATAATTATGAGGATGAGACTATTTCAACTTTTGTTATTATCTCCAAATCAAGACAACAAGAAGTGCGCCCGAAACTAAGCCATAAGGCATCCACAATTCCGCACTAATTCAAGAAACCAAGAAAGCAGTCCATGTGGCCGAAACTAAGCAATAGATGGTTTCGATGAACGTAGGCCAATTGCATCCACAATTCCACATGGATCGCCAATCTTTGAATCAAGAACTTTGTTTTTAAATTTTAGCAATTATGAAATCTTCATAATTCTAACTTCGTTTTATCTTTGAAACTTTGATTGCGATCAAGTTTGGGAAACACAATCTTGATGAACGTAGATTAGCCATCCAAACCTTGAACCAATCTTAGAATCACAAGACTAAAACAAATACGAAAATCAAACCCCAGGATCCACACCCAAATCAACTGCCCAAAACTCACTCCAGATCAGCAGGTCTGGCTGGTCTTGTCACTGGTCTGGTTGGGCCCCATCAAAATTCCAGATTCTGACTCTGACCGAAAATCAAAACCAGAATCCTGACAACTGTACGGCCGCCCAAGAAAAGACTGTGCGGTCGCCCAAACTTGTGCGGCCGCCCAAGGTTTTCTGTGCGGTCGCACAGTAGCATCAGAATGAATTTTTAAAGTTCGAAAATTTGTCTCAAAATTGTTTTCCCCGATTATTAAAACTTTGATCCAATCAAAAATTAATAACCAAACAATTCAGAATCCAACATAATTTTTAGTGCGATTCAATAGTCTGATTAAAGTTGTAAAACAATAAATCACATAAAATCATATAACACATAAACATCATATATCCAAGAACACTTGATCTTGGTTGCTAGACCAAATTTGTGAAACACGTTTTCACAATTAATATGAACTATATAGAATATTATTTGTGTATTATTTTGTTCTTCAATCTAGGATGTCTTAGAACAAAATAAAACTCTCTCAAACTCTTTGGAGACTTGCACAAAAGCTATGGTATTGTTCTGGCCCGAATTTGGCTGTTTATATACAAGTTAGACCTATTCCAAATAGGAAACTTGTGTCAAAACCCGTCCAAACATCTCTTTATTGATATGAAATAAATGATAACAATTACAACGTTTATTAAACGTGCCTAGGGCACCACTACCAACAGATATATCTAAATATAATGACCAAGATTTAGTTTACGTTTCGATGATACCATAGATCATCATAGATTTAAGAACTTTGAATAAAGAACACATAAAGAACCTAGATCAGACAATTATATATGAAGAATATATGAATAAAAAATATCTATGTTAGCATATCTGAAGAACGGAGCATAAAATAGATAAAGAATGTTACCAATGATCCAAGGCCGGTGTAGAGTTTTCCTAAGACTTGAACTTGCTTTGGGGGAGATTTGTGAGTGTTTGAGATATATCTGGGAGAGTTTCAGCGCCTTTTTGCTGAGAGAACTTGGAGAGACATCGTGTGTTAAAAACTGAAGAGGGAAAACCCTATTTGTGGGTTCTCACTTGGAAGAACATGCCTCACGACGTACTTAGTGATTTGAGGATTTTTGACGTGCGACAAATATGACCAGGAAATTGTTGCCGCATGATACACGTGGATACTTTGCGTGAAAGTCACTCTACTGATCATATCTGGACTCTATTTATCGCAGATTTGAGAATATCTCAATAACTATTCTGATCAGGATTCTTTAACCACTAATCTGAAATTTCAAGAAAATCCTTTTTAGGTTCTAAATTCCTAATAGGTCCATATATTTTCTGGGATATATATTTAACGAATTTTTCATGTCAGGTACTAACAATGCCAAAACTGACAAGAATGTCCGCACACTCACCTATTGAAATCATACGCCATGGGCAATCCATCCTCTTATGTAACCTAAGTTTTCTACTGTTATATCAAAACATAGTTCCTATATCTATTCTCCATGTCCTAGTCATATTTTACCCAGAATATTCAAAAAATTTAAATAGAAAACGACCTCAAAATTATGAAGTAGCCAAAAGTAAAAGTAAAGGGTTACCTGGTGTAGACACCCCACCTTGGATCGCTCACCCCGATTGCACATTTGATTTTGTGTTTCTACTTGTTTTAAGTGTTTTTCTTTAGTTTTTGTTACTTTCGTTAAGTTCTTGACTGGCTTTGTTAAGTCCAAGGACTAAAATGAATAACAGTTCTAACTTTCCAGTCCATTCTGTCAAAATTGCCTTTTTAGAGTCGCGCGCCTCTGCCCCTCGAGATCAGACGCGTGCGCCTTCCGCCCTAAAGGCTGGAGGCACGCGATTCTGGGCGTCAGTTACAGATTCTCTCCAAGAATCCCTCCCTTGCTCAATTTACATGATTTTATCCGGGAATTCCGTCTTTGTGACTCTGTTTTGGCACCAAAAACATCTTTTTTTTTACCTACAAAAACCCCTCTTCTTCACCATTAAGGGGGAGGACTTTTTTAATACAAGAAAACTATACCAAAAACTCTCTAGGCATTTTCAAGCATTTCTCCAAAGAAGCTCTTGAAGTACTTGAAGTTTAGGTACTCTTTCTTACTTTTTTTCCTTTCTCTCTATTTATCTCATCTATATTTCTTTTATTTTCATCAAAGTGTGCAATCAACCCAAACCATTTTGGGACATGACACCAAAGGTCACTTCACTACATTGAAGTTGGCCAAGGAGTTATCTCCCCATATTCAAACCCCCCTTTTTAAACCCCTATTTAAACTCATTTTCAAAGCATAGGAAGAACACATATTATCATGTAGACTGTGAACAAGCAAGACCAACTTTAGTTGGGCGGAATGGGTGTTTAAGTACTTCCCATTCCGTAACCTAACCTCCGAACCTCAAATACACGAATCTCTGGTTTTCATGTACAAAACGTAGGACATTATAAGGATTTTCTTATGTTCCTCTAAAACATAGGTGGCGACTCTAAACAAACAAAAACACATTTAAAAAGCAAGGCGGGATCGCCCCGCTCGCGCCGGGGCATCTACAGTAGCGACTCTGCTGGGGATGTGTAGACACCCCACCTTGGACCTCTCACCCCGATTGCATACATAGTATTTTTATTTAACTTGATTTTGTTAATTTTTGTTATTTCCGTTAAGTTCCTAACTGATTCCGTTAGTTTTGGACTAAACTGCATAACAGAGTTAACTTTTAGAGTCATTCTGTCATTCTGTTATTTTCACCCGCGGGCGCCTCCGACACTATCAACGGGCCGCGCGCACTTCTCGCCCAAAAGGCCAAATCCGCGCGCTTCCCGCTTTGGCAGTAACAGATTGTACCTTATTTCCCTCCCTTTTCTTATTTACAAATATCTTCTTTAGTCAAAAACATCTTTCTTGATCATAAACATTTACTAGCTTTTATTTGTAACCTCCCAATCCCACATTTCTAGCCCTTTTCATAAAAACAAAATATTTCATTTTTATTTTCTTTTATTTGTTTCATCTTCTTTTATTCATTATTCTATTTATCTTATTTTCTATTGGTCAATTCCATCTCACATGGATTGACCATTTTCCCTCCAACCTTTCCCTCTCCTTTCTACCTATAAAAACCCCCTTCTTCTACCTTGGAAGGGGACCGTCGCGACCCCGAACCCCGCGGGCCCGAGATCGCGAGCTGGACGTCGACTTAAACAATAAACTCTAAAATAATGGAGATAAAAATTTCCTTTTATACCAAAAGAGGATAACACAAAGTTTTGGAAGACAATATAACAACAACAAAATAAAACTAGTATAAACTCCATAAGCTTATACGCCAAAGTTATAAAATATACAAATCCTAATGACGTCAATGTTTGGTACAATTATCCCAAAAAAGTTACACATTTATATAATGTAAACCCACCAATATCAACCTGCCCCAAAAGCTCGAACCCACTCGACGTCCTGTCTCGTGATCAGCGAGTCTAATCCTTTCCACCTGGGGGGGGGGGGTTAAGGAAAAACAAAGATAAAAAGAAAGGGGGTGAGATAAATCTCAATAAGTTACTAATGCAACTACATGACATGCTATGATGCAATAATCAATAATAAATCACATAACACATAGCAATTATCATATGACAAATAGCAGCGGAAATAAACACATAACAAAGGATATAGCCAAGGTTTTCCAACTGATAGAACCAAATAAAGGTCGCTGCGCAGCTTCAATAATCAACAAGTCATCATCTTCATAATAGCATGAAAGCCGAAGAGAAATCCCCGGTACCGGAACCAATAACAAAGTAATATGCCACAAAGGGCGGGAGTCATGCCACAAATTCATGCTCCAAACGTCTCAACCAAGGCCGATCCGAAAGAGGAAAATAAGGGCAAAACAATGGTCGACACCATAATGGACTTGGCCGGTGCCATCACAATATCTCACATCGCCCGACACAACCACAAATACCAGCTGGGCTTTCAAATAAATGCTAAGTAATAAATACTAGCTTGATTAAACAACTTAGGGTTCCAAAGTAGGGAACCATACAAAGTGATCACTAACAAGATGAAATGAACCAACAACACACCAGTAAGGTGTTCCAATAAACTCAACCATGATAACACAATTCCCATATCACGTTCAATCACAAAGGATCTAGTTAACTCAAGAACACAACCAAAACTACTCACTCATCTCGAAGAGCTCAAGGAGAGCTTTAAAACGATAATTTATACACCTAAAATGGAGTCCGGATGAGGGAGATATGGCTCTCGAAAGATTGGACAAAAAGGAAATAAATTTCACACCAGGGGAGAGGGTGCGCGCGCCTCCTATGGGAGGATGCGCGCGCCTCCTGGAGTCAGAAGGAAAATTGCGCCAAAAGGTAAATGAGGGTGCGCGCGCTTCATATAAAAGGGTGCGTGCGCCTCCCTTCGATAGAGGGAAAATCAACATTGGAGGAGGAGAGGGTGCGCGCGCCTCATATGGGAGGGTGCGCGCGCCTCCATCCAACAGAAGGATTTTTGCTCAAGAGGGACATAAGGGTGCGCGCGCCTCCTTGCCCGGAAAGGCAAATTCCGGCCAAAAATCTGGGTTTCTACCATTAACAACCCAAATCCAAAACAAACCCAATCTTCACCATTTCTAACACTACCAAAATGAACTAAAGTACCTACACCATTTTGAACCAAAAGGACTCCAACAACATCATCTAAGGAACCTCAATCAAGGGTGATTTAAATACCAAAATTTCACAAAATGAACAAAAATGTAAATCATCACAAAAATCAACCAAAGAAGCAATAAATGGAATCATAGTATCATCTAAGCATAGGATGAACATTTTTAGCATAAATGGGGGGAAAAGTAACTTACCCGGATTTTCTCAAAGTTGCCGGAACTCGAATATTTTTAGCCCTCTACGATCCTAACGACGATCTAAACAAGATTCATGTTTTAAGAAATGAGAAATAATGAGAGGAAGAGGAAGGAAATGAAGAGAGAAGGAAGAGAGAAAAACTCACCTTTGCTATGGAAGAGAGAGAGAGAAATGAGCTGGGAGATGGAGTGTGAGAGTGAGGGAGGTGAGGGAGGAGAGTAGGGAGGGAGTAGGGAGAAGATGAATTATTTGAAATGTTACACTAAGGCCCCTCCCCCTAATACTACCCTTTCAAATAAACTCTCCACTAACAAATAAGACTCAACACTTCTAGACTAGCACAAATGACCCAAATAAAATGCTAGGCATAATTATTATGAAACATAAAATGCACACATAAATATTTAAATAAATAATAATTTAAATAAATAATAATTTAAATAAATAAATAAATAAGCAAATAAATAAATAATAATTATTTATTACCAATAAAATAGAGCCTAGTTTTCGGGTCGTGACATTCACTCCCCCTTAAAGAAAATTCGACCCGAATTTTAACGAGACTTACCCGAATTAAAAAGCCACAGATATTTCCTCTCGATCTCATCTCGGAGCTCCCATGTCGACTCCTCGATATTATGATTCCACCAAAGAACTCTAACCAACGCGATGCTTTTGTTTCTCAATTCTTGGACTTTGGCATCTAAAATCCGAACCGGTCGTTCCTCATAAGTCATATCGGGCTCTATATCCTCCGGTACCCTCGGTAACACGTGCGATGGATCATGAACATACTTCCGAAGCATAGAAACATGAAAAACATTATGCAACCTGTCCAAAGACGGCGGCAACGCAAGTCGATACGCAAGAAGTCCAACCTTTCCCAAAATCTCAAACGGGCCAATAAACCTCGGAGCCAATTTGCCTTTCTTCCCAAACCTACGAATACCCACCTTCGGAGATACTTTCAATAACACAAAGTCACCGGTCTGAAAACTAAGATCTCGCCTTCGGTTATCTGCATAGCTCTTATGTCGACTCTGGGCTGTTTTCAATCGATCCCGGATAACTCTAACTTTTTCAACTGAATCCTGAAGCAAATCAATACCCACGATCTTCGCTTCACTGACCTCATCCTAATAAATAGGCGATCTACACTTTCTTCCATACAAGGCCTCATACGGTGCCATCTCGATACTAGCCTGATAACTGTTGTTGTAAGAGAACTCCACTAACGGTAAATGTCTATCCCAAGAATCGGATAAGTCTATCGAACAAGCTCGCAACATGTCCTCTAAAATCTAAATGGTCCTCTCGGATTGACCGTCGGTCTGCGGGTAAAAAGCTGTACTAAAACGCAAATCTGTACCCAAAGCTTCCTGAAACGCCTTCCAAAATCTAGAAGTAAACCTCGGGTCTCGATCTGACACAATGCTAACCGGAACCCCATGCAATCTAACGATCTCATCGATATAAAGGGTCGCAAGATTTTCCATCGAGTATCTGATATCAATAGGCAAGAAATGTGCACTCTTGGTCAGTCTATCCACGATTACCCAAACACTGTCATACTTCCTACGGGTACGAGGTAGTCCCGTGATGAAATCCATAGTCACATGCTCCCATTTCCACTCCGGAATCTCTAACGGTTGAAGTACTCCCGCGGGTCTCTGATGCTCGGCTTTGACCTGCTGACAAGTTAAACACTTCGAAACATACTCCGCTATCTCCCTTTTCATATTATTCCACTAAAATTGTTGCTTCAAATCCTGATACATCTTCGTACTACCCGGATGAATAGTATATCTCGATTTGTGACCTTCATCTAAAACTTGTCTCTTTATCCCACCAACATCGGGTACACACAAACGATCACGGAAAGTCAAAACTCCACTCGAACTCAAAGAAAAATCCTCGAAGTTCTTTTCCTTTAATTTACCCATTATCTTCACCAACTCGGGATCTTATTTCTGAGCTTCCTTTATCCTTTGAATTAGGGTCGGAGATACCCTAATATTCGCAAAAATAGCCCCATGTCTCGATTCACGAGGAGACCAATCACGCACATCCTCAAGCATCTTCCACTCACGGACCATCATCGAAGCCACATAAGACTTCCTACTAATCGCATCGGCAACAACATTCGCCTTTCCCGGGTGATAGGAAATCGTACAATCATAATCCTTCAACAATTCCATTCATCGGTGTTGTCTATTGTTCAACTCTTTCTGTGAGAAAAGGTATTTCAAACTCTTGTGATCGGTAAAAATTTCAAACTTCGCCCCATAAAGATAGTGCTTCCATTTGTGCAACGCAAAGACTATCGCAGCCAACTCCATATCATGAGTAGGATAATTCTGTTCACTCGGGCTCAACTTCCTCGAAGCATACGCAATCACCTTCCCATTCTGCATCAAAACACAACCCAAACCCTCTTTCGAAGCATCACTGTAAATTACTAAATCGTCATTTCCATTCGGTAACGCAAGAATAGGAGCCGTAGTCAACCTCTTCTTCAATTCCTCAAAACTGTTTTGACATTTTTCACTCCACACGAACGGTACATCCTTCCGGGTCAACTGAGTCATCGGAGTAGCAATCCTCAAAAACCCTTCTATAAATCTTCGGTAATAACCGGCTAAACCCAGAAAACTTCTGATCTCGGTCACTGACTCGGGTCTCTTCCAATCCACTATGGCTTCTATCTTTGAAGGATCCACCGAAATCCCATCTTTAGAAATCACATGACCCAGAAATGAAACTTTCTCGAGCCAAAATTCGCATTTACTAAACTTCGCAAACAATTGCTCCCTCGCAAGAATGGATAAGACTGTCCTCAAGTGTTGCTCGTGCTCCTCTCGGGATTTAGAGTAGACGAGTATATCATCAATAAAGACCACCACGAACGAATCAAGATAAGGATGGAAAACCCGGTTCATCAAATCCATAAACACGGCAGGCGCGTTAGTCAACCCAAACGACATAACCAAGAACTCGTAATGACCATACCGAGTGCGAAAGGCAGTCTTCGGAATATCCTCCGATCGAATCTTCAACTGATGGTACCCACTCCTCAAATCAAGTTTAGAAAACACCACTGAGCCTTGAAGCTGATCAAATAAATCATCAATGTGAGGTAAAGGATACTTGTTCTTCACTGTAACCTGATTCAACTTTCGGTAATCGATACACAATCTCAAAGAACCATCTTTCTTCCGCACAAACAAAACCGGTGCTCCCCACGGGGAAACACTAGGGCGGATAAACCCTCGATCAAGCAACTTTTGCAACTGAACCTTTAATTCCTTCAACTCTGCGGGAGCCAACCTATATGGTGCCTTTGAAATTGGAGCCGTACCCGGCAAAAGATCTATGCAAAATTCTATCTCACGATCGGGAGGCATATCATATTCAGAAGAGAAAACATCGGGAAATTATCTAACTACCCGAACACTCTCTAAACTAGGGGATTCTTTCCTAGTATCAAGAACACTAGCCAAAAACCCCTCACAACCACGCTGCAATAATTTTCTCGCTTTCACATAGGAAATCACACGAATATTTTTACCCAAAGGCATAGCCTCAAAAACAAATTTAGGCATATCAGGGATAGAAAAAGTAACAACTTTCCTACGGCAATCAACAGAAGCATGAAACTTGATCAACCAATCCATACCCAAAATAACATTAAAGTCCTGAATAGGAAGGACTACCAAGTCCGCACACAAGACATGACCACATATAAGCAAGTCACAAGCACGAAAGACTCTATCGGTCACCAAACATTCTCCTATAGGGGTCGACACCTCTAGCACATAGGGCAAAGACTCAGATGCAGCATTTAGTAAAGAAGCAAATTGCACAGAAATGTATGAATGAGATGATCCTGGATCTACTAACGCTCTACCTCCAATAACTGTGGGATCATCTGTGGCTTGTTGTTGATTCATTGCAAACACTTTCCCTTGGACCTTGGGCTTTCCCGTAGCGTCCCTTTTCTGACCCTGAGGAGACCCAGCTCCTACCCCAGTCGGTTGAATTCTATTCCTCGGACAATCCCTCACATAATGCCCCATTTGACCACAATTGGTGCACTTGCCCTGTTTCTTCCAACAACGGTCCTCCGAATGACCTTCCCTTTGACAATACGAACAAAGTCTCCTGTTTTGGTTCCCTTGGTTCCCGGAAGTAGTACCCGAGTTCCTTGGGTTTTGTTGCCCTCGGGACTGAGATTGTCCCCCAAAGTTACCTCGGTTATCAGAACGGGATTGTGGCTTGCTTTGCCCTCCCGGCTTGCTCGGGTTAGCTACCTCGGTCTTCCTCTTATGTTCTCCAATATCTTTCTCTATAAGATAGGCACGGTCCACCGCATCCTGGAACGTCACAATCCTCTGGGCTAAGAGCTGAGTACGGATAGAAGTCTTCAAACCCCGGATGAATCTCATAGCTTTCTGTTCTTCGGTCCTCACAAGATAGTCACAATACCGGGCTAATTCTGTGAACTTAGCCGAGTATTGAGCTATAGACAACGAACCTTGCTCCAAGTTGAGTAGCTCGATTTCCTTTCGGTTCTGGTCCACTACCGGAATGAAATTCTCTTTGAACTTTCGTACAAACAATTCCCATGCATAGACTGTATGAGTATCATCCCAACTCGCTTTGACTCCTTTCCACCAATGCTCGGCGGCACCCACAAGCTTATAAGCCGCGAACCGGACCCTATCCTCGTCCGTGCACCCAAACACATCATAAATTTTCTCCATATACTCGATCCACATCTCATCCTTCTTTACATCCGGCTCACCGTCAAACTCTTTTGGCTTCAATTTCAGAAATTGCTCTAGTCCATATCTCGGTGGTGCCACATGCTCTTCTCGTGGCCCTTGATCATGAATGGCCTTCATAGCGGCCTCAAACATTCCTTGGAACATTGCCCGGTTCTCTTCCCTTAAGTTATTCTAATTCTGTGCTCCACTAGAGCCTTCGCCTGCTCTCCTTCTAGCCATTTCAAACAATTACCTGCATAAGACATCAACCGTTACTCACTCCGAACACAAATACCCACCTAGGTCATACTAGTCCACCTAGACTTATACTTAGAGCCAAACCATAGCTCTGATACAAACTGTCGCGACCCCGAACCCCGCGGTCCCGAGATCGCGAGCTGGACGTCGACTTAAACAATAAACTCTGAAATAATGGAGATAAAAATTTCATTTTATACCAAAAGAGGATAACACAAAGTTTTGGAAGACAATATAACAACAAAATAAAACTAGTATAAACTCCATAAGCTTATACGCCAAAGTTATAAAATATACAAATCCTAATGACGTCAATGTTTGGTACAAATATCCCAAAAAGGTTACACATTTATATAATGTAAACCCACCAATATCAACCTGCCCCAAAAACTCGAACCCACTCGACGTCCTGTCTCGTGATCAGAGAGTCTAATCCTT
The DNA here is from genome assembly GCA_026119855.1 of Campanula takesimana. Lineage (NCBI taxonomy): Eukaryota > Viridiplantae > Streptophyta > Magnoliopsida > Asterales > Campanulaceae > Campanula > Campanula takesimana. The sequence goes on from JAOWBW010000044.1 coordinate 1,339,283, forward strand.
TCCACCTAGGGGGGGGGGGTTAAGGAAAAACAAAGATAAAAAGAAAGGGGGTGAGATAAATCTCAATAAGTTACTAATGCAACTATATGACATGCTATGATGCAATAATCAATAATAAATCACATAACACATAGCAATTATCATATGACAAATAGCAGCGGAAATAAACACATAACAAAGGATATAGCCAAGGTTTTCCAACTAATAGAACCAAATAAAGGTCGCTGCGCAGCTTCAATAATCAACAAGTCATCATCTTCATAATAGCATGAAAGTCGAAGAGAAATCCCCGGTACCGGAACCAATAACAAAGTAATATGCCACAAAGGGCGGGAGTCATGCCACAAAGTCATGCTCCAAACGTCTCAACCAAGGCCGATCTGGAAGAGGAAAATAAGGGCAAAACAATGGTCGACACCATAATGGACTTGGCCGGTGCCATCACAATATCTCACATCGCCCGACACAACCACAAATACCAGCTGGGCTTTCAAATAAATGCTAAGTAATAAATAATAGCTTGATTGAACAACTTAGGGTTCCAAAGTAGGGAACCAAACAAAGTGATCACTAACAAGATGAAATGAACCAACAACACACCAGTAAGGTGTTCCAATAAACTCAACCATGATAACACAATTCCCATATCACGTTCAATCACAAAGGATCCAGTTAACTCAAGAACACAACCAAAACTACTCACTCATCTCGAAGAGCTCAAGGAGAGCTTTAAAACGATAATTTATACACCTAAAATGGAGTCCGGATGAGGGAGATATGGCTCTCGAAAGATTGGACAAAAAGGAAATAAATTTCACACCAGGGGAGAGGGTGCGCGCGCCTCCTATGGGAGGATGCGCGCGCCTCCTGGAGTCAGAAGGAAAATTGCGCCAAAAGGTAAATGAGGGTGCGCGCGCTTCATATAAAAGGGTGCGTGCGCCTCCCTTCGATAGAGGGAAAATCAACATTGGAGGAGGAGAGGGTGCGCGCGCCTCCATCCAACAGAAGGATTTTTGCTCAAGAGGGACATAAGGGTGCGCGCGCCTCCTTGCCCGGAAAGGCAAATTCCGGCCAAAAATCTGGGTTTCTACCATTAACAACCCAAATCCAAAACAAACCCAATCTTCACCATTTCTAACACTACCAAAATGAACTAAAGTACCTACACCATTTTGAACCAAAAGGACTCCAACAACATCATCTAAGGAACCTCAATCAAGGGTGATTTAAATACCAAAATTTCACAAAATGAACAAAAATGTAAATCATCACAAAAATCAACCAAAGAAGCAATAAATGGAATCATAGTATCATCTAAGCATAGGATGAACATTTTTAGCATAAATGGGGGGAAAAGTAACTTACCCGGATTTTCTCAAAGTTGCCGGAACTCGAATATTTTTAGCCCTCTACGATCCTAACGACGATCTAAACAAGATTCATATTTTAATAAATGAGAAATAATGAGAGGAAGAGGAAGGAAATGAAGAGAGAAGGAAGAGAGAAAAACTCACCTTTGCTATGGAAGAGAGAGAGAGAAATGAGCTGGGAGATGGAGTGTGAGAGTGAGGGAGGTGAGGGAGGAGAGTAGGGAGGGAGTAGGGAGAAGATGAATTATTTGAAATGTTACACTAAGGCCCCTCCCCCTAATACTACCCTTTCAAATAAACTCTCCACTAACAAATAAGACTCAACACTTCTACACTAGCACAAATGACCCAAATAAAATGCTAGGCATAATTATTATGAAACATAAAATTCACACATAAATATTTAAATAAATAATAATTTAAATAAATAAATAAGCAAATAAATAAATAATAATTATTTATTACCAATAAAATAGAGCCTAGTTTTCGGGTCGTGACAGGGACTCTCTTTTTGGACCTTGAACTTTGAACTTTCTCCCTACAGAAACTCTACACCATTCTCCCTACACAAATTTCCCCAACAAGAGTTCTAGCAACTAAACTCTTCACAAATTTCTACACAACAATTTCTCTACAACAACTCCAAGTCAAAGTTTGAAGTCCTCTTTTCTAAAGGTACACTTCTTCTTCTTCTATTTTATTCATGTCTTTTTAGATGTATGCAATCCCCACCAAATGGGACATGACCAAATGACCACTTTATTACATTAAAGTTGGTCAAGGTCATCTCCCTACACTTCAATATCTACTTTAATTTCCTATCCATTTCTTAATGTAATTGTTTAGTATAATTGTTACATGTAATCTTTAGCATAAATTAATAAATAAAACAATTCTCTTTTATTTCTCTTTTATTTTCCCCTTTCTTTTCACTTTAATTGTTAGCACTTTTTAGTGAAGGACATTTAACATTAGAACACCAAAAGTAGCAAGACCCGCGTAAGCGGGGCGGAGTGGGTGTTTAAGTACTTCCCACTCCGTCACCTAACCCCCGAACCCCTCATCTCAAGAATCTTTGGTTTCGTAATCAATAAAAAAGGCTATTTTCTTAGGTTTTCTCGTGTTCCTCTAAAACGTGGGTGGCGACTCTTAAAATCAAGTAGACATCCTAGGTTAATTCACCGCTCTATCCAAGCCGTGGTTCCCCGGGGTATCTACAGTGGCAACTCCGCTGGGGACATAGAGGGTTAAACTTGAATTTTCTGCTTTTGGTGTTCTTATATCTGTTTTCTGGGCATTCTGGTAAAAAGGGTAGGAAGCGCGCGCCTCCGGCCTTCTTGGCCTAAAGCGCGCGCGTCCGACCCTTATAACCAGAATCGCCCACCTTCCATCTTGTCCTTCAAATTTCATATTTCTATGCTAACAAGTTTCTGCAGGGGAAAGTTACATAATTTGGGACCAGGGCAATCCCCTGAGTCCGCGGTTTCTTCTGACATTCTGACAGGTACCCCAGCTGCGCGCGCCTCCCACATTTATGGCGCAATGCGCGCGCTTCCCACGTAACTGCCCTGAGTCGCGCGCTTCTGGGCCATTTTCCAGAACAGAACACTAAACAGAACAGTGAACAGAATGGGCAGTTTTGACAGTGTGTGGGCACCAGGCCTGCATACACCCCCTTTTACTTTTGTTTATTCATTTTTATCGGTCACACGGGTGATTCGAAAGTTGTAAATTACGTTCTTATTTTTTTTTTTTATTTCCTTTGAAAAAAAAATATTTTTGTCACGTGATGGACCTCACACTACGCGCACATAATTCTTATTAACTGCTCACTATCGAGTCGCACAAGTCCAACCCCAAACCCGTCGAGGCCAGTCCTAGGAAGTTTCAAGCTCCACTCGACCTTGACTCTTTCGAAGCAGTAAACCTCAGCCCGTGGCGTAGTTCACGACTACATGCCGGGGGTGACCTTTAAGCCTCTCTTTAGCCAAGCACAAACCACACAATTCTAGTTAGGGTCTAACACTCTGTGACTCAAGTCGGTTTCCATGTGCCGAGATTTCCCTAAACTAATGTCTTCAAATCATACATGCCACTCGTTGTTATGGACGAAATAAAAATCCGTCCCCAAGTGGTCATAATGGACGCTAATGAAAAAATCCGTCCCCGCATGTATGCTTTACTACATTAATTTAGTTTAATCCCGACACATGTAGGATTCACAAGCGTGGTGGAATCCGATGAGTATATGGGACCGCGAGATGGTCTATATACTAGTGTGACGATTCCACTATTTCCTAGAAACCCCAAAAAGGACCACGTCCTTCCGACTTTTGTAAATAATTAAAAAAAAAGAGTCATTTTTCTTATGTGGTTGAGTCATTTTCCTTTGTTTGTGGGTTAATTATTTTACTCAAAATGTGTTTGTGGAGCCAATCTAAGATCAACCGTGTTCTCTCAAAAGGTCCAATGGCTTCCAACAGCAACAACAACAAGGGTGAGAACATCTCCATGTCCAACGAAAGGCTCTTCAACATAATAAGAGCCATGGGGCAACAAATGGATAGACTTGTCAAGGATGCCCGCCGCAAGGATGATTTGTGGCACGACCGTCTTGATCTCGAGAGGAGAATTCACAAGGAAAAAGTGTCTGAACTTAAGGCTCGTTTGCAAGAGCTCACCGACAACAAGGCAAAGGTTCACGGTAAAGCACGCTCAAGTGGCTCACCCCTCAAAAGTCACAAAGGTGCCACCAACGACCGTGTCTATACCCCTCTCAATGGCATGACCATCACCAAAGCCTACGAAGCTCTCAAAACCAAGGGACATGTTTCTCCTCTCCAAGGGTATAAGCAACCATAACCATTGCGTCCCAATCATGCCCATCACAAGTGGTGTGACTATCACCAATGCAGCGGCCATCTCACCGAGGGATGCTTTGCTTTCCGAAACGTCATCCAAGATTTGATCGAACAATGGGGAATTTACCATGGGTGAAGAGCAAGAACTCATCAAGGAAGAGGCTTAGATTTGAAATGGGCTTTAACAAGAGATCATGCCACTACAACAACAATGGGGATGACGACAGCAATCTCCGTTTCTCTTTCTCTGCCTAGAAATAGGAATAAAAAAAAAAAAAAAGAGTCAAAGTCCTCTAATGTGTGCATTAAAGTTTTCTTTCGTCCAATTTGTGTCAATTCTCATTATCAAATAAAAGTCGTTCTTGTCTTCATACAATCTTCCAAGTTGCTCAATCTAATTCTTCACAAAATGATGAAAAAATGTCTAAACACGTTTTAGAATGAAGGCTATCACTTGAACGCCTAGAGGCTAAACATCGACGACGGCATCAACAACGAAGACATCAACAATGACGAAATCAAGACAAAGAAAAGTGGAGCAACAATCATGAAGCAAAGTTTTCAAAAGGGGATAAAAAAAAAAAAAAAAAAAAAAAAAAAACTCGCTAGGTTGAAATCCTCAAATCAACCTAGGCAAAAGTTAGAGCACAAAAAAATAAAAATAAATAAATAAATAAATAAATTCCCCTCAATCAAAGAAATACAAGATCAACATCATTCCACCAATGAAGGACGAAGCAACAACCATCTCAACGAATGGAGCATCAACAAGAACTACGGTGACCTGAGCCTCTACACTGGAGGAATGTAGGCAACCTTCGGGTCCGGTCTCATGCAAGAAAGAAGATATGTTTAGCCCTAGCGCGTTATGGTGATCGGCCTTCATCTCGAACTTGTCAAGACATCTTTGTATGATTCATTTGCCAATGAATTAATCACCTCAAGATTGAACAACTTTCCTAGATTTGGAATCACATTCCGTTCCTTATCGAGTCTAGGGCTTCTATTCTTTCTGCATACTCCCAATTTCTTGCAATCAAATTGGGGCTTTCCTTCTCTTCTCTCTTAATGACTTACTTGCCTTTATGAGTCATTCAACAAATATATACATGAAATCAATACTAGGGACACTTCCCTAGTCGAGTCAATGTCACTCATCTTTAGTGACAAGAGATCTTCACCGCAAAATCACATGTCTTATCTCCTCAGCCAGAGTCAATGCACACTTCCTCATTAATCGAGTAAAAAAAAAAAAGACGCAAAAGAGATGCCCGCTAGATTGAAAACCCGAAAGGGTGGTCTAGGCAAAAAACAGGGTGCGTCATAAAAAAAAATGAGAGAGTGAGAGAGAGAAGGGAAAGAGAAATGGAGATCTCCGGCCATCTCCGGCCTCTAAGGAAGACAACTGCACAAGCTCTACATTGGATCTCCTCAACAAATCAATTCCCCACCGAGTCAACTTTGGGATTGCAAAAGGCTCAACAAGATTGTCTTGGTTTATCGGCATCATTCTCCAGCAGTGTGCATTTTTGGGTTCATGAAAAGAAGGCCCGTGGTAACCAAGACCCATCTGAGAACGAGCCAATCATAAAAGGGCACGAGGTTGCACAAATAATCCCTAGCTAGTCAATTTGCTTGGGCAGCAAATAGCAACAACATGTGTCTCAGTTTTCAAAGCTTCTGCAAGTATGTGCTTCTAAAGTACGCCGAAAGGCTCCCGAGAAATGGAGTAGCTCTTGCCATGTCCCCTTGTGTTTGTTCCCCCACACGAGGATGTGTCACTCTTGCTTTGATCAACAAATGGTGATGCCCTAGGGACTATGTGACTCAAGAACAAGGGCTTCTTTTGCTTCATTTGACAATCAATAAGCCCTAGGGGCTATGCTCGAGAAAGATGTGTGAGACTATCCTCAAAGTCTCCCAAAAGGGATGTCAAAGATCCCTCTTGTCATGTGTGCCCGTGCTCATTCCCCCAATCAAGGATGGACCTTTCTTGCAATCAATGATGACATTCTAAAGGCTACGGTCAAGTCTTAAAGGCTCCCTCGACAAGAAACAATTCACTTCAATGTCCCCAGCAACATTTTAAGCTTCATACCGGAAGGTCTTAAGGGGATTCGCAAAGAAGAAGTTTCCGAACTCAAGGCCCGTCTTGATTACGAAAGAAGAATTCACGAGGAAGAGGTTTCCGAACTCAAAGCCCATCTGCAAGAGTTCACCGACAACAAGGCAAAGGTCAACGGTAAAACATGCTCAAGTGGCCCGTCCCTCAAAAGCCACAAAAGTACCGCCGACAACCGAGTTTTCCCTCCTCTTCTAGGAGTAACCCAAGCCGAAGCATTTGAAGCCTTGGTAGCAAAGGGAAAGGTTAAGCCTTTGGAAGGGTACAAACCGAAGACGATATGTAAAAATCATGCATATGATGAAAGGTGCAACTACCACCAACATAGTGGCCATCTTACCGAGGAATGCTTTGTCCTCCGTAACATCATCCAAGATTTGATCGACAATGGTGAATTTACCTTGGGTGAAGAGCAACTCATCAAGGGAGAGGCTCAGATTTGAAATGGGGCTTCAACAAGGGATTATTCCACAAGGAGAATACAACGACGACAATAATCTTCGTTTCTCTTTCTCTACCTAGAAATAGGATTTAAAAAAAAATCCTCTTATGTGTGCATTAAGTTTTCTTCCTTCTCGTCAATGTTAAAGTTTGAGTCAGTCTTAATAAAAGTCGTTCTTATCCTCATACACTCTTCTAAGTTGTTCAATTTAATTCTTGGTAAAAAGATGAAAAGATGTCTCGACAAGTTTTAGAACGAAGGCCATCACTTGAACGCCTAGGGGCTAAACATCGTGATGAAGGCATCGACATCAACAACAACATCAACGACGAATCCAAGACATCAAGCATGGAGAAAATCAAGCAAAGCTTTCAAAAGGGGATTAAAAAAAAAAAAAAAAAAAAAGCTCGTTAGGTTGTACTCTTCAAAACAACCTAGGCAAAAGTTAGAGCACAAAAAAAATAAAAAAAAATCCCCCCTCATCAAAAGAAGTTCACAACAACAACATTATTCCTCCACCAACGAAGGACGAAACAACATCCATCACGACGAAAGGAGCATCCACAAGAACTACGGTGACCTGAGCCTCTACACTGGAGGAACGTAGGCAGCCTACGGGTCCGGTCTGATGTAAGAAAGAAGATATGTTTAGCCCTAATGCGTTATGGTGATTGGCCTTCATCTCGAACTTGTCAAGACATCTTTGTACGAGTCATTTGCCAATGAATTAATCACCTCAATATTGAACAACTTTCTTAGAATTAGAATCTCTTTGCGTTCATTATCGAGTCTAGGGGCTTCTTATCTTTCAGCGACGCTCACAGTTTCTTGCAATCAAATTGGGGCTTTCTTTCTCTTCTCTCTTAATGACTTGCTTGCCTTCCTGAGTCATTCAATAAATAAAAATACATGGGGCTACTTCCCCAGTCAAGTCAATGTCACTCATCATTAGTGACAAAAAGGTCTCCACCGCAAAATTACATGTCTCTCATCCTCAGCTAGAGTCAATGCACACTTCCTCATCAATTGAGTAAAAAAAAATGAAGACGCAAAAGAGATGCCCGCTAGATTGAAAACCCGAAAGGGCGGTCTAGGCAAAAAACAGGGTGCGTCATAAAAAAAATGAGAGAGTGAGAGAGAGAAGGGAAAGAGAAATGGAAATCCCCGGCCTCTAAAGAAGACAATTACGCAAGTTCTATGTTGAATCTCCTCAGCACGTCAATTCCCCACCGAGTCAACTTCGGAATTGCAAAAGGCTCGACAAGATACGGCACAATCAAAGGTTGTCTTGGGTTATTGGCATTAGAGAGATTGTTCTTGCAATGTGCATTATTGGGCCCGTGGTAACTAAGATCCATCCGAGAATGAGCCCATCATCGAGGGGTACAAGGTTGCAAAAATGGTCCCCAGTGAGTCAATTGGCTTGGGCAGCAAATGGCAACAACATGTGACTCAGTTTCCCAGCTTTTCCAAGCATTTGCCCCTACAGTATGTCAAAAGGTTTCACGAGAATGGAGTACTCTTGCCATGTCCTCTTATGTTTATTCCCTCGCACGAGGACGGGTCTCTTGCTTTTCTCGACAAATGATGACACCCTAGGGGCTATGTGACTCAAGAACGAGAGATTCTTTTGCTTCATTTGACAGTTAATGAGCCCTAGGGGCTACACTCAAGAAAGATGTGTGAGACTATCCTCAAAGAATCTAAAGAGGATTGTCGAAAAGCCTTCATGTTATGTGTGCTCGTGCCTGTTCCTCCAATCAAGGATATGCCTTTCTCGTTCTACTTGCAATCAATGGTGGCACACTAGGGGCTACAATCAAGTTTGAAAGGCTCCGTCAGCAAGAAGCAATTCACGTCATTTCCCAACAATGGCCCTAGAAAAGCCATGTGCAACATTGGAAGCTTCCTCAATTAGTTTGGCACCGAAGGTCTTAAGGGGCTTCGAAATCTACAATCCTTTAGGCTACGGCATTACAGTAATCCGAGCAAAGGGAAATATTGGGGCTTCGCAATTGGAAATCTTTTGTGGGATGATACCTGAGCAATACAATTTGGGGAGTAGTCTTATGGCTCCATGAAAGCGATCAAGCTTCAAGGGTCCCTTAATACTCCACGTCAAAGGTCTTCTGGTTTGAAAGGAGGGCTCCGATGTTATGAATGATTTGATGATTCTTATGTCGTGACTTACGATGAGGTTATGAAGAAAGTCTTAGAGAAAATGAAAAAGATTCAATATGCTAAACTCTATCAAAACAGGGTTATAGCGGAAATTCTATGGCCAATCCCAATGTTTTTGCAATTCAGCACCCCCTTCTCTGAGATCAAAAGCGCAAGTTGCATCCGCACGAGTTGCATCCGAAGATCCGTTATTAGTTCAACATAAGAAGACTCAAGCAAGCATATCCATTTGGGACCTTATCACACCAAGACCTTACCGTCCGCGATCTCGACGGCACCACAAGGCATTACTGCATCTTTAGATATAAGCCCTCCGCCATTTGGGTACCGACCACAATGAGGCCATTCATCTCCCCAGTAAGAGTAAGAAGAAGATCTCTATCATCCGTTCTCAATATAATGTTGAGCCGATTCCAAGATAATTTAGGGCTTTACATCGAAAGGTCTTCACATTCGACCATCTTGAAGCTCGCAAACAACAAGTACATGACATTTGGGGCTTAGCAATATCTCGAAGCTTGGTATCAATAATCTTCTCTTGGGGCTTGCTCACGTCATCAAAAGGCAATTTATTTGAATGGGCCAAGAGCTGATTTATCTTGGGGCTATGCAAGTCACTCAAAGTTTGGCATCAAAGGCGTTGTAGGGGCTTTACAATCAGCAACCCCTTGGTATCTCGACATCAAAAGCTTTTTGAAGCCCCATAATCAACAAATCTCTTGGGGCTAGACATCAATCTTCGTTGGGCACAACGGCGACAACGACAGAATTCAACAAGGCAATCCGGACTTTGATCGAACATGACTTGATCTTGGGTTAGATTTACAAACACACAATGGTTAAAATGGTTCACCCACGAACTAAAAAAAAAATAAAAATATATTTTTCTTTTTCTTGCAAATAAACTTTCTTTGCCTCCTTACTTGCGTAAAAGTATGTGTTTCATTTTGCTTTGCTCCTAAGCTTCTTCCCCAGCGTTCTCCATCATCCTGGAACTACGCTGGTCTAATTCTCTTTAAGGGATACGTAGGTAGCCTTTTGGCATGACCAACCCATCATGTCATCTCACCGACACTCCATCAAGGTACAAGCGACTCATCTTCATCAAAAGTGTCGACATCCTTCATCAAATCCACGGCATCAGAAATCCATCCCAAATCAAGCGGCAATGGTAAGTGAAGGTATGAACATCATTCATCAAAGCTCCTTTCAAATCACATCACACACAAAAGCAATTTCTCCATCTTTGCAAAATCTCTCTCTCAAGCTATCTCTGCTTTTCAAATCACATTTCACACTACAAGCACAATTTCACACTTCACACATCTCATACAAGCACATATATCTGTAAAGCATACGCATAACAGGTATAGGCAGAATTTCGATTCCCTCCAAATCAGCAGGCAGAATTTTGATTCGCTCCAAATCAGCAGGCAGAATTTCGATTCCCTCCAAATCAGCAGACAGAATTTTTATTCCCTCTAAACCAGCAGGCAGATTTTCGAGTCCCTCTAGTCCCCTATACAGACTTTAAATATTGGCCACAGTAGGCCGATTTCATGCCACCACACCCCTTTTTATCAGAAAAAGTCGCTTACACAGGAAGCGCACCTCTATCCCTCGTAATTTCAAATTCTTGTTTTCATCGAGTCTTTGCTTTTTTTCTTGTCGATGTCCTCGGCGGATGTTTTGTTCTTTCGTCGACGTGTTTTGCTTTGCAATACACGTCGCCGAGGGGCTCTGTAGACACCCCGCCTTGGACCTCTCGTGTCCCGATTGCATACACATTCTCCATCTTCCTCTTTTCTGTTAAGTTTTGTTACTTTTCGTTAACTTTTGTTACTTTCCGTTAAGTTCTTGACTTATTCAATTAGTTTTGGATTTGACTAAGTGACAAAGTCAACCTTGAGTCTTTGTTTACTTTGTTTTTGTTGACTTTCGTGGTGTTCTTTAAGTTTCTGACTGATTTCGTTAGTTTTGGGGCTTAACTGCATAACGGGGTTAACTTTTTGGGCTAAAATATGGATTTTCTGAAGGTGGGACGTGCGCGCCTTTACCTTCCTTTATGGAAGGCGTTCGCTTACCATAGGGGGTGGGATGTGCGCGCTTCCCACCTCCAGAATCCTAGATTTTGCCAAATTTCCCTCCTTTTCTGATTTGTAACCCCCAAGGCCATTATGCCTTGTCTTGTTCCGGGGAAGAGTCATCTTTGTGACCACAAACACTTCCCTAACATCTATAAATACCTCTTCATTCCACCATGGAAAGGGAGGAAGGATTCTTGACTCAAAAACTCTCTTAAAACTAAAAGTTCATTTTCAAGAGTGGTTACTATAGACGAATTGGTTCTTCCCCATTCAAGCACAAGGTACAATGTCTATTCTTTTCTTCTAAACTCTTAATCTTATTTTCTTTCTTCATATTTCATCTCTTCTAATGTGTATGCAATCTCCATAAAAAGGAATACAACCAAAAGGCCACTTCACTATTGAAGTTTGGCCAAGGTTACATTCCAACATTCTAAACTCCATTTTAATTTTTAATTAACCATTTACTTCTTAATGTAATCGTTCGACATGTAATCTTTAGCATTAATATAATAAAACAATTATCTTTTATTTCCCTTTGCAATTCCCTTTTTATTTACATTATAATTGTTAGCACTTTTTCTCATATTAAAATAAGGACATTTAGCATTAGAACACCAATAGTAGCAAGACCCGCGTAAGCGGGGCGGAGTGGGTGTTTAAGTACTTCCCACTCCGTCACCTAACCCCCGAACCCTTCTCTCCCCGAATCTCTGGTTTTGTACATAAAATAGGCTATTTCTTTAGGTTTTTCTTATGTTCCTTTAAAAACATAGGTGGCGACTCTAACAATTAAAACAAGTTAGACATCCTAAGATAATTCACCTCTCTAGCCAAGTTGTGGTTTTCCCGGGGTATCTACACCCGGTTCACATGTGTTCTTCATATTCTTCCTTTTTTGTGCTAATCACTTCTGCAGGGGTTCAAAAAAATATTCAGGACCAGGGCAATCCCCTGAGTCCAAATGTCTGACAGGTTCTACCCAGAAGCGGGCGCCTCTCAGCCATTGGGCGCAATGCGCGCGCTTCCCATCTTGCAAGCCAGAGGCGCGCACTTCTGGGTGGTTTTATAGAACATGAATAGAGTACAAAACAGGACAGAATGATGGGGTGTGGGCATAGTTGCCTGCATCAGGATTGATTTGGCCCTCCCTTTAACTGTTTTTATGTTCTCTTTTTATCGGTCACACGGGTGATTCAAAAGTTGTAATTATGTGCTTATTTGCTTTTTCTTGCTTAAAAAAAATATAAATTTTTTTGTCACATATGTTTGACCTCACACTACGTGCACCAAATTCCTATCAATTGCTCACTATCGAGTCGCACAAGTTTATAATCCCAAACCTGTCGAGGCCCGTCCTAGGAAGTTTCAAGCTCCACTCGACCTTGACTCTTCCGAAGCGGTAAACCTCAGCCCATGGCGTAGTTCACGACTACATGCCGGGGGTGACCTTTAAGCCTCTCTTTAGCCGAGCACAAGCCAACACATTCTAGTTAGGGTCTAACACTCCGTGACCAAGTCGGTTTTCATGTGCCGAGATTTCCCTAAACTAATGTCTTCAAATCATACATGTCGTTTCCAAGAGAAACAAGTGGTTATTATGGACAAAATAAAAATCCGTCCCCGCATGTATGCTTTACTACATTAATTTAGTTTAATCCTGACATGTGTAGGATTCACAAGTGTGGTGGAATACGATGAGTATATGGGACCGCGAGAATGTCTATATACTAGTGTGACGATTCCACTATTTTTCTTAGAAACCCCAAAAGGGACCCCGTCCCTCCGAATTATAAAAAAAAAAAAAAAAAACTTTTTCTTTATGTGGTTTGAGTCGTGTGCCCATTGTGTGTTCAATGCCTCTCCATGAACCGAAAGTGTTACTCAAGACTGACAAGGGCCTCTTCTTCAATTTAGGTCCGATTGGTACTCACCACATCTACCGAGACTCAGCAAACCGGCTAGTTCGTAAACTGATCACTCCGAAAACTCCAACAGCATCAATGGTCGGTCCTCTTGCAAACGACTCCAACACCAACAACACCATATTCCTCGAACAACTCTCCACGCTGGTTCAATCTCTCCAAGAGCAAGTCTCCACTCTCAACAAGGAGGCTCAAAACAAGGATGACTTTTGGCAAGCTCACCTAGAAAATCAAAGGGGGGCTCATGAAGCCGAAATGGACCAAATGAAAGCTAAACTCATCAAGCTTTCCAAAGGAAATAAAAAAGGATGGCACCGAAGAATCCGAGTGGACTAAGGGTTTGTTTGAAAGGCAGTATGTTAGTACCCACAACAAGAAAGTGGTGGAATCTAGCACCGAGAGAAAAGATCCCAAAATGGTCAACTCAATCATGGCGTACATCGACAAACGCTTCAATAGGCTCAATTTGGGAAAAGGCTCCGACACAAGCCTTTACCACTCATCAATTCTCATGAGCATAATGCCCGCTCTCCCCGACAAGTTCAAGATGCCAGACATCAGCAAGTTCAAAGGCAACTGTTGCCCTATGGCTCACATTGAACTTACATATGGGCCATGGTTCCAAAGAAAGTCTCCCAAAAGGTGATGGCACAATGTTTCCCTGTTACACTCGAGGGGGTGTAGACACCCAATTTTAAAATCACATTTATGATTACACTACTCTTGTGTCTCGCCTTTGTGTTTGGATAAAAACTCGTTAGTTTCGTCATGTTCTGTTAAGTTTCTAACTGACTCCGATAGTCAGGGGCTAAAATGAACAAATGAAACGGACAGAAGGATAAAACAGTACTTCTGTGCTGGATGCCTCGTACGAGACATTGATGTCTCATACGAGACATCTCCTCCGTCTATAGGTCTGATCCACTTTCCTTCTCCGTCCCGATCTATTTCTTGGCCAGCACTCTCCTAATCCGGGAAACATCTAAATAGGAGACTTCCTAGATGCTTCCTACTGATTTCCTACCTCATTTAACCTCTCCAAATAAGGACTCTATTTCCTACTAAACTTAGGACTCCTATACTTGGTCCCTAAGTAATCCAATACTTATAAAATAGAGTTCTTTCACCACAAAAAGAGGTTAACAACTCTCTAATCAGTCTCTCCCAAAGGAATCCCGTTTTTTACTCCTCTCTCACACCAAAACACCACCAAAAACTCATATTTCAAGCCAAAATCATCACAAAACTCTTGGATCATCAAGGCCTTAGTCAAGGCCATCAATTGGAATCTCAAGAATGCTTTAGGTAAACTCCCACGCTTTTAATCTCTATTTCTCATCTCATTCTTTGTTTTAGAGTAGTGTAATCCCATAAAAATGATCAGCCTAGAGCCTCTCCAATCAATAGAGATGGTCTCGAAGCACATGATCCGACATTCCAATAATTAAGAAATTAATTATTGGCTTTATTTGCTTTAATTACTTGTTCTTTATTTGATTAAAAACACCTGAGCAAGACCAATCCTAGATTGGGTGCTCATTGACCTTCCTAATCCATAACTTAACCCCCGAACTCAAGAATCTCACGGTCGTGTTCCGTTCACAACATGGTGGCGACTCTCAAACCAAAAAGGTAAAGCGAGGATCTTCTCGGGTGCAAACAGTGGCGACTCTGCTGGGGGATAAAACTAAGTGGGTTAGACTTGCGTGCAAATTAAGTGTTTTTTATCTTTTAATTCTTCTGTAAAAATCTGCCCTGATCTGATATTTTCTGTAAATTTTCTGAGCTGGTTCTGGATTCCAGAAAGAATATCTCGTATGAGACATCTAATCTCTCGTACGAGGTATTCCCTTGGATGATTAGAAAAAAAAAACTTTTGTTTTTCTTCCTGTTTGGCGGCGGCAGTAACTAGGAATATAGGGTTTGACTTTTTTTTGGGTTGACTGACCCATTAAAAAAAAAAAAGCTTTTGGTTTTCTTCATGTTTGGCGGCGGCAGTAACTAGGAATATAGGGTTTGACTTTTTTTTGGTTGACCGACCCATTTTTTTTTAAAAAAAAAAACTGTTTTTTCAAAAAATTACAGGTTGGTCACTAAAACTTCACAATTTACAGATTGGTCACTAAAACTTCAAAAATACATTTTGGTCCCAGAATTTTAGAAAATTCCAGAACAGTCCCAGATTTTCAGAAGTTCCAGACCAGCCCCTGGAATTTTAAAAAAAAACTTTTCTTTGCTTGTATTTACTCCGTCCCCATATGTTCAATAAATGATTTATGTCATATACATGTTTTGTTTTTACACTAACATCTTTCGCAACGGAGTATAAAAAATGAATAAATTAGGGATGACTAATGTACTCATTCCCTAGTTTATTTTGCACCCATTAATGGGTAATGCAAGCACTGTGAGTATTTCTGTCCCTCTTCTTTATGTGGCCTTACTTGCTATGTGCTCCATATTCTCTTCTCAAAAAAAACATTTTGCAAACTCGAACTATGTTGACGTGAGTCTCTCTTTCTTTTTCTGAAGATTGAGAGAAACGTAGGGAACCACTTTGGTCCGGTCAATCTTTTACTTGCTTTCAAAAAAAAAAAAAACTCTCTATTTTACCTTAACATCTAGAACTTGACTCTCACACACGTGCACGCATGTAGATTAATTGCACTACATACCCTATAAACCCATGTCCTAATCGGAGGACAGATGTCGGTCAGCACCCCCACTCTACAAGTGGCACTAGCTGGTCTCTCCAAAGATGGTGTACCCACTCCGTGACACGCTCCTAGACTGTGTTCATATGGAGCCTTAGCCGTACGCCCTGCATCAACCTCATGCATACATAATAGTCAATAGGACACTCCTTGAGATTGGTCGGTTTGATTCTTAGGATTGTTTTAATCTTTGCCCAAGATAACGCTTTTCATACGATCTATAATCCTCCCTTCATGAATTCTTGACGGTTTTCCCTTCGGTAATAAATTATCGGACAAAGGATTGCGATGCTGAAATTGAGAATATTTCTACGTTCATCGAGTCTAGTCTCTTTCGCCATCAAGATCATGCGTTTGATAATGTCCTTTTCGGTTGTCCGTAAACAAGAATTCATAAGGTTTGATTGAATAAAATGCGTTGTTTAACAAAGGGAAAAACAATTACGGAATCACTTAGGTTTGACTAAATTGAATGGTGAATTTGGATGAGAATATGGGACCTTTGCCCAAATTATCCGTTTGGGAGAGTGCAATGCAGGTGAAAAATAAGGGGCTCATATTCTAGGGTTACAGAATCCACTATTCCAGGGTATTAGATAGAAACCCCCCAAAACGGATGAAACTCTGTCCGACCAATTTAGGACCAAAATCCCAAATTCTGATGTGGTTGTCTCGTACGAGACATTGCTTGCTGAATGCGCCTTTATGTGCTTTATGATAGATAATCGATGTGCGCTCCCTCTTTGAGTCAAAACTCCGTGCCTAATAAAACTAAAACTTCAAAAACTTGCTCGTGGGGTAAATTTTAACCATAATCCTTTTAGTATTTAGGATCGTTTGGGACCATTCTTATAAAAGTCATCTTGTTGGGATATCTCGAGTTCACCTCTAATATTGTCAAGCTTTCTTCCTACTCCAATGTCAAACTCCCCAACCTCCTCAATGGCAACTAGTCTGATCACTCCTAAGTCAAGTTGTGCTTCCGATAAGAATGTGCAAGCTATAGGAATCATGTCCAAAGAAATCAAGGCTCTCAAGAACCACCTTAAGCTAGAACAAAGGGAGCATGCCGAGATGATGACCAATCTTATAGAAAATCTCAATAAGCTAGAAGTAATGGAAGCCACGAAACAAATTGCACAAGTCCATGACATGTGTCCGACTAATTATGGTGCTACCCCTAAGGCTAGCAAAGCCACCATCGAATACGAAAAAGGAGTCGAGACTATCATCAAGAAGTGCATTATCGACGTGTGTGCCCAAGTTGAGTCAAACCTAAGAGCCCAAATGGAAGTCGAACTATAAGATCACCTACAAGCACAAAGGAGATTCTACGAGAAAGAGATCAAATCACTTCGTGAGATGGCCAAACCCAAAGAGAAAAAGGCTCAACATAACAGCATTGACTTCAACAAAAATACTTCCACAAGAGATGCCTCGTCCAACATCGCGTATAGCCATCCTTATAAAGGCAAAAACTCCACCTTTCCTAACGGTAAAAAGAAGAAAGAAAGGTACTATGACCTATTGGATGGCACTACCCAAGAAGATCTCTTTGACATCCTCGTTAAGGAAGGAAAGATTAAACCAAGAAGTCCTTCTACAACACCAAAGGAACTCCCCCCCCTAATCATGACCATAGTCTCTATTGCAAATTCCACAACTTTAGTGGTCACGACACCAACTCTTGCAGCCACCTCCTAGATGTGATCCAAGATCTCATTGACAAGAAGGAAATAGAGATGCCGAATGTCATCACCAACCCTCTCTCTTAGAGACACGAAGAAAATGAAGCCTCAAGAAGAACCGAATATCTACACAATCACTTTGGGGCTACAACTATCCTCTCCCTTTATCCTTGTCAAAAAAAAAAAGAAAAAAATAGATTAGGTCGTTTCAATTTCCTAGTATTCGAAGAGTCATTCTGTCATTCTAGTCCACCTTCCTCTTTTCTTAGTTTGTGTCAACTATCAAGTCTGTTTTCGAATTCCATTTATTAATAAAAGTCGTTCTTATTCCTTATACACAATTCCAAGTTGTTCTATCTAAATTCTAACAATGGTGAGTTAGCTTAAACCAAAACATGATAAATCTACACAAAGCTAATGATGAAATCATTAAGGAATAATGGATCCGCCAAACAATAGTCACTAATATAAAGCTTTGCAATTGATAATAGTCATGTCTAAACAAGTTTGAAGGCCTAGGAGCTACACATCATCATCTTCTCGCTCTAGTTGAAAGTCGAAGGATCACAATTGAACTGAGTCAAAGGCGTTCATGTCAAACATTTCCCAAGAAGAGTGGGGCTACTCAATACAAGCTTTGAGAGTCAAAAAAAAAAAAAAATCTCTCAAGCTTCCGCCCCACAACAAAGAAGGGATTCCAACAAGTTCCAACAAAGTCAAGGAGGATTTCTCAATCATACCTCCTCCAACGAAGAATCTAAATGAAGAATTCCTCAACACCACACCCTCCTATAAGAAACTCGAGCAAATGAGGCTTTCAACATGAAGACCGTCTCCACCATTCGAAGACATCATCCATCAAGAAATTCACAACATTCATAGGGCGTACTAATGATTGGCCTTCTTCTCAAAACTTGTTAAGACATTTCTAAATGATTCACTTGCAAAATAAATCGGACAAACTGTACACACCCCGCCTTGGACCTCTCATGCCCTGATTGCATACATAGTATTTTTATTTAGCTTACTTTTGTTAATTTCTGTTACTCCGGTTAAGTTTCTAACTGATTCCGTTAGTTTTGGACTAAACTGCATAACAGAGTTAACTTTGGAGTCATTTCTGTCATTCTGTCATTTTTTGACTCGGGCGCCTCCGAAAGTGTCAACGGGCCGCGCACGCGTCTCGCCCTATAGGCGGGACCCGCGCGCTTCCCATTTTGGCTGTTACGGACTGCACCAAGTTTCCCTCCATTTCTAGAGCAAAAAACAACCCTTTCACCACATGTTTTATTTTTGCATTAAACCCATTTTATTTTATAACTCCCAATCCCATTATTCTAGCCCTTTCTCTAAAATAAATTATTTTCTTTTATTATTATCTTATTTATCTTATTTTTGATTGGTCAATTCCATTTCACATGGATTAATCATCTTTTCCCTCCAACCTTTTACCTATAAAAAGGACATCCTAGGTTCATTTCAAAGGACTCTCTCTTAACACAAAAAAGGACCCAATTTTTAGACTTGGACCTAAACTCTACACAAATTCTCTCAAACACATTTCTCTACAAAACTCTACACAAATTGTTGCACAACAATTTCTCTACAAACAACTTCATCTCAAGTCAAAGTTCAAGTTTGCTTTCTCCTTCTAAAGGTACAACTTTTCTTCTTCTTATTTTACTTCACTATTGAAGTTTGGTCAAGGTTATATTCCAACATTCTAAACTCTAGTTTAATTTACTCTTCTTCTCTTCATGTAATCTTTAGCTTAAAATAATCAATAAAACAATTCTCTTTTATTTCCCTTTGCAATTCCCCTTTTCTTTACTTTATAATTGTTAGCACATTTCTCATATTAATACAAGGACTTCTTTAGCATTAGAACACCAATACTAGCAAGACCAGCGTAAGCGGGGCGGAGTGGGTGTTTAAGTACTTCCCACACCGTCACCTAACCCCCGAACCCTTCTCTTCCCGAATCTCAAGTTTTGTATATAAATAGGCTATTTCTAGGTTTTTCTTATGTTCCTTTAAAAACATAGGTGGCGACTCTAACAAATAAAACCAATTAGACATCCTCGGATCCTTCCACCGCTCTAGTCATGTAGTGGGCTATCCCGGGGTATCTACACAAACATCCAAGGCATTAAAATAAATAGTAGGGTCCATTTAAGGTAGAATGACTTTCCTAGATCTTGAGCCATGTAACGTTATTTGTTGAGTCTAGGGGCTTCCTCTTCTCCACTTTCATATACTTCCCTTTGAAATCCAAGCATCAAGGCTAGGGGCTTTCAATTCTTTTCGTCCCCTTCCAATTCATACTCAAGACGTGCAAACTTGTCAAATAAAATCCACACTAGGTGCTATCCACTTCACCTCTTACTTTCACTACACAGCGTGGTATCCTCAAAGAGTCGATGGTTGAAACACTTTCCCAAAAAGCCAAGTCGATAGCTAAAATGCCTAATTCATTCAAACCCAAAAATCTCGTTAGTCTCTCCTTAAATAAGGGACCAAATCACTCTCATTTATGAGTCATCTTCGAGTACACATTCAATCAAAAAAAAAAAAAAAGAGGACGCAAAAGAGATGCCCGCTAGATTGAAAACCTTAAAGGGCGGTCTAGGCAAAAATCAGGGTGCGTCACAAAAAAAATGTAGGGAGAACATCCTTCAAATCATTTCTTCTTCAACCTTCCTCGAATCCAACAAGCGGGAGAGCACTCTTCTTCAAATCAAACAGCCTCATAAGCCTGTTCATGGGGTCATCTACAACATACAAGATTCTTGGGGCTTGACATGGATTACACATAAGATAAACTTAGGGGAATAGATCATGTCTCTCACCTTCACCAGAGACTTTCAGACACGGAACTCTAGAGTTTTCAACAAGGTATGCTTGGCCTACTAAGAGCTTGAACATTGATCAATACCATTGGTTGGCAGACCAATAGTCGTCTCCCTCGACACGACATGACTCAAGGAATAATCTGCACAGATTGTCCCACACGATAAAACCATGACAGAAACTCCACGGCATTTCTACAAGAAAACCTGATTAGGTCCGCTGAATCATAATTAGATCATTCCGAACTCACCCGACACCATGACTGGAAACACCAGCATCAATACTGATAATCTTGATGAGGCCAAAGCTGAAATTTTGGAAGCCACCAAGCAACTAGAAGAGAAGCAAGCTCACATAGATGCCATATTTGCAGAGCTTAATGCATTGAAAGTCAAGAAAGCTAAGAAACAAAAGAAGAAGGATTATGAATCCCCCGCCTCCTCTGAAGACGAGGCATCCTCTAGAAAGAAAGACAAGAAGTCTAAGAAAGAAGAGGGCCTTGGACAATACTTGCTTTGGAGTAAGCAATAGAAATTCTACATCGCGAAAATCACTGGAATAGTGAACGCCCTAAGCAATCATCAACTTGGGACTTGACAACAAAGAAGTCCTGTGACTACAATCCGATACTTGAAGTATTCTCAATCTTAGCAGTTAAATTGGGATATCTCAACAAAATCCTATTAGACGACTGTCTCTTTCAATCTTTAGATGGGCCCCACGAGTTTGCCTTTCAAAAACATCATCATCTTGATCACATAAACAATCTTCACTCCTCACAATATCGAACTACACTGGTCTGATTCCCACCTAGGGATATGTAGGCAGTCATTCGGCACAACCAACCTTTAAATCATTCTCCCCTTTGAGTCATCGATTCGAGTGCACATTGATCGTCTTGAACCTTAAATGCTATACAACTGCTTTCGCTAACCATGCAGGCACGCAAAATCTACAACATAAATTTCAACTGCAAAGAGATGACATATCAGAATGAATGATTACCTCTTGTTGATTTGGAGTGTAGTCAAATCATCCGGTTCAGATACACTTGGATCGTCAAACCATCCTCTCGTTGATTTGGAGTGTAATCAAATCATCCGGTTCAAATATACATGGATCGTCAATAACCATCCTCTCGTTGATTTGGAGTATAATCAAATCATCCGGTTCAGATATACATGGATCGTCAATAACCATCCTCTCATTGATTTGGAGTGTAATCAAATCATCCAGTTCAGAAATCGCATGGATCGTCAAACCATCCTCTTGGAGAATTGAGTAAAATCAAATCGAACCCGGTTCAAAATAGAACATTGAGTTGCATTAAAAGATATTTTTAGAATTGGAACGAGCGCACTTGTCTCCTCAGTATGAATCTATCTTCACAACAAGAATCTACATCAACAAATAACTCAGCCTTAAATGGTCATCGAGGCATAAAATTAAGCCCTCCATGGTCATTTCTGCATCGTCAACCGTGATACCCCGATGCAATGACATCCCACAGGATAACAGCATTTGGAATCCCACAATTTTCGTCAAGGTGTAAGCTAATGACATAGGATTCATATCGTTTTCAACGGAAAGGAAGTCTCGTTGAAAGGAGAAGAAAGGTCCGAGAAATTGGTGTCTCCAAACTGGAACCTGCGTTGCAGTGTTCGATGAAGGGCATCCAAAGACACCTTGTAGTCATTGAGGCACAAAAATAAGCACCACCATGGTTACTCTGGCACCAAAGACACCTTGTGATCATTGAGGCACAAAAGTAAGCACCTTTGTGGTCATTCTGGCATCGTAGCACCTTTATCTAAAGACACCATGTGGTCATTGAAGCACAAAAGTAAGCACCTTTATGGTCACTCCGACATTAAAGAACCCGTATGGTCATCAAGGCATAAAAGTAAGCACCTTTGTGGTCACTCTGGCACCAAAGACACCCTGTAGTCACTGAGGCACAAAAGTATGCACCTCTATGGTTACTACGGCATCAAAGACACCCTGTGGTCACTAAGGCACAAAAGTAAGCACCTCTATGGTTACTCCGGCACTAAAGCACCCTATGGTCACTGAGGCATAATGTAAGCACCTATATGGTCATTCCGGCATCAACAAAAACTAAAGAAGATTCATCATTAACAACAGGGTATATTCAGAATTGGGTCAAGGACATTGATTCCTCATTATGGATTGCAACTAGAGACAGTTCGTCATCAACAACAGGGTATATTCAGAATTGGGTCAAGGACATTGATTCCTCAGTATGGATTGCAACTGGAGACGGTTCGTCATCAACAACAGGGTATATTCAGAATTGGGTCAAGGACATTTATTCCTCAGTATGGATTGCAACTGGAGACGGTTCGTCATCAACAACAGGGTATATTCAGAATTGGGTCAAGAACATTGATTCCTCAGTATGGATTGCAACTGGAGACGATTCGTCTCAACAATAGAGTATATTCAGAATTGGGTCAAAGACATTGATTCCTCAATATGGGTTACTCTCTAAACTCTAAACTTTACTTACTGCAGTATTATTTTCAAAATACCTCAAACGACCGTTTTTGCGTGTTTTCGGAGTCGAACTACATTTGGTCTGATTTCCTTCTAAGGAATACGTAGGCAGCTTTATAGCACGACGATACCCAAAGTTCTAAATGGTGTCTTTCTATCGACGACGTTACTTCTTCCATATGTATCGTCGCCGAGGGGCTCTGTAGACACCCCATTTTGAAGTCACATTTATGATTACACTACTCTTGTGTCTCGCCTTTGTGTTTGGATGAAAACTCGTTAGTTTCGTCATGTTCTGTTAAGTTTCTAACTGACTCCATTAGTCAGGGGCTAAAATGAACAAATGAAACTGACAGAAGGATAAAACAGTATTTCTGTGCTGGGTGCCTCATACGAGACATTAATGCCTCGTACGAGACATCTCCTCCGTCTGCGGGTCTGATCCACTTTCCTTCTCCGTCCCGATCTCTTTCTTGGCCAGCACTCTCCTAATCTTGGAAACATCTAAATAGGAGACTTCCTAGATGCTTCCTACTGACTTCCTACCTCCTTTAACCTCTCCAAATAAGGACTATATTTCCTACTAAACTTAGGACTCCTAGACTTGGTCCCTAAGTAATCCAATACTTATAAAATAGAGTTCTTTCACCACAAAAAGAGGTTAACAACTCTCTAATCAGTCTCTCCCAAGAGAATCCCATTTTTACTCCTCCCTCACATCAAAACACCACCAAAAACTCATATTTTCAAACCAAAATCATCACAAAACTCTTGGATCATCAAGGCCTTAGTCAAGGCCATCAATTGGAATCTCATGAACGCTTTAGGTAAACTCCCACGCTTTTAATCTCTACTTCTCATTTAATTCTTTATTTTAGAGTAGTGTAATCTCATCAAAAGGATCAGCCTAGAGCCTCTCCAATCAATGGAGATGGTCTCGAAGCACATGATCCGACATTCCAATAATTAAGAAATTAATTATTGGCTTTATTTGCTTTAATTACTTGTTCTTTATTTGATTAAAAACACCTAAGCAAGACCAATCCTAGATTGGGTGGATTGGGTGCTCCTTGACCTTCCCAATCAATAACTGAACCCCCGAACTCAAGAATCTCACGGTCCGTGTTCTGTCCAACAACATGGTGGCGAATCTCAAACCAAAAGGTAAAGCGAGGATCTTCTCGGGTGCAAACAGGGGGGCGCAAAATATTGGTATGCAACTCTCCCACTCACCATCCGTCTTGATTGGGATGCCGTCATGCTTGCTTTCAAAAGGCAATATCAAGGCAACACTACCCACCGCCCAACAAAGAAGGAGATCGAGAGTACCACTCAAAGGGACAATGAGTCCTTTATTGACTTTACAAGGAGGTGGAATGATAAGCTTGCCGAGATAGTGGAAAGGCCTAACACAAAGGAGA
Source organism: Campanula takesimana (assembly GCA_026119855.1). NCBI lineage: Eukaryota > Viridiplantae > Streptophyta > Magnoliopsida > Asterales > Campanulaceae > Campanula > Campanula takesimana. The sequence continues at coordinate 1,363,461 of JAOWBW010000044.1, forward strand.
AAATGCACATCTTCCTCAAGTGTCTCAAGATTAATCTCCGCACCCACCTAAGTGGGGCTTGCTACTCCGATTTTGATCAGATGTATGAAGCGGGGGTCCGAATCGATGACTTGCTCAAGGAGGTCAAGAGAACCGCTCCTAGCTTCCGCTATAAAGCCGCCTCTAATTCAACAAAAGAGGCCTATGTCAATGCCGTCACCACTGACAAAGGGAACTACAAGAAAGTCCCTCCGCCCCAAAGCAAAAAGTTCCAAAGTGACCGCGTTTACACTCCTATCCAAGGCATGACTCTAGCCGGGGCTTTCGAGGCTCTCAAATCTAAAGGGAAAATTACTCCTCTTCAAGGGTACAAGCCCAAAATGATTATCGCCAACCACACTCATCATAAGTGGTGCGAGTATCATCAACATAGCGGCCATGTTACCGAAGAATGCTTTAGCCTCCGTAACATCATCCACGACCTCATAAACAAAAAGGAGTTCATAGTTCCTAGTGAGGGTGGTGTCCATGTAATAGAGCTAGGAGAAATTGAGGAGAACACTCGTTCAATTCCTATTGTGAATGAGGGCTCTAATGATATGAATGAAATTGACAATTCTTGTTACGTTGTGACTTATGATGAGATAATGAGGGAAGTCTTAGAGAATACGAAAAAGAAGCAAGACGGGAGGGTCAACATGCTAATTCGGTCAGGCAGGGTCATAGGAAACAATCTCATCACTTCTACAACAAGCACCTCTTCTCTAAGGTCGCAAACTCGCGACACACCCAAAGATCCTTTATTAGTTCAACTCAAGAAGACTCAAGCAAACATATCTATTTGGGACCACATCGCATCTTTAAAGAAGCATCGAGACCTCGTGATCAGCAACCTCGACGACACATCAATCTCTCCCAACACAACTCCCGAAGACCTTACTGCTATGATAGGCCACATACACTTTGGCAATGTCATCACATTCGTCGACATGGACCTTCCACCATTTGGGTCCGACCACAATGAGGCCATCTATCTCAACGCAAGATCAAGAGGGAGACCAATTTCAATATATTTGGTTGACGGTGGTTCCGCACTCAATCTAATGCCTAGCCGGATTATAGGCATATTGGGGCTTAAAAATTCTGATTTACAGCCTTCTAGCCAAGTGATCCGAGGATACGATGTCACTGCCCACACGGTCATGGGCATGATAGAAGTGGACATTGAATTTGGAAGCATGGTTATGTCCGTCCCATTTCAAGTACTCGAAGTCCCCTCTTCGTTCAATCTACTTTTGGGCTGACCACGTATACATAGCTCCAATGCCGTCCCTTGGAGATGAAATAGTGACAGTTATGGTCGAAAATGTCACTATCCACAAGAATGGGGGACAACCCATCCACCAAGTTCAACATGGGTTAGAAGACTCCACTCTCTCAGGTGTCTCAATCAACGCCATTGACAAAGAAGGGGGAAATGGGCCATGGACCCTCAGCAATCACAAAGTCCTCCGTATGATGATAAGAATGAATTACTTCCCCGGTTTAGGCCTAGGGAAGCACCAACAAGGAAGAAAGAAACCTGTGGAGGTGCCTTTTGTCACAAACAAGTTTGGGTTGGGGTATGAGCCTTCCGAGGATGACATGAAATACAAGCAAGCCATCAAAAATGAGAAGGCCTGAGCTCGCAAAGAAGGCCGTCGCTATGAAATCCCCAATTTGAGGTGCTATCGCAAGATGTTGAATGGTTACTTTGTCCGCCAAGGGGAAGATGTCCCATACATGATCTTTTCCGAACCATGGGTCAACAACAAGGGCATCAGAAAACCCAGTCTCGAAATCTTTGCCAATTGTGAAATCAAAAAGCGTGAAGAAGCACCTACTACGATCTTACCCCAAGAATGGTGGAGAAAGAAAGTAACTTTCGAGACAGAGATTACTGTGGGGTAAGAACTAACTGATCTAGCCTCCATGTTCAAGGAAGTTTCCGTAATGGACGAATACCAAGTCAACGCCATCTCCGATAACACCGGCATGGGAAGCGAGCCTTTAAGCTAGATCAAGCCGAGCTCTGAGCCGATCAACAACTGGTATTCAACGAAGGGGCCCATGGTATCCGAGGAATTCTTGATCGAGAAAATGGGTGGTATTCCCCATAAGGCAACGAAAGAAGACTTAATGACATTCACTTTCGAGTCTGAGAGTGTTTTCGACACCCTCACCCAAGAGGATATGGAGGCAATAGCCGAGTGTGCGTTCCCTTTCTTTGCTAATAAAAAATTTGATCTTTCTGAGTACCCCGAGATTGTAAACATCATAAATGAAGAATTAATTAATAATGAATTTAATGAACTAGTTAATAACGATTCAAAGTATGATGAAATAGACCAAAAAAATGAAACATACTTAAATGAATTAGCTCAGCAGGTCCGTAGTCGTGGTGAAAATGGCCTAGGGGCTGATGAAGAATTGCATGTCGTTAATCTGGGTACCGACGAAGAGCCAAAGGAAACCAAGATAGGAGGCTTCTCAAGGGGGGAAGAGAAGGACATATTGACTGCACTGCTCAAAGAGTTTGTGGATGTTTTTGGATGGTCATACAAAGACATGTCGGGTTTAAACAGAAAGGTCGCTGAGCACAGAATACCGATCAGAGAAGACGCCAGGCCAGTCAAACAGAAGCTCAGAAAGATCAAGCCTGAATGGCCTCTGCAAGTCAAAGAAGAGATGGAGAAGCTTCTCAGTGTGGGTTTCATCAAAGTCATCGAGTATCCGACTTGGCTATCAAATGTCGTGATAGTCAGAAAGGCTAACGGCAAGGTCTGTGTTTGTGTGGATTTCCGGGATTTGAACAAGGCTTCTCCAAAGGATGACTTCCCACTACCCAACATTGACATGTTAGTCGACTCGACTGCTGCCTATGAGGTTCACTCATTTGTGGATGGTTTTGCTGGGTACAACTAGATTCTCATGGCCGAGGAAGATCATCACAAGACTACTTTCACCATACAGTGGGGTACTTTTTGCTATACAGTTATGCCGTTTGGATTAAGGAACGCAGGAGCTACTTATCAAAGGGCCATGACAGACTTGTTCCATGACATGATCCATAAAGAAATTAAAGTCTATGTAGACGACATGATTATTCATTTGAAAGGAACAAACGGTCAACACTTGATCGATCTCCGCAAGTTTTTTTAAAGGCTTCTATAACACAAGATGAGGCTCAATCCCAAAAAATGCACTTTTGGGGTTATACGAGGCAAAGTTCTTGGCTATATGATCACCGAGAGGGGAATTGAAGCCGATCCTTTGAAAATCAAGGCAATCATTGACATGCCTCCCCCGAAGAAGTAGAAAGAAATCAAGGGCTTCATTAGCAGACTTCAATACATCAGGCGGTTTATGCACAACTTACGTCAATGTGTGATCCAATCTTCAAGTTACTCAAGAAGAATGTGGCTCTAGAATGGACCAATGCATGCCAAGAAGCCTTCAATCAAGTGAAGCATTACTTGACATGCCCTCCAGTTTTGGTTCCACCACACAAAGAGAAGCCTCTCTTGCTCTATCTCACTGTGAATGATAGAGCCCTAGGGGCTATACTAGCACAAGAGCAATGAGACTCCACAAAAGAGAATGCCATTTACTTCGTTAGTCACCGATTTCAAGGAGGTGAAAAGAACTACTCCACCTTGGAGAAGTCATGTGCCGTATTGGTTTGGGTTACTCAAAAGCTCAAACACTACATGGAAGCCTTTCCGATCAAGATAGTAGCAAAAGTGGACCCGCTCCGCTATATCTTCGAGAAGCCTTTCATATCAACAAGGATAGCCAAATGGTATTTCATGCTTGCCGGCTATGATATCACTTACGTCACACTCAAATCCATCAGGGGGAAAGTGTCCATTGATCAGCTTGCTGAATTTTTGTTTGACGAAGTGAAAGGGGAAGACTTACAATTTCCCGACGAAGACTTAATTTGCACTACAACCGAGGAAAACAAGTGGCAACTTTTTTCTGATGGGGCGGCCAATAAGAATGGTTACGGGATAGGAATGTTGCTTGTCGATCCAAAATACATCGATACTACGATCGTAATCTGCCTTGAATTTGAAGCCACCAACAATGTTGCCGAATATGAAGTATGTATAGCAGGGCTAGAAGAGGCCCTAGAAAGGAATGTCACAGACTTAGAAGTATTTGGGGATTCTCTGCTCATCATCAATCAACCGTCTGGCAAGTGGAAAATTCAAGACCCGACCCTTAAACAGTACGGTCAACACCTCGAACAGTTGGTCGAACAATTCCAAGATGTCACGTTAAATTATTTGCCAAGTGACAAGAACCGCTTTGCCGATGCATTGGCCACCATAGCCTCGCTAGTCGAAATGCCCGAGCGTAAAATGGTGAAGCCCTTCAAAATTTCAAGATGGACTAGTCCGGCATATTGCATGAGCATTGAGATCAACGAAGTTCAAGCAAACCCTCCATGGTACACTGACATCATGAACTTTCTCAAAGATGGAACTTTCCCCAAAGACATCAATAAGAAAGATCAAGTGGAATTATAAAAGATGGCATCGAGATATGTGTTGATTGGGAACCGAGTTTACAATAGACACTATGAAGGGATCAATCTCTTGTGTGCTAATGAAACTGAAGCTCAAGAAATAATGCATGAAATCCACGAAGGCGAGTGTGGACCCCACATGAATGGGATCATGTTAGCCAAGAAGATACTCCGTATTGGTTATTATTGGAGCACTATGGAAATAGATTGCATCGAGAATGTCAAGAGATGCGCCAAGTGCCGTGCTCCACCATCGCAACTCTACAACATGACCACGCCGTGGCCATTCTCTTGTTGGGGCATGGATATCATCGGCAAGATCTATCCCACGGGAAGCAATAGGCAATCATTCGTTCTAGTGGCCATGGACTATTTTACAAAGTGGATTGAGGAACAAGCTTACTGAGTTCTCAATGCCAAGAAAGTGGCCGAATTCATGAAGACCAATATCATGTGCCGATACGGCGTCCCTCATAAGATTATTTCCGACAATGGTTCTCACTACGAGAAAGAAATGGATACACTCTTGGTCAAATACAAGATTACCAAGCACAAGTCATCCCCGTACCGTCCTCAAGCTAATGGTGCAGTCGAAGCGGCAAACAAGATAATTGAGACCATTATACGGAAAATGGCTTCAACAGGAAGGGATTGGACCGAGAAATTTCCCCTAGCATTGTGGGGCTATCAATTCGGTCAGCAACGGGAGAAACTCCATACAAATTGGTTTATGGCTCTGAAGCCGTGCTCCCGGTCGAAATCGAAGTTCCCTCTCTATGTGTCTTTCTCGAAAATCAAGTCAATGAGGTTGAATGGTTGTAAAGTCGATATGAACAATTAGCCCTACTCGACGAAAAGAGGCTAAAGGCGTTCGAGCACATAAGGTCCTATCAACAAAGAATGGCCAGGGCTTTCAACAAGAAGGTAAAGCACCGAGACATCAAAGTGGGAGACTTGGTCCTAAGACAACATCCTCCCAATGCCATGAATCCCCTTGGGAAATGGGACCCCGATGGATCAGTTCGTATGTAGTCAAGAAGTGTTGGGTTTTGAGAAATCATGCATAGCAGAATAAAACCCAAAAGCCTAGATCCGATCAAGATGATTAAATTAATACGGAGTCAAATTTAGAATACTAACCGTGATGGAGCTTTAAAATTTTCTTGATCTTGAATCTTGGTTCTTCGTGCTTCTTCGAATCACGAGTGCAGGAACACGAACAGAAAGATGATAAAGCAATCACCCTCTATGGATATCCACACGCGAACGAATATTAAGAACTCTTTCTTAATCTTGACTGCTAGATCAAAAGGGACTATATGAATTTATGAATTATTGATCTTAATTCTCAATCTTGATCAATAAAATTGTTTCTCCAAACAAGTAGATTAATTCATAACAATGGATGGTGAAAAGATATTTATATAGGTCTAAGTCCTTAACCCTTAAGGACTTTGGAAACCTAAATCCCGTCACTTAATTATGCTGCAAGATTTCTGGCCAGACAGCACTGGCACAGTCGTGCCCTAAAACTGGCACGGTCGTGCCAATCCGTGCGAGCCTGCAATCCTGGCTGATCAATATTGGCACGGTCGTGATTTGTATTTGGCACGGCCGTGCTTGGCACGGTTGTGCTTTATACTTGGCACGGTCGTGCCATTTGAGCCGACTGCCTCTTGCCTGTGTCGATTAACGGCACAGTCATGCCCTATTAATGGCACGGTCGTGTCAGACCAAAATTCTGCCATTTTGCCCGTTTAAAAATTCGTTCTCTTGTGTGTGACCCCATAGGATTATATCAAGTTGGCAATGAGTCCAAATACACTTTGTCTCATAAATCATGAGCGGACCCTAGCAGGCCATCATGATTACCCAAATGATATAACTTATCAAAGTTCGCTAATCCATTATAGAACATATCATAATCCTTTTGTCCACGATGTCATTGAACGTAAGCCATGGTCAGTGGTCAACTTACAATGCTCAATACTTTCTCGATTCCGAATATATTGATAATACAAATCACATTTAAGCACGGCCATACATTTCATCAATACTATTCATCGAGTGGCCAAAGCTTGACATCTCTCTTAACGAGGAACAAATTCCATCTTGACTTATTACTCTTCCCTACATGATTCCGATTACGCCAATCATATTCTTTATAGCTACCCGTTTAAGGGTAACGTTTGAATATGTCAAACGTAATGTTTATTATGTGGAAGACTGTAATAATCTTAGGTCTAGGGATTAAATTATATAATTATTAGAGGTTTAATTATGACATTATGACCATGACATAAACCTCATCTTTGGGTCATGTCCAGTATATGTTCACCAACATATACCCATAAGTTTAACTTGTATCCCATAAACATAATCATCATACGATTATCTAATTAAACTTATAATAGTTCTTCATAAGTACTAGGGACGGGGATTATTATAATAAACATGCAAAGGATATAATAATCAACATTCAATATCTTTATTAAGACAAAATCAATAGATAACATTAATCGTTCAAATAATGTGCTTAGAGCATACAACACCAACAATCTCCCACTTGCACTAGGCCTAATTAATGTATCGAATACCCATAGACCTAACATGAGCATCATGCTTCGCTTGCGGAAGACCCTTTGTTAATGGGTCGGCAATGTTATCATCAGCTGGTACTCTGCATATATTCACGTCTCCTCTATCAACGATCTCTCGAATGATATGAAAACGCCTAAGTATGTTTTTGGATTTCTGATCCGATCTAGGTTCCTTTGCTTGAGCAATAGCACCATTATTATCACAATAAAGGTCTATTGGATTAGCAATGCTAAGAACCACCTCTAGTTCACCAATGAACTTCTTGATCCAAACAACTTCTTTAGCAGCATCGGATGCAGCAATATACTCAGCTTCAGTTGTAGAATCTACTACGGTACTTTGCTTAGAACTCTTCCAGCTAACAACACCTCCATTAAGCACAAATACAAATCTAGATTACGATCTAGAATCATCCTTATCGGTTTATAAGCTTGCATCTGTGTAACCACTTACAACAAGATCATCTTCCATACCTCCATATACCAAGAACGAATCTTTAGTCCTTCGCAAGTACTTAAGAATCGTCTTGACTGCAATCCAGTGAGTCTCACCAGGATCTGATTGGTATCTTCTCGTCATTCTCAAGGCATACGAAACATCGGGTCTTGTACATATCATGGCATACATGATGGATCCAATAGCAGAAGCATATAGGATTCCAATCATTCTCTCACGCTCATCATTTGTCTTAGGACACTGATTCTTGCTTAGAGTTATGCCATGGCCTACTGGCAAATTTCCTCTTTTAGAGTTTTCCATGCAGAATCTCTTAAGAACTTTGTCAATATATGTATCTTGACTTAAACCAAATAATTTCTTAGATCTATCACGATAGATCCTTATTGCAAGGATATAAGCGGCTTCTCCCATATCTTTCATTGAGAAACACTTTTGTAACCAAGTCTTTACAGACTGCAGTGCAGGAATGTCATTTCCAATGAGCAATATTTCATCAGTATATAGTACTAGAAATAATGCTACACTCCCACTAATCTTCTTGTATACACAAGGTTCATCTTCATTCTTGATGAAGCCAAAATCTTTGACCGATTCATCAAATCAAAGATTCCAACTCCTAGAGGCTTGCTTCAATCCATAGATGGATCTTTGCAACTTGCATACTTTGTTAGAATTTCTAGATTTACAAAACCTTAAGGTTGTGTCATATAAACATCCTCAAGTAAGTTTCCGTTAAGGAACGCTATTTTGACATCCATTTGCCATATCTCATAGTCAAAATATGCGGCTATGGCAAGTAAAATTCTTATAGACTTGATCATTGCTATGGGCGAAAACGTTTCATCATAGTCAATACCATGAATTTGCCTATAGCCTTTCGCTAGATATCTAGCTTTATAAGTATGCACCTTTCCATCCATGTCAGTTTTCTTTTTCAAAACCCACTTGCATCCTATGGTTTTTACACCTTCGGGTGCATCAATCAAGTTCCAAACTTGATTATCATATATGGACTTAATTTTAGATTCCATGGCTCCAAGCCATTTATCTGAATCAGGAGCGGACATTGCTTCTTGATAGGAAGTAGGTTCGTCATCAACTATGACTTCTACTTCATTTCTATCCGTCATGAGAAATCCATATCTCTCAGGTTCGGATCGCACCCTACCAGTTCTGCGAGGAACTTGAGTATTCTGATTAGGTTCCACAACTCCTTGTGAAACTTGATCAGATCCAACTATCGGTCCCATGTAATTTTTGGGTTCTTGAACCTCTTCAAGACTAATTTTACTCCTACTAGTTCTTTTAGAGAGAAACTCTTTCTCTAGAAAAGCACCATCTCGTGCAACAAACACTTTGTTGTCCTGTTAGTACCCGATTTGAAAATGAGTTTATTAGGGCTTTCCCAAATATACAAGGACTTTATAGGAATTAGAAACCTTGCAAAGACTTGTCCCGGATTCCCAAAATACATCTCATTATTCTAGAACATCTTAAAAATGGCCAAAATAGGGTTTCCATAACAAAGACTAAACCCTAGCTTAACAATCACGTCAGCCAGAAATGATGGCCATGCGGCCACATTCGACCTTGGCCATGCGGCCACATTCGACCATGGCCAAGCGGCCATCTTCGCCTCAGGAGATCTCAGCCGTCTGATCCCTCCTTCAGTTCACTATATAAAGCCATTCCATCCTCTTGGTTAAAGGTCCGTATTTTGATCAACCTTAGGCTCCCTACGTGATGAATTTGCTCCCTAATTAAGCATTTCAAGCATCCAAGAACACTCCCAATAATTCCAAGAAGATCTAGGTTTATTTCTTGCCAACATAGGTAAGTTTTCTAAGTTTTTCTTCATGTTCTTGCTATGTTCTTAGTTTAGATCCATAATATTCATGTTCCTAACATGTTTATTCATATGTTCATCGTATTATTCATATGTTCATAATATGTTCTTCGCATGTTCATCATATTCCTAGATTAAAACTTTATTTATGCTATATTTAGGGTTGCAATCTTCATGTTTACATGATTATTTCATAGCCGATGATGATCTAGGCTTCATCAACCCGAACACAATCTAGGAACTACTTCTAAACCCTAATCTTTAGGTAATTTCCCCCTCATTATGCATGATCCCAATTCTTCTGCCTATTCTAAATTCTTCTCGAACTACACTGACCTGAGCTTCTCACATTGAGAGGAACGTAGGCAATCATCGGATTCCGTCTCAAACACATTGCACAAAACATACACCGCATCATGATAGAAAGACCGATCCTTCGGGTGATAGGAGTGATAACGTTCAATATTCTTCTCTTGTCGTAATTTGAACCCCGAACCCATTAACATGCTTTTTTCAATGTTTTGGCTATAATTAAAACGGCGTGGCGACTCTCATAATTTTAAATGTCGTTATGAATCTTCCCTTTGATAATAAAAATAATTGCAACATACTTCCCATGCGTCACTTCATCGGAAAGGGGTATTCACAGTGCCGACTCTGCTGGGGACTGCTTTGAAACTTTTTCAAAATTAGTGGGTCTAACTTTCATTTACATCATGATGTTTGCTATGTTTACACATGCACCTCACACTTTGCCATGTTTACATATGCACCTCACACTTTGCCATGTTTACACATGCACCTCACACTATGCCATGTTTTCACATGCACCTCACACTATGCCATATTTGCACGTGCACCTTGTATTTTTGCCATGTTAATACGTGTGCCTTGTATCTTTTCAATGCATGTATTTTTTGTACTTTCGCCATAGTACTAGGATCAAACGAAACTCTGCTATGCTCCCTTGTACATTCTTATCCTCTCTCTCTTGCATTACATTGCATCATTCAAAACATTAAAACTTCTCTTTTTTCCCTTAAAAAGAATTAATTTCTTGCCACACACTACCAATAGTCCGTGTCAGCACTGCATATATCCCTTATTACCCCCGGAGTGCGCGATGTGCAGGAATTAGTGGCGCTACTGCCGCCCTTTTTTCGAGTCACTCGTTCACTCCACTCACCGTGTACGCTCCACGAGCAGTGGGAACCTTTATCCTACCCGTGTTAACCTATACTAGAGGTTAGGACACTCCAAAGTTTTGACCGGTTGGTTTGGCTAGCTTTTTCTTACTAGACAAATAACGTGTTGTCTATGTCGAGTCATCCCCAAGTCAATGATGAGTCGAGATCTTTTGAGAGAAGGAGCACAAAAAATTGATTTCCCTACAAGGGACGTGCTATGGTTAGATGAGTGTTTGTTGTCAAGATCTCCACTCATCATTCACTTGTGTAGGATGATACATATACTACACGTTAAATGTCTGTAAGGACGGGTTAGTCGTAGGATCCATTGGTTGGTGGAAGCCACTTGCCCTATAGGACCCTCGCCCAATTGTCCGTTTGGGATGTGCAATGTCGGTGAAAAATGAGGGGTCTATAGACGTAGTGATGGCCTTCAGTAATCGTAGTCTTCTAGTTAGTTGCGAAAAAGGGGTACCCCTTCCAACCAAGTAGGATGTAAATAATGTATGTTTTCTTGTAAATTAAAATATACCTCGCATGAGCCTTTCCCCTCCTAAAAGCCATCTCCCTTCAACGTTTCACCAAAGCAAGATTGGGTCCGTTCGGATGGTCGACTGCAACGTGAAGCTTCTAATCCGTCCCCGTTCTCAGTCTCAACATCAGCAATGGCAACTCCGGCCTCATCTTCAGTCTCTGCAGCCTTCGTCGCTCCTACTACGAGCACCGCCGCGTTCAACAATGAAGCCGCTCTCAATGGTCTTCCCCCAAGCCTTCAGAACTTCCTCGCCAGTCTCGAAGCAAAGATCAAAGACCTCGAGGAGAGTAACAAGACTTTAGAGAATCACAACCAGCAGTTGAGGAGCCACATCCAAAAGAAAGGAGTCGATCTGATACCCGATGGAGAGAATTTTATCCATATCGAGGATGAAGAGGTTGATACCAACTACCCCGTCAACACCGGCGCCCCTACCTTCCACTTGCCAAGCTACAGAAGTGTCCCGTCTCCTTCTCTCTATGCCCAAAATGGATCCACAACCATGAGCAAGAACAAAGGCGTCTACGAACCTTCCCCTGAACTGCTTGGCGGATACCTCTCCGCTAGCAAGTTGCATGCACCCTCATTGCCTTTTAGTATTGGGATAGCCGCTACCACCGCCTCAATGACTCCTCCCACTACTCTGCCGAAATCTGTCCCCAACATCTCCAACCATCCCGTGGTCATGGCTATGCAAGAGCAAATGCGCAAGTTGATTGAGACCGTGGATAAGCAAACCACACCGACTACCAAGACTATCAACCCTAGCCAAGTAGGGGATCTCCCCAAGGATTTCAAGATTCCTAAGGTGGCGATGTTTTATGGTGATTCTTGTCCTAAAACCCATTTGGACAGTTATGTATTGGCTATGAGGGCTCGTGACTGCACCAACGAGCAAATGGCCCGTGTGTTCCATAGCACTTTGGATGGTATAGCTCTGCATTGGTTCTTGGGGCTAGAGCCAAGTAAGAGGCAAACTTGGGATCAAATCAGTGCCATTTTCTGTGAGAAGTATCAAGCTAAATTGGATTGGCATGTCAACCGAACCGATCTTGAGAACACCATGCAGAAGCCTGGCGAGGCTATTTATGACTTTACAAGAGGTGGAACCACCGACTGTGTGAGGTCCAATACCCACCTAAGGCGAAGGAACAGAAACAGATATTCTACAAGTGTTTGCTTCCTAAGATAAAAGCGGCCATAGGTAATGGTTACTTCCCCAATTTGCGGGAAATGGTTGACGCCGGAGTGAGGTACGAAGCTGGGATCACCGGAATTGCGCCGCGGAAAGACAACACCAAGACCAACAACAACTCCTTCCGCTACAAGGCTCCCTCAAACCCCATGCCTCCTAAGGGTGGGAAAAAAACTGTCAGACAAGTCAACATGATCCAAAATGATGCTCCGTTGGATGTTCAAGTTGTCACAAGAAATGGGGCTCCGTTGCAAAGAGAGAGAGAGAGCATTTTGATGATTTTGGCATGCCTATGGGGAAAGTCTTCGATGTGCTAGTCAAAAAAGGTCTCATCAAGCCGCTAGAGAATTATCAACCCACAAACCAAAGAGCCGCCGGGGATGCCTCCAAGTTCTGCAAGTACCACAAGTGTCTAGGGCACACAACCGATGGGTGTATCCAATTGAAGCGTGTAGTGCAAGGGTTGATCAATGACAAGAAGATTGAGAAGCCAAAAAGTCCTAATGTGGTCAATAATCCTCTTCCCAACAATGGTGGGGTTAACATGGTGCAAACAAGTGAAATCAGCATTTTAGGTTCATGGATTCCTTCGCCAAAAACAAGGTGACAATGGCTTGTGTGTTTGAAGTGCTCGTGAAGATGAAGATCCTCGAACCGTTGGAAGGACACCTCCCACAACTAGGCTGCGATCTGTCGAAGTTCTGCCACTACCACAAATGTACCGGTCATATTACCGAGGAATGCTTTGCCCTCAAGAAAGCCGTGCAAGAGCTCATTCATGCGGGCATTATTGAAGACCCTAGAGGTTCCATAGCTAGTGATGTACTCATGGTAGAAATTAGCGAAATCACTGATCCGACCGAGCCTGTTGTGGCGGACTGTGATGAGACAAATTGTATCTCAATGATTAATGACAAAGGAACTTCTTGCTACTTGTTGTCTTTAGATGAATTAGCTAGTGAAGTTGAGTCTTTAAACAAGGAAGGTTCCAAACCCAACCAACCTTTGTCTTGGGACGAAATCTTGGAGGAGGCCGAGAAGATCGAAATTCCGCCCTCTCAACATGAGGTGCCACTCTCTTTAGATGAGCTACAAGCGGAAGTTTGCCTACTCACGAGATCCGGCCAAGTATACCAATCCGATGCGAAAGGTGCCAAGAAAATCTTTAGGAAAGAGCCCGAGCAAACCGACCTCGAAAAGGAAGACCCCATCCTTACCCAACTCAAACAAACCCAAGTGCACATCTCACTTTGGTCTCTACTCACCTCTTCTCTTACCCATCGCCTTATGCTAGAGAAGAACCTCGCCGCTACTATGGTCCCGTCCAACACTACCCCAGAGAATGTCACACACATGATTGGAAATATCCACTATGGGAACATCATCACTTTCTCGGAGCTAGACAAGCCAATGTTCGGAGTTGATCACAATGAACCCCTGTACATTACTGTAGAGGTGGATGGCAAGAAAATTCCCCGTGTATTCGTTGACAATGGTTCTTCTATTAACATCTTGCCATCAAGGATGATGGATGTAGTCGGTGTCCATGGTGTTGATTTGAGCCCGTCTAAGAAAACAATCAAAGCTTATGATTCAACCTGTCGCGCAGTTATAAGCGTTGTCACCCTGCCCATCACGATTGGAACCAAAATCCTACCCACCGAATTCCATGTCATAGACATTCCCGCAACCTTCTCACTCCTCCTTGGACGGCCATGGTTACATCAGTCAGCCGCGGTACCCTCTTCCTTGCATCAATGTGTGAAGTTTCAGTCTGGAAACGAGGTAACTGTTGTCTACAGTGATCTAGTAACTGCCCAAGGGACGGACACCAAGGGCATTCCTGTTTTACAAATACAGCATGGGGAAGAGAGTAGACTGTTCAATGGATTTGAAGTAGTCGCTCAGGCACAGATCTGCGCAATTGACCTCATAAAGACATCAGACAAGGTGGTACCCGTTGTCAAAATATTGCGGAACATGGGCTTCATACTGGGGCTGGGGCTAGGTAAGAACTTGCAAGGTCCCACAGATTTGGTTGAAGAAGTTGATCACAGAGGTCTATTTGGTCTTGGATACACTCTCACTCCCGAAGACAGAGCAGAGAAGAAAAGGATATAATTCCTCAAGAAAGTAAAATTGCCATACAAGAAGCCTGATATGTGGCAATACCGCCTCTCCCTTAATAGTTACTTCGTTAAGGAAGGCGAGGAGTTCTCGTGTTTTGAGTTTGCAGAACCATGGTTTGACCACATCGGCAAGTTGCAGAAAAGGTTCGAGATCTTCAGGGATGTAGAATTCGACCGATCCAACATAAGGCTGACTTACATGGAACATGAAGAAGCCACGGGCAGAATTAAAACCATCATGTATGAGTACTCCGCCAAGGTTGCAAGTGACTTGGCAGATCAACTCGAAGTCGCAACCCTCGACAAGCCAACAGCGGAAACCACAGAGAATCTAGGTTTGACTGAGACGTGGGATGGCCAATATCTGCTTCAACATCTGGGTTATCTGGGGCTCGACGACGACATGGTAGCCGCTATTAGGGATGAATCAGAGAAGGACATCGATCTGAGGACATTGGTGGTACCTATGGAGGGCAAACTAAAGAATTGGTGCACACTCAAAGGTCCCATAGCTACTCCTGAGTTTATGATGGGGACATTGGGGCTTACTCATTCTCCTGCCGCTCCTCCCGCAGCACCTCCCGTCACTTCTTCAAAATCCCCTTCCCCCGAGTCTAGTGTTTTTAGTTTTGAATTTAAGTCTTCCTCTAAGTCTGACGACCTCACGTCTGAAGACTATGACCTTGTCGCAAACGCTATATTCCCTTTTGCCATGAATGAAGCCTTCGACCTTTCCGAGTATCCCTCCATAGCCACTCTTTTAAATGATAAATTAGCTAATAATCAACCTAATGATATACACTTAGTTAATAATGACTCATTAGAAGAGGCGGACACAGACACACTAAATGATGAATACATAAAAGAAATTTCAGAACAAGTTATTAATCAAAGGGAATCTCGAGCCCAAGCTGCCGATGAGGTACTAATGTGCGTGAATTTGGGAACCGAAGCTGAGCCAAAGGAAACGCAGTTTGGGAGCTTCTTCAGCGGAGCCGAGAAGGAAGCATTGATTGAGTTACTCAAGGAGTACGTGGACATGTTTGCATGGTCTTACAAGGACATGCCGGGGCTTGACAACTCGATCGTAGAGCACAGAATCCCGACAGCACCAGATGCCAAGCCAGTCAAACAAAAACTGGACCGTATTAAGCCGGAATGGTCCTTGCAAGTGAAGGAAGAGATTGAAAAGCTACTCCGAGTAGGCTTCATTAGGATAATTGAATACCCGACTTGGTTGTCCAACATTGTGACTGTCAAGAAGTCAAATGGAAAAGTTTAAATATGTGTGGATTTCAGAGAAGACAGCCTTCACCACTCCATGGGGTACTTTCTGCTATACTGTCATGCCGTTCGGGTTGAAGAACGCTGGGGTTACTTACCAACGCGCAGTTACGGCTCTTTTCCATGACATGATCCACAAAGAGATTAAAGTATACGTAGACGACATGATTATTCATTCGAAAGGCTCCGACCGTCAGTGCTTGACAGATCTAAGGAAGTTCTTTGACCGATTAAGGGAGCGCGCCATGCGTTTGAACCCCGTCAAGTGTACGTTTGGAGTCAGCCGAGGGAAAGTGTTAGGCTACGTGGTCACCGAGCGTGGAATCGAAGCCGACCCGAGGAAGATTCAAGCCATCTTGGAGATGAAACCTCCCCGCACTGAGACAGAGGTGAAAGGATTCATGGGGTGCCTACAGTATATTAGCCGTTTCATCAACCAGCTAACCATCATTTGTGATCCAATCTATAAGTTAATGAAGAAGACCACTGATATGGAGTGGAATTATGACTGCCAAATGGCCTTCGAAAAGATAAAGCAGTATTTGGTGAATACCCCAATCCTACGCCCGCCGCATAAGGAGAAACCATTTCTACTCTATCTAACTGTGACAGACACTGCCGTCGGAGCCATGTTAGCATAAGAAGCCAAATATTCTCAGATTGAAAACACAGTCTACTTTGTTAGTCAAAAGTTACAAGGTAGCGAGCTCAACTACTCTACACTCGAGAATACCTGCGTAGGGCTAGTATGGGTGGTAACAAAGCTCAAGCACTACATGGTATCTCACCCCATTCTGTTAGTCTCAAAAATGGAACCCATCAAGTATATGTTTGACAAACCCTCTCTCTCTATGAGGATCGCCAAGTGGTCAGTATTCTTGGGAGAGTTTGACATCACCTATGTACCAAGGAAAGCGATCAAAGGGAAGGCAATGGCAGATCAACTCGCTGACTCCCCAAGCACCAAAACCAGAGGGCCCGACCCCGAATTTCCAGATGATGACATTTTTGCCATAGAGATCGAGGAGAAATGGCAATTTTTCTTTGATGGAGCCGCAAACAAACGAGGGAACGGAGTCGGACTCTTACTCATTGACCCAAAGGATGAGCACACTCCCATAGCAATCAAACTGAACTTCTCAACGACCAACAATGCCGCAGAGTATGAAGCATGTATAGCAGGGTTGGAAGCCTTCTTAGAACGCAATGTGAAAGAGATAGAAGTGTATGGAGACTCCGCTTTGATCATTAATCAAACGGCAAAGAGGTGGAAAACTATCCAGCCCTACTTGCAGCAATACCAAGCCTACATGGACGAGTTGATAGCACAATTCAAAGAAGTCACTTTCCATTACCTACCACGAGACAGGAATAGATTTGCAGACGCTCTCGCAACGTTGGCCTCCTTGGTCGAAATTCCTGAGGGTAATTCTGTGAGGCCATTCAGAATTGGGCGTAGGGAGAATCCCGCTTATTGTTATGAAATCCATGTCGAGTCAGAAATGAACGGAGATCAATGGTATGCCCAAATCTACAAGTTCCTCAAACATGGAGAGACTTCTTTCAAGGGAGATGTAAAGGCAAAGAGTTTGCAAGCACTCAAGAGATTGGCCGGACAATTCGTGCTACTAGACGACACCTTGTACAAGAGGCACTACGATGGGTTACTACTTTTGTGTGTTGACAACAAGAAGGCTAGTGCGATAATGGGGGAAGTACACAACGGTTTGTGCGGGCCTCACATGAATGCAAGGATGCTTAGACAGAAAATTACTCGCTTGGGCTACTACTGGATTACCATGGAGATGGACTGTATTCAATGGGTTCAACGGTGTCATAAATGCCAAGTGTGCTCCAACTTGAACCATATCCCACCACATTAGTTGTATAGATCCACTACTCCTTGGCCATTCGCTACATGGGGAATATACATCATTGGGAAAGTCGCGCCATTCGGAAGCAATGGTCATGAATATGTTCTCGTGGCAGTTGACTACTTCACAAAGTGGGTCGAGGCTCAGTCTTACAAAGTACTGAACTCCAAGAAGGTCGCGCAGTTTATCAAGGAAAACATCATGTGTCGGTACGGCATCCCTAACCTCATAATATCGGATAATGGAAGTCATTTTGAAGCCGAGTGTGCCCGTTTACTCGCAGAATTTAAAGTTGAACGAAAGAAATCTTCCCCGTTGTAAGTACCCCAATCTGAAATTGACCAGCTTAGAGGAAATCTTAGTACCATTAAGGGATAAACTAATGGGCTGGGACCTCACTAGGATAAACTAAAAATTCTAGGACTGCTCTGGAATTAAACTTGGAAAAATCCAGAAGCTTGCCAGGCTGAGCCATACGGATGGTTTGGACGCGGGAGGGGCCTAGCCGTACGGCTGGTTTAGTCACCCTCAGTCCCTATAAATTGAGACCCTTGCTGATTATTTCGGGGGGAGAAATATAGTTTTGTAGGTGAAACTCTGTAGGAATTCAGCCTGAGTGAAACACCACCAAATATTTGAGTGAAAAGAGAGGAAGATAGGCCATAACCACCATAGGTGAAGCCTACTTCTCCCCATCTTCTTTCCATCTCAAACTCTTTTGTTCTTGCTCATATTGTTTATTTACTTGCATTTTAAGCCTTACCCTTATCAAGCACCTTTTGTATTGCAAGTCTTTCCCTTGTCAAGCACCTCTTATATTGCAAGTTTTGTCCTTCAAGCACCTTATATTCTTGTTATGTATCTTGGAACCAAATCATGAAATGATTCAAGGTGCCCTCACATACAAGTATGTGAAAAAGGGATAAAACCTAAAGAATATCATGATTTGTTAATTTCTTTCCTTTAAATAGCTTGATGATCCATTTTCATGGTGAAAGCATGTATCTTTATGTTGTATTTGGCCATGATGATCATGTTGGGTGATAAAGTCCCAATCTTTATCATCTCAACCTTGATTTAGCCTAAAATCCCATATTTGGGTCATAAAGATTCAATCTTTATGTCATTTTGTTGTTCCTAAAGGTTTAATCTTGAATAAAGATCCCATTTTTATGGTAAAGTTTGAATCTTTACTCATCAAAATGGTCATCTTCGCTCAAAGCCCCTTTTATCACCTTTTCTTAATAGTTCCCCAATGATTGTCTTAATCACATCCAAAATTCTTATTTTGGTGTCTAATCTAGCGATCAATGACATAGGGATGATTTAATTTGTGTTTTGTTACAAGAGAATGGCTGGAAATGATCAAACAGTCCAATTTCAGATAGAATGCTCTGTTTCTGTATGGAACAGGACTGATTCCTGGGAATCTGTTAAAATTCCCAGGAAGACCCCCTCTAGCCGTACGGCTAGTTTGTCCAGGGGCATCTTTCAGTCCAGTTCTCCTTTAATCCAAAATGTTTACAAAAGAACCCACTTTTCTGTTAAAATCCTAACTGTTTTCCGTTAAAGTCAGTTTCTCCCGTTTTCTAAATACACACACACACACATGTGCACTTTTCGTTAACAAACTTAGGGCGACTCGGCTTTGTCCGAGGCGGCTTGGGTGACGTGAAACTCTTCCCAAGCCATAACCTGACCTCCGAACTCATAAATCTCTAACCATTTTCATTTGTTGGGTTAAAAGTTAACAAATGTGGCGACTCCGTTAAGTTTGTGAAGTTACACGCGTTTGGCTTTTCTTCCTCGAAGCGAACCCCTCGTTTCTCCCCGAGGGGGGAGGATCCTTACAGTGGTGCCTCCGCTGAGGAGTAGAGTGTCTTCGAACTTCTTTTTAGAAGATTCGGGGGCATTCTTGTGTGGGTCAAACTCCCGTCCCCGTTTGTTGACTTTGTGCATTTTTGTGTGTTTTATGCTTCTGTTTTCATTTCTGGGAGTGAAACTGTTCTGGGATTGCAATAAACTGGGGCTTGATGATCAGAAGCTGAAAATTTGCAAAAAAGAATGGACCGACTTCTCTAGCCGTACGGATGGTTTTACCGGGCCCACAGAATGTTTCAAATTAACAATCTTGTGCAGGACAGAAAATTCTAATGGTCCCCCTTTGCTTCTTCTTGTCCAGGTTCCATTTGCAGCCTCTACTTGTGCACATTTACCTCCTTTTTCTTAGCCAAAAATGAATTTTCAAAGCTTGGTCATGCACAAATTTTCGGACATAAAATTGGGTTTTCAAAACCTCATTGTGCATAACCCTTTTCATAAAAGTTTTGGTCTTCAAATTCTTTTGTTGTGCACAACCTTTTTGTAAAAATGATTTTCAAAAGGTTTTTTTTTGTTGTAAACATTTGGTTTCAAAAATCTTTGGTTGTGCACAACATTTTCCATGTACAAAATTTTGACCCTCATTTGTTCATATCTTTGCTTGATTACTTGTGCAAATTACTTGTTTAAATTGTTTGTTCATGTCTTGTATATACTCTTGTTCATGCTCATGATATTAAAACGCACTGAAAATTTCTATTTTGACTCAAAAGGGAACATAGAAGACTTCACACAATGCGCACTCGACCTTGTGCACGTTCCAAAAAACCCTTTAAACCTGGGATGGATGCCACGATGCAGCTTGATTGGTGCTCTTGTGCCCTTCTCGCGCGCACGGGTCCATTCCACCTCCCCTTCCGAGCCGAGTCAACCACACTTGTCCGTGACACATAAATACCATGACCATGGTTGGTTTTTTGTCTAGCTCACGTCATCACGTCCTTAATACGTGTCCAAACGCTAATTATAGCCAAGTTAACGCCCGAGTCATGACTCCTTGTGAAAGCAAGTGTGACCGAGGTCATCTCTGACCCAGTCCTTGACTTATGCGTTTATTCTAACCATAATTAACCGAAGTTATGTATTAAGGATATGATGACACCGCGTCATTAAGCTCTAGTTCTTGACCCGTCCTAATCATCTCTAAGCCCAAGGCTAAGGTCTGGGACCCCTCGTTAAACGAGGTCATGCCGGAATTTTGTTAAAGCGTTAAGTTAATCTTAACCTTAGCTGGGGCTTAATTATGATAAGAATGGCCCGTGCATTGGAACTCCGTGACGTACTAGACCTTAGGTTCGTCTCTTTTGGTCGGTGGAAGCTGCGTGCCCTATAGGACCCTCGCCCGGGATAGTCCGTCCTTGGGAGTGTGCAATACAGGTGAAATACGAGGGGTCTATAGGCGTAGTGATGGCCTCCACTGATCCAGGATTTAGATTAGTTGCGAAAAAGAAGAGAAATCTTTTCCAACGAATTAGGAATAAAATGTGTTTTAAGGGAACTCAATAAATGAAAGCATGCCTTTGAACTGTGCTCTAACGCTTGTTCATGTGGAAGATCTCTAATAAAAATGCTATTCCTAAAAAAAAAAAAAATGAAATTGACAAATTCCCCGAAATGCATGGCTCGGGTCTTTCCTCTAAAACTCTTACCCTTCGAGTCCAATCGGTCTTTCCCCCGAGTCAAGTCTCCTGGTGTCAAAGTTCTCTTTCTTACTCAAAAGCATGGTTTTTTTCTGAGAATCCCATCAAAGTACCCTATGGTTTGCCCGCCTTTTTTGTGATATATGGCAATGGAAGCTAAACCTATCACAGCAGAACTTGATATAAGATTGGACGCCCAATCCCGATTGGAGGGACGAGTAAAGCTCTTGGAAAGAATGGTCAGTACAATGGGAGAACGAATTCAAGAACTGGAAGCTAGCCGCGATGAGGTGGTCAATGTGGTCCAACGGCTCCGAGAAGAGGTCAAAGATATCCTTCACGAAAAGGTTGAGGAGGTATGGGAAAAGGGTGGTAGGAAGCTAAGAGGGGACCTCGAGAAGAGGTGTGATCGCCGGTACGAGCTCATGCACAGCAGAGCAGAGATAACCGATGAAATGGAGAGACACAACTTGAGGCATGCCCAAGAATGCCTCCATGAGATTGTAAAATCCATCAAGGAACTCAAGAGATTGTCCCGAAGGCTGTCACCTCCACCAAGGAATACCCCCGACGACTTAAACCAAGGCGGGCAAGGGCCCCGCGAGTAAGCCCAAGCTATCACCTTGTACCATGGCAAACCCGCATCCGTAGTAGGAGGAGTGCTCCCCCAAGGAAAAGGAGCCTATTACCGCTGGTTCCATGACCTAGGGATGCCCAGGGACCAGATGCTAAGCCGGCTGCTAGATATTGGAAAAATTGAGTTGCTTAGCCGCAATGTGATTTGGAATGAACCTCCTTCCCAACGTAGTGACCCGAAAAAGCACTACAAGTACCACCAAGCCTTGGGTCATCCCACAGAAACTTTCCCAGCCTTGAGAGACAAAATTCAGGAGCTCATCGATGAGAGAGTCATCACGAAAAGAGGAAATCAGTGGGTGTAAGCCCGAGCGGAAGCACGGAAACCAAGGTTGAGATTGCCAGAAAGAGAGGAGGAAAGAAGAAACTAGGAGTGGTCTAGTTAGGTAGGTTCTAAGGTCTTCTCAAAAGTCCATTTTGGACATGTTTTTTTGCTTTCCCTAAGCCTTACGAGGCAAGGTTGTGTAAAGGGACGTCAAAATGATATGTAATTGGAGTCCATTAACAGTAAGAGTCTTTTGGGTCTGTAAAGAAGGGGTTTGAATCCCCGTGCAATGAAACAATCGTTTTCCTTCTATTCTCTCTAGACTTGAGACATTGTTTGCATGTTACATTGATTCTTGGAATTGCCTTAGTTGATATTATCAAATGATTGCTACGCTCCCAAAATGATGAATTGACTTCTAATAGGCTAGTCAATGACGACTCATTAAGGACGAATGGACTAGACATAAATAAAAATGCCCAACGCAAGCAATTAATCTTGATATGAATGAATGCTGTGATCAATTGGCATAAAGAGACCGTTAATGGCAAGCTTTCCCTGATACACCCTCCCAGATACACAATCCATACACTTTCTCATGCAAACCCTCGACGCGGGTCAAAAGGCGTCCCAAGACATGAAAAATGAAGGATGTTGTTGCTCAACCATTGGGATTCAATCACCATCGCACGGGCACGATCAAGCAAAGCCTTTCCCAGCCCCCCCAGTGATGAAAATAGGGAAAGGAAATGAATGTAAAAAAAAATGAACGAATCTATCTCAAAAGACAACCAAGAGGAGCCCCTACCTCAAAAGAGGCCCATTTATCTCAAAAGGAGTTCACCACGAAGCAAAGCGGTCCACATCGAAAGGGGCACAACATCCTTCAAAAGGTGATCCATGGCCGAACTACGGCGACCTGAGCTACTCAAAACTGAGGGGAACGTAGGCAACCTTCGGGTCCGGTCATAACATGAAACAAAATCACCAAACCTTGGTCTTCTCAACGTGGTCAAGTCTTCCCTCATGGTCTCATCAATGACCGATTTTCCAGAAATGCCTGGCCTGGTCTCATCAATGACCAACTCCCCTAAACACATTCTCCCTCCGATCTTGCCATTGATCGAATCTTAATCTCAATTGATCGCAATATTTATACACGTTAAGGCTAATCGCTTGCCATAATCTTGACTTAATAATAAATGTGGTCCATTCAAGTAATCACTTTGGTAATATTGATTAAGGAAAATTCTGAATGTCTCGAAAAGACTTCTTTTCTACATCTTAGGAAAGAGCCAAACACCAAACTTCTGTCCGTAGGCTTCCTTCCTCACAAAAGGGACTCACTCCCGCAAATGCCTACGTCAATCTCGTTTGGAGAAAGAATAATTTGCTCCCTTCCGTGTCTTGAGTCAATTAGGCCACTCCTAGAGGCAGAAGGAACAAAGGATATTGGAAAGAGGGTTGGAGGGGATGAAAGCCTGAGAAGGATGACTCCTGCAAGAGACAAATTGCACTCCAAATAATGGACAGGGCGTGCTCCGAACATAGGGCAAGGTGCCAAGGAAGGTTCACTCCCAAGGGATAACCAAAGTCTAAAGGATGGTTCTCAATCAAAGGAAAGGAACCGGGGCTAGCAAGCCATAACGGCGCTTCGAAAAGATTAGCGGAAAGGTCATGCTTTGGTAAGACTAGTCCGAGTCAAATCCCAGAGTCAATCCCCCAACTTTTCAAAATTCCCCAGAGGTCCTCAGAAAATTTTGGTCAAAAAGAGTCAACTCCCTGCGTCAACCGTACAGATGGTTTGTCCCCAGTAAAAATTCATATCAGCAGTCCATGCCAGCAAACTGCCCCACAAGTGAAACTCACTTTCGCTTGTTCAAAAAACCTATCAAAGCATATCCCAGTTGTACATAATTGAGTCTAAGTACGTTTTGGAGATTCCCTCAATAAGTTACAACATCAAAAATCCCTCATAAGGCCCGAGATATGCATAAAATGAATTTGCAAAAACAAGAGATTTAAACATTAATAGAATGACAGATTTTCATACACATTGTTTTGCAAAAATAAGACAAAACAAAAGAAGATTGTCCAAACAGGTACAACTACTCAGAGTCGGGGTCCGAGTCAGGTGGTGGTAAATCAGAAATGCCCGGCCCCCGAAAGGAATAAGCGTTAGGGTCGAAATGGAAAAGGGAATCTGCCAAGCTCATGTCCTCACCAGTAGGATGTTGGAAGGAACGCCAAGCAAACTGGGATGAGGTACCCGGGCGATCAACAGAAGACGGTTCGGGCCGCTCCAAGGTTAGATGGGAAAATGGATCCGGAGCAATTTCATGGGTACCTGAAGCCCGAAGAGAATCCCGGAGAGAGGTTGTATCCACGGCACTCATGGACTGACTGCGGACATAGGAAGGATGCAGCTCCACACTCGATGCCCTCTTACGGGGCCTCTCCTCTCCGCTCACAGAACTCCTGCCTGGCACAAAGATGTACTCTGCCCGAGGCCCCTTGGAAGAACGACCGGTGAACTTCCTAAACCACTTCTTGGCCCGCCTTAAGAAGCCTGGTCGCCTCAGCAATGCTCGTCCCGCAACCTGCACATTAAAACACAAATGGCTCAGCAAAAGAGACGGAAATGAAAGGTGTGTGTGCAAAGAAGAATCATACCGCCTCAACCTGGATTTCCTCAGCTGGGACCCCTTCCCCTGGAGTAGACAAGTCCACCTTGTGAACACTTTCATCCATGCAGACAAAAGAATAGTCTGTCCAAACCAGTGGGACTACCCCAGAAGCCACCACCTGTGGCGACCGCAGCCTCGTGGACACAAACCGGCGTATGGCTCGCCAGTGATCAGACCAGCGGCATCCACTCCCATGAGATAGGGGTCCTCCCCTCGGTCAGCCACAAACATGGTCTCAGGAGGATCTGCGGGCGCCCTCTGCACGAGCTCCAACCCATACTGCCATAGCACCCTCTCGCCTAAATAAAAGGCCTCGCCCCGGAATCCCACTAGCAGCCTCCTCTGTCTAGTCACCCGCAAGGCCTCGCTCAGATCAAAACATATCTCCTCATACCTCGACCAATGAAACAGGTTCAACTCCGCCGGCATGGCTCCCCTCAGCACCGCCTTCACATCGGCATAACGGATGGCAACTCGTCCCTTGGACCCCCTCTCTCCCGAGCTTCCCTAGCTCAGCAAGTCATGGCCAGAAAAGTGAGGTCTCGGTCAAGAGTAGGCCTCTACGGATAGTTCCCAAAGACCTCGTAGTACCAAGCCTGGAAAAGGAAAAGGCAGGAAAACTATCAGAACAGAAACGAGGTAAAAGCCGAATGCAAAGAGTAAACCGAAGGCAGAAAAGAATGAAAGAGGGAAAGGAAATACCTCTAGAACAAACTGGAAGCAAGCCAAGGACTTGCTCGCTTTCCGACTATACTTGTCGAGCTCCATGTATAGCTCGGCAAGGCCGACCTCACCCCAAGCAATGCCTCTGATGGCCTCAGGAGTAGTCAATGAGCCGAGAAGAGGGAACATGCACGTCGTGTCGGCATTGGAAAAAATGGTATTTCCAAGAAGGAGCCATACGTAGGAGCGCCCGAGTTGCTCAGCCGTAATCCGGCCTGCCCAATACTCTGGAAAGTTGGCCCGGATGGCCCTCTCAACATTCTGCACCAAAATGCCCAAACCCTTGGTAGGGCCTGAGAATCCAATAAGTGCTCTGATCTCCGTCTCAGGGATCCTATCCCTCTAAACAACCGGATGTCCGTCAAAGGAGAGCCCAGAAATGGCCGCAAAATCGACCGCAGTCACGGTCACCTCCCCCCAAACCAAGTGGAAAGTGTGGGTCGTGTCCCACCAATACTCGCCAAGGGCATTGAGAAGCCCCATGCTCTTGTTGGTGTTAGCCAACTTGTCCACGGCCTCGATAAAAGGCACTAAGCCGGTGCGCTCCACCTAATCCCTCGGACCAGGTGCGCCATCAATGGACTCGGGCATGGCCTCCCACAAAGAGAGGCAAACATCCGGCGATCCTCGAGATTTGAGATCACCACTCTGCAGGTAAACACAGCAAAGGTATGAATAACACGGTTTAAAAATACCAATGCTCATGATGAATGCAAATGATAAAATGAAAACAAGAAGTGAACATGCATTGAAGTTCTCCGTCCCCTTTCAAATTGCATAGACATTTGAGGGTCATTTTGAAAAAATGTTTCCATCCCCTTTCAAATGGCATAGACATTTGAGGGTCATTTATTTGAAAAATGAATTTCCGTCCCCTTTCAAATTGCATAGACATTTGAGGGTTGTTTATTTGAAAAAAAAATGTGTTTTCGTCCCCTTTCAAATTGCATAGACATTTGATGGTTGTTTATTTGAAAAAATGTTTCCGTCCCCTTAAATTGCATAGACATTTGAGGGTCATTTTGGAAAAATTAATTGCCGTCCCCTTTCAAATTGCATAGACATTTGAGGGTTGTTTATTTGAATAAAATGTGTTTCCGTCCCCTTTCAAATTGCATAGACATTTGAGGGTTGTTTATTTGGAAAAATGAATTGCATAGACGTTTGAGGGTTGTTTATTTGAAAAAATGTTTCCGTCCCCTTTCAAATTGCATAGACATTTGAGGGTTGTTATTTGAAAAAATGTTTCCGTCCCCTTTCAAATTGCATAGACATTTGAGGGTTGTTATTTGAAAAAATGTTTCCGTCCCCTTTCAAATTGCATAGAGGTTTGAGGGTTGTTTATTTGAAAAAATGTTTCCGTCCCCTTTCAAATTGCATAGACATTTGAGGGTTGTTTATTTGAAAAAAATGTTTCCGTCCCCTTTCAAATTGCATAGACATTTGAGGGTTATGAAATTTTAGGGTCTAAGTCCCTCTCAAGGAATGAACAACATTTCTTAGCAGAAACATAGGAGACAACATCCCGAGACGCGCTTAATAGCCAGTCAAAGCCTATGGTACAAGCATTTCATGCACAAAAGTGCGGACAACATATGGCTAGGCACGTCCGATTAAGGAAATGAACACATGCTCATGATCCTTGAGACTTCAATTTCATGAAAATGAGATCAATTTCGCAAAAATGCGCCAAAAGCTCAAGAATCCCAATTTGCATAAATATAAGCCCTAGGTCTAGGCAATGCACCCATTTGACATAGAAAGGCTTAGAAATGCTTACCCCTTCGCCTTGACATAGATTACGGTGGGAGACTTATAGAAACCCGCTCCCGCATCCCAAAGATAAACGGTGTAGCCGCAGAAATTTCGAGCCATGTCGAGCCTTTTCTCCGCCCCTCTAGGGTAGCCCGCGCATACCCGTCCCACCATAAGTGATCCTTGAACAATCTAGGGAAGAAAAATCAAAATTGATGGAGCTTTCCCTCTCAATTTCGCCCCTACCCTGCTCTGTTTTCATCTGGATTTTTGGAGAATGAATGTTGGGTATGCTTATCACTTAACCCTCCTACTTATGTTAGAATTGATTGATACCATCACCTGTGCTTATTATAAGGACTTTAGGACCCTATGTAAGAATTTTCAATTTTTAGCTAAGTCCTCTTTATAGACTAGGCTTAGAGGTTAGGGCTAAAGCTCTGGAATCAAGGTCAAAAGAGCAAAAAGCCAATTTTGGTGCGCATCCTTCCATGCGCAGCGCATCACCTTCTGCGCATCCTATGCGCATGAGCATCATGCGCACGAAAGACCTGCCTTGGTTTATTCTTTCATCTCTTGACCTACCTTTGTATAACTTGGAAAGCGTCATCTCAAGCTACGCTTTCGAATGAGCCAAAGTGCTGATGTGGACAAACGACAAATCAAATACACTCAGCATACACGTAGATGGAGACGCGCCTCTAGTTTGAATTTCAAATATAAAGACAGCTGTCATCCTTCTAGAAGAAGTTTGAAATCTGTCAACTTGCTGTCTCCAACGGCTATAAAGGACACGTGCGCACCAATCACATTGTGACAGCACATCGTCCTTGCTCTGCTCCCCGACGGCTATTTATTGGAGCTCAGCTATAAATAGCAAGCTCATCCTCATTTTCCAAGTTGCTTGTGAATTGCTAAAGAATTGCTTCCAAAGAGAAAGTTTGAAGATTTGAAGATTGCCTACAAGATTTCCAGATTTCTAAGATCAACCTTCATACCTTCATACTTCACCAAGCCCAGATCCTATAAAGCCTTTGTAACACCAGAATCTTGTGCTCTCCATCTCATAGATTTAAAGAGCCCAGATTTCTGATACACACACACACCTCTTGAAGTTTCGATCTCATCGATCTTACTTCTAGAGATACACCGGTTATTGTCTAGGATTTTGTTCTTTCATAGATTATTGATCTTTGAGTTAGTTTTGTTCTACCTCGCTGTAACTTGTAAACTCTCTCATAATAAGAACTCCATTAGAAATCCAAGACTAACCATCTTGGTAGAGGACGTAGATCTTTTCCCGATCGAACCTCTCCAAATAGCTTGTCTATTGTTTGTGCTTTTCATTCTACATTTTAAGCTATACTCATATATTGTTTTGTTTGATCTTTGTAGATTGTATTGCATTGTTCTAAGTGTGTTTGTGAGCTTTTTGCCTTAGTTCCATCTTGCGCCTATCTTTAAGCTAAAAATTAGTGCGTGCGTATTTACACTTCTGCGCATACTCCCTGCGCATAAGTGACTTCTTTAAAACTTCCGATGTGCATTTCACACTCTTGCTGCGTGCTATACTTAGCCAAATTAAGAGTCGTGCGCATTCGCCATTGCTTTGCAAAAGGGTTTGAAAAGAATTTTAAAAACGCTATTCACCCCCCTAGCATTTTTCATACCCTTGTTGCTCTTCTGGGATCAACAAGTGGTATCAGAGCAAACACCTTTATAAAACATTTCTGTTTTTCAAGCTTAACAGCTTGGGTGCCGATTCAATATGGCAAACTCAAAACCTATGGCAACTGCAAACTACACTCACGTTCCGGTCTTTGATGAAGATCATTTTGACGTGTGGAAATTCAGCATCTTAACTCATCTCAACTCAATCAATGAAAGACTTCATGACACCGTGGTTTATGGACCTTATATTCCTATGAAAGCGAATCCAAATCCGCGTACAAATGCTGTTCAACCAACTGTCAAGAAACCAAAGGAAGAATGGACTGAGGAAGAAACAAGAAGAGTTGCAAATGATGGTAAAGTAAGAAACATTCTTCTAAGCACTCTAAGCATGGCTATGAAACAACAAGTCATGCATTGTGCTACCGCCAATGAGTAATGGGATCCAATTGAAGAACATATAGAAGGAGACACCGTGTGCAAGGAAAACAAGAAATATGAAGTACAAAAGAGATTCAACAATTTCTCTCAACTTCCCGGTGAAACCTTGAGACAAACTTATGAACGCTTTTGTGAAATTATCAATCTATGTATTTCACTTGGCATGAAGTTCTCGAACAAAGATTTAAATGTCAATTTTCTTCAAGCTTTTGGATCAAGATACCTACATAAATCTAGGGCCCTAGAAGACGCTGGAACTTTGGATGTATGGACACATAGAAATCTTTATGCAAATCTCAAAGTCTATGAACTCAAGCTTCAGCGTATAAGTGAAACTGAAGGAAAATCCAAGTCCATTGCAATGGTGGCGCAAAGAGAAGAAGCACATGTGCAAGCTCAAGTTCAAGTTGAGAAAAGCGCAGATTCCAAAATTTCTACTTCTGAGCTATTGGACATGGATGATGAAGACTTCGCTTTATTTGTGAAGAAATTTCAAAAGTTCAGAAAATTCTCAAGACCCAGCTCAAACAACAAATTTCAAGGATCTACCAGCAGAGCTCCTCCAAAATTCACGAGGAGTAGTGATTCTAAAAGAAAAGAAGATCTTGTTTGCTTTAATTGCAGGAAACCAGGACACTTTGCTTCAAGCTGCCCAACTCCAAAATTTGAATATATGCAGAAGAAGAGCAGCCATACTCCCAAGTTCACTCCCAAATTCACTCGTCACAGGGGAATGGTTGCGGAAGAAGCAGCACCAGCAAATGAGCAGAACACTTGGATTGAAACAGACTCAGATGAGAGCGATGAAGATTCCGATGATGGACTCGTTTGTTTGGTGGCAAATGATGATGAAGTTGATACTTGTGATTCTGATGATGACTTTTCCAAGGATGTTCCTGATATGAATGCCTTGAATAAACCTATCAAGAAATTTGCAGGTTTTCAAGAAGAGAAAAGGAAGAAAGGACCAACCATCAGCGAGCTCGTGGAACAAGGATTTCTCACTGCGGCTCAAAGCGATGGTGGATTGTTATTCTCACGATGCGATCTAAGTGCAAGGAACAAGTTGAGAAAAGGAGCTTACATTAGACCTCAAGTTGAACCAACTGCTCCAATCTCCAAAATCAATGATGATGAAGTGATTGCTGAACAAGAAAAATTGTTCAAAAAGGCTGAAAAGGTAATCACTAGATTTGATAGTATGAAGGAAGCTTTAGCACTATCATGTGATGAAATTTCCCAGCTTAAGACCGAGAAATCTCTACTTAAATCTGAACTCACCCTCCTTAAGGAGCAGATAAAGAGCATGACTCCTCTTACTGTTAAAAACTCTTTTCTAATAGAACAGAACTCACTTCTTAAAGTTCAAAACGATGAATTGGTTGCTCAAATTACTGATCTTAAAAAGATTACAAATGAGTGGTCCAATTCTCGTGTCACTATGGAGAACATATTTGAGTCCCAAAAAGTCAGTGGTGATAAACGTGGCTTGGGATTCTCATCAACTAGTGACAACTTTAAATGTGATGTCAGTGCTGAAAGTGATAGTGAATTTACAAACCAGCAAACTTTTGAAATTCCCAAGGAAAAACATTCTAATTCAATGGGTAAAGGACAGGAAAAACTCAAGAGACAAACTTTCCATTATGTCTACCCAACGAAGCAATTTGGGAAAGCTAATGGGAAAGATATAGCTACAGATGAATCATCCTCTAGCAAAATCCCTCTTGGAACCAAGAGCGCTCCTTCTACAAGTGATCATTATGCGCCAAGGAGCCATGCGCCTCACCGCCATGCGCATCCTAGCCCTATGGGCACTTCTAGAAAAAGCGCTCCAAAATTTCAAAAGAAAGATTTTGTTAAGGCTGACTCATCTGACCCAAGGAAGAATGATATCCCTAAGAAAGGTAAAGAGTTTGTGAAAACTCATGTGATTAGTGGCTTTCATCATTGTTCCATTTGTGATTGTTCTGGACACAAGGCCGTGGAATGCCTTTTGCGATTCACTCCCAATGCCAAAGGACGTAAAAACCCTAAGGTCAAGCAAGAGTGGGTTGTCAAAAGTTGCTAACCCTAGGACCCAAAAGGAACAAAGGGGACCTGCTTAAATGTCTATATTTCAGGTTCTTTGTTTCATGGCTGGATCTTCAAAAGCTAGAAATTATGAATGGATTCTCGATAGTGGGTGTTCAAGACACATGACTGGAGATGAATCCTTATTAGAAGATGTCCATGAAGAAAGAGGTCCCTCAGTTACATTTGGTGATAATAACAAGGGTCAAGTTGTAGCATATGGAAAGCTCAAGAAAGACAAAGTGTGCATTGAAAGAGTCTCTCTCGTCGAAGGACTCAAGAACAACTTATTATCCATATCTCAATTCTGCGACAAAGGATTAGAATGCCATTTCTCTTCAACGCAATGTCTTATCAAGAATGGCAAAACTGGAGCTGTCTTACTCACGGGTTATCGTAAGACAAATATTTACATTATTGATTTCCATAGTATGAACTCTAGTACTAATCTTTGTTTTGTAGCTAAAAGTGCAAGCGAAAACAGTTGGCTATGGCACAAGCGCATGAGTCACTTGAACTTCAAATGTCTATCAAAACTCAGCAGGGACAATCTTGTGAAATGACTCCCCAAAGTTGCTGATCATCATGACAACAAATGCGCAGCTTTTCAACTAGGCAAACAATCAAAGCAGTCTTTCTCCAGCAAGACAATCCCCTCAACTTCAAAATGTTTGCAACTGCTGCACATTGATCTATTTGGACCAGTTACCACTGCAAGCATCAAAAGAAATAAGTATACTTTAGTTGTGGTGGATGATTTCTCAAGATATACATGGGTGGAAATGATGATCTCAAAAGATGATTGTTACGACATTCTCACCACTCTATTCAGACTGCTCCAAACCCAAAAAGAAGATGACATTGTTAGTGTTCGATCTGATAATGGAACAGAATTCAAGAACAACGGTGTTGCTCGATATTGCGACGATCATGGGATAGATCACAACTTCTCAACTGCTGGAGTTCCACAACAAAATGGTGTAGTGGAAAGAAAGAATAGGATGTTGATTGAAGCAGGAAAGACGATGATAGCCGAAGCGAAATTGCCTAAGTACTTTTGGGAAGAAGCTATCAACATTGCATGTTTTACTCAAAATCGCTCCCTCATCAACAAACGTCACAACAAGACTCCATATGAACTATAGCGTGGAAGAACTCCCAACATTGCTTTCTTCAAAATCTTTGGTTGCAAATGTTATATCCTCTACAACGGAAACGAACATAGAGGTAAATTCGACGCCAAAGCCGACGAAGGTATTTTTGTTGGGTATGATAAACATTCTAAAGCTTTTCGTGTTTTCAATAGATCTACATTAGTGATAGTTGAATCTGTACATGTTACTTTTGATGAACATTCTCTCCTTGAGCCACATTTGGCTCCAAATGTTTCTGATGATTCTGTTGAGTCCATTGAGACAGGTGCGCACATACCAGCTGCGCATACACAAGACCAGAATGTATCAACACAAGGAAATCCATCTACATCAGTTGCGCAAAGCATTATCAATAGCGCACCAAGTAGAGCTTCAGCTACACCTAATCATGCGCCTGGAGATTCTTCTAATGCGCATCAGTCTACTGCTGCATCTGGTGTTAATCCCACTTTCAATTCTGAACCAGTTCTACCTCCAAATTTTGATGATTCTAATACTGGTGAAGATGTGCCAATTGAAGACCTTCAAGTTACTACAACTCAACCTAACTTACCTCCTGAAGTTCGTGAAGTTAGAGATCACCCGATCACTAATATCATTGGTGATCTTCATGTTGGGGTTCGTACAAGGAGAGCTACAAACTTTGATGCTTACACTGCACTTATCTCTCAAATTGAACCAAAGAAGGCTGATGAAGCGCTCCAAGATCCTAATTGGGTTGTTGCTATGCAAGAAGAACTCAATCAATTTGAACGATGTAAGGTTTGGACTCTTGTCCCAAGACCAAATAATAAAGGAGTAATTGGTGCAAAATGGGTGTTTAGAAACAAGATGGATGAGAATGGAACCATCACGAGAAACAAAGCAAGATTGGTTGCACAAGGCTATAGGCAAGAAGAAGGAATTGATTACGATGAAACTTTTGCGCCCGTAGCAAGACTTGAAGCTATCAGATTATTTCTAGCTTACGCTGCTCACAAGAACTTCAAGTTATATCAAATGGATGTGAAGAGCGCGTTTCTAAATGGTAAACTCCAAGAACAAGTCTATGTTGCTCAACCACCTGGGTTTGAAGATTCACAATTTCCAAATCATGTCTACAAACTCCAAAAAGCTTTGTATGGACTCAAGCAAGCACCAAGAGCATGGTATGATACACTATCCAAGTTTCTCATCGAAAAAGGCTTCACTCGCGATAAAATCGATACCACTCTTTTCATTACCAAACATAATGGTCATAAATTACTTGTTCAAATTTATGTTGATGATATTATATTTGGTTCTACTAATGAATTGTTGTGCAAGCGCTTTGAGAAACTAATGAAGAACAAGTTTGAAATGAGCATGATGGGAGAACTCACATTCTTCCTCGGGCTTCAAATCAAGCAAATGAGTGAAGGCATCTTTATCAATCAAGCCAAATACACAAAGGATTTAATCAAGAAGTTTGGACTTGAAAATGCTAAATCATACGATACTCCAATGGCCACCGGCAACAAACTCGACAAAGATCTAAAAGGCAAACGTGTTGATCAAACGCTCTATCGAGGTATGATTGGCTCACTCCTTTATCTTACTGCTAGTAGGCCCGATATTATGTTTAGTGTTTGTGTTTGTGCTCGTTATCAATCCGACCTTAGAGAAGCGTACTTAACTGCTGTGAAACGTATAATACGATATCTCTCTAGCACTGTTAACCTTGGACTTTGGTACACCAAAGATTCGAACTTTAAACTTGTAGGTTATTCAGATGCGGACTACGCAGCATGCACAATTGACAGGAAAAGCACAAGCGGCACTTGTTATTTCCTTGGATATCGACTTGTGTCTTGGGCCAGTAAAAAGCAAGTTGTAGTTTCTGTCTCTACAACTGAAGCAGAATATATCGCTGCTGGAAGCTGTTGCTGTCAAATTCTATGGATGAAGCAGTAATTAGTGGACTATGACATCAAAGAAGAAAATTGTCCCATTTATTGCGACAACACTTCAACAATTGTTGTTTCTGAAAATCCTGTCATGCATTCGAAGACCAAACACATTGACATTAAATATCACTTCCTCAAAGACCACGTGGAAAAAGGGAATATACATCTAGAACACGTGGGAACCGACTATCAAATCGCCGACATTCTTACAAAAGCACTTGATGCTAAGAGGTTCATCTTTCTTAGAGGAGAAATGGGTATGCTCGAACTCAGCTAAATTTTGTCAATATGATTTGTCAATACTAATAACTTTGTTGTTGATAAAATTCTAAGTTAGACATACACCATGCGCCTGCGCACAAGAAGCGCACGGAGCTATGCGCATAAGGTAAAACCGTTGATGTTTTTCTATCTTGAAACTCTGCGCACTTTAAAGCTGCGCATATTGATCATGCGCATGACCCCTGGATCTAAGGTACATTCTCTTTTCAATAGTTTCACTTAGGTCCTTGACTTGCTGAGTCAGCATAATTCGCAAGGGTACTTGTGTAATTATTATTTTCCCTCGTCATTTTATTTGAATTTTTTTGGGAAATTATATTTCTGCCCTCTGCGCACGTCCCACCTCATTTAATGCAAAGGCATTGAGTGACGCGCATTTAATTCTCTTTGTGTGCTGATTATGACGGAATAGGAAAATATTCGTTTTGACCATAAATGACTGACACACGCGCGCGGCTTGGACTTTTCACGCGCGCTCCTCATTGGGCCACGTCATCTGCGCGTGCAACTCACTTGTGTGTGCGCCCCACTCGCCTGACTTTCACCAACTCTTGTCAGCGCACCATGACGTCACCAGTTTTTTTGATGATTAAAACCTACTCCGCCGTCTCTCTCCTCACTTCTTCTCTGCTCAAACTTTCCTCAAACCGCCTCCCCTCTTTCTGACATCATCTCTCTCTCTCTGCACTCAATCTCTACTTTTCCTTGAAAACTTCTCTATATATATCATGGCTCCCAAGAAATCATCCACTTCATCTTCCAAGAAGCAAGAGGATCCACAAATGGTAAGAATTTCAATCTCAAGCTTTTAGTTTTCCGCCATTAATGAGTTCGAAGGTCTGTATTTTCCCCTTTCTGATTTCTCTATGTTTCGTTGCTCGTTTTTCAAATTATTTAATGCTACGTGTTCGATTTACCATTAGCTTTTCATTTATATAATTTGTTTTACGATCAATGATCATTTGATGTGTTTTCTGTGATATTTCGAATATTTTGTCTTTTTGAATTCTCTTCAG
Source organism: Campanula takesimana (assembly GCA_026119855.1). NCBI lineage: Eukaryota > Viridiplantae > Streptophyta > Magnoliopsida > Asterales > Campanulaceae > Campanula > Campanula takesimana. Next base: position 1,399,272 of record JAOWBW010000044.1, read on the forward strand.
TTTTTCTCAGATCTTGGTTGTATGTTTATGATATTGTTGTTATGGTTTACTTGTTTGTGTGTGATTTTTCATTACGAACATTTTGATATGCTTTTTATGCATTTTAGAGCACTTTGACATTTTTATGTTCTTCGTGTTCTTCGTGTATTCAATACATGTTCTTCGTGTTCTTGATGAATAGTCATATGACAAGCCTTGATATGATTCTTGATTGTGTTTTTGCGTTTTGCGCCATCTTTAGGCGTTTGGTTTAAAATTGTTTGTTTTGGACATTTTTACCCTTTTCATTTCTTATCTTTCTAAGTATGGAGTCTAGTTCATGCGCAATGCATATAGCTCATGCGCATGCGCTTCTCTCCATGCGCATGACCAGATCTAATTCTTCATTTTTGTTTTGCGTAGAATCTAAACTACTTTATCCCTGGATGGGAACTCGATGTAGAGGACTTGAAGCTCGATGCGCTTGGACGTTATATGATCGAAATCATGGACACGTCGGGCATTCTTCCTCTCTTCACCAAAGGACAATCCTTCATTCTCCTTTCTTACATTGACGAATTCTTCAGCAACGCAGAAGAGGTCGAACGCTTATACGACGACATCACAGTGCCCTGCTTGAAAAGTTCTATCCGTGGGATTTCTGTGACTATCAACTATGCGCATATTTGTCAGACTATGGGATTGCCTGCGTGCAACAAGAAGAAGCTTCCTCAGGATGTGCAAGATGGTGTTGCGCAGAAGCTGATAAAGATTCCTACTCTGGTTGGTCAATACAACAACCATGATAGGAAGGAGTTTGGAGAGTTGATGTTCCATCTCTACACTTTGATTGGCGATACAATCAATTGCAAGAATGGGAACAAGTCTACATTCATCAGCAAACAATGGATGTGCTGCGCTGCAATCTTCAAGAAGAAGAAATTGAGCTGGGCTGAGATTATCTTTGAAGAGTTAGTGCGCTGCCTACGCGCATATAAGAAGAAAGCTGCAGATCCAAAGAGACCAGCCAAGTACAAAACGCACTGCAGAATTCTTACTGCTATCTTCATGCGTTTCCCTTCTGTGCGCAAGCTGGTTGATGAAGACCCCTCCCTCAAAGTTGATGTGACCTCATCGCGCACTTATACTAGTGTGTTTCTTCACAATTTTTGCCATGAAGTCAACAATTTTGATTACTGCATGTTTTGGGCTGCTGATCCCATTGAAGTTTTTGAGGACATTCACCCTGGAGATCAAGGATCTCCTCCTGTCTCTAGCGGTGAACTTTTTGAAGCTTCCTCCTCTGAATCTGAATCAGAAATTGAATCCTTCTTTGAACCGGTCCCAAGCAAAGTAGGCGACAAGGAGAAAGGCAAGGGCATTGCTGCTGATGCGCCTTTGCGCAAGAAGAAGAAGGCCAGCAAATCTACTGCTGCGCCTGGGATAACCTTTAAAGAGCCTACTACGCAAACTCCGAAGCGCAAGGCTACTTCGGACCCTGAGCCTCCTAAGAAAGCAAAGAAGACCAAGGCTCCTGCTCCTGAAGAAAAAGGAAAAGCCAAGGCTGCTGCGCCAGTTAAGAAGAAAAACAACAAGGAGAAAAAGGCAAAGAAATCAAGAACCCTTCTGGATGAGTCTGATGAAGACGTCCGAGTAGAAGCTGATGTTGATGCTGCGCCTCCCACTGCTCCAGAATCAAAGCGCACATCTACCCCTCCTGCGCCTCAAGAAGAAGATGAATTTGAAGGTGCTTTCAATGATCCTCTCATCAGCCCTTCCAAATTCACTGAAACTTCCAAGGCTACTCAATCTCAGGGGGAGAAGCAAAAGGAGACTGCAAAGCCCATGCGCAATACTACTTCTAGTGAGGATGAAGTCCCACTTTCTGCAAAGAAGTCTACTCCCAAGTGCCGGGTTAAGAAGGTTGCTACCAAGAAACGTGCCTCAAACCGTACTGTGGAAGATTTATCTGATATTGAATCAGATCCTCCAAGGCATTCTCGTTCGCGCTCTAAAAAATCTGCGCGTGATATAGCAAGGGAAGCAAGACTTGCTGCTGTTGCGCAAAGGAACGTTGCGCAGCAAGCCCCACCAGTCTTTATTGATGGTGAAGGCTTTGCTCATGATGCGCCTGATCCTACTATTTATGAGGATGCGCCTATAGTTGAAGATGGCGAAGACTCGAGCTCAGAAGATTATGAGGTCCATCGTTCTCCTATCCATGCGCATCACTCTCCAGTTCATGCGCAAGAGCCTCCAGCTGCTGTTGTCACTCCTGTGCAACCTACTGGAGCATCACAGACTTCTCCAATTATTCCTACTGTAACTCCAGCAACTGCTACCTCAGATCCCTTAAGTTCATCAACTGACATGCGTCAAATCTTGGCCATGCTCCAGACTATCCAGGCTAATCAATTTGCTGCGCAAACCCAGCACTTTCAGGTGGTCACTACGCAAACTAAGATTCAAGAGCAACTGGATGCGCAGTCTGAACGGCTTGATGCGCAAGCTAGTTTCTTCCAGGCTATTGATTGTGCCATTAAGGGGGAGAGTTCTGTAACAAAGGCAACCAGTTCTGAAGCTATGCCTCCTCCCTCAGGTTCTGGTGCTGCGCATGCATCTGGTTCTGGTGTTGCGCCCTCTCAAGAATTTGATCTTCTGCGCCAAGATATCCAGCATGACTTCGACATAATCTCTTCTACGCTCACTAAGATCCCCTCTGTGCATGGGTTGAATGAAGCTTTGTTTTCCTTAGCCAAAACCATCACAGAAATCATTCAGGTTGAGTCTGCTAAAGTCATCAAGTCTATTGACAATTTTGCACCTACTGCCTCAAGCTCCTCCTCCATTGATGCGCTCAAATCTCATATGACTGACTGCTTAGTTCAGTTCAGTGATACTTTTAATGGAAAAATGAACCAGGCTATGCTAGATATGCAAGCCAGTCAGAACATGGTTCAGGTTGAGCTAACCAAGACTTTGGTTGATGCTCAGAAAGAAATTCAGGACTCCATGGCTGCATCCCTTCAGTCTTTTGGAAATCAGATGGGGGCGTTTGAAAATTGCTTTAACAGAATTTCTGAAGACATCCAAAGAGATAATGCGCTGATGCGCGACGGTATGAGGACTCATGTGAATCTAGTGGTGGAATACAACGCCAAGTTTCAGCAACTGAAGATTGAGTTGATGAACAAGTTTACCAGCCTGCAAAATGAAATGCGCGAAGCACTGCAGCGAATTCATATAGACTAGACTTTGTAATCTTTTTGTTTTGCTGCGCAATTGTAAGTTTTTGATGCGCAAGGTCTTTTGCTTTTGATTTTTCTTCCATTGTAAAACTTGTACCCTGTAACTCTTACCTTTCAAGTTTTAATGAGAAGAATGCATCATTGCACTTTCACAAAACCTTGTTCAATTCAAACTGTTCGTTTGTGGAACATTGCATATCTTATAAACTTCATGCGCATATCCTTAACAACTCATATTTCATTGCATGATGTTTAAACATTCAGTTTAAACACATACTAAACTTAAACTCATATTATTTGTATGCTCTGAGTGATATTTCTGTCTTTCCTATATTGTAAGTTAATTTCTTTTGGATAGACTAGAAATCTATAGCATTGGCTAGTGTGTACATTGACTTGAGACATGATTTATCATTTTCTATTCTTATGGACATGTTATTATCAAGTACAATGAATTGCCTTTGTTATAGTAGGTAATGGCATCAATCATTTAGGGGGAGATTGTTGGGTATGCTTATCACTTAACCCTCCTACTTATGTTAGAATTGATTGATACCATCACCTGTGCTTATTATAAGGACTTTAGGACCCTATGTAAGAAGTTTTTATAACTTCAATTTTTAGCTAAGTCCTCTTTATAGACTAGGCTTAGAGGTTAGGGCTGAAGCTTTGGAATCAAGGTCAAAAGAGCAAAAAGCCAATTTTGGTGCGCATCCTTCCATGCGCAGCGCATCACCTTCTGCGCATCCTATGCGCATGAGCATCATGCACACGAAAGACCTGCCTTGGTTTATTCTTTCATCTCTTGACCTACCTTTGTATAACTTGGAAAGCGTCATCTCAAGCTACGCTTTCGAATGAGTCAAAGTGCTGATGTGGACAAACGACAAATCAAATACACTCAGCATACATGTAGATGGAGACACGCCTCTAGTTTGAATTTCAAATATAAAGACAGCTGTCATCCTTCTAGAAGAAGTTTGAAATCTGTCAACTTGCTGTCTCCAACGGCTATAAAGGACACGTGCGCACCAATCACATTGTGATAGCACATCGTCCTTGCTCTGCTCCCCAACGGCTATTTCTTGGAGCTCAGCTATAAATAGCAAGCTCATCCTCATTTTCCAAGTTGCTTGTGAATTGCTAAAGAATTGCTTCCAAAGAGAAAGTTTGAAGATTTGAAGATTGCCTACAAGATTTCCAGATTTCTAAGATCAACCTTCATACCTTCATACTTCACCAAGCCCAGATCCTATAAAGCCTTTGTAACACCAGAATCTTGTGCTCTCCATCTCATAGATTTAAAGAGCCCAGATTTCTGATACACACACACACACCTCTTGAAGTTTCGATCTCATCAATCTTACTTCTAGAGATACACCGGTTATTGTCTAGGATTTTGTTCTTTCATAGATTATTGATCTTTGAGTTAGTTTTGTTCTACCTCGCTGTAACTTGTAAACTCTCTCATAATAAGATCTCCATTAGAAATCCAAGACTAACCATCTTGGTAGAGGACGTAGATCTTTTCCCGATCGAACCTCTCCAAATAGCTTGTCTATTGTTTGTGCTTTTCATTCTACATTTTAAGCTATACTCATATATTGTTTTGTTTGATCTTTGTAGATTGTATTGCATTGTTCTAAGTGTGTTTGTGAGCTTTTTGCCTTAGTTCCATCTTGCGCCTATCTTTAAGCTAAAAATTAGTGCGTGCGTATTTACACTTCTGTGCATACTCCCTGCGCATAAGTGACTGCTTTAAAACTTCCGTTATGCATTTCACACTCTTGATGCGCGCTATACTTAGCCAAATTAAGAGTCGTGTGCATTCACCATTGCTTTGCAGAAGGGTTTGAAAAGAATTTTAAAAACGCTATTCACCCCCCCCCCTCTAGCATTTTTCATACCCTTGTTGCTCTTCTGGGACCAACAATGAAAGGAACAGCCGTAAGGCTGTTGTGTTTTGAAAAGAGGGGAAGACCCCTAAATCCGTACGGATGGTTTGGGCGAGGAAAACCTCAGCTCAAAAGTTACACTCTGGCCCCTGGCTCCTTCCCCGAGAAGAACTTAGGCCCCTTCCCCTTGGAAAATGCCCAAAATCTCCCTAGGTGGGACTCCACGACCGTCCTTGACATAAGCCCAGTAAAATTTGTGGGGATTATCTCCCGGAAGTCTTTCATGTAAGCCCAGTAAAATTTGTGAAAATTGCTTGATGTGAGAATACCTTAAGACCGGTGAGAAAATCACATCTCCCGGCAGTTTGTAAGCCCGTTCTTTGCCTAGCATGAGAAAAACCCCGTCCCTAGCGAACATTAGACCATCCTTGACATAAGCCCAGTAAGAATTATAAAAAAAATGTTGCCCTAGCGAACATTAGGCCATCCTTGACATAAGCCCAGTAAGAATTATAAAAAAATGTTGCCCTAGCGAACATTAGGCCGTCCTTGACGTAAGCCCAGTAAACTCTTAGGTTTAGAAAACCTTGTTCCCAGTAGTCCTTAGTCGGACGTAAGACCAATTTTCCGGTCAAACTCCCCAAAGATGGAGTTGACCAAGCCTTGACTCAGAATAGTCATTATAGGTTGAAGCCTTTGTCCCGACAGTCCTTAGTCAGACGTAAGACCAATTTTCTGGTCAAACTCCCCAAAGATGGAGTTAACCAAGCCTTGACTCAGAATAGTCATTATAGGTTGAAGCCTTTGTCCCGGCAGTCCTTAGTCGGACGTAAGACCAATTTTCCGGTCAAACTCCCCAAAGATGGAGTTGACCAAGCCTTGACTCAAAATAGTCATTATAGGTTGAAGCCTTTGTCCCGACAGTCCTTAGTCGGACGTCAGACCAATTTTCTGGTCAAACTCCCCAAAGATGGAGTTAACCAAGCCTTGACTCAGAATAGTCATTATAGGTTGAGGTCCATGTCCCGCCTCTGACCCCAAGGGGTCACGCTTCCTTGTGTAAGTCAACCCTCTCCATAGAGTCAAGTTGACCATGTCCCGCGTCTGACCCTGAGGGTCACGCTTCATTGTGTAAGTCAACCCTCTCCATAGAGCCAAGTTGACCATGTCCGGCCTCTGACCCCGAAGGTCACGCTTCCTTGTGTAAGTCAACCCTCTCCATAGAGCCAAGTTGACCATGTCCCGCCTCTGACCCCGAGAGTCATGCTTCCTTGTAAGTCAACCCTCTCCATAAACCCAAGTTGACCATGTCCCGCCTCTGACCCCGAGAGTCATGCTTCCTTATGTAAGTCAACCCTCTCCATAGACCCAAGTTGACCATGTCCCGCCTCTGACCCCGAGAGTCATGCTTCCTTATGTAAGTCAACCCTCTCCATAGAGCCAAGTTGACCATGTCCCGTCTCTGACCCCGAGAGTCATGCTTCCTTATGTAAGTCAACCCTCTCCATAGAGCCAAGTTGACCATATTCCGCCTCTAACCCCGAGAGTCATTCTTCCTTATGTAAGTCAACCCTCTCTATAAAGCCAAGTTGACCATGTCCCGCCTCTGACCCCGAGAGTCATGCTTCCTTGTAAGTCAACCCTCTCCATAGAGCCAAGTTGACCATGTCCCGCCTCTGACCCCGAGAGTCATGCTTCCTTATGTAAGTCAACCCTCTCCATTGAGCCAAGTTGACCATGTCCCACCTCTGACCCCGAGGGTCACGCTTCCTTGTGTAAGTCAACCCTCGGGGTAGAGCCAAGTTGACCATGTCCCGCCTCTAACCCCGAGAGTCATGCTTCCTTATGTAAGTCAACCCTCTCTATAAAGCCAAGTTGACCATGTCCCACCTCTAACCCCGAGAGTCATGCTTCCTTATGTAAGTCAACCCTCTCTATAAAGCCAAGTTGACCATGTCCCGCCTCTGACCCCGAGAGTCATGTTTCCTTGTAAGTCAACCCTCTCCATAGAGCCAAGTTGACCATGTCCCGCCTCTGACCCCGAGAGTCATGCTTCCTTATGTAAGTCAACCCTCTCCATTGAGCCAAGTTGACCATGTCCCGCCTCTGACCCCGAGGGTCACGCTTCCTTATGTAAGTCAACCCTCTCCATAGAGCCAAGTTGACCATGTCCCGCCTCTAACCCCGAGAGTCATGCTTCCTTATGTAAGTCAACCCTCTCTATAAAGCCAAGTTGACCATGTCCCGCCTCTGACCCCGAGAGTCATGCTTCCTTGTAAGTCAACCCTCTCCAGAGAGCCAAGTTGACCATGTCCCGCCTCTAACCCCAAGAGTCATGCTTCCTTATGTAAGTCAACCCTCTCTATAAAGCTAAGTTGACCATGTCCCGCCTCTGACCCCGAGAGTCATGCTTCCTTGTAAGTCAACCCTCTCCATAGAGCCAAGTTGACCATGTCCCGCCTCTGACCCCAAGAGTCATGCTTCCTTATGTAAGTCAACCCTCTCCATAGAGACAAGTTGACCATGTCCCGCCTCTGACCCCGAGGGTCACGCTTCCTTATGTAAGTCAACCCTCTCCATAGAGCCAAGTTGACCATATTCCGCCTCTAAACCCGAGAGTCATGCTTCCTTATGTAAGTCAACCCTCTCTATAAAGCCAAGTTGACCATGTCCCGCCTCTGACCCCGAGAGTCATGCTTCCTTGTAAGTCAACCCTCTCCATAGAGCCAAGTTGACCATGTCCCGCCTCTGACCCCGAGAGTCATGCTTCCTTATGTAAGTTAACACTCTCCATAGAGCCAAGTTGACCATGTCCCGCCTCTGACCCCGAGGGTCACGCTTCCTTGTGTAAATCAACCCTCTCCATAGAGCCAAGTTGACCATGTCCCTCCTCTGACCCCGAGAGTCATGCTTCCTTGTAAGTCAACCCTCTCCATAGAGCCAAGTTGACCATATTCCGCCTCTAACCCCGAGAGTCATGCTTCCTTATGTAAGTCAACCCTCTCTATAAAGCCAAGTTGACCATGTCCCGCGTCTGACCCCGAGAGTCATGCTTCCTTGTAAGTCAACCCTCTCCATAGAGCCAAGTTGACCATGTCCCGCCTCTGACCCCGAGAGTCATGCTTCCTTATGTAAGTCAACCCTCTCCATAGAGCCAAGTTGACCATGTCCCGCCTCTGACCCCGAGGGTCACGCTTCCTTGTGTAAGTCAACCCTCTCCATAGAGCCAAGTTGACCTTGTCCCGCCTCTGAACTCGCCAAGAGTCATGCCCGTTCCCCTAGGAAAAGATGACTGATATCCGCCTAGCCCTTAGGTTTGGATAGCCTTAAAACTTCTCTTCTTTTCTGAACTACGTTAGGCTTGATTCCCCGCAAACGGGATACGAAGGAATCCTACACCTTTAGGTTTAGCCATGCAAACCAAAATCGGTTAAGCCGTCCTCCCATCAGATTGGGATGCTTATTTTTATCGACAACCCCGATTTTCCAAAGCGGCGTTGCCGAGGGGCTCTGTAAGTACCCCAATCTAAAATTGACCAGCTTAGAGGAACTCTTAGTACCATTCAGGGATAAACTGATGGGCTGGGACCTCACTAGGATAAACTAAAAATTCCAGGACTGCTCTGGAATTAAACTTGGAAAAATCCAGAAGCTCGCCAGGCTGAGCCGTACGGATGGTTTGGACGCGGGAGGGGCCTAGCTGTACGGATAATTTAGGAACCCTCAGTCCCTATAAATTAAGACCCTTGTTGATCATTTCAGGGGGGGAGAAATATAGTTTTGTAGGTGAAACCTGCAAGAATTCAGCCTGAGTGAAACACTAATGATTGTCTTAATCACATCCAAAATTCTTGTTTTGGTGTCTAATCTAGTGATCAATGACATAGGGATGATTTAATTTGTGTTTTGTTACAAGAGAATGGCTGGAAATGATAAAACAGTCCAGTTTCAGACATAATGCTCTATTTCTGTATGGAACTGGACTGATTCCTGGGAATCTGTTAAAATTCCCAGGAAGACCCCCTCTAGCCGTACGGCTAGTTTGTCCAGGGGCATCTTTTAGTCCAGTTCCCCTTTAATCCAAAATGTTTACAAAAGAACCCCCTTTTCTGTTAAAATCCTAATTGTTTTCCGTTAAAGTCAGTTTCTCCCGTTTTATAAATACACACACACACATATGCACTTTTCGTTAACAAACTTAGGGAGACTCGGCTTTGTCTGAGGCGGCTTGGGTGACGTGAAACTCTTCCCAAGCCGTAACTTGACCTCCGAACTCATAAATCTCTAACCATTTTCATTTGTTGGGTTAAAAGTTAACAAATGTGGCGACTCCGTTAAGTTTGTGAAGTTACACGTGTTTGGCATTTCCTCCTCAAAGCAAACCCCCTCGTTTCGCCTCGAGGGGGGAGGATCCTTACACCCGTACTACCTGCAAACCAACGGCGCAGTCGAGGCAGCCAACAAAATGATAGAGCAGATAATTCGTAAGATGGCTCTACGAGGACGAGATTAGCCCGAAAAGCTACCATTAGCACTTTGGGGATACAGAATGTCAGTCCGTACCGCTACCGGCGAGACACCTTACGCTTTGACATATGGCATGGAGGCAGTACTCCCTATCGAGTTGGAGGTACCATCCTTGAGGGTCTTGCTTAAGAATCAAGTGAATGAAGTAGAATGGCTCCGCAGTCGCTATGATCAGTTGGCCACGCTCGATGAACGCAGACTAAAGGCTATGGAACACATCTGGGCCTATCAGAGGAGGACAACGAAAGCCTTTAATAAACGAGTCAAGCCCTCTGACATAAAGGAAGGAGACTTGGTGCTCAAGGCACGTTTGCCTAACAAGTTTAATCCCCTTGGAAAATGGGCCCCTACTTGGGTTGGTCCGTTCGTAGTACAGAAGATCTTCTCCAGAGGAGCAGTCAAAATGGCAGATTTGGATGGCAACCCATTCAAAGGACCAGTCAACCTTAGCAAACTTAGACGCTACTACGACTAGTCCCCCCTCTAAAAAAAAAAAAATTACGCAAAAAGAAGCCCGATAGACTTAAAACCCGCAAAAGGCGGTCTATGCAAAAATAGGGCGGGTACAAAGCTCGCTAGACTGAAAACCCGCAAGGGCGGTCTAGGAAAAAGTTAGAGCATTCCCCCCTTCTATCTTCCCTTTCTTAAATAATTCTAGTCTGACTGGAATGAACTACGATGACCTGAGCCCCTTTGTCTTATTTGTAAAAGGGGAACATAGGCAGCCTTTCAAAGGTGCGGTCTAAAAAATAAATAAACATCCAAATTTGGCCATGGAATAATAAAGGAAGAATCTGTGTTTTCTAAAGCAAAAACTTTTATTTCCACCGTCATTGCACATTACACTTATTCGATGAGTCTAAGCTCGATTAACTTGTGATTACATAACTTGTTATGAAATTAAACTAATACTGAAATAAAACTGAAATTAAAACTAATGTGTCCACAACGACTGTGGATGGATACTCGGAATCACTCCTTAGTGCCACTTGTGCCTTCGGTCTCTTTCTTCTTGTGTAGTCCTCGGCAAACTTTCTTCTTCTTAGGCTTCTCACAAAACCTAGCCTCAAACTCACTAACGCCCTTGGCCTTACCCTTCGACACCTCACTAGCCTTCCTCTTCTTTGAAGCCCCTTCCTCTTCTTTGAAGCCCCTTCCTCTTCTCCATCCTTGTTAGCAGCAATCATCTCTCTCCTCCTCTCATAAGCCAATGCCTCCTTAATCCTCAGCGAAATGTTAGAAGCACAGGTTCCCAATATAGAGCCACGTAGGGTCTCTAGAGTCTGCTTCATACACCCAAGTGCTGCGGGGGCGCGAAAGGAAAGTAATGCATGAAAACCCGGCCATGCCCCACATCTGAGAAAAGAGAATCGAGACGCTAGCGTTCATGTAAAGTGTCTTGAAGGAATACTGCCTCAAATTCTCATCCTAATCCTCTGGGATAGTTTGCACCAAACCGTACTGTCGAAGAACTCTCATTGGGTAGTAAAAATTAGTCTCATAAAGGGAGGGGACGCGAATCATGTACGACCCCACCTGCTTCTCTCTCAAAGACCGGAGCCGCCACGTCGGTACCACCCACTGAATATCATCAGTCACCACGCTTGGTTACTCCCACACTGCAACGGGCCCATGAAACAACGTACACACTCCGTCCCCGTGGCTCATGCATTGTATAAAATTAGGAATAACGTAAATAACTAGTTTGTACAAATAGGATGTCACAATTTGCATAGCTTAGTACATAAAATCTCTGCATACATTTTAAATGTCCCACATGTACATATCTGTCTATTTCTACTACTAACAGTGCAGGAATAATAAAAGAAAAGCGGCCCCCAGCTAATCTGAGTCCTCCTCAGTAGTGTCCCGTCGCTGTGTCGAACGGCGCGAACCACTGGCACTCGAACTCCATCCCCGGACTGCTCTTCCTCGAGTAAGGGAAGAACCTGCCTCAGTAGGAGACCGCTCTCGACGCTGTGGTGTGACGATATCCTCCCTACAGCAGGTGCAAGAATGATACACCTCCCTCAGTAAGCGCATCAAAACGTTCACCCGCTGAACGGAACGGACATATGCCTCCCGAGTCACCTGGATGGGTCAAAAGCAATGAATGGGAACAAGAAAAAGAAAAGTGTGTGCATGGGATAATCTGAAACAGAATCATAAATCATACCCCAGCATCAAGCGGAGGAACGAAGGACTCCGGCACAAGGTCAGCATCCGTCGGCTCCAAGCTAATCTCCTCCTCCCGGCTGCCTCACACCACTCTAACGCTACTTGAACGAAGAGGCATGTCAACCAAAGGCCGACTCCGACCAACGTAGCGAGCCGAGCTCGACCCATCTCCCAACAACATCCTAGCCTGTACCTGGGACTGATAAGACGAGTACGTACAAAGTCGTCATAATCATCATTTCCCCTGTAGTACTCCGCCGGAGTCGGAGGCAAGAAAGTCCTCAACCTAGTAGGATGGAGCATGTCCCGAGGAGGATCATGGGGAACCCATGGCAATGCACCAGCCCTATGCTGACGAGCGACCCACTCCCCAAGATACATAGCGTCGCCACTCAGTCCCACCAACAGAACCCGAGAGGCCGTCAACACGTAGCATAACCGACGGAATGCTCATTAACCGCACTCCATGGATAGAACACCACCCCAACAGGTGTAGGCCTCGCAAACACCCTCCTCAAGTCAGCAGCATCTACGGTCCTCCTATCCTTAGCCCTGCGGGGGGCCTGCCTGTTACTCTTGCACCAGAAAGACATGACGGGAACCGCCCTATCATTGCCAATCTCCAACTGAAAAGGGGCGACACCGAAAATCTCGTACACCCACACATGTGCATATAGTAAAGGGAATCGATTCAGAAGTGTGTGCAAATCAGAATTTGTGACGAACAAGCGAAGGAAGGACAAGAGAAGTACCTCAAAGGCAAACTGGAACCCATCAAATGCCGACGAGCTAGCCCTCGAGCAGTGATCCAAAGCCCGGTACACCTCGGCCAAGCCGGCTCCACCCCAAGAAATCTCGCTCACCTGAGCCAAGTCCTCGAAAGCCGTTAGCAGTGAATACCTACAGACGGTGGCCCCACTGGAAAATAGAAGCTCAGAAAAGTTGTACCACAAAAACAGTCGGACCAAGCAGTCCAAATCATACTCCCCTCTCCCAAAGGTCTCTATCGCCTACACCACAAGCCTGTGCACCTTGCCAGCCTCCACTCCATAACCCTTCACACCTCCCCCTGGTCGGTGTCGACGCCCAACAAAGCCTATGGTACTCCGGTTTACCCGCCAAACCCTCATCGAATGGTAGAGGGGTCGTGGTGAACCTCAGCCCCGTGATAGCTGTAAAATCCGTGGGCGTGACTGTAATCTCTCCCCAACTAAAGTGAAAGGTGTGAGTAGTATCCCACCAGAACTCCCTGTACACCTCTATCACTGCCACCAAAAGGATAAAGGAAGATCAACTTGACTTATCATGGAGCGGACTATATCCAATAAAGTCCTATTTCTCCTCTCAGACACACCATTCCATTGTGGTGTTCCAGGTGGAGTTAATTGTGAAACAGTTCCACAATCTTTAAGATGATTGTCAAATTCTTGGCTTAAATATTCTCCACCTCGATCAGATCGAAGTGCTTTAATAGTTTTGCCAAGTTGATTCTGTACTTCATTTTAAAATATTCTAAATATCTCAAAAGATTCACTTTTATGTTTCATTAAATAGATATAGACATATTTACTAAAATCATCAGTGAACGTTATGAAGTATTGATATCCTCCTCTAGCATTGCTGCTCATTGGTCCACACACATCACTATGTATGAGTCTCAATAAGTCACTAGCCCTTTCACTACTCTTAGTAAAAGGTTCCTTAGTCATCTTTCCAAGTAAACAAGACTCACAAGTTTCATATGATTCAAAATCATGTGAATCTAAAAGTCCGTCCCCATGGAGTTTTGAGATACGCTTCTCCTTAATATGACCAAGATGGCAATGCCACAAATAAGTGTGATTTACATCATTAGGTTTGGATTTCTTATTTACATTATAGATATCCTCATTATTCACATTCTCAACGTCAAGAACATAAAGGCCATTAAATGAACATGCAGTACAATAAAGCATATCATTTAAATAAATAGAAAACTTCTTATTATCAATAAGAAACTTAAAACCTTCATTATCCAAACAAGAAATTGAAATAATATTTCTACTCAAATACGGAACGTAATAACAATTGTTCAAAACAAGAATTAATCCGCTAGGTAAAATGACATCATATGTTCTTACGGCTAATGCAGCAACTTTTGCTCCATTCCCCACGTGTAGGTCCACCTCGCCATATTTGGGTAGCCTCCTATTCCTTAGTGCATGCACATTTAAACAAATGTGAGATCCACATCCGCTATCTAATACCCATGAACTAGAAGTAGAAAGTAGAATATCTATAACATAGATACCTGAAGTAGATGCAGTCCCACTGCCCTTCTGCTTCTTTAACTCTTTCTTGTAAACCTTGCAATTGTGTTTCCAATGACCAATCTCCTTGCAGTGAAAATAGATTGCATCCTTTTGGGTAGTAGGTTTAGCCACATTAGCATTGGCAACAGTTGCCTTGCTAATCTTGGGTTTGACAACTTTTGCCTTACCCTTTCCTTTGCCTTTATAGCCCTTTCCTTCCTTTGACACTATAAGCACAGGGGTGGCTTCTTTACTGATTTTCTTTTCCGCTGTCTTTAGCATCCCATGCAACTCAGACAGGGACTTATCCATGCCATGCATATTAAAGTTCATGACGAACTGATTATATTGGGCAATGAATTAAGAATAAAATCAGTGGCCAACTCAACATCAATGGGATGGCCAAGCCTCTCTAGATGCTCATAGTGAGCCTTCATCTTCAAGACATGAGGGCCCACAGCCTACCCTTCGCTCATCTTGCATGAGACTAGAGCAGCTATAGTGTCGAACCTTTCCTGCTTTGCCTGTTCTTGAAACATATCTTTCAATTCAACAGCCAAGTCATATGCCTCCAAGTGTTCAAGAGTCTTCTGAAGCTCAGAACACATGGCAGCAAGCATGAGACAACCCACCTCACGAGAATCACTTTTGTGATTATTGTAGGCATTTGTCTCATCCTTAGGGGCAGATGATTCAGGTTCTTCAGGAACGGGTTCATCAAGAATGTACATCTTGTCTTCATACCTTAGAACAATTCTAAGGCTTCGGATCCAATTCGTGAAGTTAGCACCATTCTCTTGAAGCTTTTCCTTCTCAAGGATAGATCGCAATTATAAAGAACTTGTATTTTGAGCCATTATCTACAATTATGCAAACATATAATCACATATAAGTACCAACTTAATTAAAGATATTATAATTATAAGTATTTCACAAATACTCCCACTAAATTATATAACCTTCAAATACATCCAATGTATCATATAATTTTAATGGGCTAAGATCTATATTTCACTTAACTTTGAGTCGGCTAGGGCACGACTGCTCAAAATAAGTTATTTAGGTAGAAAACTCCTTGTCGATCATATCATATATGACTCTTAGATCTTTTATGAGATTTTAGACATCATATGTCTATCATGTTTTAATCTCATCTGTGCCTTAGGCCCAAAACTGTTTTGATAGCCTAATTAAGTCAAACCATTTTAAATGTATAGGAATCACTGTTTCCTCATCTTACTCATAGATGAATAGAATTAATGTGCCTACGCTATGGCGTAACCCACATAAAACTACCCACATACTTACAAGTGTTTTAATCATCGATTGGCACGCAACTTAAATTTTTTAAATGAAGGTTCAACACATATAGCATATAACACGTTTATGATCACATAAGATAAACATGTAAAGCATCAAGTTTAGTCATTAAATTAATCTCTATTAATTTAAGCATAATATTTATGTGTCATTAGTTTCTCTATAATTATGAGGATGAGACTCTTTGAACTTTGGTTATCATCTCCAAATCAAGACAACAAAAAGTACAGCCGAACTAAGCCATTAGTCAACCACAATTCCGCACTAATTAAAGAAACCAAGAAAGTAGTCCAAGTGGCCGAAACTAATCAATAGATGGTCTCGATGAACGTAGGACAATTGCATTCACAATTCCACATGGATCTCCAAACTTCAAATCAAGAATTTTGTTTCTTAAGTTTAGCAATTATGAACTCTTCATAATTCTAACTTCATTTTTTCTTTGAATCTTTGAATGCGATCAAGTTTGGGAAACACAGTCTCGAGAACGTAGGCTAGCCATCCAAACCTTGATCCAATCTTAGAACTCACAAGACTAAAACAAATAGGAAATTTAAACCACAAGATCCACCCCAAACCCTAGCCCTGCGCCCGCACCAGAACCGAGGGTTCGGCCGGGTCACAGTCTAGGTCCGGTCGGACCTTCTGCGTAAAATCAAAATTTTAAAATTCAAATTTTGTCACAAAATTGGTTTTCCTCGATTCAATTAGGATTTGGTGTTCTTGGTGATCCAATCACCATGATCATCAAAACCTTGAATAAACAATTTATTCATGAATCTTTAGATTATCAAAACTTTGATCCAATCAAAAATTGATAACCCAAAAAACTTTAAATCCACCATAATTTTATTGCGATTGAGTAGTGCGATTAATGTTTACAAGAACAATAAACCACATAGAACGCATAGATCACATAAAGCATCATGAATCTAAATTCAAATAGCATACCTACACATATAATCCAATTATATAATTAACATGTTATTATTAAAATAATCATGATGAAAGGGGCTCTGATACCACTGTTGGGTTTTGAGCAATCATGCACAGCGGAATAAAACCCAAAACCCTAGATCCGACCAAGATGATTAAATTAATACGGAGTCGAATTTAGAATACTAACCGTGATGGAGCTTTAAAATTTTCTTGATCTTGAATCTTGGTTCTTCGTGCTTCTTCGAATCACGAATGCAGGAACATGAACAGAAAGATGATAAATCAATCACCCTCTATGGATATCCACACGCGAACAAATATTAAGAACTCTTTCTTAATCTTAACTGCTAGATCAAAAGGGACTATATGAATTTATGAATTATTGATCTTGATTCTCAATCTTGATCAATAAAATTGTTTCTCCAAACAAGTATATTAATTCATAACAATGGCTGGTGAAAAGATATTTATATAGGTCTATGTCCTTAACCCTTAAGGACTTTGGAAACCTAAATCCCGTCACTTAATTATGCTGCAAGATTTCTGGCCAGACAGAACTGGCACGGTCGTGACCTAAAACTGGCACGGTCGTGCCCTAAAACTGGCACGGTCGTGCCAATCCGTGCGAGCCTGCCATCCCGGCTGATCAATATTGGCACGGTCGTGCTTTATATTTGGAATGGCCGTGCTTGGCACGGTCGTGCTTTATACTTAGCACGGTCGTGCCATTTGAGCCGACTGCCTCTTGCCTTGGTCGATTAATGGCACGGTCGTGCCCTATAAATGGCACGGTCGTGCTAGACAAAAATTCTATCATTTTTCCCTTTTAACAATTCGTTCTCTTGTGTGTGACCCCATAGGATTATATCAAGTTGGCAATGAGTCCAAACACACTTTGTCTCATAAATCATGAGCGGACCCTAGCAGGCCATCATGATTACCCAAATGATATAACTTATCAAAGTTCGCTAATCCATTATAGAACATATCATAATCCTTTTGTCCACGATGTCATTGAACGTAAGTCATGGTCAATGGTCAACTTACAATGCTCAATACTTTCTCGATTCCGAATATATTGATAATACAAATCACATTTGAGCATGGCCATGCATTTCATCAATAATATTCATCGAGTGGCCAAAGCTTGACATCTCTCTTGACGAGGAACAAATTCCATCTTGACTTATTACTCTTCCCTACATGATTCCGATTACACCAATCATATTCTTTATAGCTACCCGTTTAAGGGTAACGTTTGAATATGTCAAACGTAATGTTCATTATGTGGAAGACTGTAATAATCTCAGGTCTAGGGATTAAATGATATAAATATTAGAAGTTTAATTATGACATTATGACCATGACATAAACCTCATCTTTGGGTCATGTCCAGTATATGTTCACCAACATATAACCATAAGTTTAACTTGTATCCCATACAAATAATCATCATGTGATTATCTAATTAAACTTATACTAGTTCTTCATAAGTACTAGGGACGGGGATTATTATAATAAACATGCAAAGGATATAATAATCAACATTCAATATCTTTATTAAGACAAAATCAATAGATAACATTAATCGTTCAAATAACGTGCCTAGAGCATACAACACCAACAAGAAGATACTAAGACGGGCCATGGCCTTCTCTGCAGCAAGACGTCTCCGAGCATAGAAGTCATCCAAAGGAGTGCCGAAAGGGTCAACCAAGATGTTGTTCGAATCAGCAGCAGCTTCCTTATATCTCAAAGCATAGCTAGGCTCAAAATCCTTCCCTAGCAACTCAACCCGAAGAGTGTCGACCCAAGTGATGCCGCGGTAAAGTGTGCCAAACAGATAATCCAAGTAACTCTCGGGAAGAAAAATGCTACCCCGGTAAGAAGGAACAAAAGCTCACCGATGGCGATCATCTCCCCAGGCCGACTGAAGCTCCCTCGAAAAGTCTGAACCCATGTACGAAACTAAACGAAACACTCCACTTTTCGGGAAAGGAACTATCTGTTGACGACCAAACTGTCTCAAAACCCTCTCCGACTGGTAGAATGAAGAATCTCTGAGACTGGAAAGGACTACATGCTCAAAACCTAAGGTCCATTCCACGAAGTGATGAAGGCCCCAAGAAGAGGGACACCACTAAATTCCAGCCGATAATCGAGATGCAAAGAATTTCTTCCAACCATCCTCAGTTAAGTCTCGAATCAGCAGTTCTCTCCTATGAATGGCGAAAGGAGAAAGATCACCATCCAAAGAGTAAATCCTGAAGTGCTCTCGAAGCCATATGGTCAAAAGTAAAAGGCTTCCCCGTCGCATCCCGCCTTTCTGATGCAACTTATCCAGACCATGCAAGGTTTCCCCCACTATAAGAGGGATTATGCTGAACTGTTGCCCTTTTGCCTGAAAAACAATCTCAGCCAGACAAACTGCCAAGGCATTCCTCTTAAAAGACTGGACCGTTGTATCCTCCGAATGCAAACTGAAAAACATCGGCAACGCAGTTATGTTAACCACGGTACAGTGCAACATTCCCTTCACATCTTCGATAGGGAGTTTCAGTAAGTCGGACCAAGAATCAATAACACCCCGATAATACTTGGGGTCAGCAATTTTATCCGCCAATGGCACGCCAAGAATGGCACCAAAATCATCAGCAGTCGGCACCATTTCATTCTCAGAAAAGTTAAAAGTGTGACTATCACAATCCCAAAAGTCGGCACCAAAATCATTAGCAGTCCTTCTCGTAGTCACCGGCGATTTTTGCATCAAGGGTAAAAGGGTTTAAAGCCATTGGAAATGTGGGTTATGGGCAAAATCAAGCAAGAAAATGGTGTTCAAGAATGGCAGAAAATAGTTGTTGGGGGAATGATCTCGAGCAGGGGCTGATATTATAGCTGTTGGGGATCTTTTGTCAAGCAAATGTCAAGCCTCAGAATCATCTTCCCAAAAGCGCACGCCTCCCGCCACCCACATGGGAGGCGCACGTGGTCCACCACCTCAATCGGAGGCGCCCGCGTCTTACTTCAGAAATCCCTCAGCAGGCCCTTATCAGAGAAAGAAACCACGCAGAAAAGAAGTCCAGACATTCCCAGAATCAGCCTGATCACGACGAAAGCTCCACCGTTCGAACACACATTTGGGCACACATTAATTTAGTCCACCCCTAAGGCATGTCTGAAATAAAATAAGAAATAAACTCCCACCAAAAGTAGGATGTGTCTTTCTTTTCAGTCAAGGCCAACCTCGGTATTCTCTCAAAAAAAAAGGAGGGGGGAATTTAGGGTCCGCAGTCAACTGTGCCTGCACCTCACAAAGGTCAACATCGAGCTTCAATCAGAACTCGGTCAAGGTGAACCGCACAAATCACCACACTTTCCATAAAGCAATCACAACATGATGAGTTCGCTCAACGGACTCCCACTCAATTCCAGTCCGCTCAACAGACTTTAAACAAGCAGATGGATTCGCTAAACGGATTCAGCCAGTCCGCTCAACAGACTTTAAACAGACAGGCAGATTCGCTAAACGGATTCAGCCAGCACGCTCAACGGACTTTAAACAGGCAAACGGATTCGCTAAACAGACTTTAAATAGGCAGACGGATTCGCTAAACGGATTCAGCCAGTCCGTTCATCGGACTTTAAACCGGCAAACGGGTTCGCTAAACGGATTCAGCCAGTCCGCTCAACGGACTTTAAACCGGCAAACGGATTCGCCAAACGGATTCAGCCAGTCCGCTCAACGGACTTTAAACAGGCATAATAGTTCTGCTAAACGGCTCCAGCCTCAGTCTGCCAACCAGACTCTAAACCTTGGCCACGGTGGGCTGTCTCATATCACCATACCTCTAGCCGCTCACACAGGGAGCGAACTTATATCCTTTGCAATTTCAAATTCCTGCTTTTATCGAGTCTTTGCTTTTTCTTGGTGATGTCCTCGGCGGATGTCTTTCTTTAGTCGGCGCATTTTTCTTCACAATTCACACCACTGAGGGGCTCTGTAAACACCCCGCCTTGGACCACTCACCCCGATTGCACATTTGATTTTCTGTTTCTACTTGTTTTAAGTGTTTTTCGTTAGTTTCTGTTACTTCTATTAAGTTCCTGACTGGCTCTGTTAAGTCCAGAGACTAAACTGAATAACAGTTCTAACTTTCCAGTCCATTCTGTCAAAATTTCCTTTTCAGAGTCGCGCGCCTCTGCCCCTCGAGGTCAGACGCGTGCGCCTTCCGCCCCAAAGGTCGGAGGCGCGCGATTCTGGGCGTCAGTTACAGATTCTCTCCAAGAATCCCTCCCTTGCTCAATTTATATGATTTTGCCCGGGAATTCCCTCTTTGTGACTCTGTTTTGGCACCAAAAATATCTTCTTTTTACCTATAAAAACCCCTCTTCTTCACCATTAAGGGGGATGACTTTTTTAACACAAGAAAACTATACCAAAAACTCTCTAGGCATTTTCAAGCATTTCTCCAAAGAAGCTCTTGAAGTTTAGGTACTCTTTCTTACATTTCTCTTTTGTCTCTATTTATCTCATCTCTATTTCTTTTATTTTCATCAAAGTATGCAATCAACCCATACCATTTTGGGACATGAAACCAAAGGTCACTTCACTACATTAAAGT
Organism: Campanula takesimana; assembly: GCA_026119855.1. NCBI lineage: Eukaryota > Viridiplantae > Streptophyta > Magnoliopsida > Asterales > Campanulaceae > Campanula > Campanula takesimana. Next base: position 1,420,271 of record JAOWBW010000044.1, read on the forward strand.
TGGCCAACGAGTTATCTCCACATATTCAAACCCCCCCCCTTTTTAAACCCCTTTTTAAACTCGTTTTCAAAGCATAGGAAGAACACATATTATCATGTAGACTCTGAACAAGCAAGACCAACTTTAATTGGGCGAAATAGGTGTTTAAGTACTTCCCATTCCGTAACCTAACCTCCGAATCTTAAATACACGAATCTCTGGTTTTCATGAACAAAACGTAGGACATTATTAGGTTTTTCTTATGATCCTCTAAAACATAGGTGGCGACTCTAAACAAATACAAACACATTTAAAAATCAAGGCGGGATCGCCCCGCTCGCGCCGGGGCATCTACACCTAGCTTGACTGGATTAAATGAATTGAAAAGAAAGGTTTAGAAGTCTCTTAAGCTCACTAGAGAAGAGGATAAACTCAGGCAATATTCATTTGCCATATTTTTTGGGATTCAGGTCTATCTATGTCAAATTGCTGAGAGAGTAAATGTGTGGGATATTTTGACTTTCCCTTTTATACCTTCCTTAAGTAATGAGGGTAAGGCAAACCAGATGGGTCAATAAGATTCAACGATTTCCCCATGGGTGGCATTAAATGCAAACGACGCTTCCTTAGGCGAATGTCTTGTCTCGAAGACACCCGTCACTCAATTGGAATACGGCGTTTCAATGATTACATGCGTTATAAGTCTTGTCAAGTCGAGCCGAGCACTTCAAACAACTCATCAAGATGGCCTCATTTTCTACCTGCCAATCCAAGCTGGAAAGTCGTGGGCCACTGAACTATATAATCCGGGCAAGGCCCATTGGGTCGAACGCGACCATTATCTTGCCAGACCCAAAATTTCAAGGCCCACGAGACGACCTAGTCTGATTGGCTATTGGAAGGGTCCGACCTCCTATAGCTCGACTGAAAGACCACACTTGAATGAGTGACACTTCTACAAGGACCAAGCATATTGGCGACCTACACTTCATTTCAGGTGCACCCCCGTACTTTTGAATGTAACAACTAGATATAAACTAGGAGCCGGTTACCACTACTAACTGTAACTACTCCTATATCCCCACTATAATTATAAATCATGTCTATCCACAGTATAAATACTAGAGGATCTCTTGCTACTAATGGTAACTGAACTTTTTGACTCTAAACTATTGCCATTACGTTTTTTCCTTTAGATAAATGTACTTATACTCACGCTAGAGGGTCTTAGCCGGAAATTACACCCGGGTAGTGTAGATACCCCGGGAGAACCACGGCTTGGCTAGAGCGGTGAATTATCATAGGATGTCTATTTGGTTTTAGAGATTAGAGTCGCCACCTATGTTTTTAAAGGAACATAAGAAAAACCTAATATAGCATAATTTTATATACAAAACGAGAGATTCGGGAGAGATGGGTTCGTGGGTTAGGTTACGGAGTGGGAAGTAATTAAACACCCACTCCGCCCGGCTAAAGCCGGTCTTGCTACTAAAGGTGTTCTATGCTAAAAATGTCATTTTATTAAGGGTTAATGACAATTTAGGGCCTGAACTCCAGGGGGGGTGCGTCTAAAAGGGGCCTGGGTTTTTTTTTCGCTAGATCAGGGCTCAATATCTCAATTTTTCGGCAGTTAAGGGCTTTTTGACGGAAATCGTTAGAAAAGTCAGTTAAGTGCCATGTGCATGGCACGTGATCGACTAAATGGATGGATTTGTAATGATATTAGTTAGTAAGGGTTTTAGTGAAATTTTTGAAACTCAAAAGGTTTAAAAATGAAATAAATATTTTTTCCTAAAAAAATAATCTTTTTTTAAATAATCAAGTATATAATAAAATAAGTAATTATCATATATAAAATAAATTTATCAAAATTATTAAACAAACTAATCTAATAGCTATATTAAATATAAAAGGATTTAGATTGTTTTCTAAATAATAAATTTAAAATAAAGAAAATTATAAATAAATTTAAACATTTCCCTTTTCAAAATTATTAAATATGAATCTTTGCTACCAAAATGTACAAAAAGTTGACATTTTCAGATGTCACTTAAAATAAAATTTGGACACTCATTTAGGGACATACTCCCTCCGTCCCATTTCAAATTGCAAATTTTACCATTTTGGGTGTCTCAACTAAAATTGCAAAATCTTTAAATGGAAAGTTTTTAATACTTTTTAATTAGTGGGTCCCACTTCTCATCATCTTCCATGAACATCCACCCATCCTCCACTTTAAACCACCATAGCCACCGCCGTTCACCACCATCCAATACCTCCACCACTTAGCACCACCAAAATGAGTGTCCAAAAACACCATTTACCACCCATAGCCACCACCACCCAGAAACGCACACACGCACACTCCCACAAAAACAACGCTCTTCATTTTTACCGAAGTCAGAGAAGATGGCGGAGATCATTAGTTGCCCCATCATCAACATCAGCGGCCGCCACAACATTGCAGCAAGTTAGAGGAAAACAAAGCCGGATACCTAAGTTTAATAGAAACTTTAACAAAGTAAAAAAAAAAAAAAAAAACCAGCAAGAACAGAGCCTCCAAAAAATCAAATTTTCTTTTTCCGGCGGGTCTAATTTTTACACCTTCATCAACGACGTCGTTGAAGAAGCCACCTGCTCCTCACCGCCGCACCACCTCTCCTCCATCCAAATACCCCAAATGCACAAACCCAATTCAAACCCTAGATCGACTTAGACACTTATCGGACTCCCTAATCCACCAAATCCTCTCCATTCAAACCCAATTCAGCAGCGACCCAGCTCTGTCACGGGAAGGGAAACGAGCGAGGCGGCGCATCCGAGCGAGGCGGCGGCGTCCGATCGGTCGTCGATTGAAAGGGGAGGAGGGGGTGTGCGGCTTCAACAAATCTGGAAAAGGGGGTGTTGATGGATTGGGGTAGGGTTTGTTGATATAGTGGTGGAGAGGGAGTGTGTAGTGCCGGAAGTTCGAGAGAGAGAGAGTTGGGAGTCGCCGGCGGTTGGGAGTCGCCGGCGTTGGGAGAGCGACGAGAAATTGGTGAGGCGACAGTGTAGGGAGAAAACAGAGACGAGGGGTGTTGAGGAGTCTTTTATTGTTTAAGCCCATTATTATTTTAGCCCCTTTAGTTTCACAATGTGCATTAGAACCCTAGTTTGCATATATAAATTACAAATCCATCCATTTAGTCGATCACGTGCCATGCACATGACACTTAACTGACTTTTCTAACGATTTCCGTCAAAAAGCCCTTAACTGCCAAAAAATTAAGATATTGAGCCCTGATCTAGCGGGAAAAAAAAAACCAGGCCCCTTTTAGACGCACCCCCTTGGAGTTTAGGCCCTAAATTGTCATTAACCCTTTTATTAATATAAACTTGTGCTAACAATTACATTTATGAGAAATAAAGGAGAATTAAAATATAGGGAGATAACCTTTAACCAACTTCAATGTAATGAAGTGATCATTTGGTCATGTCCCATTGTATGGGGATTGCATACATTAAAAAGACATAAAAGTCAAATAAGAAATAAAAGAGACAATGTTGTACCTTGACTTAGAAATGAGATGAAGACTTCAAAGTTTTACTTGAAGATGGTGTGCAAGAACTTGTGTATAGTTTTTGTAGAGAAGAGAAGTTGGGTGGGTCCTTTTTGGTGGAGTTTTTGTACTCAATTTTTGGTCTAAAAATCCTCTCCTTGAAATGGTGGAGAAAGGGGGTTTTTATAGGTGAAAAGATGATTTTTTTTTTTTTGTGCCAAAATAGAGTCAACAAGGAGGGAATTCCCGGGCAAAATCATGTAAATTGAGCAAAGGAGGGATTCTTGGAGAGAATCTGTAACCGACGCCCAGAAGCGCGTGCCTCCGGCCTTTGGGGCGGAAGGCGCACGCGTCTGACCTCAAAGAGCAGAGGCGCCCGACTCTGAAAAGGCATTTTTGACATAATGGACTGGAAAGTTAGAACTGTTATTCAATTTAGCCCCCAGACTTAACAGAGTCAGTCAGGAACTTAACAGAAGTAACAGAAACTAACAAAAACAAGTCAAATAAAAATACTATGTATGCAATCGGGGTGAGCGGTCCAAGCCGGGGTGTCTACAGGTAGTCGCGTGTCATCATGTCGATCAATTAGCAACTCGATTATCCTGTCCGCAGGGCAAAGACTGATTCTACACATTTTAACATCATCACTTTTTTTTCTCTAACAATTAGGAAAAGGGAGAATTGCAAATTGGTAACCTGAATTTGACACAGAATTGCAGTACGTCATCTAAGAGTTAAAATCTGCCAATCTATGTCATAAGTTTGTATTTTTTTTAGCAATCCGGTATAAAAACTAACAAAGTCGTTAAATTATTAATGTGTTGGAAGCCATGTGTGCCATTACATGACTTTTAAAAGGGTAATTTCGTCATTTACAGTAGCATGTGAAAGTCACGTGGTTGGCCTTTGAACAAGCTTTGATTGTTAGGGCATTATAGTCATTTCACAAACAAATTGAACACTTTACCATTGCACACTCAAATTTGATTAGGGAATAAAAACAAATTGATTGAATTTGATATTAATACAAGACTAAGTCATATGGAATTGGAACAACATAATCTTTCAGAATAGTAAAATGATTAAAAAATGCAGATAAGCGTCCAAGAACATGGCTTGAATTCTGGATGACTTTGAATCTAGAGAGATCGAGATAGATATGTATATAATATGAGATAGAAAGATACAAAAGGGGGTTAGGGGAGATATTAGGTTAGGTTATGGTCTGATGACATGGAGAGAGCGAGAGAAAGAGAGAGAGAGAGCCACACAAATTGTACATCTGGCTAGAGTTTGCTGGTCGGATTTTCTTTGACCTTAACATTTGCCTCTCTCTCTCTCTCTCTCTCTCTCTCTCTCTCTCTCTCTCTCTCTCTCTCTCTCTCTCTCTCACTCGGACTTCTGCCTACTGTGTCTTCACCTAAGCTACTCCCACCGTTGCCGAAAATAGAGGGCTCGATGCCAAAGGCGGAGGGGCCAAAATGAAACATATTTGATGAGAGAGAGAAGGTTGGATACCAATTTGTTTAGGATGAAATAGATCTGGTTGTGAGAAGGAGGTTGCGCTGCCGGAGGGAAGGAAGAGGAGAGAGAGAAAAGAGAGGGCTGCCGGAATGGAAGGGAGTGGTTCGGGCGGCTAGGTTTTTAATTTTAGAGATAGAGGCTTAAGATGGAGGGAGTGATTGTAGAAATGATGGAAAGAGATGGCCCCGTAGGGTCTGGCGTCAGAGGTTGTTGCCGGAGTGGAAGGGGCTGACGACAGAGATGGTGACCTGCGGTGGGAAGTATTAGGGTTAGAGAGAAGGGGGCAATGGTTGTGTAGAGAGAGTGAGAAAAAAAATGAATAAAGATTGGGGCATGCTACGGTAAATGATGAAATTACCCTTTAGAAAGTCATGTGAATAGAATTGCAATTTAGCGACTTTGTTAGTTTTAATACCGAATTGCTAAAAAATACAAACTTAAGACACAGATTGGCATATTTTAACTCTTAAATGGCGTACTATAATTATGTGTAAAACTCAAGTTACCAAACCGCAATTTGCCCATCAAAATTCACATTTTCCTATTTAATATGAAAGGGCAAATAGTACTCCCGATGTCCCGGAATAAATGTCACATGTGGTCAATTAAGTTGAACTTGACCAAAAAGTTATGAAAATTTGATTATCTTCGTACTATTCTGAAAATGGTTATTGATACATCAATAGAAACACTATTAATAACTATTTTAAACATTTTATGAAAATAAATAATCTAGCATCAAATATTGATTAAAGTCTAATTTAGTTGACTATATGTACCATTTATTCTTGGAGTTCACTGTCTATGGCACGTGAGTGGTTGAGCTGGCCATATTTTACTTTCTCCAAAACAAACTACTCTTTCATGCTTCATCACTTTGTCAAATAACTATAATTCCATGACTGGTTTAGTCAAACTTGCACCACAGTTCAACTTTGGAGCACCAGAAGATAACAAAACCTTTTTTGACTTATAAACAAAATAAATATCACCCAAAAGAACCCACCTCACTTATCCCCCTTCATTACACCAAACTATATACTTCTCTCCCTTCCCCTAAATTCAATATCATACCCACCGGAATTCTTAAACAATGGGTGCCGGAGGCCGCCACTCGTCCTCCTCCGAACAAGAACAATTGTCGTCTGAACTTGAAATGATACCGGTAGAAAATAATTTCAAACTCTCCGACGAGTGTCCGAAACAAGCCCCTTGCACTAAACCCCCATTCACTTTAAGTGAAATTAAAAAAGCCATACCACCCCATTGTTTCAAACGCTCAATTATCCGGTCATTCTCGTACATCCTCCGTGACCTATTCTCCTTCATCGTACTAGCTTACGCCGCCACTAACTATATACCCCTCCTCCCTTTTCCCGCCCGCCTTCTCGCATGGCCGATTTACTGGTTCCTAAACGGCTGCATTTTAATGGCTTTCTGGGTAATCGGCCATGAATCCGGCCACCACGCTTTATCTGAATACCAGCTCCTCGACGACATCACCGGATTCATCATCCACTCCGCCATCTTCACCCCTTTCTTTTCGTGGAAATACAGCCACCGCCGCCACCACCTCAACACCGGATCTCTCGACCGCGATGAGGTACACGTGCCCAAACCGAAATCGGAGCTCTGGTCATCGGCGAAATACCTAAACAACCCTGCCGGCAGAATCTTGACCTTAATCGTCAAACTCTCATTGGGTTGGTACCTTTACCTCTCCACCAACGCCGCCGGCCGTACATACGACCGATTCGCCAACCATTTCGACCCACAAAGCCCGATCTACTTCGACAGCGAGCGATCCCTGGTCTTCCTCTCCGACGTCGGGCTCTTCACCACCGCCGCCGTCTTATACAAATTGACTTCAATCTACGGATTCTCCTGGGTGTTCTTTATCTATGGCGGCCCGTTAATCGTATCAAACGCGTTCGTCGTTATCGTTACGTATTTGCAACACACCCATTTATCATTACCCCATTACAATAGCTCGGAGTGGGATTGGCTCCGGGGAGCACTGTGTACGATTGATCGGAGTTATGGGAAATTCTTGAATTATGTGCTTCATAATGTGACGGATACTCACGTTGTTCATCATCTATTCTCGACGTTGCCGCACTATCATGGCAAAGAGGCGACGGAGGCGATAAAGCCGATATTGGGGGATTATTATCAGGTGGATGATACGCTGTTCATGGCGGCGCTCTGGAGGGAGTCGAAAAAGTGTATTTATGTTGAGGAAGATGAGAAACATCATGGGGTGTTTTGGTATGATAATAAACTTTGAGATGGGTAGAGATATTTCTTCTTCTTTTTGTTTTTTGTTTAAAAAATAAAATGAACATTGAAATGCAAGTTTGTGAAGGTTGAGATATTTAAAGTTAGAGCATCTACAGATGAGTTTTTTGTGATTTTAATATGACACATCATTTTTTAGTCACTAAATAAAAACCCAAAGAAACTTCTACAATAGTATAGCTTTTTCATGAGCTTTTTTGTGGCCCCTACATTCAACACTAAAAACAAAATACATAGTATAAATTATTGGTTAGTATTTGATGGTCAACATGGAAAGAGGTAAAAATTTAAAGAAAAAACTATTACAAAGAGCTCTTTCTACAAAGAGTTGCTATTTAGAGCATACACAATGGCAAGAGCTTTTTAATAAACTTTTTTACAATTTCAACATGCCAAATCATTTTAAACTATATAAAAAAGCTTTTTAAAAACATTGACAATGGTAGAGCTCTTTCATTACCTAGAGAGTTGGTGAGTATTAATGTAAAACTTACATGAAATAGCTCTTTCTACAAATAGCAACTCTTTAGCCAAAGAGCTCTTTGAAGAGTTTCACAATGGTAAAAAGCTCTAAAGTGCTCTTTCACAAAAATAAAAAGCTCCTAAAAAAACTCCATTGTGGATGCTCTTAGTAAATAGTTTTTTAACTTTTTCAACAATGGTAAAAAGCTTTAGAAAGCTTTTTCATAAAAATAAAAAGCTCCCAAAAAGCTCACATTGTGGATGCTATTACTTTTGCTAATACTTTTTTTTACTTGTTACTCTCTCTCTCTCTCTCTCTCTCTTTAAAATTACCTTATTTAATACTCCCTCCGTCTCAGACTAATGTTCTTAGTTTAACTTTAACGGATATTAAGAAAAAATAAATGTTGTAAGTATGAAAAAGTAAGTAAGGGAAAGTACGAGAGATAAAATGGGTAGAGAGTTTTTGTTGTGAGAATGACAAGTGGGTCCCATTGTCCATTTTAAGTAATAAAGCAATTAAAAACCTTAGTCTGAGACAAAACAAAAAGGAAATTAAGAACCTTAGTTTGGGACAGAAGGTATAATAAATTTTGATAAAAAATATGTCATTTATTTTAAAGCAAATAGGGTATCACTTACTCCATCCGTCTCATATTTATCACTATTTTTTTTTTCCATTTTTGGTGTCCCATATTTATTGATACTTACCTAAAATGTTCATTTTCTCTCTCCTATCCACTCGCAACAATTATTCACTAACTTATTTTCTCTCTCCTACCCATTTATAATAGTTACTTTTCCAACATATTTTATTAATCTCCGTGCACTTTTATTTGGTGGCAATAAGTATGGGACAGGGGGAGTATCTATATGTAGTTCATGATGAATAAATTATCAAATTATATATTCCCTCCGTCCTAATTTAAGGTTCTTACTTTCTTTTTTAGTCTGTCACAGTTTAAAGTTATTAGTTGTTTTATTCCATAAATAGAATAGAATGAAAAGTGTTTTGGAAAATCCTGCCCTCAAAACGTTCATGTAATTACAAAAAAACATTATTTACCTAACTTACTTTCACACACTTACTTCCTGAATAGTATTTTGGACATTTATATCCTTCACTTTCTACTTTTGGTTGACTCATTTCCTTTGTTTTTACCTTCATTTCTTAATAAGCTTGAATAGTCAAACTACTGGGACGGAGGGAGTGTTGGTGATTTTAGTGTCATCAACGATTTTATGTAATTGGATTTACTAGAGACCAATGCGATCTCATATTAGGCTCGGATATGAGTAAGGGAAAGTGTGGAGTACACACTCATTTTGAGTCAATATGTTTTCGACCACGATAAAGAAGCAGGGGTCAAGGGGCAGCGCCCCTTGTTTGGGTCCCGCCAGTTTTTCCCGCAAAGGACACCACTGTTGGCTAACAGGTATGACTATTTGATGCCAACAGTCATATCTGATTCCTCTTCCCATCTGTTTATAAAACAGATTTTGGTCTCAGATTACTTTTACGAAAAAACCCTAACTAATCTCTGAGTTTCTAATCTGTTTTCTCTGCCTAAGATACAGATTGTTTTTTATTGTCTTATCCCAATAAGGATTTCGTGAAACACAGGCAAAAGGGTCGAAATACTTTATTCGGAGAGTGAATTACACACGATTCAATCAATCATCCAAGATTATCAATTTACCCTAACCTAAATTCTCTAACAGGGAGTACTTCCTATGGTCACATTTGTTTTCCGGTCGTCAATTAAACAATTAAAATGAATTTCCTTTTAAAAAGTTGAATGAAGTCCGACCAATAATTTACACTAAATTAGTTTTATTTATGTAACACCCCAACTTTTCACTACAATTAGATAATAACTTAATACGAATAATTCCCATAATCAGAATGCCCAACGGCTACAAATAACCACAATTCAAACTTTAACCAACGTTCAAATCCACAACGGCTAGTACAAACCACTAGCTCAAACGGTAACTAACGGGAAGTAAAGTTTATAACTTAACCGTAACGGAAACATAACCACTAATTACTTTATTAAAAGATAACTCCTAAGCCGCCAACCTTGCGACTCTTGATCTGCTTATTTATAACCTGGAGAGAGAAAAAGATGAAAGGAATGAGCGAACAATGCCCAGTAAGTTCATACGGTATCCCCTCGGGTACTAAGAGGAGATGACCGAAACGAACGGTAACAATGAATTACAATGAACGGATATAACTCAAGGATCAAACTAACACTCAGTTTGAAAAGAAACATTTACTTGATGAAAAACAATTCATTACTTGAAAACATGTGGCTTCAGAGGCAGTTTCCAAAACACAACATTTTACTCACACTTTACTTTTCTTTACTTTACTTTACTTCATTTAGGGATTAAGCACGTGCTGTACCCAGGGCTCGGGTTTCTACTGACCGCACCCAAAATCGGTATATCATGATAACCTACGTTACTTCATCAAGCAACGCAAAGGGGTCCACATGTTCAACTTAGAACTATGGATAACTGTAAGGGGTCCACTTATCCGTTTCGGGATTATGGATAACTGTAGTCACTTTACTTATTAAAAGAATTCACTTTAAAGAGCTTTTACAACACAAAGCTTAACTTTACAAACTTTACTTGATCACTTTTTAAAAGATACACATCTCACTTGGACACCAAGGTTACAAAATCAATCATACACATGATAACCCTATTGAACAATAACCATATCAATAGAGTGGATAACAAAAGACGGAACAATTCGCAGAACGGAATAGTTTAAAAGACTATCTAGCCACACAGATAGTTTACTTTATAAAAACAGAGATTGGGAAATCCTAACAAAGGATTAAGAATCAATACACAACTAAGAGCGTAATCCCTTACCTTAGCTTCGTGTTCTACTAGCTTGCTTTACTCCGCTTGGACAATCTACAACATGAAATAGTCTAGCCTTAGACATGAGAAAAATGCTATTTTACTTCCGTCCCAATTTACTTCTTTTTACTCGATTAATTCCATGGTTTAGTCATCTATCACCTCTTTCCTAGTTAACCAATAACTTTAAGAATGACTACAACACCCCTAGGGTTTTTATTAGTCAATCCCCAATTCTCAATTTCACTACACAAATTACACACACTGATTTCACACTTTCTGCACACACTTACTGAGTACACCTACTGACAGACACACCCACCACTCTGATTCACACACACTCTGGTACACCCACACATTCAGACACACACACCCACCATCTGAACACACCCACAACTTCAGACACACACACCCACCATCAGCCCACACACACACACCCACCATCTGCACACAACGCACACACAGACACCCACGCCGCACACACACACACACACCACCGCACACCCAGACGCACCCCAATCACACACACACGCAGCACACACACACTTCCACAGTCCATCCTCTTCCTCCTTAATCGTATGCCACTAAACCCTAGTTGCCCAATTGCTATCGTAAGGTTTCTTGATACACAAATTGAATTACAAAGATGAAGAGAAAGGTTTGAGGGTTTCTAGAATTACCTTTGCGAACACGATCGCCTTCTCTCTTTTCTTCTCCTTCTCCCGTTCTCTCTCTCTCTCTCTGCGCTTCACCGGCCGCTGCTCTCTCTCAACTCTCCGTTCTTTTTTTTTTTTTTCTTTTTGTGCGGTAACTGAGAAAGCCTTAGGGTTTAAGAGGAGTATTTATATTAATGGGGCTCTCCAATTCCCTATTTAAATTGAACTCCTAATCCTTCCTAGTTAATGAATTGGGCTTTGTACTTTTGACCCAATAACTAAACTAAACTAATTATTAAGTTTGGCCCATTAATAATTAAGAGTTTAAGATAAATAAAATAGAAAAGGTAGTTCGGGTTATTACATTCTTACCCCCTTAAAAGAGTTTGGTCCTCCAAACTAAACGTACCTTAATCTTCGAACAAAGCGGGATACATATCACGCATTTCACTTTCGAGCTCCCACGTGGCTTCTCTTTCCGTGTGATTGCTCCACTGTACTTTTACATACGGAATCACTCGTTTCCGCAAAACTTGATCTTTACGATCTACAATCTTTACCGGCTTTTCATCATAACTCAAGTCTTCACGAAAACGTAACTGTTTGTACTCTATGACGTGGCTCGGGTCAGCTACGTATTTCCTCAACATCGACACGTGAAACACATTGTGCACACCAGACAGCACAGGAGGTAAAGCCAACTTATAGGCTACCGCTCCTATTCGTTCTAGAATCTCGAACGGCCCCACGTACCTAGGACTTAACTTCCCACGAATCCCAAATCGCATGACCCCTTTTGTCGGTGAGATCCTCAAGAATACATGATCTCCTATTTGGAACTCCAGATCGCGCCTTCGATTATCTGCATACGATTTCTGCCTACTCTGCGCAGTTAACAACCACTTGCGAATCTGTTGAACTTTATCCGCCGTTACTTGAACAATCTCGGGTCCAGTTAACTTTCTTTCGCCTACTTCATCCCAACACGCAGGCGATCTACATTTCCGCCCATAAAGAGCTTCATACGGCGCCATTCCAATACTAGAGTGGTAACTGTTGTTGTAGGCAAATTCTACTAGTGGTAGATGATCATCCCACGCTCCTTGCCAATCTAACGACGTTGCTCTCAGTAGGTCTTCGAGAGTTTGAATCGTCCTTTCTGACTGTCCGTCTGTCTGAGGGTGGAACGCTGTACTCATAGTTAACTCCGTCCCCAACGCTTTCTGTAAACTCTTCCAGAAATTCGATGTAAATCTTGCATCTCGATCCGACACTATAGAGACCGGTATCCCATGTAACCTTACGATCTCATCCACGTACAACTTAGCTAACTTCTCCAACGAATCAGTCACCTTGATTGCTAGAAAGTGAGCCGATTTAGTGAGCCTATCCACTATGACCCAAATTGCGTTATGACCCTTCAACGTCTTGGGAAGTCCAATCACCAGATCCATAGTGATGTGTTCCCACTTCCACTCTGGAATAGGTAACGATTGTAGTAGTCCCGCAGGTTTCTGGTGTTCACTTTTCACTTGCTGACACACCAAACACTTAGAAACGAATTCCGCCACCTCACTCTTCATATTGTTCCACCAAAAGGATTCCTTTAGATCTTTATACATCTTAGTGCTCCCAGGGTGGACCGAAAACTTTGAACAGTGAGCTTCTTCAAGAATTTCCCTCTTGATACTATCATTATTAGGCACCCAAATCCTTGATCGATACCTCATGATCCCATCGTCGCTAACACGGAAGTCTACCATTCCCTTCTTACTGATAACCTTGTGAATCGCTTCCAACTCGTCATCCACATTCTGAGCTTCCTTGATTCTCACTAACAGTGTTGGTTGGACACTCATCTGAGCCAAATAGCCTTTAACTTTAACCTCTAGCTTTACTATTTCACTATCTCTCAATTCACTTACCCCCTTAGAAATCATAGTCGCTAATGTTCCATGGTTCTTTCTGCTTAATGCATCAGCCACCTTATTGGCCTTCCCAGGATGATACAAGATTTTACAATCATAATCTTTAAGTAACTCTAGCCATCTCCTTTGCCTCATATTCAACTCTTTCTGAGTGAAAATGTACTTAAGACTTTTATGGTCGGTGTAAATTTCACATGGTACCCCATACAAATAGTGTCTCCAAATTTTCAATGCAAACACCACGGCCGCTAACTCCAAATCGTGGGTAGGATAGTTTTTCTCGTGGTTCTTGAGTTGCCTAGACGCATAAGCCACCACTTTATCATTTTGCATCAACACACAACCCAAACCTTTCAATGAAGCATCACTATAGATCACGAAGCCATCACTGCTTGTTGGTAACGTAAGGACAGGCGCAGACACCAATCGCCCTTTCAATTCTTGAAAACTCTTCTCACAATCGTCTGACCACACAAATCTCGTCCCTTTTGTGGTTAACCTGGTCAATGGTAGAGATAACTTCGAAAACCCTTCCACGAATCTACGGTAGTACCCTGCTAAACCCAAAAAGCTCCTTATCTCACTAACAGAAGTTGGTCTCTCCCAATTAACTATAGCCTCAACCTTTGCAGGGTCAACTGCTATCCCATTCTTAGATACCACATGTCCCAAAAACGCTACTTCCTCAAGCCAGAATTCACACTTCTTAAATTTGGCATACAACTTTTGCTCCCTCAAAATCTGTAATACTAATTTCAAATGTTCTTCATGCTCCTCTTTTGATTTCGAATACACCAAGATATCATCGATGAATACTATTACACACTTGTCCAAATATTCTTGAAATACTCTATTCATAAGCTCCATGAACACAGCAGGCGCATTTGTCAGCCCAAACGGCATTACTAAGAACTCGTAGTGTCCGTACCTTGTCCTAAAAGCCGTCTTTGCTACATCTTCCTTTTTCACTCTTAACTGATGGTAACCAGAACGCAGATCAATCTTAGAAAAGTAGCATGCACCTTGGAGTTGGTCAAACAAATCATCGATCCTTGGCAAAGGATACTTATTCTTAATTGTCACACGGTTTAACTCCCGATAGTCAATGCATAGTCTCATCGACCCATCCTTCTTCTTTACAAATAATACCGGCGCACCCCACGGTGATGCACTCGGTCTAATCAGGCCCTTGTCCAAAAGTTCTTGTAACTGCTCCTTTAACTCTTTAAGCTCCGGCGGAGCCATCCTATATGGTGCTCTTGAAATCGGTGCAGTCTCAGGTGCTAGATCTATCGAAAACTCCACTTCTCGCTCCGGCGGTACTCCTGGCAAATCTTCGGGAAAAACATCCTTGAAATCTTTTACTATGGAGAGGGATTCGATGGTCACTTCTTTCTTGTTTGACTCACCAACATACGCAAGAAATCCCTCACAACCTTTCCTTAACAGTTTACGAGCCTTCATTACGGAAATCAGACCCGTTCGGACTCTTGGTTTCGACCCTTGAAAACAAAATCCTTCTCCAGAGGGTAATTCAAAATTCACTTCTTTTCTAAAGCAGTCTACTTTGGCATGATACGCAGCCAACCAGTCCATACCTAGGATGATGTCAAAATCACTGAGATCCAGACATATAAGATCAACCTCGAGTTCTCTATCGCCTATCCTTAGAGGACAACTTTGAAACACTGAAGTAACTGGGATCGACTCCTTAGTCGGGGTATTAATTACCAAGGGTACTTCTAACGCCTTAGGTGACAATTTTAACTGTTTTGCCAACTTAGAACTAATCACAGAATGAGTGGCACCAGAATCTATCAAAGCGTATACGTTGCGAGAATATAACTGAAGCGTACCTGCCACCAAGTCATTTGTGGCTCTAGCATCTCTAGCAGTCATGGTGTACACACGTCCCTGACCACCAGTCTTACTTTTGTCTTCCGCCTTCACTCCATGAGTTTGTGCATTCTTTTTCGGTTCTGGGCACTTCCACTGCGGATGCCCAATCTTTTCACAGTTATAGCACTTCCTGTCTCTGTACTTGCACGCGTCAGCCTTATGATTGCCATCACACGCAGGGCATACTTCGGCGGTCCCCTGCTCTTTAGCCTTTCCCTTATCGTATGCGGTTCGGTTTCCAAAGTTTCTGTTCGGGTACTTGTTTGCTGTACGATCATAGCTTCCCTCAGCTTTCCTCTTTCCATGATTATCACGGTCTCGGTCGTTGAACTGTCCCTTGTTCCCAGTTGAATCTTTATTAGTAGACTTGTCTCCAGACTTCTTCTTTTCATCCCTCTTGCTGCGGTACTCATTAGACTCTCTTTCTACAATTCTGGCTCTGTCTAGCACTAACCCATATGTCGCTAACTGCAGAGGAGTGATTCTGTATCGAATCCGATCACTCAGTCCGGCTTCGAACTTCCTGGCCTTTTGTTCCTCGCTGTCGAAAAAGGTTGGTGCAAATTCCAGCAGATCTGTGAACCTTTCACTATACTCGTCTACCGTCTTGTCACCTTGAGTTAAATTCAAAAACTCTGCCACTCTGGCGTGACGTACACTAGCCGGGTAGTATTTCTCATTGAATACCACTTTAAACCTTTCCCAGGTGAAATTTCCTTCACCCCTAGCCAAAGCTGCTCTCTTTTCTGCATCCCACCAAGTGCGAGCCGCACTCCTTAGCATAAATGTTGCAAAAACTACCTTCTGCTCTGTGGTACATTCCAAAGTCTCAAAAATGTGCTCCATATCCTTGACCCAGTCCTCCGGCTTCTCCTTTGAGGTACCGGAGAAAGTGTCCGGCTTCCTCCTTTGAAACATTTCCAGCGGATCTCTCATTGGTACCTGCTGGGGTTGGTTTTGAGGTTGTGCTAGTTGGTTCACCACCTGTCCGATTCCAGCCACGGTCTGGTTCAGCGTTTGCAGAAGGTTCGCCATGTTCGGATCAACATTACCTTGGTTTCCCGCGTTGCGAGCGTTGCCACGGGTCCCTCTTCCTCTTCCAGACATCTGAAGTTAAGAAGGATTGAATTATAACTGATTGATGACCCACCACGAAAACGGGTTTTACATATTAATGACAATTGATTTAACTAGGTCGGTTACTTGACCTCACACTTTACTGTTTCATCTAGAGTCTATACTTAACTTGGTCTCATACTAACTTCACGTACCTATTTATGTGTTTATATCGGTCTTACTTTAGACCTTTCACTGCATCGACCTTACTTTAGGTCTTTAACTATATTAGTCGTTGTACTCAAACGAATTTCATACTTTTATACGCCGTCCCCACAGAACTGGTTACTATAATTTAACGCATGCACTAAGTTTATTCAAACATAGTTTAACTTAAGGAATCACATGACAAGAAATAACTTAATTTAAAAATAACTTTTATTTATTTAACTGAACTAAACTAAAATAATCACTAAGTTCTTTACTAATAGAACTAAAAAGAATACTAAACCTCTTTAATGAAAGAATGCTAACTTCTAAAAAGAATACTAATAAATGGCTACTCCCCTCATAATCACGGGGTTACATTTTTCCTAGGCCTACCCCTAGGCCTTCCAGTTGGCACATAAACTTTTCTTGAACCTCTTGGCCTTCCTCTTGGCCTAGGGACCGGTTCTTCCTCCAGTACTTCATCTTCAATCATAATCGGGGCAGCTTCACTGCCCTCCACAATAATGTCAATTTCGGTGGCTTCTTCTTCAGTCACCACATTCTCTGCCATTGGTTCTTTGTAGAAATTCCTATAAAATTCTTCCCTGATATTGGCTATTTCTTCATCCTTTTTGTTCATTGCTTCTTTTAGCTTTTCTATTTCTTCTCGAGCCTTATACCACAAACCTCTAGTTTGCATCCATTTGTCAAAGGTATAGTCCGCTTCCTTCTTTTTCTTTGTCAATTGTCCCTTAAGCTGCCTAATCGTCCATGCACCCCTTACGATTGCTCTCTCCTTGGGTGTTTTTGTCTTTAGTCCGTCCATGATCTACAATGTAAACACACAAGCATTAAAATCACAAACATCCCATAGTGTAATTCATTCTTAAAAGAAAATATCAATCACTCAAGCCATACTCAAGTACATACTCATCCTCATTTAGAACCTCCCTTTAGGTTCTTTCCTAAAATAGCAAATTTCTATAAAAGGAAAGTTTCCTAATTTAGAAAGTTTCCTAAAATGGAAAGTTTCCCTAAATAGCAGCTTCCCTTCTTTAGTGCTTCCCAAAAGTACTTTGTTCTTATCAGAGTTCTAAAGCCCACAATAGTTAAGTACTACTTCTCCCAATAGTCTTAACTTCTAATTCTGAGTCTCCCAAGTAATCTTAAACCGGGGCTCTGATACCAACTGTAACACCCCAACTTTTCACTACAATTAGATAATAACTTAATACGAATAATTCCCATAATCAGAATGCCCAACGGCTACAAATAACCACAATTCAAACTTTAACCAACGTTCAAATCCACAACGGCTAGTACAAACCACTAGCTCAAACGGTAACTAACGGGAAGTAAAGTTTATAACTTAACCGTAACGGAAACATAACCACTAATTACTTTATTAAAAGATAACTCCTAAGCCGCCAACCTTGCGACTCTTGATCTGCTTATTTATAACCTGGAGAGAGAAAAAGATGAAAGGAATGAGCGAACAATGCCCAGTAAGTTCATACGGTATCCCCTCGGGTACTAAGAGGAGATGACCGAAACGAACGGTAACAATGAATTACAATGAACGGATATAACTCAAGGATCAAACTAACACTCAGTTTGAAAAGAAACATTTACTTGATGAAAAACAATTCATTACTTGAAAACATGTGGCTTCAGAGGCAGTTTCCAAAACACAACATTTTACTCACACTTTACTTTTCTTTACCTTACTTTACTTCATTTAGGGATTAAGCACGTGCTGTACCCAGGGCTCGGGTTTCTACTGACCGCACCCAAAATCGGTATATCATGATAACCTACGTTACTTCATCAAGCAACGCAAAGGGGTCCACATGTTCAACTTAGAACTATGGATAACTGTAAGGGGTCCACTTATCCGTTTCGGGATTATGGATAACTGTAGTCACTTTACTTATTAAAAGAATTCACTTTAAAGAGCTTTTACAACACAAAGCTTAACTTTACAAACTTTACTTGATCACTTTTTAAAAGATACACATCTCACTTGGACACCAAGGTTACAAAATCAATCATACACATGATAACCCTATTGAACAATAACCATATCAATAGAGTGGATAACAAAAGACGGAACAATTCGCAGAACGGAATAGTTTAAAAGACTATCTAGCCACACAGATAGTTTACTTTATAAAAACAGAGATTGGGAAATCCTAACAAAGGATTAAGAATCAATACACAACTAAGAGCGTAATCCCTTACCTTAGCTTCGTGTTCTACTAGCTTGCTTTACTCCGCTTGGACAATCTACAACATGAAATAGTCTAGCCTTAGACATGAGAAAAATGCTATTTTACTTCCGTCCCAATTTACTTCTTTTTACTCGATTAATTCCATGGTTTAGTCATCTATCACCTCTTTCCTAGTTAACCAATAACTTTAAGAATGACTACAACACCCCTAGGGTTTTTATTAGTCAATCCCCAATTCTCAATTTCACTACACAAATTACACACACTGATTTCACACTTTCTGCACACACTTACTGAGTACACCTACTGACAGACACACCCACCACTCTGATTCACACACACTCTGGTACACCCACACATTCAGACACACACACCCACCATCTGAACACACCCACAACTTCAGACACACACACCCACCATCAGCCCACACACACACACCCACCATCTGCACACAACGCACACACAGACACCCACGCCGCACACACACACACACACCACCGCACACCCAGACGCACCCCAATCACACACACACGCAGCACACACACACTTCCACAGTCCATCCTCTTCCTCCTTAATCGTATGCCACTAAACCCTAGTTGCCCAATTGCTATCGTAAGGTTTCTTGATACACAAATTGAATTACAAAGATGAAGAGAAAGGTTTGAGGGTTTCTAGAATTACCTTTGCGAACACGATCGCCTTCTCTCTTTTCTTCTCCTTCTCCCGTTCTCTCTCTCTCTCTCTGCGCTTCACCGGCCGCTGCTCTCTCTCAACTCTCCGTTCTTTTTTTTTTTTTTCTTTTTGTGCGGTAACTGAGAAAGCCTTAGGGTTTAAGAGGAGTATTTATATTAATGGGGCTCTCCAATTCCCTATTTAAATTGAACTCCTAATCCTTCCTAGTTAATGAATTGGGCTTTGTACTTTTGACCCAATAACTAAACTAAACTAATTATTAAGTTTGGCCCATTAATAATTAAGAGTTTAAGATAAATAAAATAGAAAAGGTAGTTCGGGTTATTACAATTTACATTATTATTGATATTAGTTTTAGTAATGTATATTAATTGTAATTTTAAATTTGCATTGAGATAATTACTTTGTCTAAATTTTTGTTCAGTTCAACGAAGTTTACTATCGAGATTAAGTTTTCGGTACGCCTTTTACTTTCTTTCTTTTTTTGTGGGAGTAGAAAGATATAGTCCCTTTGTCCGATAACAAAACAAAATATCAGTTTTGACATTTTGAGTATCTCTCTCTGAAAATTACGCCATCCGTCCCACCTCACTTGACACTTAAGAGATTGACACAATAACTAAGGAAAAAAAATAAAATAAAGAAAATGTGTGGTAGAAAATGAAGAGAGATAATGAGTAGGGTAAATAATGGTGTTGGTTGAATAAAATGAGTGGTGGAAAATGAAGATAGAGAATGAGTAGTGGGGTAGAGTGAAGTGAATATAAACTTATAAAAAGTAGACTATTTTGAGAAGTGTCAAGTGAGCTGGGACAGACCAAACTGGAAATAAGTGTCAAGTGGCCTGGGACGGAAGGAGTATTATTTTTCTAAATTGAAAAATATATAATATTTTTATTAATGTGGCTCACTTGTTATAGTCACAATAGTCTACACATTTTTCTTTCTCTTATTTACTCACAACAACAACTTTTCTTACAATTTTTTTCTTAATTTTCGTTTTTAAAATGAAATTAGTGTTTTTATGGGTCAGAAGGAGTATTAAATTCATTCACATAAACAAGAGATAGTTCTCACCAAAGTGAAAATGGCATCCATATATGAAAATTATTTAAAAAAGAAAAAGTAAGTACAAGCAACGCTTAATAATTAGCCAGATTGCTTTTTGCAACGAATAACAAGTCACCTGAATAACTATTGCTTTCTGATTATTGAGGATACTACGGGTCATACCCGACCCGACCCATTGTTCCACCCAGTCACTGCAGCTGCCGGCCTAGGGTTTCCCTAAGGTTTTTGTGTTCATTACTTGTAGCTTACTCTTGAGATTATTGTGTATATCTATCACTATTGTATTTTAGATTAGGAAACAAGTATCTACTTACCTAGTTAGGACTCTTTCATTATACTATATATATTTCTATACTCTGTGAATAAAATTATGATTTGCACTTTTCATATGGTATAGAGCAAAAAGATCCATACCTCCTCTTTTTTTCGGCAAACCCCTCTCATCAACCCTAAATGGCCGCCGCCGCCACCTCCATTCCCAACACCACCCAACCGGATCAACCCCCCCCTCCTTCTTGTGAATCTCTCTCATTGCCGCACCCTAACCCCGCTCACATATCTCACCTGGACATCTCAAATCACATCCATATTGTTTGGCCTAGATCTACTTAAATTTGTTGATGGCTCTCATCCCCAACCTGACGAAAACATCACTGTCACCACACCCGCCATAGCCGCCGCCGGCAATGAACCACCCAAACTCGCAACCACCACCATCACACCTAACCCAGCCGCCATCACCTGGCGTCGCCAGGATCGTCTTATCCTTGGTGCCCTCATTGGCACTCTTGATCCCACCGTCGCACCTCTTGTAAACCAAGCCGCCACCTCTCGTGAGGCTTGGGACATGCTCAAAACCACCTACGCCAACACCTCCCGTGGCCACATCCTTCAAATCAAGGACAATCTCGATAACTGTTGGGTTTCGTGCAATCATTCGCAGCGGAAGATAGACATGAATAAAACCCAATAGCCTAGATCCGCTATGAACAATAATTCATAATAACAAGATGAAGGAAACTAACCCTTGTAGATCGTTAGGTAAAACTTGGATTAAGCGTTAAGACAAACGCCCTCTACCGGTGATCCACACAACGAACAGATTTCAAGAACGCCTTCTTGAACTTGACTGCTAGGTCTTCAGATTGATCAACGATGTTGAAGAACGATTCTTCAAAGCTCCTAATTATTATTGTGACTTGATAATTGAGATTAATCAATCACAATAACCCAAGAATATAATGTGTGATTTCTTTCTCTAAGAAAGACTTTTGAAATTGATCAAATCAACTAACTAGGGAACAATTCCCGTCAGTCTGTATTTATATTCAAGGGTTTCAAAAACCCTTTAGGAATTAGGTTTTCTTGTCCAACAAGAGTTTTCCTAAAAACTGATTCTGCCGGCAAAAACCATCCGTACGGATGTTTCTGGAAGCTTCCAGATTCAGCCGTACGGATCCTTTAGGCAGGATCCGTTTTACTTCGTTTTTCGCTCCTTTGAATTATCCGTTCTGCGTGTGTGACCCAATAGGATTATACTAAGTTGGCAACGAGTCCGAACCAGTCAAACCTCGTAAGTCATAAGCGGACTCTAGCAAGCCATTATGACTACCCAATTAGTATAACTTTGAACTCCAAAGTTTCCTAAAATAGAACATAACACAATCTCTTTGTTACACGATGTCTATTGAACGTAAGCCATGGTCAATGGTCAACTTACATTTGTTCAATGCTTTCTCGATCCCGAATGTATTGATAATACAAATCTTATTTGAGCACGGCCATGCATTTCATCAATACCATTCATCGAGTGGCCAAAGCTTGACATCTCTCTTGACGAGGAACAAATCCCATCTTGGCTTATTACTCTTCCCTACATGATTCCGATTATGCCAATCATATTCTTTATAGCTATCCGGTTAGGGATAACGTTTGAATATGTCAAACGTAATGTTCATCATGTGGAAGACTGTAATAACCTCAGGTCTAAAGATTCCAGTGATATAACTATATGAGACTTAATTATGACATTGTGACCATGACATAAATCTCATAGGGGTCAGTCCAGTATTTGTTCTCCAACAAATACCCATAAGTCTAATTGTATCCCATACACCATAATCATCATATGATTATCTATTAAACTTATACTAATAATTAATCATAATTATCAGGGACGGGGATTATTATAATAAAAATGCAAAAGACATAATAATCAAACGTTCAATATCTTTATAAATAATAACATTTGTTTTACAAACAACATGCCTAGGGCATAACACCAACAATCTCCCACTTGCACTAGGCCTAATTAATGTATCGAATACCCATAGACCTAACATGACCATCATGCTTTGCTTGCAGAAGACCCTTTGTCAATGGGTCTGCAATATTATCACCAGTTGGTACTCTGCATATATTTACGTCTCCTCTATCAACGATCTCTCGAATGATATGAAAACGCCTAAGTATATGTTTGGATTTCTGATGAGATCTAGGTTCCTTTGCTTGAGCAATAGCACCATTATTATCACAATAAAGGTCTATTGGATTAGCAATGCTAGGAACAACCTCTAGTTCACCAATGAACTTTTTAATCCAAACAGCCTATTTAGCAGCATCGGATGCAGCAATATACTCAGCTTCAGTTGTAGAATCAGCGACGGTACTTTGCTTAGAACTCTTCCAACTAACAGCACCTCCATTAAGCACAAATACAAAACCAGATTGCGATCTAGAATCATCCTTGTCAGTTTGGAAGCTTGCATCTGTGTAACCACTTACTACAAGATCATCTTCCATACCTCCATATACCAAGAACGAATCTTTAGTCCTTCGCAAGTACTTAAGAATCGTCTTGATTGCAATCCAGTGACTTTCACCGGGATCAGATTGGTATCTGCTCGCCATGCTCAAAGCATACGAGACATCAGGTCTAGTACATATCATGGCATACATGATGGATCCAATAGCAGAAGCATATGGAATCCCAATCATTCTCTCACGCTCATCAGTCGTCTTAGGACACTGATTCTTGCTTAGAGATATGCCATGACCTACTGGCAAATTTCCTCTTTTAGAGTTTTCCATGCGGAATATCTTGAGAACTTTGTCAATATATGTATCTTGACTTAAACCAATCAGTTTCTTAGATCTATCATGATAGATCCTAATGCCAAGGATATAAGCGGCTTCTCCCATATCTTTCATTGAGAAACACTTTCCTAACCAAGTCTTTACAGACTGCAGTGCAGGAATGTCATTTCCAATGATTAATATGTCATCAACATATAGTACTAGAAATAATACTACGCTCCCACTAATCTTCTTGTATACACAAGGTTCATCTTCGTTCTTGATGAAGCCAAACTCTTTGACCGATTCATCAAACCGAAGATTCCAACTCCTAGAGGCTTGCTTCAATCCATAAATGGATCGTTGCAATTTGCATACTTTATTAGAATTTTCTGGAATTACAAAACCTTCAGGTTGTGTCATATAAACATCCTCAAGTAAATTCCCGTTAAGGAAGCTGTTTTGACATCCATTTGCCATATCTCATAGTCAAAATATGCGGCTATGGCAAGTAAAATTCTTATAGACTTGATCATTGCTACGGGCGAAAATGTTTCATCATAGTCGATTCCATGAATCTGCCTATAGCCTTTCGCTACAAGTCTAGCTTTATAAGTATGCACCTTTCCATCCATGTCAGTTTTTTTTTTGAAAACCCCCTTGCATCCTATGGTTTTTATACCTTCGGGCGCATCAATCAAGTTCCAAACTTGATTGTCATACATGGACTTAATTTCAGATTCCATGGCTCCAAGCCATTTATCTGAATCAGGAGCGGACATCGCTTCTTGATAGGAAGTAGGTTCATCATCAACTATGACTTCAACTTATTACTATCCGTCATGAGAAATCCATATCTCTCAGGTTCGGATCGTATCCTACCAGTTCTGCGAGGAACATGAGTATTCTGATTAGGTTCCACAACTCCTTGTGAACCTTGGTCAGATCCAATCATCGGTTCCATGTAATTTGCGGGTTCTTGAACCTCTTCAAGACTAATTTTACTCCCACTAGTTCTTTTGGAGAGAAACTCTTTCTCTAGAAAAGCACCATCTCGTGAAACAAACACTTTGTTGTCCATGCGGTTGTAAAAGTAGTATCCTTTAGTTTCCTTAGGATAGCCCACAAAATTACATTTATCAGATTTGTGTGCGAGTTTGTCAGAGATCATCCTCTTGACATATGCCTCACAACCCCAAATCTTCATAAAAGAAAGATTAGGCTTCTTTCCTTTCCACATCTCATATGGAGTCTTTGGAACAGATTTTGTTGGAACATTATTTAGTGTAAGAGCAGCAGTTTCTAGTGCATGTCCCCAAAAGGATAAAGGAAGATCAACTTGACTCATCATGGAGCGGACCATATCCAATAAGGTCCTATTTCTCCGCTCAGACACACCATTCCATTGTGGTGTTCCAGGTGGAGTTAATTGTGAAACAATTCCACAATCTTTAAGATGATTGTCAAATTCTTGGCTTAAATATTCTCCACCACGATCAGATTGAAGTGCTTTAATAGTTTTGCCAAGTTGATTCTGTACTTCATTTTGAAATATTCTAAATATCTCAAAAGATTCACTTTTATTCTTCATTAAGTAGACATAGCCATATCTACTAAAATCATCAGTAAAAGTTATGAAGTATTGATATCCTCCCCTAGCACTGCTGCTCATTGGTCCACAAACATCAGTATGTATGAGTCCCAATAAGTCACTAGCCCTTTCACTACTCTTAGTAAAGGGTGCCTTAGTCATTTTTCCAAGTAAACAAGACTCACAAGTTTCATATGATTCAAAATCATGTGAATCTAAAAGTCCGTCCCCATGGAGTTTTGAGATACGCTTCTCATTAATATGACCAAGACGGCAATGCCACAAATAAGTATGATTTACATCATTAGGTTTGGATTTCTTATTTACATTATAAATATTCTCATTATTTCCATTCTCTACATCAATAACATAAAGGCCATTAAATGAACATGCAGTACAATAAAGCATATCATTTAAATAAATAGAAAACTTCTTATTTTTAATAAGAAAACTATAACCTTCATTGTCCAAACAAGAAACTGAAATAATATTTCTACTCAAATCCGGAACGTAATAACAATTGTTCAAAATAAGAATTAATCCGCTAGGTAAAATGACATCATATGTTCCTACGGCTAATGCAGCAACTCTTGCTCCATTCCCCACGCGTAGGTCCACTTCGCCATCTTTGAGTAGCCTCATATTCCTTAGTGCCTGCATATTTAAACAAATGTGAGATCCACATCCGGTATCTAATACCCAGGAACTAGAAGTAGAAAGTAGAATATCTATAACATAGATACCTGAAGTAGACGCAGTCCCACTGCTCTTCTTCTTCTTTAACTCTTCCTTGTAAACCTTGCAATTTCGTTTCCAATGACCAATCTCATTGCAGTGGAAACAGATTGCATCCTTTTGGGAAGCTGGTTTAGCCACATTAGCGTTGGCAACAGTTGCCTTGCTAATCTTGGGTTTGACAACTTTTGCCTTACCCTTTTTGCCTTTTGAGCCCTTTCCTTCTTTAGATACAATAAGTACAGGAGCGACCTCTTTACCGATTTTCTTTTCTGCCTGTTTAAGCATCCCATGCAATTCAGACAATGTCTTATCCATCCCATGCATATTAAAGTTCATGACGAACTGGTTATAGCTTTTGGGCAATGAATTAAGAATAAAATCGGTAGCCAACTCAACATCAATTGGATGGCCTAGCCTCTCTAGTTTCTCAAAGTAAGCCTTCATCTTTAAAACATGAGGGCTCACAGACTGTCCTTCGCTCATCTTGCATGAGACCAGTGCAGCTATAGTGTCGAACCTCTCTTGCCTTGCTTGTTCTTGAAACATATCTTTCAACGAAGCAGCAAGGTCAAATGCCTCCAAGTGCTCAAGAGTCTTCTGAAGCTCTGAACACATGGCCGCAAGCATAAGACAGCCTACCTCACGAGAATCATTTACATGTTTCTTGTAGGCGTTTCTCTCATCCTTGGGTGCATTAGAAGCAGGTTCTTCTTCAGGAACGGGCTCTTCAAGAATATAGAGCTTGTCCTCATGCTTTAGAACAATTCTAAGGCTACGGATCCAATCCGTGTAGTTAGCTCAATTTTCTTTAAGCTTTTCCTTCTCAAGGATAGATCGCAGTGATAAGTTTGTATTTTGTGCCATTATCTACAATTATGCAAACATATAATTAAATATAAGTACCAACTTAATTAAAGATATTAAAATATTAGTATTTCACAAATACTCCCACTAAATTATATAACCTTCATATACATTCAATGTATAATATAATTTAAATGGGCTAAGATCCATATATCATTTAATTTTACGTCCGCGAGGGCAAGATGCATAAAATTAAATTATTTAGGCAGATAACTCCTTATCAAGCATATCATATATGACTCTTAGATCTTTTATGAGATTATATCAAGACATCTTATGTCATGCATGTTTTAAATCTCATCTGTGCCTTAGGCCCAAAACTCTTTTAATAGCCTAATTAAGTCAACCCACTTTAAACGCATAGGAACCACTCTTTCACTCATCTTGTTCATACATGAATAAAATCAATGCACCTCGCGAGGGTTAGAGCGCGCATGAAATTACCCATGTAATCCCAAGTGTCTTAATCATGGGTTGGCACGAAACTTAAATTTTAAGAAGGTTCACACACATAAAGTTAATCAATTATCCGAATTAATTTTATGTGACATTAGTTGCGCTAGTTAGGGATAAAAGTCTGAAATCATGAGATTTCTCCAATCTTAAACTCCTTTAAGATTCTGATCTCATTAACGGTCTGGACTTCTGAATTTGAATCTGTTTCAGGAAACATGGTTTAACAACCAGCCATCTAAAACAAATCAGAGTCAGTATAACCCAAACCATCCGTACGGATGTTTCTGGAAGCATCCAGATTCATCCGTATGGATAGTTATGCATATCTCAGAAACATTGAACTCTTCAGGATTCTGGAATTGCATCCGCAGAGCATCTTGAAATTGAGAGCACAAAACGTACGGTCGAAACTAAGCCAAAAGGCATCCACATTCCCGTACTAAGATCAAGAAACCAAGCAACTTCCCTATACGGTCTAAACTAAGCCAAAAGGCATCCACATTCCCGTATAGATTGGTCACATGTCTCAAGACCCTTTCAATGTCTCTTAATCTCACAGATTACAGCAATTCTAAACTCTTTAGAACTCTGATTTCTGAAACTACTCCGAATTCTTAACAGATAACTGTTTCAGGAAACACGGTTTCGAAAACCAGCCGTCTGAAACCAGTTTCTGTTTCCAGGTTCGAATTCTGCAAACAATTTGCAGAACAATCTGAACATGAGAAGTCAGAATGAAATCTGGGAGTGAACCAAAACCATCCGTACGGATATGTTTGGAGGCTCCCAAACCATCCGTACGGATTCTTAGGTAGAATCCCAGTTTTTCCAGATTTTCAGATTTCAGAAATTCGATCAATCTTAATATCGTGTTTATACATAATCAGATTACAGAAACATGAAATTGCAGATTACGAATTTTAACCCTTCTAATTCATATATTCAATAACCAATTTATTCCACATACAAATTAGATCAAGATCATCAATAGAATAATCCAATTACAACATGATAATCTAAGCATGCAATCATACATATTAATCAAATCAATATTACAACCACATCAACTAGCAAGCATATTTTATATCTCATATAAAATCCAACACATAAATTCATCTATCTCATGATCATACCAATTAAATAATCGCATTAAATAATTATATCATGATAATATTAGAATTATTGATCATCAACGGGGCTCTGATACCACTGTTGGGTTTCGTGCAATCATGCACAGCGGAAGATAGACATGAATAAAACCCAATAGCCTAGATCCGCTATGAACAATAATTCATAATAACAAGATGAAGGAAACTAACCCTTGTAGATCGTTAGGTAAAACTTGGATTAAGCGTTAAGACAAACGCCCTCTACCGGTGATCCACACAACGAACAGATTTCAAGAACGCCTTCTTGAACTTGACTGCTAGGTCTTCGGATTGATCAACGATGTTGAAGAACGATTCTTCAAAGCTCCTAATTATTATTGTGACTTGATAATTGAGATTAATCAATCACAATAACCCAAGAATATTGACACGCCCCCAGGTACCGGGATCCCCTAATAGAACCTCGAACCTGGATGGGAGTGCCTAACGAGAAACAAGAAACTTAACAAGAAACTTAATGACATTTGTTTAACAAACTGACATGATATATATACTCTAGAGTGAGGAGCTATACTAGCTCACAACACGAGT
Organism: Campanula takesimana; assembly: GCA_026119855.1. NCBI lineage: Eukaryota > Viridiplantae > Streptophyta > Magnoliopsida > Asterales > Campanulaceae > Campanula > Campanula takesimana. The sequence continues at coordinate 1,449,127 of JAOWBW010000044.1, forward strand.
TCTAGACAAGAAAATTTAAAACCAAACTTAATACATACACAGCGGAAACATGCCTAGCACATAAGCTGGCATTAAGAGTACTATACAAGATGTCTAGTGACAACAAGAACTGAACAAGACTGTCTATCCCAAAATAAGGAGTTATACAACCCAATACATCGTCCTCACCAAGTGTAAAAGGACACAAGCCCCGACCTGCGAAGCAAGCTCCCAACTATGTCGAGCCTCACTGCGCACTATCCTTCCTTTCCTGGGGGGGGGGAAACAAATAAAGGGTGAGATAAATCTCAGTAAGCTATTAGATGCAACTATATGACATGTTATCATGCAATTCAAGTAGATACTCAAATAATCATATCTCAAGTATCATCAAGTAACAAGTATATGAGAGGATAATCCACTCATCAAATAGCACATAAGGCTAAACAAGCAAGTTATAAGGATATTGCTTCCTTCCTTATTCCTCCCAAGAATACCATTGTTGTCGTAGCTTGTATTACTTTGACAATCACGATCAATAACAGGAACTGATTATTCAGTATATATCAGAAGACCCGGTAACCAGTGTCATTCTCAATATCAGTACTCATGATTATTCACGAGGTGTTCGGGACGGGAGTTTAGCATTCACTTAAGTCAGGCTTATTGCTCCAACTAAGGAAGCTATGCCCTTACTATGGCCGGTAGTAAGGGGTCGGGCGGAAATACATAGGGACCCGATTGTCACTTAAACCCCAGCTCTCGCGACAAGCGTGAACCTATACATTTTCGAACAAGCAAGGAGAACCAGCTGGACTCACACAAGAAAGTACAAGTAGATATTTACTTGAATAACGGGAGAAGAACTAATCCAAAAGTAGTGGACTAGCTCAACAAGGAACATGCTTCAAGTACTCAAGAAGTCACCTTGTTATCAAGCAACTATATGCAATGTTTGCACATACACAACAAGAACATGTCTCATACACGTTAGTGCTTGTTCATAGCACTTCCAGGTTCACTACCATACATATGGTGTCAAGTCAAGTACAAGATTTTATTATCTTATATTCAAGTCTTAATCCATTTCTATGGATGTTCAAGTCATGTACAAGATTTTAAATGTCTTATACTTCAAGTTATAATTCCAATCTTTGGACATTCAAGCAAGTATAAGAGTTATACATTTACTCTTACAAAATCCAACTCCTATTCTTAGGATGTTCAAGTCTAAGACCTTAGGCTAATGCCTCTAAGGTGTACAATCATTGGATTCACAACAAGTATAACACATTAGTGCTTGTTCATAGCACTTTCAAGACATAAAGAAGAGATACTACTCTTATACTTATGTTCTCATTTTAATTCAATGAGTATACATGTTTAAGACCAAGTCTGATGCCCCTAAAGTATCACAACACTTGCTAGGACATCTTATACTAAGGTTATATACCTTAACTAGGGTTACTTCCAACTTATACAAACTTTAAACAAAATCTTTGTTTTTCAGATGACTGTGCGGTCGCCCAAAATGGACTGTGCGGCCGCACACAAGCATGTCAATTTCTTTGAAAAACCCTTCAGAAAGATGTGCGGTCGCACAATCATTTTTGTGCGGTCGCACAGTGTACTAAAATGCGAAATTTTCATTCTTTCCCAGGTTGAAATAATTTCCGTCCCAAACGTAGGAGTAACATTTACTAACAATTTCAACATACCCAGAAAAGGCATAACATCATTCAAACTCATCTTTCCAAATCCCTTTATCATTTTACACAGGGGAAATTTACTCCCTTTGTCCCAAATTTACAAGTACCACAAAAATCACCCCAAACACCAAATTAACAATCACAAGTATTGAGAATAACATTTATGCATGTTATTACAAGCAAGGGGGAGCTAATAACTTACCTAGTCAAAATTCAAGTTGACCAAAACTTATTTCTGTTCGGCCTGGAACGCTCTATTCAACGCCACGAATATTAATCCGGGATCGGAATCAAGAACGGAGAGATAATTAAACTCGAGGAGTCGGGAATAGGGAAAACTTTTAACCCTAGGTTATGAAACAGAGAAAGAACGAGAAGAATGAAAATGGAGAATTCATTCTCTGCAAACCCACATGATAAACATTCAAGTTTCAAAGAATTGCACTTAGGCCCCTCAAGTTTCACTTTTGACAAAAAGACCCCTAAAGTCAAATTTTCACAAATGACCCAGAAGTCAAAACTAGACATTTAACCACCTTAATATTCTAAAGCAGTTAAAACTTTAACCCAAGTAAAACTAACACATAATATGCAAGTTCAAGTATTTAACAAGTATGTCAAATATTTAACAGGAAATTAGATGGGCGTTACAAATATAATGTGTGATTTCTTTCTCTAAGAAAGACTTTTGAAATTGATCAAATCAACTAACTAGGGAACAATTCCCGTCAGTCTGTATTTATATTCAAGGGGTTTCAAAAACCCTTTAGGAATTAGGTTTTCTTGTCCAACAAGAGTTTTCCTAAAAACTGATTCTGCCGGCAAAAACCATCCGTACGGATGTTTCTGGAAGCTTCCAGATTCAGCCGTACGGATCCTTTAGGCAGGATCCGTTTTACTTCGTTTTTCGCTCCTTTGAATTATCCGTTCTGCGTGTGTGACCCAATAGGATTATACTAAGTTGGCAACGAGTCCGAACCAGTCAAACCTCGTAAGTCATAAGCGGACTCTAGCAAGCCATTATGACTACCCAATTAGTATAACTTTGAACTCCAAAGTTTCCTAAAATAGAACATAACACAATCTCTTTGTTACACAATGTCTATTGAACGTAAGCCATGGTCAATGGTCAACTTACATTTGTTCAATGCTTTCTCGATCCCGAATGTATTGATAATACAAATCTTATTTGAGCACGGCCATGCATTTCATCAATACCATTCATCGAGTGGCCAAAGCTTGACATCTCTCTTGACGAGGAACAAATCCCATATTGGCTTATTACTCTTCCCTACATGATTCCGATTATGCCAATCATATTCTTTATAGCTATCCGGTTAGGGATAACGTTTGAATATGTCAAACGTAATGTTCATCATGTGGAAGACTGTAATAACCTCAGGTCTAAAGATTCCAGTGATATAACTATATGAGACTTAATTATGACATTGTGACCATGACATAAATCTCATAGGGGTCAGTCAAGTATTTGTTCTCCAACAAATACCCATAAGTCTAATTGTATCCCACACACCATAATCATTATATGATTATCTATTAAACTTATACTAATAATTAATCATAATTATCAGGGACGGGGATTATTATAATAAACATGCAAAAGACATAATAATCAAACGTTCAATATCTTTATAAATAATAACATTTGTTTTACAAACAACATGCCTAGGGCATAACACCAACAATAACCTCACCAAAAACAACCTCTCCATCTCTGACTACATTCATGCCGTCAAATCCTACACCGACAAACTCGCCATCCTTGGCAAACCCATGGACCCCGAAGATATCGTAGCATAGATCCTCAAAGGTCTTTACTATGATGCCTATAAACCTGTCATCGATTCCATCCGTGCTCGCGACAACCCTATTTCCTTTGAAGCTCTCCATGAAAAACTTATCCATTTTGAACTCACCCTCAAACAACATACAACCCCCGCTCCCTTTCCCACCACTGCCATGACTGCCCAGACCCGTCCCACTTATAACCGCCCCAAATCCACCACATACTCCCCATCCTATGGCTCCTCCTCCGACACTGCCTCTGGTCAATTCAAAGGTAAGTGTCAATATTGTCGCATCGTAGGTCATGTTATCTCCCAATGTCACAAATTTCAGAAGTCCTATCCCTCCATCATTTTCCCCCCACCCACCCCCAACAACCGCCAACCTCGCCCCACCAACCCCCAAGCCCACTCGGCCACTGGACCACCACCCTCCCCCCAAACCCTGGCTCCTTGACAGCGATGCCACCCACCACATAACCAATGACATCTCCAACCTTCCCCTTCACAATCCTTACACCGGCAGCGATGATGTCATCATTGGCGATGGCTCTTCCCTTCCCATCTCCAACATAGGTTCTTTTACTCACTCTACTACCTCTTCTTCCCGTCTTTTTAATAATGTCTTGCACGTCTGTTGGTCCCAGAGGGGCAACAAGGGTATGAAAAATGCTAGAGGGGGGGGGGTGAATAGCGTTTTTAAAATTCTTTTCAAACCCTTTTCGCAAATCAATGGCTTATGCGCACAGTTCTCAAATAAGCTAAGTATAGCACGCAGAAAGTGTGAAATGCACAGCGGAAAATTAAAGAAACACTGCGCAGGGTATACTGCGCAGGGTAAAAACGGACGCGCTAAGGTTTGGCTAAACTGTTGGATAAAATCAGATTCTAAGGCAATAGGCAATAACAAGCACAGCAGCAATAGCAGCAATCTGGTAGGATCAAACAAAGCAGTAATTCAGAAATAACTAAGCAGGAAGTAAATAGCAGAAATAATGAACAAGCTATTTGGAGAGGTTCGATCGATGAAAGATCTACGTCCTCTACCAAGATGGTTAGTCTTGGATTTTCTAATGAGATAAATATTGATATGAGGAGCTTTTACAAGATTACAACGAATCAAAACTCAAATCAAAATCTAATCAATGAAGAGCAAATCCTAGACTAAACCGGTGTTTCTCAAGAAGTAAGATCTATATGATCGAAGCTTCAAGAGGTGTGTGTGTGGCAGAAATTCTGGGCTCTATGAATCTAAGAGATGAAGAGCACGAAGAATTCTGGTGATATAAGGCTTAGGATCTGGGCAGGAGTTTGAAGGTATGAAGGTTTGAAGGTTGTTCTTGAATCTGGGAATAGTAAGCAGCAAACTTCAGAACTTCAGGAATACTTGTAAGCACAAACTCTGGCAACTTGGAAATGAAGATGAGCAGGTTATTTATAGCAGAGAGCTTAAAACTAGCCGTTGGTGCTCTGAGCAAGGACGATGAGCTGGCACAATAGGATTGGTGCACAGGTGTCCTTTATAGCCGTTGGAGCTCTGATCAAGGTTGATGACCTGGCACAATGTGATTGGTGCGCAGGTATCTTTGAGCCGTTGGAGACTGAGCATGGAGACCAAATTCAAACGCTTCATCTGGAAGGTTGACAGCTGTCTTTATTTGAAATATTATGTTTGAGCGCATCTCCACCGTTGGCTATGCTGAGTGTGCAGGATTTGTCGTTTATGCACAACTAAGCGTACATCTTCTGAGCGCTTTCCAAGTTAGGTGATCTGAATGCATTAAAAACTGTGCAAGGTTGAATGCTGCGCAGAGGAGACCTGCGCAGTGATGTCCTGCGCAGAGAGTCCTGCGCAGTAACCACAGTCTTGCTTAGATCTTCATTCCTTCTTCGCTCCAAGTCCTATATTCTAAGCCTATACTATAAAATGGACTATGCTAAAAAATAAAGTTATAAAACTTCTTACATAGGGTTCTAAAGTCCATAAAATACTCTTAGGTGATGCTATCAATCATTTCTAACATAAATAGGAGGGTTAAAAAGTAAGCATACCCAACAATCTCCCCCTAAAAGATTGATGCCATTACCTACTATAACAAAGGCAATTCATTGTACTTGATAATAGCATGTCCATAAGAATGAAAATGGTCAATCATGCCTCAAGTCAATGCACACACTAGCCAATGCTATAGATTTCTAGTCTATCCAAAAGATATAACTTACAATATGGAAAGACAGAAATAACATGCAGCGCATACAAATAATGTGAATTTTAGTTTGAGTATGCGTTTAAACTGAATGTTTAAACATCATGCGTAGAAAATATGAGCAGATAATAATATGCGCATGACGTGAAATAAAGCATTCATTGTTCCACAAACGAAAAGTTTGAATTGAACAAGGTTTTGAAACTAATGATGCGATTTTCTCATTAAAACTTGAAATGATAAAAATTGGAGATTACAAGTTTGAAAGAGAAAAACAAACAATTGCGCACAAAAAGAAATACCTTGCGCAAAAACAAAAAAAAAGAAAAAAGAAACTAATTGATATTAATGCGATGCAGGGCTTCACGCAGCTCGTTCTGCAGGCTGTTGAACTTGTTCATAAGTTCAATCTTCAGCGCTTGAAACCTTTCCCTGAACGCAACACTTTCTTCAACATATGTAACAATTCCTCTGCGCATATCTCTGTTGTCGTCCCGCAACTCTTGGAAGTTATTTTTATACTGCAATTGATGAGTAGTCATTTGGTTGAAGTAGGATTGCTCCGCAGCCTTTATGGTATTCAAGATGGTGGTCTGCGTAGCTTCCAGTCGTTGGTCAGTGTGGAGGCGCTGAGTGTTCACGCTGGCTTGAATGTCGAACATTGCTTGATCCATCCTAGCGTTGAACCCATCAGCGAAATCAGTCATCGCTTGAGTAATGCACTCCCTGACACTTTCCATGTTGAGCGCACTAGCTTGCGCAGAACCACCTTGCATAGTCTTCTCCAAGATCTGTGCTTCAATTTCCGCAAAGCCTTCATGCAGGCCATCGGCTAGACTCTTGCGCAGACGTTTCAGCAATCCTACAAACCCGTCATTAATCGCGGTGTAGGTGCAAACGTCTTCGAGCATCCCAGCAATTGACTTCAGTGAGTCCAAAACCATATGATCTAGAGCATCGGGGATTTTCTGCGCAGAGGGGCCGGAGGAGGTACTTGCACCTGCCTTTGTTGTACTCCTCTCCCCCTTAATGGCAGCAATCTCTATGCGCTGCGCATCAAGCTGCTCTTGAAGCATTGTCTGTGAAGTAAGCAGTTGCGCCATCTGAGACTGCGCTGCCAGTTGGTTCACTTGAATAGTATTCAAGGCTTGAGGAATTTGGCGCAGTTCAGTTGACGTGGAGAGAGAAGATGTGGGGATCGCTGGAATTGATGAAGCAGGAGGAATTTGCGCCTCCTTTGGTGGAGAGTTGGTTGATAAGGGATCGAACGGAGGATTGCGCGAAGGAGATGGCTGATGAGGAGATTGATTAATAGGATCAGCAGCAGGTGACTTCTGTGCAGGAGAGTGCGCACTGCTGCTGTCCGTATCCGTTGAGCGCACCACACCCTCCTTATCCCCTTCGGTGAGGCCAATAACTGGGGTACCCTGCACAGCATCATCGGTCTGCGCAGCTTTGGTAACCTCATCCTAATCTTCATCCTCATCCTCCAAGTCCAGTCCATCATGGAGGACAGAAGTGCCAGGTTACGTAGTGCCAACCGGAATATTGAGACGGCGGAAGGCACTTGCACTTGGCTCAGGTGAGGAGGGAGGATCTGCTGCCTTTGGCTTACCCTTAGCAGTGCTGCGCACAGTCTGTTTCTTGCGCGGAGTTCGAACAGGAACATCCTCAGCAGGTGCAGCAGCAGGGGCCTTTGTCGGTGTAGGGTCAGGGAACGCGGCATCCATCCAATCATCACTGTCTGCACGTCCCTGAGTAGCAGTAGGATTTGCAGCAACCTTGGGATCCTGCTCCCCCTGTGCGGTATTATCCGCAGCCTCATCCTCAGCAGCAGTCTCATCCATACGAGACTCGCTGTCTTCTTCTGCAATAGGAGCAGCAGTACCAGGAGGAAGTCTGGTGAATGCAGACTTTTTCTTTGATGGCGCAGGAGTGGGCGCAGGAGGATCCTTGCGCTTCTTCGAAGGTTTGGGAGCAGGAGTAACTGGCGCATCAGTCCTGATTTTGATGCCAGCAGTAGATCTGACATCAGGAATCACCTTAACTTTTTCGAGCGCAGGTTCAGCAATACCTTTGCCCTTGCGCTTTTCTTGCGCAGCTGCCGTTTCAGGCACATCAGGCGCAGTGGCCTTGGAGGGCTGCACAGCAGCTTTCTTCGACTTGGGTTGAGGGGCTTCTTCAAGATCATCATCACCATCACTATCAACCCATGCCTCCTTGTTGGGGATCTCATCCTTGCTCCAGATCTGGCGATACTCACTGCGGCCAATTTCATTGCGCAGTGAATATAAATGTGAAAGAGAATATGTTTTGGAGCAAGGGACCTTCAGGTCTGGGCGCTTCTGTACGAAGGTGCGCAGCTCAGAGATATTCATCAGATACTTGGAAAGGAGCCTACAGTGAGTTCTGTATTTGGCTACCTTTTTGTCCATGCGCTTGTCGTAGCTTTCAGAAGCGTCCCAAAGTTCATCAAATAGAACTGAAGACCAATCTAATGCATTGCCGTTGTAGACGGCAGCGCAGTAAGCCCACTGCTTGGAAATGAACTTGCCCTTATTTCCATTCTTGCAGTTCACAGAATCGCCAATGATGGTGCACAGGTGATACATCACCTCACCAAACTCCTTGCGATCATGGACACTCCACTTCTTCACAAGAGTGGGTTCCCCAACCAGTTTCTGCGCTAGTTTGTTCTGTTTTGCTTCAGAATAAACTTCCGGCGCATTATCTACGTTGAAACCGCACAGCTTCTTCAGTGACGCAGGAATAATGCGCACTGAGTAGTTCTGAACAATGGAGCGGATCACATCGATCTTTTTGTCGCGACCCCGGACCCCGCGGGCCCCGGGACCGCGGTCTGGACGTCGACTCTAAAACCAAACTCAGAAATACTGAAGTTAAAAATTCCATTTGATACCAAAAGGGTAATGATCCCAAAGTTTTACAAAACCAAGTTTGATAAAAACCAATTACAACTATCATAAACTTCCACAAGTTTATGCACAACAAAAATACAAATATACAAATCTTAGTGACGTCATTGTTTGGTACAAATACCCCAAAAGGTTACACATTTATATAATGTAAACCAACCTATACAACTTTCCCCAAAAGAACGGATCCACACTCGACGTCCTCTATCTCGTGATCAGCGAGACTAATCCTTAGCACCTGGGGGGGGGGTTAAGGAAAAACAAAGATAAAAGAAAAGGGGGTGAGATAAATCTCAATAAGTTACTAATGCAACTACATGACATGCTATGATGCAATATACAATAAGCAATAATAAATATCACATAGCACATAGCAAATATCATATATCAGATAGCAGCGGAAATAAACACATAACAAAGGATATAGCCAAGGTTTTCCAAACCGGAACATCCAAATAAAGGATCGCTGCGCAGCTTCAATAATCAACCAATCATCATCTTCATAATAGCATGAAAGCCGAAGAGAAAACCCCGGTACCGGAACCAATAACCAAAGGAGTGTCACAAGGGACGGGAGACATGCCACAAAGTCATGCTCCAAGAAATAGCTAAAATGCACACAAAGGAGCTAGCTCTTCTCACATCCAAGGCCAATCTGGAGGAGGGTAATAATTGGGCAAAACAATGGTCAACATCATAATGGACTTGGCCGTGCCATCATAATATTTCGCATCGCCCGAACACACACAAAATACCAGCTGGACTTTCATATAAAGGCTAAGTAATAAATACTAGCTTAATTAAACAACTTAAGGTTCCAAAGTAGGGAACCATACCAAGAAGGCACCAAGAAAGTGAAATGAACCAACAACACACAATTAAAGTGTTCCAACAATCTTAACAATGATAACACAATTCCCATATCACATTTGACCACAAAGGATCCAATTAATTCGAGCACTCTACCAAATTTACTTACTCATATCGAAGAGCTTAAGGAGAGCTTTAAAACGGTAATTTATACGCCTAAAACGGAGTTCGCATGAACCCAATACGACTCTCGAAAGATTGGACCAAAAAGGGGAATAAATTCATAACAGGGGAGGGGGGGGTGCGCTCGCCTCCTAAGGGAGGGATGCGCACGCCTCCTAGATCAGTTGGAAAATCGAGTCGCCTCCTAAGGGAGGGATGCGCGCGCCTCCAAAGGACAGAAGCATTTTTGATCAAGAAGGACATAAGGGTGCGCGCGCCTCCTAAGGGAGGGATGCGCGCGCCTCCTTGCCCGGAAAGGCAATTTCCGGCCAAAATCCTGGGTTTCCACCATTTTCAAACCAAAACTCAAACCAACCAAATCTTTCACCATTTCACAAATACTTGGAACCAAGGCTAGCAATATACACAACTATGAACCAAAACAACTTATAGGTTTGTAATGGGGCTAAATAACACAATCTAGAAACCCAACACAAGATTCAAATACCAAATTTCCCAAAAATATGAATAAAATGCCAATCACTCCCAAATCAACCCAAGATGCAATAAATGGCATTCATAACATCAAATAAACATGGAATAGCATTTCTAGCATAAAATGGGGGAAAAGTAACTTACCTGAATTTTCTCAAAGTTGACGGAATTCAATTCTTTTTGACTCTACGCGATCCTAGCGACGATCTAAACACGGTTTACGTTTTAAGAAATGAGAGAAGATGAGAGGAAGAAGGAGAAAATGAAGAGAGAAGAAGAAGAAAGAAAAATGCTTACCTTGGAGAGAGAGAGAGATTTGTCTGGGAGAGAGAAGAGAGGTGGAGTGTGAGAATGGTGAGGGAGGTGAGGGGAGTAGGGAGGGAGTATGAAAAATGTTTGAAATGTTACAAAAAGGCCCCTCCCCCAATACTACACACAAACACTACACTCCCTACTAACAATTAAGACCCAACAAATCTACACTAGCACAAATGACCCAAATAAAATGCTAGGCATAAATATTATAACACATAAAATGCACACATAATTATTTAAATAAACAATAATTTAAATAAATAAATAAGCAAATAATTTAAATAAAAATCATTTAATTACTAATAAAATAGAGCCTATATTTCGGGTCGTGACATTCACTCCCCCTTAAAGAAAATTCGACCCGAATTTTAACGAGACTCACCTCAAACAAAAAGCCACGGAAATTTCCTCTCGATCTCATCACGAAGCTCCCACGTCGACTCCTCGATGTTATGATTCCTCCAAAGGACTCGAACCAACTCAATGCTCTTGCTCCTCAACTCTTGGACCTTGGAATCTAAAATCCGAACTGGTCATTCCTCATAAGACATATCTGGCTCAATATCCTCCGGTACTCTCGGTAACACGTGAGACGGATCATGAACATACTTCCGAAGCATAGAAACGTGGAAAACGTTGTGCAACCGGTCCAAAGATGGCGGCAACGCAAGACGATACGCAAGAAGTCCAACCTTTCCCAAAATCTCAAACGGACCAATAAACCTCGGAGCCAATTTGCCTTTCTTCCCAAACCTACGAATACCCACCTTCGGAGATACCTTCAAGAATACCAAATCACCGGTCTGAAATCTAAGGTCTCGCCTTCGGTTATCTGCGTAGCTCTTATGACGACTCTGGGCTGTCTTCAATCTATCCCGGATAACTTTAACCTTCTCAACCGAATCCCGAAGCAAATCAATACCCAAAACTTTCGATTCACCGACCTCATCCCAACAAATAGGCGATCTACATTTCCTTCCATACAAGGCCTCAAACGGTGCCATCTCGATACTAGCCTGATAACTGTTGTTGTAAGAGAATTCCACTAACGGTAGGTGCGAATCCCAAGAATCAGAAAAGTCTATCGCACAAGCTCGCAACATATCCTCTAAAATCTGAATAGTCCTCTCGGATTGACCGTCGGTCTGAGGATGAAAAGCAGTACTGAATCGCAAATCTGTACCCAAAGCTTCCTGAAACGCCTTCCAGAATCTAGAAGTGAACCTCGGGTCTCGATCTGCCACAATGCTAACCGGAACCCCATGCAATCTGACAATCTCATCAATATAAAGGGTCGCAAGCTTCTCCATCGAATATCTGATGTCAATAGGCAAGAAATGAGCACTCTTGGTCAATCTATCCACTATTACCCAAACACTGTCATACTTCCTACGGGTACGAGGCAGTCCCGTAACAAAATCCATAGTCACATGCTCCCATTTCCACTCGGGAATCTCTAACGGCTGAAGCAATCCCGCGGGTCTCTGATGCTCGGCTTTGACCTGCTGACACGATAAACACTTCGAAACGTACTCCACTATCTCCCTTTTCATATTAATCCACCAAAATTATTGCTTCAAATCCTGATACATCTTCGTACTGCCCGGATGAATAGTATACCTCGATTTGTGACCCTCATCAAGAACTCTCTGTTTAATTCCATCAACATCCGGAACACACAGACGACCACGGAAAGTCAACACTCCACTCGAGCTCAAAGAAAAATCCTCGAAGTTCTTTTCCTTCAATTTACCCATTATCTTCATCAACTCGGGATCCTCTTTCTGAGCTTCCTTTATCCTCTGAATTAGAGTCGGAGACACCCTAATATTCGTAAAAATAGCCCCATGTCTCGATTCACGAGGAGACCAATCTCGAACATCCTCAAGCATTTTCCATTCTCGAACCATCATCGAAGACACATAAGACTTTCTACTAATCGCATCGGCTACCACATTCGCCTTCCCCGGATGATAAGAAATCGTACAATCGTAATCCTTCAACAATTCCATCCATCGGAGCTGTCTATTATTCAACTCTTTCTGGGAGAAAAGGTACTTCAAACTCTTGTGATCGGTAAAAATCTCAAACTTCGCCCCGTAAAGGTAGTGCTTCCATTTGTGCAACGCAAAGACTATCGCGGCCAATTCCACATCATGAGTCGGGTAATTTTGTTCACTAGGGGTCAACTTCCTCGAAGCATACGCAATTACTTTCCCATTCTGCATCAACACGCAACCCAAACCCTCTTTCGAAGCATCACTAAAAATTACTAGGCCATCGCTCCCATTAGGCAAAGTCAAGATCGGTGCGGTAGTCAACCTCTTCTTCAATTCCTCGAAACTCTTGCCACATTTCTCGGTCCACACAAACGGAACGTTCTTTCGGGTCAACTGAGTCATCGGAGTAGCAATCCTCGAAAACCCCTCAATAAATCTTCGGTAATACCCGGCTAAACCAAGAAAGCTTCTAATCTCTGTCACTGATTCAGGTCTTTTCCAATCCACTATAGCCTCTATCTTTGAAGGATCCACCGAAATACCGTCTTTCGAAATAACATGACCCAGAAATGACACCTTCTCGAGCCAAAATTCGCATTTGCTAAACTTCGCAAATAATTTCTCCCTCGCAAGAACGGATAAAACTGTCCTCAAGTGCTGCTCGTGCTCATCTCGAGATTTCGAATAAACAAGAATGTCGTCGATGAAAACCACCACGAACGAATCAAGATAAGGATGGAAAACTCGGTTCATCAAATCCATAAATACTGCCGGCGCGTTAGTCAACCCAAACGGCATAACTAAGAATTCATAATGACCATAACGAGTGAGAAAAGCAGTCTTCGGAATATCCTCCGATCGAACCTTCAACTGATGGTACCCACTCCTCAAATCAAGCTTAGAGAAAACCACGGACCCTTGAAGCTGATCAAACAAATCATCAATATGGGGTAGAGGATACTTATTCTTCACCGTAACCTGATTCAACTTTCGGTAATTGATGCACAACCTCAACGAACCATCTTTCTTCCGCACGAACAAAACCGGTGCTCCCCACGGGGAAACACTAGGGCGGATAAACCCTCGATCAAGCAACTCTTGCAACTGAACCTTCAATTCTTTCAACTCGGCGGGAGCTAACCTATAAGGCGCTTTCGAAATCGGAGCCGTACCCGGCAAAAGATCTATACAAAATTCTATCTCACGATCGGGAGGCATCTCATACTCGGTAGAGAAAACATCGGGAATAGAAAAAGTAACAGTTTTCTTACGGCAATCAACGGAAGCATGAAACTTGCTCAACCAATCCATACCCAAAATGACATCAAAGTCTTGGATAGGAAGAACTACCAAATCCGCACAAAGGACTCGACCACAAATAACCACATCACAAGCACGAAAGACTCGATCAGAAATCAAGCATTCTCCTATAGGGGTCGACACCTCTAGCACGTACGGTAAAGACTCGAATGCAGCATTTAACATGGAAGCAAATTGCACAGAAATGTATGAATGAGATGATCCTGGATCTACTAACGCTCGTGCGCTCACATTAGACACAGAAACAATACCTCCAATAACGGATGGATCATCGGTAGCTTGTTGTTGATTTATTGCAAACACTCTCCCTTGGATCTTGGGTTTCCCGGCGGCATCCCGCTTCTGACCCTGATTAAAACCAACTCCTGACCCGGATGCTTGTCCTTTGCCTCTAGTACAATCCCTTGCGAAGTGACCCATTTGACCACAATTGGTGCACCTTCCTTGCTTCTTCCAACAACGGTCTTCAGAGTGACCTTCCTTTTGACAATACGAACAAAGCCTCCTAATTTGGCTCCCTTGGTTCCCGGAAGTGGTACCCGGGTTCCTTGGGATCGGTTGCCCTCGGGACTGAGATTGTCCCCCAAAGTTACCTCGATTTTCGATCCTTGGTTGTGACTTGCTCTGCGCTCCTTGCTTACTCGGGTTGGCTAACTCGGTCTTCCGCTTATGCTCCCCAATATCTTGCTCTATCAAATAGGCTCGGTCCACCGCATCTTGGAACGTCACAATCCGTTGAGCGATCAGTTGAGTACGGATGGAGGTCTTCAATCCCCGAATAAATCTCATAGCCTTTTGTTCCTCGGTCCTCACCAAATAGTCGCAATACCGGGCTAATTCTATGAACTTAGCCGAGTATTGTGCTATAGACAACACACCTTGCTCCAAGTTGAGTAGCTCGATCTCCTTTCGATTCTGATCAACAACCGGAATGAAATGCTCTCTGAACTTACGCACGAACAACTCCCACGCATACACCGTGTGAGTATCATCCCAAGTAGTTTTAACACCTTTCCACCAATGCTCGGCGGCTCCCACAAGCTTGTAAGCCGCGAACCGGACCTTGTCCTCATCCGAACACCCAAATACATCATAAATCTTCTCCATAGACTCAATCCACAACTCAGCTTTCCTTACATCTGGTTCCCCATTGAATTCAACCGGTTTCAACTTCAAAAATTGCTCCAAACCATAAAGGGGTGGTGCTTGTTCTACCCTCGGACCTTGATCATGTATGGCCTTCATGGCCGCCTCGAACATGCCTTGAAACATAGCACGTGCTTCATCCCTTGTGTCATTCTGATTCTGTGCCCCACTAGCACCTCCTCTGTTTCTTCTTCCAGACATTTTGAGTAATTACCTGCATAAGACATCAACCGTTAATCACTCCGCACACTACTACCCACCTAGGTCATACTAATCCACCTAGACTTATACATAGAGCTAATGCCATAGCTCTGATACCAACTGTCGCTACCCCGGACCCCGCGGGCCCCGGGACCGCGGTCTGGACATCGACTCTAAAACCAAACTCAGAAATACTGAAGTTAAAAATTCCATTTGATACCAAAAGGGTAATGATCCCAAAGTTTTACAAAACCAAGTTTGATAAAAACCAATTACAACTATCATAAACTTCCACAAGTTTATGCACAACAAAAATACAAATATACAAATCTTAGTGACGTCATTGTTTGGTACAAATACCCCAAAAGGTTACACATTTATATAATGTAAACCAACCTATACAACTTTCCCCAAAAGAACGGATCCACACTCGACGTCCTCTATCTCGTGATCAGCGAGACTAATCCTTAGCACCTGGGGGGGGTTAAGGAAAAACAAAGATAAAAGAAAAGGGGGTGAGATAAATCTCAATAAGTTACTAATGCAACTACATGACATGCTATGATGCAATATACAATAAGCAATAATAAATATCACATAGCACATAGCAAATATCATATATCAGATAGCAGCGGAAATAAACACATAACAAAGGATATAGCCAAGGTTTTCCAAACCGGAACATCCAAATAAAGGATCGCTGCGCAGCTTCAATAATCAACCAATCATCATCTTCATAATAGCATGAAAGCCGAAGAGAAAACCCCGGTACCGGAACCAATAACCAAAGGAGTGTCACAAGGGACGGGAGACATGCCACAAAGTCATGCTCCAAGAAATAGCTAAAATGCACACAAAGGAGCTAGCTCTTCTCACATCCAAGGCCAATCTGGAGGAGGGTAATAATTGGGCAAAACAATGGTCAACATCATAATGGACTTGGCCGTGCCATCATAATATTTCGCATCGCCCGAACACACACAAAATACCAGCTGGACTTTCATATAAAGGCTAAGTAATAAATACTAGCTTAATTAAACAACTTAAGGTTCCAAAGTAGGGAACCATACCAAGAAGGCACCAAGAAAGTGAAATGAACCAACAACACACAATTAAAGTGTTCCAACAATCTTAACAATGATAACACAATTCCCATATCACATTTGACCACAAAGGATCCAATTAATTCGAGCACTCTACCAAATTTACTTACTCATATCGAAGAGCTTAAGGAGAGCTTTAAAACGGTAATTTATACGCCTAAAACGGAGTTCGCATGAACCCAATACGACTCTCGAAAGATTGGACCAAAAAGGGGAATAAATTCATAACAGGGGAGGGGGGGGTGCGCTCGCCTCCTAAGGGAGGGATGCGCACGCCTCCTAGATCAGTTGGAAAATCGAGTCGCCTCCTAAGGGAGGGATGCGCGCGCCTCCAAAGGACAGAAGCATTTTTGATCAAGAAGGACATAAGGGTGCGCGCGCCTCCTAAGGGAGGGATGCGCGCGCCTCCTTGCCCGGAAAGGCAATTTCCGGCCAAAATCCTGGGTTTCCACCATTTTCAAACCAAAACTCAAACCAACCAAATCTTTCACCATTTCACAAATACTTGGAACCAAGGCTAGCAATATACACAACTATGAACCAAAACAACTTATAGGTTTGTAATGGGGCTAAATAACACAATCTAGAAACCCAACACAAGATTCAAATACCAAATTTCCCAAAAATATGAATAAAATGCCAATCACTCCCAAATCAACCCAAGATGCAATAAATGGCATTCATAACATCAAATAAACATGGAATAGCATTTCTAGCATAAAATGGGGGAAAAGTAACTTACCTGAATTTTCTCAAAGTTGACGGAATTCAATTCTTTTTGACTCTACGCGATCCTAGCGACGATCTAAACACGGTTTACGTTTTAAGAAATGAGAGAAGATGAGAGGAAGAAGGAGAAAATGAAGAGAGAAGAAGAAGAAAGAAAAATGCTTACCTTGGAGAGAGAGAGAGATTTGTCTGGGAGAGAGAAGAGAGGTGGAGTGTGAGAATGGTGAGGGAGGTGAGGGGAGTAGGGAGGGAGTATGAAAAATGTTTGAAATGTTACAAAAAGGCCCCTCCCCCAATACTACACACAAACACTACACTCCCTACTAACAATTAAGACCCAACAAATCTACACTAGCACAAATGACCCAAATAAAATGCTAGGCATAAATATTATAACACATAAAATGCACACATAATTATTTAAATAAACAATAATTTAAATAAATAAATAAGCAAATAATTTAAATAAAAATCATTTAATTACTAATAAAATAGAGCCTATATTTCGGGTCGTGACACTTTTCCCTGGTGTGCTTGTGCGTCATGGTTACATGCTCTGCGCTCTCGAAAAATTCATCCACCAATGAAGGGACATAGAAGTCCTGATCCAATGTGAAGAGAGGAAGAATTCCAGAAACGTCCATTAGATTGATGATTTTGCGTCCCACTGCGTCTTTTTGTAGCGCAGCGATATCTAATTCACATCCTTGTAGAAAGTAGAAAGAATTCTGCGCAAGACAAGAAATAGTTTAGACAAATATTATTGCGCATGGAGCTTTGTGCATGCGCAAAATCATAAACACTTAAAGAAAATTAAGCGATCCAAAGCATATTTAAAGAATAAGAACTTGAAGAACACGAAATGACTGTTCATGGACATGAAGAACACCATGAACACTAAAAATCAAAGATTGACCAAAATGAACAAAAAGCATGTCAAAATGACCGCATAACTAAGACGAAAACAACCAAGCAAATATGAAAGTCAACAACAACAAAATAAGCCCAGAAATCAAGAATAACTGTTCGTCTGCTCAGGAAATTTTCGGACCAAAAAATCTGCAGAAAGCGATTAAAAAGAGCATTGATCATAAAATAAGGTACATAAAGGAGTAGATCAGAGAGAGACGAACCCAAAACACCAAACGATTTCAAAAATGATTAACAGAAAAGAGAGAAATCGAAAAAGGGAGTTTCAAGAACTCGAAATAACAACAATGGCGTTTAATGAATAAACTGAGTTTTGAGGATCAGAAGTTCTTACCATATCGTCGACGGTTTTGGTTTCTTCGAATGGAACCTCAACGACCGGTTCATGGACCTCAACTACCTTTGCTTTCGATTTTCGGGGAGCCATTTATAGAAGAAAAGTGTTGACAGAGAAGAGAGAGAGAGATGCGGTTGAAGATAGTCAACGAAGAAGAAAAGGAAAGATTTGGAGAAGCAAGAGAGATTGCAGAGAATGAGAAAATGATTGAAAAGGGGAAACTTTTGGAAGTTGGTAAGAAATGAGAGAGAAAAGAGAGAGATTTGGTGAAAGAGATTGAAAGCAGAAGAGAGAGAAAGAGAGGGGTCGGTAGTTTTTATCCAGAAAAGGAAAATGCGTGACGTCAGCGCAGGGGTAGCTGTTGGGTTTCGTAGTCACATGCGCAGCGGAATTAAGCATTTAAAATTTATGAAACCCAAAGCCCATAGATCCATTCATATGATTAAGTCAAATACAATATAACGAATACTAGAATACTAACCCTTGATGCCTTTGATTCTGCAACCTTGAATTCGATGGAGGCTTGAAATCTTGATCACGAACAAAGCAAGAATCACGAACTTATGAAGATGATAAGTTTCACCCTCTAGCGGTATCCACACCACGAACGAATATCAAGAACACTTGATCTTGGTTGCTAGACCAAATTATGAAACACGCTTTCACAATTGTAAGAACTATATGTAATTATGAATATTCTTGTTCTTCACCTTTTGGATCTTAGAACAAGAAAAATAACCTCTCAAAACCTTATGGAGGCACTCATAATCATGTTGCTAATGGCTGTAAAAAGGATCCTTAAATAGGTCCTAATCCTTAACCCTTAAGGACTTAGGAAACCTAAATCCCGTCACCAAATTAGGCAACAAAATATTCTGGCCGACATAACTGGCACGGTCGTGCTCACAATCTGGCACGGCCGTGCCATCTAGCCCGCGTGAAATTCAGCCGCCCATCTTGGCACGGTCGTGCTTGTTAATTGGCACGGTCGTGCCAAATGTGCCGAGAGGTTGCCTTGGTGAAATTTTGGCACGACCGTTCCACTTAAAGTGCACGACCGTGCCAGAGCCAAAAAGCTGATATTTTCCATAATTCCCATTTAGTCCTTTACGATTCGTTCTATTTGTGTGTGACCCTCTAGGATTACACTAAGTTGGCAATGGGTTCAAACATGAAACCATAAGATATGATTAGGTTCTAGCAAACCGTCATACCTACCCAAATAGTATAACTAGATACAAGTTCGCATTCCTTTTAGAACATGTCATAATCCCTTTGTCTCCGATGTCATTGAACACAAGTCATGGTCAACAAGTCAACTTGTATTGTTCAATACTTTCTCGATTCCGAATATGTTGATAATCCAAATGACATTGATCCAATCAATCCATTTGGGTTTGGCCAAACATTTCACCAACATTATTCCTTCGAGGGGCCCAAGCTTGACATCTCTCCGAAGAGGGACAAATCCATTTGGCTTATTATTCTTCCCTACGTGAATCCAATCATGCCAATCATACCCTTTATAACTACCGTGTTAAGGTAGCGTTTGAATATGTCAAACATAATGTTCATCAAGTGGAAGACTATAATAACTTCATGTCTAAGGATTCAAATGACATAACTAATATGAGATTTATATATGACATCGACCATGACATAAATCTCATACCGCGGGTCATGTCCAGTACCTTGTTCCAAACAAGTACCCATAAATATAACATGATCATCCCATGATCATTTAGCCTTTATACTAGTGCTTAACAAACTCTAGGGACGGAGATTATTATAAGCAAACATGAGCAACAATAATAATCTTATTATCTCTTTATCATCATGAATAAAATGATAACTTATACAACGTTTTAACAAACGTGCCTAGGGCACCAACACCAACAATCTCCCACTTGCCCTAGGCCCAATTCCCTAGGTATCCAATACCCATGGACCTAACATGACCATCATGTCTTAGCTTGTGGAAGTCCCATTGTTTAGTGTGTCCGTAACGTTATCATTAGTAGGTACTTTGCATATATGTACGTCTCCCTTATCAACGATTTCTCGAACGATAAGAGAACGCCTAAGTATGTGTTTGGATTTGGGATGTGCTCTTGGTTCCTTTGCTTGATCAATAGCACCACTATTATCACTAATATGGTCTATTGGATTAGCAAAACTAGGAACCATCTTAAGTTCACCAATGAACTTCTTAATCCAAACAACTTCCTTTGCAGCATCCTATGCAGCGATATACTTAGTTTTAGTCATAGAATTAGTGACTGTACTCTGATTGGAACCATTCCAACTTACAGCTTCACCATTAGTTATAAAACTTGATTGCGATTTTTCTATTATCTTTGTCAGTTTGGAAGTATGCATCCGTGTACTCATATACGACGAGATCATCTTCCATCCCTCCATAGATCAAAACAAATCTTTAGTCCTTCTTAAGTACTTTAAGAATTGTTTCACAGCCATCCAGTGATTCTCACCGGTTGTCGGATTAATATCTACTCGTCATGCTCCAAGCATTTAGATATATCCGGCTTAGTACTTATCATGGCATCATGGATCCAATTGCCGAAGCAAATGGCATCTCATTCGTTTTTCTTATGCTCATCTTTTGTCTTTAGGACATTGAGTCTTGCTTAGAGAAACTCCATGTAACACTGACAAATGTCCTCTCTTAGAATTTTCCATGCGAAATCTTCTTATGACTTTGTCAATGTATGTACATTGGCTTTACACCATTTAGCTTCCTTGATCTATCTCTATAGATCTTAATGCCAATGACTTATGCTTCATCCATATTCTTCATTGCGAAACAGTTTCTTAACCAAATCTTTACAGATTAAAGTGTAGGAATGTCGTTTCCAATGAGCAATATGTCATCCACATATTAGATAAGGAATAGCACCATGCTCCCACTAATCTTCTTGTATATACAAGATTCATCTTCGTTCTTGATCAAGCCAAGCTCTATGACTTATCAAAACGGAGATTCCAACTCCCAAAAGATTGCTTCAATCCATCCAATGAATCTTCGCAACTTTCATACCTTTTAGAATTTTCTTGACTATCAAAACCTTTAGGTTGTATCCAATACATCCTTAAGTGAGTTCCCGTTGAGGAACGCTTGTTTTGACATCATTTTGCCAAATTTCATATTCCAAATATGAACATGTGACTATAAAAATTCTAATAAGTTTATTGCTACCCATGTAAGTTTTTCTCCAAGAAAAGTCATTCATCTCCTTTGGTTTTTACACCTTAGGTTAGAATTATCAAGTTCCAAACTTGATTATTATACATGAATTGCCTTTTAGATTTTATGACTCCAAGCCATTAATCTAAATGTGGAGTTGATATTGCATCTTTGATAGGTGGTAAATACTTCATTCTAAATGAACTTTACCTCAATACTTTCTATTTCGAAATATCCAATATTTCTACTAATAGATTGTATCCTATCATGTATTGCAAGTATTTGTATATCTTGAACAGACTTTTCACGACTCCTTGTGAAAACTTGTTCAACTTCCATCTTAGGTTAAAATATATTTTCTAGGTCTCGAACCATTCGAGATACATTTTACTCCCACTGATTCTTTTAGAGATAAACCTTTTATCTAGAAAAGTATCATCATAAGCAACAAACCATTTGTTTCTCATGAGTAAAATTTTATCCTCAAGTTTCCTTAGGATATCCCATGAAAATATATTTATTAGATTTAAATGTGAGTGTGTCCCAGACAATTCCTTTCCAAAAGCGTCTCACTATCTTAAATCTTTATGAAAGACAAACCGAGTTTTCTTTCACCATTTAACCTCTCTTGATGGAATTCAGATTAGTATAATCATAGCGGTTTTAAATACATAACCCCAAAATAAATAATGGAAGATCACTTTGACTTTGTCATCCAACGAACCGTATCCAATAAGGTTCTTATACTTCCACGCAGACATATCATTTAGAATGATATTCTTAGTGAAGTTAATTTTGTGAAACCATTTCACAACTTTAATGATGACTGTCAAATTCTTGGTTTAATTATTCATCATCATGATCCAATCATAATTTTTGAATAGTTTTACCAAGTATAACCAAAATTCTCTTTTAGCATTTCTTCTTAATGCACCATACACATCGAAATGTATTGGGTCAATTAAGACATTATCCTTTTAACTAATCATAGTAAAAGATGTCTTGATCCAAGTAAATAAGATTTGCATAAATCATGTGATTCCAAATCATATGACTTAAAACTCCGTCCCATGGAATTTTAGATATGCATTTCTCATTTATTTGATCAAAACAATAATGCATAAAGAATTTTAATTATTTATGTTATAGTCTTTATTATTTTGTTCTTCAAGATTTAGGATATAAGATTTATCTATATGATAACACAATGAAGTAAATCATAATAAATAAAGCACTTTTCTTATTCCAAATAAGAAATTAATATCCTTCATTATCTTGAACAAAATAATGTTTTCTACTTCATCAGTAAAGTCACTTTACAAGTGTTCTACGAACAATGTTGCAACCATTGCATCATTACTGTTTGCAGATAAAACTTTACTATAAGTTGTCTTTCATCTTACTAATTATTCTGGTATCCAATACCCAATAATTAAATTTAGAAAGAATAATTTATAACATAAATATTCCGAGTGGTAGTCCCACTACCATTCCTTTTATTGATCATCCAGAATTTTGACTACAATTCTAAATGGTCAATCCAATTGCCATTTTACCAAATTGCATCTATTAGAGTTATTATTATAACCAAAATTATTTCCTTTAGGATTGAAAACTCTTGTCTTACTTTTCTTTTGGCATTTGGCCTCTTTCCATCATGAACTATGAGCATTGGAGAACCATTCTCCAATATCTTCATCTTCGCAATTTTTCAGCATGTTAATGCAATTCGAAGAAATTCTTATTCATTTTAAGCATGTTATATTCCATCACTAAGTGATCATAACATTTAAACAATGAATCAAGAATGAGATCCATGGCTTGCTCCAATCCAATTGGACAACCAAGTTTCTCAAGATGCTCTACGTAGCCTTTATCTTAAGCATGTGAAGTTCCATTTATTGCCCTTTACTCATTTTGCAATGAGTGAATGCAACAATGGTTTTATACCTCTCTTGCTTAGATTGCTCTTTGAAACATGTAACTCAACTCTACGCCTATCTAATAGGCTTCCACAAGTTCCAACCTTTGTTGGAGTTTTGAGCACATAATCGCGAGCATAAGACAACTCACATTCCTAGAATCATACTCATGATTCTTGTGATTGTCTATTCCGGCTTTGGGTTCTTTAGGAATAGGCCCATCAAGAATGTACAACCCATCTTTTTGCCTTAGAACCATTCTTAGGCTCAGGATCCAATCCATGATGTTTGTACCATTCTTTTTAAGCTTTATCCTTAACAAGGATTAATCGCAACGATTTTAGTTGTCATCTACAACTTATGCAAAATTTCCAAAATTTTACAAGTACCAATCTCATTAAAGAGATAAATAATGTATTTTCCAAAAATACTCCCACTTAATTATATAACCTTCATATACATCCAATGTATAATATAATTTAAATGGGCTAAGATCCAACTTTAATTTAATTCTAAGTCCGCTATGGCGGATTACACAAAATCAAATTAATTAGGTAGACAATCCTGTCAATCATATCCCATATGACTCTTAGATCCTTTCATGAGACTCTTTTAAATTGGGCTAAGATCCAACTTTAATTTAATCTTGAGTCCACGGAGGCGGACCGCTCAAAATCAAATTAATTAGGTAGACAATTTCTTGTCAATCATATCCAATATGATTCTTAGTGATCCAATTTCAAAAGCATGTTTAATCTCATCTTTTGCCTAGGCCCAAAACTGTTTTGACGCCTTATTAAGTCCAACCATTTTAAACGCATGGTTGATGTGCCTCGCTAGGGCGTGCCCACATCATCCATCTTGCTCATACATAGATAAAGTCAATGTACCTCGCTAGGGCGAACCCACATTAAAATTACCCATGCACTAACAAGTGTCTTAATCATGGCATGGCAAGAGGACTTATAACTTTCTTTGAAGGTTCATCACATATAGAATACAACATATTTATGAGCACACAAGATAAACATGTTACGCATCAAGTTTAGCCACTAAATTAATCTCCATTAATTAAAGCATAATATTTATGTGTCATTAGTTTCTCTATTATTATGAGGATGAGATTATTTGAACTTTGGTCATCATCTCCAAATCAAGACAACAAGAAGTGCGGCCGAACTAAGCCATTGGCAACCACAATTCCGCACTAATTCAAGAAACCAAGAAAGTAGTCCATGTGGCCGAAACTAAGCAATAGATGGTCTCGATGAACGTAGGACAATTGCATTCACAATTCCACATGGATCTCCAATCATTGAATCAAGAACTTTGTTTCTCAATTTTAGCAATTATGAACTCTTCATAATTCTAATTTCGTTTTATCTTTGAAACCTTGATTGCGATCAAGTTTGGGAAACACAATCTCGATGAACGTAGATTAGCCATCCAAACCTTGAACTAATCTTAGAATCACAAGACTAAAACAAATAGGAGATTTAAACCCAAGATCCACATCCAAAACCCAAACCCTACCCCCGCGCCAAACCCTAGGTCCGGCCGGGTCAAGGCTTGGGTCCGGTCGGACCACTGTTGGGTTTCGTAGTCACATGCGCAGCGGAATTAAGCATTTAAAATTTATGAAACCCAAAGCCCATATATCCATTCATATGATTAAGTCAAATACAACATAATGAATACTAGAATACTAACCCTTGATGCCTTTGATTCTGCAACCTTGAATTCGATGGAGGCTTGAAATCTTGATCACGAACAAAGCAAGAATCACGAACTTATGAAGATGATAAGTTTCACCCTCTAGCGGTATCCACACCACGAACGAATATCAAGAACACTTGATCTTGGTTGCTAGACCAAATTATGAAACACGCTTTCACAATTGTAAGAACTATATGTAATTATGAATATTCTTGTTCTTCACCTTTTGGATCTTAGAACAAGAAAAATAACCTCTCAAAACCTTATGGAGGCACTCATAATCATGTTGCTAATGGCTGTAAAAAGGATCCTTAAATAGGTCCTAATCCTTAACCCTTAAGGACTTAGGAAACCTAAATCCCGTCACCAAATTAGGCAACAAAATATTCTGGCCGACATAACTGGCACGGTCGTGCTCACAATCTGGCACGGCCGTGCCATCTAGCCCGCGTGAAATTCAGCCGCCCATCTTGGCACGGTCGTGCTTGTTAATTGGCACGGTCGTGCCAAATGTGCCGAGAGGTTGCCTTGGTGAAATTTTGGCACGACCGTGCCACTTAAAGCGCACGACCGTGCCAGAGCCAAAAAGCTGATATTTTCCATAATTCCCATTTAGTCCATTATGATTCGTTCTATTTGTGTGTGACCCTCTAGGATTACACTAAGTTGGCAATGGGTTCAAACGTGAAACCATAAGATATGATTAGGTTCTAGCAAACCGTCATAC
Organism: Campanula takesimana; assembly: GCA_026119855.1. Classification (NCBI taxonomy): domain Eukaryota; kingdom Viridiplantae; phylum Streptophyta; class Magnoliopsida; order Asterales; family Campanulaceae; genus Campanula; species Campanula takesimana. The sequence goes on from JAOWBW010000044.1 coordinate 1,474,881, forward strand.
CTACCCAAATAGTATAACTAGATACAAGTTCGCATTCCTTTTAGAACATGTCATAATCCCTTTGTCTCCGATGTCATTGAACACAAGTCATGGTCAACAAGTCAACTTGTATTGTTCAATACTTTCTTGATTCCGAATATGTTGATAATCCAAATGACATTGATCCAATCAATCCATTTGGGTTTGGCCAAACATTTCACCAACATTATTCCTTCGAGGGGCCCAAGCTTGACATCTCTCCGAAGAGGGACAAATCCATTTGGCTTATTATTCTTCCCTACGTGAATCCAATCATGCCAATCATACCCTTTATAACTACCGTGTTAAGGTAGCGTTTGAATATGTCAAACATAATGTTCATCAAGTGGAAGACTATAATAACTTCATGTCTAAGGATTCAAATGACATAACTAATATGAGATTTATATATGACATCGACCATGACATAAATCTCATACCGCGGGTCATGTCCAGTACCTTGTTCCAAACAAGTACCCATAAATATAACATGATCATCCCATGATCATTTAGCCTTTATACTAGTGCTTAACAAGCTCTAGGGACGGAGATTATTATAAGCAAACATGAGCAACAATAATAATCTTATTATCTCTTTATCATCATGAATAAAATGATAACTTATACAACGTTTTAACAAACGTGCCTAGGGCACCAACACCAACAGTAGCGATGTAATTCGCAGAAGTGGGACACGTGCTGCGATGACGTGGACCAACCGGATGCGCGTGTGCGCAGGCCTAGCGCGCGCGTGAGTGAGAAGTTTTAGGTCGGTTAAGTCGAGTCAACTTCCTCATTAATGCGGAGTCAGTGAAAGGACGGGCGCACGTTAGCGGGGTGACGTGGACGAATGGGGAACGCGCGTGCGCAGTCTTTGCGCGCGCGTGTGTCAGCAAAATAGTGACTGACGGTTGTCGCATCACCTTCCTCATTAATGGTGAGCAGACATTCGAAAGCAGGCGCTGTCACAATCGCAGTTTGCATTGATGACACCGGGATATGGGCAGGGGTAAAATAGTAATTTCCCAAAAAGATTCAAAAAATTAAAGGCGCGGGAAAATTTTAAATACACAAGTACCCTTGTGAATTAGCGTTGGTTCATGCGCAAATGAATTACTGCGCAGTACAATGTTGCGCAGGTGTTGCTTATATGCACGAAACTTTACCTATATGAATACTTATCAACCAAACACAAGATTGTTAGTAATAACAAATCATATGGACAAATTAGGTGAGTTCAAGCATACCCATTTCTCCTCTTAAGAAGATGAATCTCTTTGCATCAAGAGCCTTTGTGAGGATATCAGCAATTTGATTATCTATGCCCACGTGCTCTAAATGTATGTTTCCTTTTTCCACGTGGTCCTTGAGAAAATGATATTTGATGTCGATGTGCTTTGTCTTTGAATGCATGACGGGATTGTTGGATACTGCTATGGTGGACATATTATCGCAGAAAATTGGACAATTTCCTTCATTAATTCCGTAGTCCACTAGTTGTTGCTTCATCCAAAGGATTTGGCAGCAGCAGCTTCCAGCAGCAATGTATTCAGCTTCAGTAGTGGAAATGGACATAGCAGCTTGTTTCTTGCTTGCCCATGCAACAGGTCGATTTCCAAGGAAATGACAAGTCCCACTTGTGCTTTTCCTATCTATTGTGCATGCTGCGTAGTCTGCGTCTGAATAACCTAGCAAATCGAAATTCGAATCTTTGGTGTACCAAAGTCCAAGGTTAATAGTTCCAGAAAGATAACAAATAATGCGTTTAACAGCAGCTAAGTGTGGTTCTCTAGGGTCCGCTTGATAGCGCGCACAGACACAAACACTAAACATAATATCTGGCCTACTTACAGTAAGATAAAGAAGAGAGCCAATCATACCTCGATATAAAGTTTGATCAACTTTCTTACCTTTTAAGTCTTTGTCAAGCTTATTGCCAGTGGCCATTGGAGTGTCGTATGCTTTAGCATTTTCAAGTCCAAACTTCTTGATTAAGTCCCTTGTGTACTTGGCTTGATTTATGAAGATGCCATCATTCAATTGTTTGATTTGAAGCCCGAGGAAGAAAGTGAGTTCTCCCATCATGCTCATTTCAAACTTGCTTTTCATGAGCTTCTCGAAGCGCTTACAAAGTAACTCATTAGTAGAACCAAATATAATATCATCGACATAAATTTGAACAAGTAAAGAATGATCATTATACTTAGCAATAAAAAGAGTTGTGTCGATTTTACCGCGCTTAAAGCCTTTCTCTAGCAGGAATTTTGATAGGGTATCATACAATGCTCTTGGAGCTTGCTTAAGTCCATACAAAGCTTTTTGAAGTTTGAAGACGTGATTTGGAAATTTGCTATCTTCGAAACCGGGAGGTTGTGCTACGTAGACCGTCTCTTGGAGTTCGCCGTTGAGAAATGCGCTTTTCACATCCATTTGATAAAGCTTGAATTTCTTGTGAGACGCATAAGCTAAGAAAATTCTTATAGCTTCAAGTCTTGCTACAGGCGCAAATGTTTCGTCGTAGTCGATTCCTTCCTCTTGCCTATAGCCTTGCGCAACCAGCCTTGCTTTGTTTCTGGTGATGCTTCCATTCTCATCCATCTTGTTTCTGAATACCCATTTTGTACCGATAACTCCTTGGTCATGAGGTCTGGGTACCAAAGTCCAAACCTTGCAGCGCTCAAATTGGTTAAGCTCTTCTTGCATAGCAGTAACCCAGCTTGAATCTTGAAGCGCTTCATCAATCTTCTTTGGTTCGATTTGAGAGATAAATGAGTGATATTCATCATCGAAATTTGATGCTCTTCTAGTACGAACCCCTACATGGAGATCACCAATGATATTTGTAGTTGGATGACCTCTAACTTCGCGAATCTCAGGTGGTAAGTTAGGTTGAGTGGTTGGAATACGAAGATCTTTAATGGGTACTTCATTTGCTCCAGCATCAAGGTCATCGAAAGTGATTTGCTAAAGCGGAGAAACATCATGCGCAGGAGGAGGAATTTGCGCATCAGGAGTAGTAACTTCTGGCGCAGCATATGGTGTATGCGCATGAGATGGACTTGCTTGATTCTGATTTTGATTAACTTGATTATCATTCTGCGCAGGTGCAGTTTGAGGCTGCGTACCTGTCTCAACATGCTCAGTAGAATCATCAGAATCATTTGGAGCCAAATGTGGCTCAAGGAGAGAATGCTCATCAAAAGTAACATGTACAGATTCTACAATTACTAGAGTAGTTCTATTAAAAACACGAAAAGCTTTAGAATGTTTGGCATACCCAACGAAAATGCCTTCATCTGCTTTGGGGTCAAATTTACCTCTATGATCTTTGCCATTGTAGAAGATATAGCATTTGCAGCCAAAAATCTTGAAGAAAGCAATATTGGGCGCTCTTCCTCTCCATAGCTCATATGGAGTTTTGTTGTAGGTTTTGTTGATGAGGGATCTATTCTGAGTGAAGCAAGCAGTGTTGACGGCTTCTCCCCAGAAATACTTTGGAAGCTTAGCTTCTGCGATCATTGTTTTCCCAGCCTCAATCAACGTGCGATTTTTCCTTTCCACAACCCCATTTTGTTGAGGACCTCCAGCAGCGGAAAAATTGTGATCAATTCCATGGTCATCGCAGTATTGCGCAATACCGTTATTTTTGAATTCAGTTCCATTGTCTAATCTAACACTAACGATGTCGTCTTCCTTTTGAGTTTGGAGCCTTCGAAAGAGATCAGTCAATATATCATAGCAGTCATCTTTGGATATCATCATTTCGACCCATGTGTATCTTGAGTAGTCATCCACCACGACTAAGGTATATTTGTTTCCTCTAATGCTTGCGGTGGTGACCGGTCCAAACAAATCCATATGAAGCAGTTGTAAACATTTGGAAGTTGAGGAAGCAATCTTGCTGGAGAAAGACTGCTTAGGTTGTTTACCGAGCTGGCATGCTGCACATTTTCTATCATGATGGTCAGCTACTTTGGGAAGTCCTTTGACAAGATTTTCCCTTCCAAGCTTAGCCAAATATTTGAAGTTCAAATGACTTAAGCGCTTATGCCATAGCCAGCTGCTTTCACTAACATTCTTTGCTACAAAACAGAGATTAGTGATAGAATTTACAGCAGTAAGATCAATAATGTAAACATTAGTCTTACGAGTCCCTGTGAGCAAAGTTAGTCCGGATATGCCATCTTTGATGTAGCAGTGCGTAGCAGTGAAATGACATTCCAAACCTTTATCGCAGAATTGAGATATGGATAGCAGGTTGTGCTTGAGTCCTTCTACGAGTGCAACTTTCTCAATGCACACTTTATCTTTTCTGATTCTTCCATATCCAACTATGTGCCCTTTGTTGTTATCACCAAAAGTTACTGAGGGACCTCTTCCTTCATGCACATCTTCAAGAGCTGTGACATCTCCAGTCATGTGTCTAGAACATCCACTGTCGAGATACCATATATGCGCTTTAGGTTGTGAAGAGTGCGCAGTAAAGCAGGAGACCTGAAAGATAGACATTAAAAACGCAGGTCCCCTTTATTCTTGGGTCCTAGAGTTAGCAACTTTTGACAACCCACCCCTGTCTGACCTTAGGATTTTTACGTCCCTTGGCATTAGGAGCAAATCGCAAAAGGCATTCTGCAGCCTGGTGACCTAAACCATCACACACAACACAATGATGAAAGCCACTTATAGATTGAGTTTTTACAAACTCTTTACTTTTCTTTGGCGTAGCATTCTTAACAGGGGTGGTAGAACCTGCTTTGACAAACATCACCTTTTGAAGTTTGGGTGTGCTTTTCTTAAGGATGCGCATCTGGCGTTTAGGCGCATGGCTTTTATGCGCATGGCTCTTGTGCGCAGATTTGACATTCGAGTTTGAAGCACAACCATATTCAAAACATGCGTCGTCAAGCGCAGGGTCAACTTTAGCCTTACCTTTGGCTTCCCCTGTTTGCTTCTTTGGGTAGACATAATGGAAATTTTGTCTCTGGACTTTCTCTTGTCCTTTACCCATTGAAGTGGAACGCTTTGCTTTGGGAATTTCAATAGTTTGCTGTGGTGTAAATTCCTTTTCTCTTTCAGCACAAACTGCGCATTTAAAGTCGTCACTAGTTGAGAACCCCAAGCCTTCTTTATCACCACTGGCTTTTTGGGTTTATAGAATTTGATCCATAGTGACACGAGATTTGGTCCACACATCTGTGATCTTTGTGAGATCAGCAAGCTGCGCAGCCAATTCTTCGTTTCTTACTTTAAATAACGCATTTTGATCTGTCAGAAAACGGTTTTTGTCAGTAAGAGGAGTCATGCTCTTAATCTGCTCCTTAAGGAGGGTGATTTCAGATTTCAGAACAGTTTTCTCCGTCTTAAGCTGTGAAATTTCTCCAATTGATAAGTCCACTTCTTCTTTCATAGAATTAAATTTCTTGATTACCTTTTCAGCTTGTTGAAAAATAGTTTCACGCTCAACAGCAGAGACATCCCTTTCAATTTCAATTTCAGCAGGAATTTCAAGAGATTCCTTGCGCGAAGGCGCAGCTACAAATTTCTTCGTTAGATCTGCTCTGGCAAATAAGTACTTGCCATTCTTTCTGCTTGGAGTCAGATGCCCCATTTCTACCAATTCAGTGATAGTGGGACCTTTCTTCTTAATTGGCTTTGGCGCAGCACCTGTGTTAACATCAGGATCGTTGTCTGAATCACTATCAGCATTTGCCACCAAGCAGAGCAGTCCGTCTTCGGAGTCATCTTCATCACTTTCCTCTGTGTCGGTCTCTATCCATGTCTTGAGCTCATTGTCTTCGCAGTCTTCTTCAGCAACCATTCCGCGCTGCTTATACGATCTTTGTGCATTGTTCCTCTTCATGTACTCAAATTTTGGTGTTGGGCATTTTGAAGCGAAATGACCAGGCTTTCTACAGTTGTAGCAAACCAAATCATCATCTTTCTTTGAGTCTTTGCCACGAGAGAATTTTACTGGAGCTTTACTTGAGGATCCTGGCTTTGAGGATTTCCTGAACTTTTGAAATCGCTTTACGAACATAGCGAAGTCATCATCATCCATTTCAAGCAGAGAGGAAGTGGATACTTTGTCTGAGTTTTGAGCAGGCGCAGGTTCCTTTTGCGCAACATAGGAAACAAGTTTTCCTTTGCCTTCGGTTTCATCAATTCGATCAAGTTTTAGCTCATACACTTTTAAGTTAGCGTATAAGCTGCGCAGAGGCCAAGTATCTAAAAATCCAGAATCTTCTAGATGACTTGCCTTGTGCACATATCTGGAACCTAGCGCATCTAAGAATTGAGAATTGACTTCTTTATTAGTGAAAGTAGTTCCAAGAGATTTACAAGCGTTTACAACAACACAAAAGCGATCATAAGTTTGTCTCAATGTTTCACCATCCTTTCTCATGAAGCAGTTGAATTTTCTTTGCACCACAATTTTTTTGTTTTCCTTGCTTACTTTGTCTCCATTCACATAGCCTTCAATAGCATCCCATAGTTCCTTTGCAGTTCCACCGCTCACAAGTTGATTGTGCGTGGAGAGGTCTAGGGTAGTGAGAATGATGTTCCTTGCTTTTCCATCATAGCCAACCCATTTCTTCTCTTCATCAGTCCATTCGTCCTTGTTCTTCTTGACAGTGGGATTATCCTTATTTGTAGCAGCATCAGGATTAGCCTTCATTAGAATATAAGGACCTTCGATAACGACGTCATGGAGAATCTCATCGATTGAGGAAAAATGAGTTAGCATGCAGTGCTTCCATATTTCAAAGTGATCTTCATTCAGCACAGGAACCTGTGAATAGTTAGCCATTGCCCAAGATTTTGAAGCCATCTTGAATCGGCACCCAAGCTGTTAAGCTTGATAAACAACGCAAGTTTTATGAAGGTGTTAGCTCTGATACCACTTGTTGGTCCCAGAGGGCAACAAGGGTATGAAAAATGCTAGAGGGGGGGGGGGTGAATAGCGTTTTTAAAATTCTTTTCAAACCCTTTTTGCAAATCAATGGCTTATGCGCACAGTTCTCAAATAAGCTAAGTATAGCGCGCAGAGAGTGTGAAATGCACAGCGGAAAATTAAAGCAACACTGCGCAGGGTATACTGCACAGGGTAAAAACGCACGCGCTAAGGTTTGGCTAAACTGTTGGATAAAATCGGATTCTAAGGCAATAGGCAATAACAAGCACAGCAGCAATATCAGCAATCTGGTAGGATCAAACAAAGCAGTAATTCAGAAATAACTAAGCAGGAAGTAAATAGCAGAAATAATGAACAAGCTATTTGGAGAGGTTCGATCGATGAAAGATCTACGTCCTCTACCAAGATGGTTAGTCTTGGATTTTCTAATGAGATAAATATTGATATGAGGAGCTTTTACAAGATTACAACGAATCAAAACTCAAATCAAAATCTAATCAATGAAGAGCAAATCCTAGACTAAACCGGTGTTTCTCAAGAAGTAAGATCTATATGATCGAAGCTTCAAGAGGTGTGTGTGTGGCAGAAATTCTGGGCTCTATGAATCTAAGAGATGAAGAGCACGAAGAATTCTGGTGATATAAGGCTTAGGATCTGGGCAGGAGTTTGAAGGTATGAAGGTTTGAAGGTTGTTCTTGAATCTGGGAATAGTAAGCAGCAAACTTCAGAACTTCAGGAATACTTGTAAGCACAAACTCTGGCAACTTGGAAATGAAGATGAGCAGGCTATTTATAGCAGAGAGCTTAAAACTAGCCGTTGGTGCTCTGAGCAAGGACGATGAGCTGGCACAATAGGATTGGTGCGCAGGTGTCCTTTATAGCCGTTGGAGCTCTGATCAAGGTTGATGACCTGGCACAATGTGATTGGTGCGCAGGTATCTTTGAGCCGTTGGAGACTGAGCATGGAGACCAAATTCAAACGCTTCATCTGGAAGGTTGACACCTGTCTCTATTTGAAATATTATGTTTGAGCGCATCTCCACCGTTGGCTATGCTGAGTGTGCAGGATTTGTCGTTTATGCACAACTAAGCGTACATCTTCTGAGCGCTTTCCAAGTTAGGTGATCTGAATGCATTGAAAACTGTGCAAGGTTGAATGCTGCGCAGAGGAGACCTGCGCAGTGATGTCCTGCGCAGAGAGTCCTGCGCAGTAACCACAGTCTTGCTTAGATCTTCATTCCTTCTTCGCTCCAAGTCCTATATTTTAAGCCTATACTATAAAATGGACTATGCTAAAAAATAAAGTTATAAAACTTCTTACATAGGGTTCTAAAGTCCATAAAATACTCTTAGGTGATGGTATCAATCATTTCTAACATAAATAGGAGGGTTAAAAAGTAAGCATACCCAACAACGTCCCTCTTATCACACGCAATATTCTTTCTGTTTCACAACTTTGCAAAGATAATAATGCCACTCTTGAATTCTCACACTCTTCTTTTGTTCTCAAGGAACTCCAGACCAGTTGCATCCTTCTCCATGGAACACTTGAACATGGAGTCTACCAGTGGCATCCATCTTCCATTCAAGCTCAAACATCCATTGTCTCCTCGCAGCTGTGGAATCATAGATTAGGACATCCCTCCCCCTCTATCCTTAGTTTTTTACGTAGCAATTTTTCTTTATCAATTCCTTCCAGTTTTTTATCTTGTAATTCCTGCGATATTAATAAAAGCCACAAACTGCCTTTCTCTACCTCTTCTCTTGTGTCGAATGCTCCCTTAGATCTTATTTTTTCTAATGTATGGACTTCACCAGTTCGCTCTCTTGAAAATTTCAAATATGATGTCATCTTTGTTGATCATTATACCAAATATATATGGCTCTACCTACTTAAAAACAAATCTGACACCTACACCACCTTTCTTCGGTTTAAAACACTTGTTGAAAAATACTTTCGTCGCCCAATTATCCAATTCTACTCAGATAATGGTGGTGAATATCTCAAACTAACACCCACACTCCTTAACGACGGTGTCACTCACCTTACCACCCCTCCCCATACCCTTGAACATAATAGGTATGCTGAACGTCGACATCGCCACATTGTTGAAACTGGTCTCTCTCTCCTATCTCATGCCAACCTTCCTCTCACTCACTGGCCTTATGCCCTTACCACTGCGGTTTATCTCATTAACCGTCTACCCACCCCCACCCTCAAAAATGACTCACCATATCTCCGGTTATTCAAAACTGTTGGGTTTTGATGCATCATGGGCAACGGAATAAATAGATAAAATCAAACACCCAAGAGCCCGGATCCGTGCATGTTGATTAAATTAAATACAAGATGAAAGAAACATACCCTTGAAGATCGAATCCATAAACACGGACTTTAAGGTGTTAAAGCAAACACCCTCTATCGGTATCCACACGTCGAACGGATATCAAGAACACCTTCTTGATCTGGATTGCTAGACCCAAGGCTTGATGGAGAAACGATTTATTCGTAAGAATTATTTTGCTTCATTGATTATTGAGTTATGATGATTCTAAATCTCAAAACTAATAATCCCATCTATATGTGTGTAATTGTTTCACAAACAATATGTTATGATTTCTAAAATCAACCATTAGGTTTTTCAAACCCGACTGCACACATATATAATAGGGTATAAACCTAATTCCTTTTGGGATCAGAATTCGTTGTCAAACAAGAGATCTGAACAAACTGTTTTCCGTCTGGACAAACCATCCGTACGGATTGGTTCTCCCAAACCATCCGTACGGATCCTTCCAGCAAGATCCAGTTTTTCCCATTTTCTGTGCCTTATTCAATCCGTTCAATTGTGTGTGACCCAATAGGATTATACTAAGTTGGCAACGAGTCGGAACGAGTCGGAACCCGTAAGTCATAAGCGGACTCTAGCAAGCCATTATGACTACCCAATTAGTATAACTTTGAAAGCCCAAAGTAACCTTATAGAACATATCACAATCCCTTTGTCACACGATATCATATTGGACATAAGTCATGGTCCACGTTAACTTATGTTGTCCAATGCTTTCTCGATCTCGAGTAGATTGATATGAGAAAATAACATTGAACGCTTCAATTCATTTGGGTACGACCGTACACTATTATCAATCTCACTCATCGAGTGGTCAAGCAGATATCTCTCTTGAGAGAGGGACAAATCTCATCTTGACTTATCATTCTTCCCTACAGGAATCCGATTATGCCAATCGTAGCCTTTACAACCACCCGGTTAGGGGTAGCGTTTGAGTATGTCAAACATAATGTTCATCATGTGGAAGACTATGATAATCTCAGGTCTAAGGATGAATGATATAACTATTATGAGATTTAATTATGACATTTGACCATGACATAAATCTCATAACAGGTCTATCCATTACTTGTTCTCCAACATGTACCCACAAGTTTAATCCGCATCCTATGCGCTATAATCATCATATGATTATCCATTAAACTCATGCTAGCCCTTCATAAGTGCTAGGGACAATGATTATTATAATAAACATGCAAAAGATATAATAATCGGGTTTGTTATCTCTATAACAATGAAGCTATGATATAACGCATAGGCCTTTCTCAAGGGCCTAGGGCATAATATCCAACAATCTCCCACTTGCACTAGGCCCAATCAACGTGTATCCAATACCCATTGAGCTAGTTATGATCTCCATCATAGTTGCAAGCAAGCTTATGTAAGATGATTATCCTTGTTATCATCATATGGTACTTTGCATATTTAGACATCTCCTATCTTTGACGATTTCTCGAAAAAGATAGAAACGTCCAAGTATATGTTTAGATACGACATTAGCCCCTTATATTGTGCAATAACAATTATTGGCATAATGAAGGTCCATAAAATTAGTGACACCAAAAACAATTTCTAGTTTACTAATTGTTATCTTATTCAAACAATTTTCTAGTTGCATCCCATGCGACTAGATACTCAACCTTTTGTAGAATAGTAATGGTATACTTAGAACTCTTCTAACACCATTATTAAACTTAGACATGTATTTATACTTCAATATTTATCTTTGATGGTTTGTAAGAATGCATCTTTGTAACTATTTACAGGATCATCTTATATTCCATCAAAGATCAAGAATGCATCCTTTAGTTCTTCTAAAGTACTTAAGGATGTTTCTTAACTAGTAACTTTTACTAGGATCCGATTGGTATTATCTCATCATACTCCAAGTATATGAGACATCCGGTCTTAGTGCATTTATATGGCTTACATGATGGATCCAATTACCGAATCATATGGAATCCTAATCATGTACTCTTGCTCATTAGTCTTCCACTAAGACTAAATCTTGCAAAGATTAATGCCATTAGACTTTCGCAAGTAACCTCTCCAAGAGTCTTGCATGGTGAACTTTTCACTATCTTGTCTTTATTAGTACTTTGACTTTAACCAATCAACCTTTTAGATTTATCTCCATAAATCAGTCCAAGGATGTAGGCGGCTTCATCCAAGTCTTTCATTTAGAAACTCTTTCAAAATGATTTATATATCAACCATATATATATTAGACTATGAATAAAATTACGCTCCCACTAAATTTATTGTAATCACAAGTCTCATCCTTGATGAATTTCAAACTCTTTGAATACTTCATCAAAATGAAATTTCACTCCAAGTAGTTTGCTTCAATCCATCTCATGAATTTCTGCAACTTGCATATTTTATTAGAATTTTATGGATCAATCAAAACTTTTAGGTTGCATCAAATACATCCTAATGTAAGTTCATGTTAAGGAATATAGTTTTGACATCCATCTGTCATATTACATATTCAAAATATGAAGTCATGACAATAAGAATTTTAATAATATTAAGCATGACTATGGGTGATAAAGTTTCATCATAATCAACATTATGAATTAACTTTACTCAATTAGCCGTGCTTTATCAATATACACTTTTAAATTTTATGACTCCAAGTCATTGGTCTAAATCCGGAGCAGACTTTGCATTTTGATAGGTAATAGGTCAATCATTCGCAATGATATCTTCCCTATTACTTTCTATTACGAGAAATCAATATTTCTTGTTATAGATAGTATTCTATCAGTTATGCAAATTTCTTGTGTATACTTGAAAGAATTTCCACAACTCCTTGTGAATATTTGTTCAACTTCCATCTTAGGTTCCATGTCATTTTTGGGTCTCGAACTCTTCGAGATACATTTTACTCCCACTAGTTCTTTAGAGATAAACGATTTATCTAGAAAGTGCTATTTAGAGTAACAAACGATTTGTACTCTAAAGGGTGTAAAATTAATATCATTAAGATATTCCATAAAATACATTTATTAGATTTAAGTGTGATTTTGTCCAAGTGTAGATACCCCGGGGAACCACGGCTTGGCTAGAACGGTGAATTATCCTAGGATGTCTAACTTGTTTTAGATTGTTTAGAGTCGCCACCTATGTTTTTAAAGGAACATAAGAAAAACCTAGAAATAGCCTAATTTATGTACAAAACCAGAGATTCGGGAGAGAAGGGTTCGGGGGTTAGGTGACGGAGTGGGAAGTACTTAAACACCCACTCCGCCCCGCTTACGCGGGTCTTGCTACTATTGGTGTTCTAATATTTACATGTCCTTCAATTAATTAAATAGAAATGTGCTAACAATTGTGATGAGAAGAAAAGGGGAAATAAAATAGAATTGTTTTATTTATTTAATGATAAATATTACATGTAACAAGTAATGTTAAAGAATTACATTAAGAGATGAAGAGAAATTAACATGGTGAATTAAAGTTAAGATTAAAATGTAGGGAGATAACCTTAACTAACTTCAATATGTGAAGTAGTCATGTTGGTCATGTCCCATTAATGGGGATTGCATACATCAAGAAGAAGAAAACAAAGGAAGAAAATGGAGTTGTACCTTGAGAAAGAGGACTTGGAACCTTGACTTGAAAGTGTTGTTGTTGTAATGAAATTGTTGTAGAACAATTTGTGTAGAGTCTTGTTACTAAGAACTCTTGTTGGGAGAATTTGTGTATAATGTAGTTGGTGAATCAAGGTTGGAGTCCAAAAGAAGTCCTTTTCCAAGGTAGAAGATGATGGTTTTTATAGGTAAAAAAGAGAGGGAAATGATGGAGGGAAATTGGTCATCCATGTGAAATGGAATGGGCCAATCACAAATAAGATAAATGAATAAAAGAAAAATAAAAGAAATCAAATAATAAATGAAAGAAATATTAGTTTTTGGGAAAAGGCTTAGAATTTGGGATTGGGAGTTAATGAGAAAAGGGGGGATGAATGTGGATGTAAAAAGATGGTTTTTGTGATTAAGAAAAGATGTTTGTAAATAAGAAAAGGGAGGGAAATAAGGTGCAATCCGTTACTGCCAAAGTGGGAAGCGCGCGGGTCCGGCTTTTGGGGCGGGACGCGCGCGCGGCTCACTGGCAGTGCCGGAAGCGCCCGCGGGTTAAAAATGACAGAATGACCCTAAAAGTTAACTCTGTTATGCAGTTTAGTCCAAAACTAACGGAATCAGTTAGGAACTTAACCGAAGTAACAGAAATTAATGAAAATAAGTTAAATAAAAATACTTTGTATGCAATCGGGGTGAGAGGTCCAAGGCGGTGTGTCTACAGAGCCCCTCGGCGACGTGGATTGCAAAGCAAAACGCGTCGACGAAAGTAAAAACACCCGCCGAGGACATCGACAAAGAAAAAGAAAGAAAAGAAAGCAAAGACTCGATGAAAGCAGTAATTTGAAATTGCTAGAGATAGGGGTGCGCTCCCTGCATGAGCGACTTTTGCTGGAGTGTTGTATTAGAGTTCATGGGAGCTTGTCTCGATATGGACCGAGTTGCCGACTTGGAGCTCATGGGAGCTTGTCTCGATATGGACCGAGTTGCCGACTTGGATCTCATGGGAGCTTGTCTCGATATGGACCGAGTTGCCGACTTGGAGCTCATGGGAGCTTGTCTCGATATGGACCGAGTTGCCGACTTGGAGCTCATGGGAGCTTGTCTCGATATGGACCGAGTTGCCGACTTGGAGCTCATTGGAGCTTGTCTCGATATGGACCGAGTTGCCGACTTGGAGCTCATGGGAGCTTGTCTCGATATGGACCGAGTTTTGGAGCTCATGGGAGCTTGTCTCAATATGGACCGAGTTGTCGACTTGGAGCTCATGGGAGCTTGTCTCGATATGGACCGAGTTGCAGACTTGGAGCCGCATCTGCTTATGTTGTTGACTTTGTGGGGTGTGGGCACGGTTGACCACTTTCTGGTGGGGATGAAGTGATTTGAGTAGCGGATGCTGTTGACTTCGTGGTGGTACATGTTATGTGTGTGCTTGACAGGTATATGTGTTCTTGCAAGAAGATGCATGAAGTGTGAAATGAAGAGAGAGAAATTGTGCTCGTGGTGTGATGGGATTTTGGAACACCCTTGCAATGAGAGAGAAGTAAGAATGTAGAGAGTGATCTTGTGTGCGGTGTGATTTTGAGGAAAGCATTGGATGCATTCATACCTTCACTTACCATTGCCGCTTGAGTGGAGATGGATTCTTGATGTCCGCGGAGGATGCTTTGATGGAGAATGTCCATTCTTTAGATGTTGATGAGAGAATGCCCTTGATGTTGGGTTGGCGAGATGGTACTCTGGATGATGGGTTGGTCGTGCCAAAGGCTGCCTACGTATCCCTTGAAGGGAATCAGACCAGCGTAGTTCAAGGATGATGGAGAACGCTGGAGGAGAGGCTAGGAGCAAAGCAAAGTAAAGCACATAATTTTGCACATAGAAAGAGAAAAAGAAAGAAAAAAATCTTTTTTTTTTTTTTTTTTTTTTTTTTTAGTTCGTGGGTGAACCATTTTAGCCATTGTGTGTTTGTGAAGCCAACCCAAGATCAAGTCATGTTCAGTCGAAGTCCAGATTGCTTCGCTTGAATTCTGTCGTTGTCGTCGTCGTGCCCAACGAAGATTGATGTCTAGCCCCAAGAGATTTGTCGATTATGGGGCTTCAAAGGGCTTTTGATGCCGAGATGAGGGGTTGCTGATTGTAAAGCCCCTAGAATGCCTTTGATGCCAAATTTTGAGGGACTTGCATAGCTCCAAGATAAATCAGCTCTTGGCCCATTCGAGTAAATCGCCCTTTGTTGTTGTAGTGAGCAAGCCCCAAGAGGAGATCGTTGATGCCAAGCTTCGAGAGATTGCAAAGCCCCAAGTGTCGTGGGCTTGTAGATGGCGGGATGTGAATACCTTTCATTGTAAAGCCCCAAATTATCTCGTGATTGGCTCGGCATTGAGAGCGGATGTACCGTTTGGTAGAATTCTTGATAGAGATCTCCTTCTTGATTTTACTGGGGAGATGAATGGCCTCATTGTGGTCGATACCAAAATGGCTGAGGGCTTATGTCAAAGGATGCAGTAACGTCTTGCGGTGCCGTCGAGGTCGCGGAGGATAAGGTCTTGGCGTGATAAAGTCTCAAATGAGTATGCTTGCTTGACTCTTATTGAGTTGAACTAATGACGGATCTTCGGATGCAACTAGTGCCGTGGCCCAACTTTATCTGAGCTGCACCTTGTGCTTTTGATCTTGGAGAAGGGGGTGCTGAATTGCAGAAACATTGGGATTGGCCGTGGCATTTCCCGCTATAACCCTGTTTTGATTAGAGTTTAGCATATTGAATCTTTTTCCTTTTCTCTAAGACTTCCTTCAAAATCTCGCTGTAAGTTCTAACAAAAATCATCAACTTCATTCATAACATCGGAGTCTTCATTTAAAACCAAGAGGCCTTTGACTTGAAGTGTTGAGAGACCCTTGAATCTTGATTGTTCTCATGGAGCCATAAGACTACTCCACATTGCACTTGCTCGAGTATTGTTGCCCAAAAGACTGTCGGTCGCGAAGCCCTAATACTGCCCTTTGCTTGAATTACTGTAATGCGGAAGCCCAAAAGATTGTAGATTGCGAAGCCCGTTGAGACCTTCGGTGCCGAATTGAGGAAGCTTCCAATGTTGCACATGACTTGGCTGGGGATACTGCTGGGGAGTTAATTGCTCTTTGCCGAGGGAGCCTTTAAGACTTGACCGTAGCCCCTAGAGTGCCATCATTGATTGCGAGAAAGGTCCACCCTTGATTGGGGAAACGAGCACGGGCACACATGACAAGAGGGCTTTTTGACATCCCTTTTGAGGGACTTTGAGGATAGTCTCACACATCTTTCTTGAGCATAGCCCCTAGGGCGTATTGATTGCCAAATGAAGCAAAAGAATCCCTTGTTCTTGAGTCACATAGCCCCTAGGGCGTCACCATTTGTTGAGCAAAGCAAGAGTGACTTGTCCTCGTGTGAGGGAATAAACAATAGAAGATATGGCAGGAGCTACTCCATTTCTCGGGAGCCTTTCGGCGTACATTAGAAGCACATACTTGAAGAAGCTTTGAAAACTGAGACACATGTTGTTGCTATTTGTTGCCCAAGCCAATTGACTAGCTAGGGATTATTTGTGCAACCTCGTGCCCTTTTATGATGGGCTCGTTCTCGGATGGGTCTTGGCTACCACGGGCCTTCTTTTCATGAACCCAAAAATGCACACTGCTGGAGAATGATGCCGATAACCCAAGACAACCTTTGACGGTGCTATATCTTGTCGAGCCTTTTGCAATCCCAAAGTTGACTCGGTGGGGAATTGACTTGCTGAGGAGATTCAATGTAGAACTTGTCTTCTTTAGAGGCCGGGGATCTCCATTTCTCTTTCCCTTCTCTCTCTCACTCTCTCATTTTTTTTATGACGCACCCTGTTTTTTTCCTAGACCGCCCTTTCGGGTTTTCAATCTAGCGGGCATATCTTTTGCGTCTTCATCATTTTTTATTTTTTTTTGACTCAATTGATGAGGAAGTGTGCATTGACTCTAGCTGAGGAGATAAGACATGTGATTTTGCGGTGGATACCTTTTGTCACTAATGATGAGTGACATTGACTTGACTAGGGAAGTGTCCCTAGTATTGACATGTATTTTTTATTGAATTGAATGACTCGCGAAGGCAAGTAAGTCATTAAGAGAGAAGAGAAGGAAAGCCCCAATTTGATTGCAAGAAATTAGGAGTATGCAGAAAGAATAGAAGTCCCTAGACTCGACAAGGAGCGCGAAATGATTCCAAATCTAAGAAAGTTGTTCAATCTTTTTGGTGATTAATTCATTGGCAAATGAATCGTACAAAGATGTCTTGACAAGTTCGAGATGAAGGCCAATCACCATAACGCGCTAGGGCTAAACATATCTTCTTTCTTGCATGAGACCGGACCCGCAGGTTGCCTACGTTCCTCCAGTGTAGAGGCTCAGGTCACCGTAGTTCTTGTGGATTCTCCATTCTTCGTGATGGAATTGTTGCTTCGTAGCTTCGTCCTTTGTTGGTGGATGATGATGTTGATCTTCTTTGATTGAGGGGGATTTTTTTATTT